>CM077643.1:162515104-163115104 GCA_039707465.1 Rhabdophis nuchalis
AGAATTCTGGGAGCTGAAGTCCTTCAGACTTAAAGTTGCAAAGGTTGGGGACCCCTGATTTAGAGAGTCTCACACAAAGCAGGACAATTTTTTTCTTCTGCAAGACTTCAATATGGTGTAGCAAGTATCTACCTGATGCAAGGGACCTTCCATCACTTTAGCACAAAGAAAACAAGATCATCAACTTCAAACTGCATTTCATTTTATTTATGCATTTGTTTTAAAAAGCCCAGTGAATTCTGGAAGCGTCATGAATCCGTTTCCAAAAGACCTTTCAGTTCCAGCTTGTTTAATCAAAAGAAGTAAGAAAGACTGATCAGTACTGTCTATGACCTGCTGTCCAGGGATGCTAAAGTCCCTCTGAAGCTGTTATCTGGGTTTGGGAGTGAAAGTGAGATGCTTTGCACATTGTTTCCTGAAGCAGTTATTTGTTAGAGCTGCTCTGAAGAAATCTCAAGATCCTTTGCCTTCTACCCCTGGACAGATAAACCCACCAATGCCTTACAGGAAGGCCAAGTCTCCCCTCAATTACTTTGAGACTAACCCAAATGTGCAGATCAAAAACTGTACTTCAAAGTTTTAAAAAGCCATTGAAAACCCTGCCTCAAATCATTGCCACAGGGTAGTTAGCAAGCATAGGTTAATAAGAGAAGCTTTGCATTTTAAGAAGAGCCTTAAGGGTTGATCCAGATGACAGTCAACATTCATTGTTTGCCTCAAGAAAGCTGGATGTAAGGGAGCATGTGGAATTGGGAGTGGTATAATTCTGTTATGTGTAGTCAACTTCCAAGACTTTGGGTGTTTTTTAAACACCATAAACTGATTGAAAAAGCAATTCTAAAATCTAATATCCTAATGCTACAGTGCTACAATAACATAGCAACAACCTGGTTTCCTAAACTTATAGCTTTGATCTCTAAGGGCGGATTAGAACTTGCAGTATCCTAATTTCTAGCTGCAGAGAATAAAGAGGATGACTTTGACAAATCCATTACTCAGGCAATGAACAGATAAACATTGCAGGGGGGGGGGGGGAGAGAGACTCAGAAGCATCTCAGATACCCAGCTCCTGAATTCACATGAAGATAAAATAGAGAAGGGAAGAACCATATTCAGACATGCAAAATTATGTTGCCATAGCCAATTTTAATAAAAAGTAGTTTTGCATACATGTGACGTCTGTTTCTTGATCCCGTATCCCTTGTAGGACTGACACTACATCAAATGAGCTCCAAGGTTTGGAAAATCTTTGTCATCCTGAACTGACAAACCAGCAAAATTGAATCCTCAGCAACAGTATGCAATTTCAAATAAAGGAATCCCGCAAGATGTAAAAGTCATATACTTGAACCAATGTGATGCTGCTTTTGAAGGCTGCAGTGCAACTCAAACCCATATGGCAGAAACATCCATATACAAGATTTCTCAAAGTATAATGTCCATCCAATTTAGCTAAGACAGGGGTGTCAAATGTGTGTCCTCCGGGCCAGATGCGTCACATGCGGTCCATGCCCACACCCATGCAAAGGGGAAAAAAGTCACAATGCATCATGTGACAATGCCATGATGGCATGAGTTTGACATCAATTCCCCTAAGCTAAGGACATCAATTCTGGTTTCTAGCAATCTATTACAAGAGAGAACCACTGTATAGTGCCTTGGTAAGGCCACACTTGGAATACTGCATACAGTTTTGGTCGCCACGATGTAGAAAAGACGTGGAGACTCTGGAAAGAGTGCAGAGAAGAGCAACAAAGATGATTAGGGGACTGGAGGCTAAAACATATGAAGAACGGTTGCAGGAACTGGGTATGTCTAGTTTGATGAAGAGAAGGACCAGGGGAGACATGATAGCAGTGTTCCGATATCTCAGAGGGTGCCACAAAGAAGAGGGAGTCAAACTATTCTCCAAGGCACCTGGGGGCAGGACAAGAAGCAACGGGTGGAAACTAATCAAGGAGAGAAACAACTTAGAACTAAGGAGAAATTTCCTGACAGTTAGAACAATTAACCTCTGGAACAGCTTGCCTACAGAAGTTGTGAATGCCCCAACCCTGGAAGTCTTTAAGAAGATGTTAGATAGACATTTGTCTGAAATGGTATAAGGTTCCTGCCCACGCAGGGGGTTGGACTAGAAGACCTACAAGGTCCCTTCCAACTCTGCTATTGTATTGTATTGTATTGTAAACAACATTTGTTAACGCTGCTGAAAAGTTTCATGCAGTCTATTTGGGATACTTTCCTTTGAAATGCTGTATGTTTATACATATTATCAACAAGTAACTACTAACCAGCAACACAAAACATGCTACAGTGATATGAACACAAACTTTCTGGTAGGCCCAAATGTTATCTTTACTTCCATAACTTTACTGCCAACACTACTAAAGGCCCCCATATTTTGCCAGAGTATGTATCAGAGAATCCTCTACGTAATATTCTCCATAATTTGTAGCAGTAGCCCAATGCATTTTACAGAGAGGGGGGGGGGGGGGAATTATAATATCTGATGTTGGATATTAAATATATTAAATATTTTAATTAATATTAAAAAACCTGCAGGAGGACATTTCAGTTACCCAAAATACTATACCCACCTTAGTAACAGGAGTTATAAAGATTGGCTTTACCATGAGTCAATTGAGCTGGGTTTTATCTTTTAACATAATTTCCCATGGATTAAGTAGTAATCTTTAGTAGTATAGTAGTGAAGTGGTATTTAAGTATAGCATAGACTAAGGAACTATCCATTTGTTCCATCTTTAAGATAGAACAAATGGATAGTTCCTTAGTCTATCTATGCTATATTTAACTACCACTTCACTACTATAGTAGTAGTTGTTATTTTGCCTTCAACATCTGCTTTCACCATGTTCCCTTCTCATCTGCTTTTCTACACATACATATAATACACCCTTTTCAGGAATACATTCAGTGGATTTCTTTAAATTACCATATCTTAGCAACCAGTCCAAATTTGTTCCAATGAAGTCAATCTACGATTAGATAAATAGTGCTATTCTGCAAAGCGTATATGAGAAAGCTATCCAAATTATCTGCATTTTATTCTTTTGTCTAGAAAAAGGAGAAATAATGTACTTTAAGCAATGTAGCTGAAATTGTTTAGAGTTTTATTCTATCCTTGAGGAGTCAATCTTTTCTTTTCTTTTTAATGGCTTATTGTACAAATTCCTTTTATTTAGGCAGGTCATGTTCCTTGTAAGATTAAAAGAAAAAGCAACTATTGAATGGTCCATAAATTATATGCCTTAAAACCTATCTCAGATATACCTACGCAAACCTGAAAGTCAGAACACACAGTATGCATGTTTGGAGGCTAAATATCCATTTAAAGTAGAAAGTTTGTTGACTGTAACTGATAGGTCAGTTGATAAGCAAGAGATAAATACTGCATTAAAATGGAATCACGGCACTTATTTTTACACCTTTAAATCTGTAGTAGCTCCATATTGTAATGTTCAAGTCATTTACATGAATGATTATGAGTCTTGTCCTTAAACAGTTGCCCATTGCCCTAAAGAAAATGTTTATGACCTGAGTGGAATAATTATATTCTCCTATTAAATATCACTCCTTCAGGCCTAGTTATTGTTGAGTGTAAATGTCCCACTTTATATGCAAATAAAAAGCACCAAGAGTCAAATAAAAAGTTCTGCACACATCTACTGACAAATTATCTTATTATATTGTGCATTAACAGACAGAGCATCTTGTGGGATGAAATGTTAATAGAGTTCAACAGGAGGCTTCAGACTGCCTCACTCATATGAAATTCCCACTTTTATTCAAGGACTATACAAATTGTACGAAAGTGGTTTAAACTCCACCAAATCAAATAGTTATCAGCTTCCACTTTCAGTGACCTCTCTGGATCGCTAACTACACAAGGTTTTAGAAAGGGAGTAAACTGGCTCTACTATTACTGAAAGGGGGTTCTACAAATGTTTTATGTAATTCCCAGCAAATGTTATTGATAAGTAGATTAAAAAGGTGGGTTGTTTTTTTCAATTGTCAGCTCTTGTAGATTTTTTTTTTTTTTTTAAGTGATTGCTTCAGAAAGGAGACCTCAGAAATATTATTCCAGGGTTCAGGTCATGTAACAACTAATGAACTCAAGAATGCTGGAAAGACAGGAGTGATTAGGGAGCTGACAAAGAACTAGTCAGTTTCTCAAGATTCCTTAAAAAAAAAAATTCTTCCCAATTGCAAAACCAAAGAATTCCTTCCTTTTATTGTGGACGGGTATCCAAAGGGACTTTTCAAATTCAAAGGTGTAAAATCATCTCCTTAAATTGATATTTCTTTCAGAAACCAAAGCTTAAATCTAGTCATTTTCTGTAACCATTTTCTATCAACCCTCATAATAGTCTGAAGGCAGGTACTTTCTCGTTATTATGATAAAACAAAGCATCAGAGTGAATCCTCATAATTATGAGATTTTCAACATCACTTTTAAAAAAATGATAGTATCCAGTTACTATTTTCTCATTTTATTTTATTTTATTTTAAAAGTGCTGTTGGGGAAGTTAAACTGCTCTTCTAACTATCTGTGAGCTTAAAGTGCACCAATTAACTTCAAACGGGTTTAGATAGTTTCAGCAAATTGAGGTTTTATCTGAAGCTCCATTTCTGAGATAGCCAAATCACAGATGAATCCTGTAAGAAGAATGAGCAGAGTGCGAAGTGCTATTGAAAAGTTGAGTTGCTGAGTGATTTGCAGGCTAGCTTGCTTTCCCATGACAAAGCAAGAGATTTCGTCTTGACTAGATCTGGACATTGCTTGTGCTATAACAAGCAATTTGGCAATTTGTATAGGATTAAATAGCAAAGAAAATGATGCAGGGATTTAAACAGTGACAGTTTCCTTATAGTTCTCCACAATGCATTTCAGAAAACGTCTTAGTTCGTAAATACCATACAGTCATAATGACAGGTTTTCATTACTGCCATCTTCTTTTTTTTAATTTTCTGTAAATATAGCCAGGTAGTCCTTACTTAGAGGCCACAAGTGAGACCAGTAATTTAGTCATTAAGCGAAGCAGTTGCTAAGAGAAATTGTGACTGAGTTGCTTACTTCAATTCTTCTTTGCTTTACAGACCCGTGAAGGTAATAATAGTAAGGATTTCACAGGTGCAAAGAACCAGGACTACCTGTTAAGTTGCAGTGCGGAAGATCTGCAGAACAAGAATCTGATCGACTACATTTCAACACAAAATTGGTGCCAAATAAGTGTCAACAAAATTCAGGAGGGGTTGGGCCACTTGTGGGAACATGAGGACTCTAGGCCAGTGATGGCTAACCTTTTTGGGCTGGTGTGCCAAAAGCGGGGGGAGTGCAGGGGGGTTGTGCGTGGGCGTGCCACACCCATAATGCTATGTGCGCGACCCCCTGTTTTTGACGCACTTTTTTTTGCCCTCCCCAGGCTCCAGAGGCTTTCTAGGAGCCTGGGGAGGGTGAAAACAGCCTCCCCCCCTACCTCCAGAGGCTTCAGGAGCATCCCTGAAACCTCCAGAGGGAGAAAAACAGCCTCAAAAGAAGGCCTAAATTATCTGGCCAAGCGCACACATGCATGCTGGAGATGACAGGGCAACGCCGCGCATGCCCTAAGAAACGGTTCCGCGTGCCACTTGTGGCACCCATGCCATAGGTTCGCCATCACTGCTCTAGGCTAATGACATATCTAATTCTGCCCTCCAGCTCAGCCTGCTCATCTCCTACAGGACTGGTTGTAAAATTAGTTTTTCAACACTGTTGTAACTGTGAATGATAATAAAACAAGGCAATTTGTAAATGAGGACTACCTATAGTCCAGGTTACTTAAGAGCTAAAGTGTTTTCTTTATTGCTACTGTCCATTTCTATCAGAAATCAGCTGGTCTTCTGCTTACCATCTATTACAGTGAAGGCTAACCTTTTTATCCTTGCCTGCCCAAAGTGTGTGTGTGCGTGACAGTGCACCTGTCCATGGCCATACCCATAATGCACGTGTGGCATGAGTGCCATAGGTTCGCCATCATGGATCTATTAGCTTTAGATGTAGTTTAGCCAGATGAACTGGTGATTACTTGGAAGAAGGTAAACATTTTGTGAACATAATCACAAAATGGTTCATATGTATTCCCTAGATCTGTGATGGCGAACCTATGGCATGGGCGCCACAGGTGGCATGCAAAGCCATTTCTGAGGGCAGGCGAGGCATTGCCCTGTCAGCTCGAGCACACATGAACGTGCAGGCCAGCTGATTTTTGCCCTTGATTTTCGGCCAGTTTTTGCCCTCCTGAATTTATTTATTTTATTTTATTAAATTTATACCCCGCCCTTCTCCTTGTTAGGACCCAGGGTGGCGCACAGGCATTATTTAAAAACACAAAATACAATAAATATCTATTAAAATGTATTAAATTAATAAACCTGTGCTAAAACCCAATATTAAAACCCTTGCCAATTATAAATTATTTTCTTAAAAAGTCAGAAATGGGGGCTATCCTAGGCCGGCTTGTTGGAATAAATACGTCTTAAGACGTTGGCGGAAGAGGCGGAGGTCCGAGATAGTACGGAGGTCGGGGGGTAGGTCATTCCAGAGGGCCGGGCCCGCCACAGAGAAGGCCCTTCCCCTGGGTGTCGCCAACCGGCATTGCCCCGTCGACGGCACCCGAAGAAGACCCTCTCTGTGGGAGCGGATCGGACGAAGGGATGTATGGGGCAGGAGGCGGTCTCGTATATAGTTAGGCCCGAGCCATGGAGCGATTTAAAGATGGTCATCAGCACCTTGAAGCGCACTCGAAAGGCCACAGGCAGCCAGTGCAGCTCGCGCAGGAGAGGTGTTACATGGGTTTGCCTTGTGGCACCCATAATCACCCGTGCGGCCGCATTCTGTACTAACTGTAGCCTTCGAGTGCACCTCAAGGGGAGCCCCATGTAGAGAGCGTTACAGTAATCCAGCCGGGATGTCACAAGCGCTTGAGTGACTGTGCGAAGGGCTCCCTGGTCCAGTAAGGGGCGCAACTGGCGTATCAGGCGTACCTGATAGAATGCCCCCCTGGCCACGGCCGCCACATGGTCCTCCATGGACAGCCGGGAATCCAGGAGGACGCCCAAGTTGCGCGCCCTCTCCACGGGGGCCAGTTGTTCGCCCCCAATGGCCAGTGTTGGACTTATCTGGCTGAACCGGGGTGCCGGAAACCACAGCCACTCGGTCTTGGCCGGGTTGAGCTTGAGTTTGAAGCCTCCAGAGGGAGAAAAATGGCCCAACGGGCAACCTGGAAGTCCATTCCTGAACTTCCAGTTTGTGTGTTGGGCCTTTTTTTGCCCTCCCCAGGCTCCAAAAAAGCCATTGGCACATGCATAGGGCAGCGGGGGGTGTCACGTGTGCATGCTCAGGGGACACGGCATGGGAGGCATTAAATTATGGGTGTGGGCACATGAGCATGCACAATAGCGCAAGCATGTGTGCTTTTGGCACCCGAGGTGAAAAAGGTTCGCCCTCACTGCCCTAGATGGATAATTGTAAAGCTGAGCTGTATTCACATGTGTGAGATGTTTAGAAGTGTGTTCTTCATCTCTAATAAGACAATTGCATGACCCATCTTTTTTGTGAATCAAAACAAATTATAATTTTTTTTCCAGAATCTAAGGTTCCAATATGTACAAGGTTCCTATTATTATATGTGTTTTCCTCCTATCGTAACAGAATATCTCCTTCACACATTTTATTCAGGCATCCACAGTAGAACTGCTTCCCAAGAGATCCTGTTAGGGTAGAAGAGAAGAATTCTGCTCTAAAGCTTCAGTTACCTACCTCCAATCTCCACTTACTCCAGTAGTAAAAGT
Source organism: Rhabdophis nuchalis (assembly GCA_039707465.1). NCBI lineage: Eukaryota > Metazoa > Chordata > Lepidosauria > Squamata > Natricidae > Rhabdophis > Rhabdophis nuchalis. The sequence continues at coordinate 162,522,956 of CM077643.1, forward strand.
AGGGAAAGACAAATTAAATGAACAACAAAAACAACTATCTAGATGGTAAAATGCTATTAGATGGTCCCCTTGTGAGATGTGACATGTGTAGTGAAAGGATGATCTTTTTTTTTTTACAGTTGTCTTTAGCAATGAATTTATCTCTAAGGTCTCTAGGGGGGAAATGTCTTCATTCTCTTGTTAACGGTCCTTGATAGACAGGGAGCTGACTCTCCACTTTTTTAGATAATGGAAGACTGTGCAGGTGTTATAACCTTAGGGGTTTTGTTGTGTTTTCTTAACTCCCAAACCGACATCCTATTTTCCCTGGAACAGAGAAGACCTCAGCAAAAATGATTATATGGAATATTAAAAAGAGTATCTTCCTCATACCTGCCAACTTGCACTTGAAAATCAAAAAGAAAACAGTTCAAGTTAAGAATGGCCCATGGCACTCCTTCTCTGAAGAAGCATGATTGGCCCTTAAATTGTCAATCTCTTGATGGGAATTGGTTGACTTATAGCTGTGGAATGCATCCTGGCATTTATCATTTTCCATGCTATGACAGAATATTTCATTTGTTTTGTATTAATCACTTTTATTGAGTTGTGCATTCTCTTGGTTTCTTTAGGAAGAAAGTATGAAAGTGGAATAAGTATTACTCCCTGCTGCAAAAGAAAGCAACAATCGTTTTCATGCTGTCATTGTGCGCATTCATTTTTTTCATTTCATTTTCATTTTATTCAATTTATACCCTGCCCTTCTCCAAACGGACTCAGGGCGGCGCACAGGAATATTAAAAAACATACAAAAACCATGTAAAACTTTAAAAACCTTATTCAATAAATAAATCTTGTGTTAAAACCAAATTAAAAATCCCCAAATTTAAAACTATCTAAGAGTCAGTAATGGAGGTTACGCTAGGCCGGCTAGATGGAACAAATGTGTCTTCAGACACTTGCGGAAGAGGCGGAGGTCGGAGATGGTGCGAAGTTCAGGGGGTAAGTCGTTCCAAAGGGCTGGGCCTGCCACAGAGAAGGCTCTTCCCCTGGGTGTCGCCAGTTGGCATTGTCCGGCCGACGGCACCCTGAGAAGGCCCTCTCTGTGGGAGCGTATTGGTTTAAGGGATGTATTCACATATCACATAGTTCACTAAGAATATTAGAACACACAATCAGCCCTGTATTCCTTATAGTTCTAAATTTTTTAATATCGAATATGTTCACACCCAGTGATTTTGCTTTGGCTGACTAATTGAGAATGTGTATATTCCATGTATCAAATATTTATAATACACAAAACAGGTGGGAAATAAAACAGCACTCTCACAATTCATCTATAATTTCTTAATTATAGTTTTCTTCTTCTTCTTCTTCTTCTTCTTCTTCTTCTTCTTCTTCTTCTTCTTCTTCTTCTTCTTCTTCTTCTTCTTCTTCTTGCCTCCTCCTCCTCCCCTTTCATCATCTGCTGCTGTGGCCTAGAGGTGGAGATCTTGCCTCACAAGCAGGAGGTTGGGAGTCCTCTCCTAGGTAGAGGCAGATGTAGGGTCTACTGCTGGGGCAGGGGGTTGGACTAGAAGACCTGCAAGGTCCCTTCCAACTCAACAGAAAATCCTCACTGCTGACTTTTGGAAAGCAAAGAGAATGCACCTTTCTAATTTTTATTTAGTTATTTATTTAATTTGTATACCGCCCTCTCTCCCGATTTGGGACTCAGGGCGGTGCACAGGGATGATAAAAAGATAAAAAATTCCCCAAAATGCTCCTTAAGTTCCGTTTTCGCCACCTCTCGGGATTTAAAATTCTGTCATCGAGGTGGGCCCTCGTTAACGTTGAGGGCCAAACCTGCGAGAGAGGGGAATCTTGCAGGGCGAGGAGGTCCGTTACCCATACGTTGTCCAAGGGGGGGGGCATTGCCATGATGGAGTTAACCTTGGGGTCCATAGGTGTGGCTTCGTCTCAGCCCCCTCCAATGGAACCAGGGGCCGGCAGCAGGGCCTGGCAACCGCACCATAGGAAAAAGCCCAAGGAGGCAAATTCCCCCCTTGGCGCAGCTCGTCCTCAGCCCTCCTCCATCTTGAACCGGAACTGGAACTCTGTTGCTGTTGCTGTTGCTGAAGCTGTTCCACTGATTAATTGTTCAAACTGTCAGCAAATTTCACCTTAGTTCTAAGTTGCTTCTCTCCTTGATTAGTTTCCACCCATTGCTTCTTGTTCTGCTCTCAGGTGCTTTGGAGCAGGGGTCCCCAACCCGCAGGCCACGGACTGGTGCCGGTCCGTGGCTTGATAGGAACCAGGCCGCAGGGCCGGAGAGGAGGAGGAGGGAGCAGCCCCCTGGGCAGAGTGAGCACCAGATGCGGGAGAGCGCAGGCGCGGCCGTTCGTGCCGTTGCAGGCCCTAGAGGGCCGAATGAGCCAATTCCCCCCCCCCGCGTGCGCATGCGCCGCCTGTTCCCCATCCCCCCACTTCTCCTCTACGCCAGCCGGTCCGTAGAATTTTCTTTAAAATGAAACCGGTCCCTGGTGCAAAAAAGGTTGGGGACCCCTGCTTTGGAGAATAGTTTGACTCCCTCTTCTTTGTGGCAACCCCTGAGATACTGGAACACTGCTATCATGTCTCCCCTAGTCCTTCTTTTTATTAAACTAGACATACCCAGTTCCTGCAACCGTTCCTCATATGTTTTAGCCTCCAGTCCCCTAATCATCTTGGTTGCTATTCTCTGCACTCTTTCCAGAGTCTCCACGTCTTTTCTACATCATGGCGACCAAAACTGGATGCAGTTCAGATGGTCTATTAAAATGCATGTTGATTTTGATTTTTCTCTAATTGTAATAGATGTTGGATAAGCCATTCTCATCCATTAAAACAGTGATGGCTAACCTTTTCTGGACCAAGTACCCAAAGCACAGGTGAGCGATGTGTGTTCACCATGCACGTACACGGGGACCCGCATACACCTCACCCCCCCACATGCATCCCCACACATGCATCCCACCCCCCATATGTGCACTCTCCTGCATCCCCCCATGCATGTGTGCATGGGCCCCTGCATGCGCCCCTCCCCTACGCATACATGGCAGAGACCCAAAGATCAGGTGGCCAGTGGGAGGCGTGCACATGCACGGGCAGAGCTGAGCTGGGGTGACGGCTCACGTGCCCATAGGTTCGCCACCACTGCACTAAAGCATTTATTTCATTGTGCAGAACAGAGCAAAGATTACCTGGTGTTCTAATTTCAGTCTCTATTCTGCTGCTGCTGTATGCATAACAAGATTAACGGTGAAGTCGGCAAAGGCCCCTCCCTTTGGGAGTGTCGTCCACGGTATTGCTTCCAGTGACTCTAGAAAGTTCTGGTCCTTTTGACATATTGCTAGAGATATATCATTAATAAAAATTCTTCCTTGATGTTTATGTCTTTCCCTCTGGTCTTTGGCGGGCCTTTCTGTCCTATTTTGTCATTCATTGTTTTTAATGAAAATAATAAAGATACAGCAGGCTTCAATTGTTACTACAGCAGCTGAACTGATTGACATGCCTGCTTGCTCTGGTTCACAATACAAGGGATTGATTGGCGTGTGTTTGATGAAAAGTGAACTGATATTTCCCATAGTATGAAACAATACTTAACAATACCTAACCGTTTATATCTATGAATTAAATATCTATGAATCCCACCTGAACAATTTCCTAATCCATACAAACCAATCTTCTACTTCTGCCTTCACTAAACTGATGATCTTGAATACTATCGTGGGCATAATTTGGGTACGTAAGTAAAATAGAAGCCAAAAATGTCAAGATCAGGTTCGTATTTCATCTTAACATTTGTCTTGACCTCAGGAACAGACCTCCTTGCTTTTTTTCAGATCATCTTAAATTTTACTCTATCGTCTGTCTGTCTGTCTGTCTGTCTGTCTGTCTGTCTGTCTGTCTGTCTGTCTGTCTGTCTGTCTGTCTGTCTTTCATCTATTAGCTTGCTTAGATATCGTTATGAGTATTCTGAAATGTAAAAGATTTGTTTTAAAAATACATTGAAACAGATGGACAAGAGTAGCATGGAGTGAATCATGCATTTTGGATTCAGAGAAGACATCATAACAGCATCACAAACGTGTTCATTTCTTGCACTAGCTTTATATTTTAGATCTACAACTTGTAAAAGTACAATCACAATAAAAGGAGAAAACTTCATAGAAAACTAAATTAAAATGATATTTACCTTTCATTTCATTATTTTTAATGTATCTAACATTCATTTTGTCCTATCTGTTTTATGGAAAAACAGATAGCTAGGGGCAGTGGTGGGCAAACTCATTAGTCAACAGAGCCAAATATCAACAATACCACAATTGAAATTTCTTTTGAGAGCCGGAAGGTGTGGCCTGGTTTGTGGGAGTGGCTCAGCGGTCATGTGACTGGGTGGGCGTGGCTAACTTGGAAAATGTGAAACTCACTTAACAATGGTCTTGGTTAGCAACCAAACTTTTAGGCTCAATTGTGGTCATAAATTCTTTCTTTCTTTCTTTCTTTCTTTCTTTCTTTCTTTCTTTCTTTCTTTCTTTCTTTCTTTCTTTCTTTCTTTCTCTCTCTCTCTCTCTCTTTCTTTCTCTCTTCCTTCCTTCCACTCTTTCTCTCTCTCTCTCTTTCTCCATTTCTCTCTTTCTCCATTTCTCTCTTTCTCACTCTCTCTCTTTCTCTTTCTCTCTATTTCTTTCTGTCTCTCTCTCTCTTTCTCTTTCTCTCTTTCTTTCCCTCTTTCTCTCTCTCTCTTTCTCTTTTTTTCTTTCTTTTTCTTTCTCTCTCTTTCTTTCTCTCTCTCTTTCTCTCTCTTTCTCTCTCTTTCTCTCTTTCTTTCCCACTTTCTCTCTTTCTCTTTCTTTCTCTTTCATTCTCTCTCTCTTTCTTTCTCTTTCTTTCTTTCTCTCTATCTATCTCTGTCTCTCTCTCCTTTGTCCGCCCATCTCTGTCACTCTGTGTGTGTGTCTGTCTCGCATTCAAGCACTTAATCACTCATTCTGTGTCTCTATCTTTCTCTCCCTCCCTCCCTCTCTCTGTCTCTCTGTCTCTCCCAGAGAGACACTGTGTGTGGCTGTCACTCTCTGATTCCCCCCCTCCTTGTCTCTCTCTGGGTCTGTGCCTCTCTCTGTCTGTCTGTCTGCCCCCCCGCCCCCCCGCCCCCCCCGCGGAGCCTCCTCAGCCCAGCCCGCCGCGGTTACTCACTGGCTCGCCTTAGCCGGGCCCACCCGGCCACCTGCCGTGTTCGCTCGCCTGCTCAGGGTACTTCTAAGGCTCGGTGTGGGGTGGGGAAGGAACGGCGACCCTCCTGATGCCGGTTCCCTCCAATCACCCTGGAAGGAGCCGGGCTCGCCCGCCCGCACTACTTCCAGGGCTCGGTGTGGGGTGGGGAAGGAACGGCGACCCTCCTGACGCCGGTTCCCTCCAATCACCCTGGAAGGAGCCAGGCTCGCCCGCCCGCGCTACTTCCAGGGCTCGGTGTGGGGTGGGGAAGGAACGGCGACTCTCTGGATGCCGGTTCCCTCCAATCGCTCGCGGAGCCTCCGCACCCCCTGGAAGTAGATGAGTGGCCGGCATACCGCCTCAGGAGGCTCTGCGCGGGGAGCGAGGGAGGGAATCAGCGACCGGTAGGGAGGGTTGCTCCGGCGGGTCCCAGGAGTCCCACCCTCGGCGAGGGTGGAGGAAGAGCCACACTCGAGGGGCCAAAGAGCTGCATGCGGCTCGCGAGCCGCGGTTTGCCAACCACTGGCTAGGGGCAACATATGTATAGAGACTGTTCATGCAAGTTTGCCAGTTTTGTGCAGTGATTCAGGTGCTGGCCTAGAAACCAGGAGATTGTGAGTTCTAGTCCCGCTTTAGGCATGAAAGCTGGCTGGCTGTCATTCTCTCTCAGTCCAACCCACCTCATCACACTGTTGTGTGGAAAATAGAAGAAAGGAATATTCAGTATGTTTACCACCTTGACTTATTTATAAAAATAATAAAAGTGGGCTTAAAAATAATATACCAGCAATAAATGGATGTTTCTTTTTTTTTAAATCAGTCTAGAAACATGACACACACCCATCACACTGATAAAGCTGAAGTAAAAGTAAAATGCTTGAAAGTAAATTATTCCTAGACCTGATCCTGGGCAAGTATGGAGGATTCCCCCTCCCATCCAGCAAGTAAAATAATATGATATGCAAAATACACTCTATTGTGAGCAAAGACTTAATTCAGAAGATCAACCAGCATTCATCTTAGAATATTTCCACTCTAAAAAATTGCATAGAAATTGCATCGTTACCCAAACTCATACATTTAGGAAAGTTATGTTGTTAAAAACAATTGCCTCTTTTCTTTTCTTTTTTCTTTCCCCCCCTTCCTTCCACCCTCCCTTCTCTCTCTCTCTCTCTCTCTCTCTCTCTCTCTCTCTCTCTCTCTCTCTCTCTCTCTCTCTCTCTCTCTCTCTCTCTCTCTCAAAATTGCCTGCAAACTTATGAATATTGGACAACGATGTGTACAAAATTCATACTTTAAGGAAATTTCCTTCCTTCCTTCCTTCCTTCCTTCCTTCCTTCCTTCCTTCCTTCCTTCCTGCCTGCCTGCCTGCCTGCCTGCCTGCCTGCCTGCCTGCCTGCCTGCCTGCCTGATCAATCCTTGACTCTTTTAGTCCCAATGTAGACTAAATTAAAATTAATTTAATTTTCTAATCCCATATAATATGGTAGAAGAGGACCATTGAAGACCACAGTGCTTCTCACCACCTCATGGTGGCCACTCTATTCCTCTTTTCATTCCCCTCTTCCTTCTCTGCTTGAGAAGGAATAGGAGAAAGAGAAGGATTTTTAGATGCTAAGTGGATTCGGTGGGGATTTAGAAAGAGGGAGTTATGTGTGCTGCATACATGTATGGAAAAGAGAAATGAAGTCTCTTTAAGTCTAATCATCAGAGAGGAGTGGGGAAAGGATACTCTGTAGTGACCAAGATCCTCAGGAACTCAGGACTACAGATTTGACATCAGCAAGGGGACACAGCTGGACTACCCTTCTTCCTTTCTCCCTCGCTTTAGTGGCTGGATCCTTGTGATGTTCAGTGTCTGAGTTCTCCCAATGCCTCTAAGGTATTGATGGGGTTTAGCATCATTTGGGAAGACCAGCATATAAGAGATTTACCTTAATTCTCAGAGATGTCTGTTTATGCCTTCTCAAAGAAGTTCCAAGGAAGCCACATTGCTGGTGGAAGCTCACAAGTCGTACAGTTAACAATGCAATAAGGCTGCCCATTATTCATCTTAACCAGAGCAAACGGTAACCATTTGGAGGTATGGGAATAGGAATATTCCTGTCCCCCAATTATTAAAAATACAGGTCCTGACTGGAGAACATAGAAATACATTACAGCACTGACAAACTGTAATGACTCCCCCAGATGCTTCCCCAGATATTTCTCCAGATGTCATCTTGGAGGAAGATGAACATCTGGACAGGAGTTGGTTAATGGCTCCAAGCATCTGTTTGGGGGGAGGGATCTGGATCAAGCATAGATGCAGTCGGACAGCCCTGAGGAAAATGGAGGAAAAATGCAGCTGCAATCAGTCAGTGATGATGATGAGGAACTGTCTTCTGCACTGATCCAAGAACAGTGCAGAAATACTCTTCTGGAAGGCGCTGAAGACCTGATTCTGCCAGCGGGCCTGGGGAACCCAGAGCAAGACGTAGCCCATCAAATGGCTCATGTGATCAGCTGTCACGGGGGCGGGAGGTGGTGGGTGGGGTGGTTTTAATACATACATTTAGTTTTTGAATATTAGTTTTACTGTTTTTAGATATTTTTGTATTCTGTAAGCCACCTTGAGTTGCCATGGATGAATAGGCAGCAATGTAAATGTAATGATAAATAAATAAAATTAAAAAAAAACATAGGGCAGAGACAAGGCAGGAGCAGAGAAGGTCAACCAGATTACTCGTGAAGAGAAAGCCTCACCCTTTTTGATGGGCTGTGCTAGAAGCTGGCTATTTAGCCCAGCAGACAGATGGAAATGATGCTGGGAACAACATGATTGTGTGTTTCCTGGTCATTGTGATTCCTGCCTTGCTTGGATTGATACTGTGCTTTGACTTTGGATTGTGCCTTGTGAACTCTCTTGTATTGTGGATTTAATTTTGCCTGGTGGGTTTATCTTGTTTGGGAAACTTTCAAGTGCTTTGTGGACTCATTGGTCATTGGTCTGCTTGTGGCTAGACCTACTTGAGACATTTCTGGATTTTTGGTGAAGGAAGTTGTGAGGGAGTATTAATAAACCCACTAAACCACAGTGACATCTGTCTCTCTCTCTCTGTGTTTGTGTGTGTGTGTATGAGAGAGAGAGAGAGAGAGAGAGAGAGAGAGAGAGAGAGAGAGAGAGAGAGAGAGAGAGAGAGAGAGAGAGAGAGAGAGAGAGAGAAACTTGTTTAAAGGGCTGTAGAACTTCATATGAACTTCAATGAATTTCAACAAAATGTCCACATTGTTTCACTTCTGTCTGCTACAGAGACTTCAGCCTTGCCCTAAAGCTCATATTATGTCAGAAAACCGAATGGCCTCTCTCCTGCAGGGCTTGGCCAGAGAATTCAAGCATGACTTGAAGAAAATCCTCAAGTACAAACCAGTTGTTCCTAAATTGCCTTAGAGTTCCCCAAGGAACACAGGTGAGGCCAACCAAGTGCATGTTAGGATAGGGGCTTTCCATGTGTCTTGTCAAGAATTCCACAATACAATGGGATTCAGATTTGGCTACTTGTGCTGAAAATCTTCCAAGCACAGGGTCTTAGTCAACACCCTGAGTAATCCCAGAGCTACACAATCTGGCTGGGAAAAGAGGCATATAAACAGACATTCCCTATACATTGCTTGATTTTATTTAAGTGTTAGTCATAAAGTATTATCACAACAACGTGTCCTTTCCATAGGACCATAGGGATTCATCTTTTGCAAGGATTATGTTAATTGCATTCCTTTGGAGCTGCAGTAAAAGAGAAGATGCAATTGGGAAGGAAACCAAAAAAGAAATGTTAGTCTGATGGCTGTGCTCCTTTTTCTTAACTCAACTGTAGATAATAAATAATATCAGCTACAAAAACTATAAAAAAACTGTAATATTGCTTCCTTCTTTACAAATAGAGGATGAATGCCATGACTTTTTCCAAGAGGCTGATTTCATTGATTTTGATAGAGGAGGAAGCCAACTATACAAATGTGTACTTCATGCCTGTTTCTAGTCTCCTATCTATAGCCAAGAACAAAACATTGCATAGAAAGCAGCTCTGAGTTATTACTTTGCTTCAAGAGAACATAGGAAATAGGAAACCCATCCATGATTTATTTCAATAACGTTGCAAGATTTTGTTAAAAGGAATTTTAATTTGTACTAGATTCTATTAAGTATAATGAATTTCACCAGCGTATCTTTAGAATAGTGTTTCAAATCTACTATGGGCTGATGTAAACACATTTAACTGATGAACAGTAATAATGAGATGCCTCCTTATAACGTACAGGACTTGATTAAGCCAACTATAGAAAATACTATTGCTGTGTATTTTAATTAGGAAGTCTAAATTGATTTTTTTTTCTTTTTTGTCAAACCTGAATAAATCATCTCACAACTCTTTGAACATTGTATGGTGTCTGAAATGGTATACGGTTCCTGCCCACGCAGGGGGTTGGACTAGAAAACCTACAAGGTCCCTTCCAACTCTGCTATTGTATTGTATTGTATTATTGTATTTTTAGCTTAATGGGCTTGAGTAGCATGGCAGAACTTTTCCATCACCAGGTTTACTGATTTTACTTCCTCTTCTACCACATCCGTCCCCGGATAGCCAAGTCTGTGGATTAGCACTACAAGAGACAAAGAAATTGACAGGAAAAAGGAGGATCCTTCTGATCCTATTTGGCATCCATATTGGCTCCAATTTCAGATCAATTTTTTCCCTTATGTCCCAAAAGGCAACTGGACTTTCTTTGTTTTTGCCTGAAGACATTCACTTCTCGCCCAATAAATTTCTTCAGTTCTGAATGAATGGTAGAGAATGGAAGGATTTATATTCCTTGCAGTCAGCTGGTTGTTAGCACTCCTTCTGAGAGTGATTGAGGCCACTTGGAGGTTTATCTGTAATGGGTGTGGAACAGTGGTGGGTTTCAAAACTTTTTAGAACCTCTTCTGTGGGTGTGGCCTGCTTTGTGGGAGTGGCTTGCTGGCCATATGACTGGGTGGGAGAGGCTTGGCAGTCATGTTACTGGGTGAGTGTGGCCAACTTGTAAAATGTGGTGAAACTCACTTAACAACGCTCTTGCTTAGCAAACAAAAAGGTTGGCTCAGAAACTCTGGCATTTGAAGCACGCTAGTCTTAAAGCTGTCAAATTACAAGATACTTGCACCCCTAACCCTTTAGAAAAAAACACCCCAGGGGTGTTCAAACTTGACAGCTTTAAGACTTGTGGACTTCAACTCCCAGAATTCCTCCTCTCGCTCTTCATTTGATGATGTGCGGACAGGCAGGGGGAGGGAGCTGGAAGTGGTTCTAAACGGCACTGTAGATTTGTGGAACCTCTTCTATAGAAGAGGCTAGAACTGGCAGGAACCCACCCCTGGTGTGGAACCTTCTTGGAACTGCTGAAATGGCTGCATTGTAAGCAGGAGATAGGTGGTGACATATCCCACTCCCTCTGCTGAGAGAGGGCTGTTCAGTTTTAACATAGATGGCCTCTTTGACCCCGCTTTCAAACCAGTGGTGCTCTCTGTCCAGAATGTGGACTTTGCTGTCTTCAAAGGAGTGACCTTTGTCTTTCAAATGCAGATGGGCTGCTGAATCTTGTCTTGATGGGTTTTTTCTCCTACGTTGTGCCATGCGTCTGTGAAGTGGTTTATTTTGTGAAGTGGTTCTTTTTCCTTAAGGGGTCAACAACACTTCTAGTCAAATGATTCACTCGCCCTGTTTAAGTACATGAAAGAATGAATGTGCAGGTTGCACATACATTCTAAAAGTTAACCGAACAGAGTCTTTTCAAGGAGAGTCTTTCTTGATTATATTTTCTCATTTTTATCCTGAAGACATCTGATAGCTTGTACTGAATGTGGCAATGTTATTTTCAGTGGAAAAACAATCTGGCAGTTTCTTAGCAGGAGACAGATTTTTTCCTTCTTTCAAACATGTTTCTAGAATAACAGCCTTAAGTATTTCCACTGACAGATTACATCTTCTATTTTCTGTACTTGCTAGTAGACTGGAAGCACATTATGATTGGGGGGGGGGGGACCCACTTATCAGACATGAGTGTGGTTACTTGAATGTATTTTTATTTCTTTCAAGACATGCATAGGCCATGATCTTTATAAGAAATGCTGATTAGGCAAAAAGGGTGCAAAGGGGTTGCAAACTTTTGCTTTCTCTGCTCTATCTATTCCAACAGCTGTCTTAGGCTGCTTTTCCATTTAGTTCCTTGCCTTATTCCTTAAACACAAAATCTAATATTCCCTGTTAATCTGTTACGCAACTGAAAAGATCAGTTTGTCATTGGAAGGTCTTGTGGTTCATGACTTCTCGCAGTTAAATCTGCTGAGTATTCATCAGCCGCTTTAGTGCCAATCTTGAGGATTTTAATCATGCTCATGACTTTGTTTTCTTTTAGTTTTCTCCACTTTGCAAAGTTGCAATGATTTCACATGTAAGCCCTCATAAGATCTCATATACATAGTCATAAGATCATCTCATTATCTCTCTCATCTTTCATATTACATTATCCTATTGGTGTCTATGCATATCACTTTTTTGTTTATATGTACACTAAAACCTTATGCACTGGAGACAAATTCCTTGTGCGTCCAATCACACTTGACCAATAAAAATATTGGTCAGTGGTGGCGAATCATTTTGGCACCAAGTGCCAAAAAGGGAGTGGGCGTGCGGCCAAGTGGGTATGCTCGTCTGGGCCGCAACCCAGAAGAGGAGCTGCCTAGGGGGCATGCACACGCTGGAAAATGAACTTCTGGTTTCTGGAACATGCATGCGCACCAGTCAGCTAGTCTTCTGATTACTGGAATGCATGCGCACGCAACAATCAGCTGTCTGGCGTGCATGTTCACGCTGGAAAATGAAAGACCAGCTCTTCCAGTTTCCGGCACTGCCACATGCACAAAGGCCAGCTGATCATTGTGCATGCATGCATGCCAGAAACCCAGAAGAGGAATGGACGAAGTCACGTGTGACAGGTGATATGGCTCCATGTGCCACTTTGGGAATGCGAACCATAGATTCACCATTATGGCTATAGGTAGAAATATGAAGAGGTAGACATATGAAGAACTGTTGCAGGAACTGGGTATGTCTAGTTTAATAAAAAGAAGGATTAGGGGAGACATGATAGCAGTGTTCCAATATCTCAGGGGCTGCCACAAATAAGAGGGAGTCAAACTATTCTCCAAAGCACCTGAGGGCAGAACAAGAAGCAATGGGTGGAAACTAATCAAGGAGAGAAGCAACTTAGAACTGAGCAGAAATTTCCTGACAGTTAGAACAATTAATCAGTGGAACAACTTGCCTCCAGAAGTTGTGAATGCCCCAACATTGGAAGTCTTTAAGAAGATGTTGGATAGCCATTTGTCTGAAATGGTATAGGGCTTCCTGCTTAGGCAGGGGGTTGTACTAGATGACCTCCAAGGTCCCCTCCAACTCTGCTATTGTATTATTGTATTAAATAGAATTTTTTAAAAAAAATTTTTTATTTTAAGCCACTCTATTGGATAAAAATCAAATAACATCCCTTGAGAACTAGAAGAAAGTAGGCTGGTTGGGCTACCTACTCCAACAAAATTGAGTTGTGCAAATGTCTTACAAAACACTCTCTTGTGAAACTCTTTAGTTTAAGAGTTCATGTCAGTAAATCTCTCAGCTATTATTCCAGACAATAAGAATTACCTCTCTCACTGACCTGAATAGCTTCATGGTATGGGGTTCTACCTGAAAGATCAGTCCAAAGGCAAAGAGATCCATTTCTTTCACATAGAAAAAGGCCTATTTTAAGATTCTTGCAACTTCTTCAAGAGCATATTTCTCTTTTTTCTCTCTCCAATAAATCAAACTCATTCTTGAAAAGGAAACAAATCAAGCACACCAACAATATTAAGAGAACTGAAACCTGTACTTCAGGCTGTTCTTGCCCATAACTTGTACTGCCTTTCTTTTTTTCAGACGGTTTAAAAAAAAAAACATAGTTCACATGAGAAAAAATAGACTGAACTCTCAAGAATTTACAAAACTTTCTTCTGATGGGGCAATTGTGAAGAATAAAGAGAACAATGTGTTCTTCCTTATCAAAGAGAAAAATAAGCAGGAAATACACGACACCTAAAAGTTTCTAAAGAATTTTGTTTACTTCACCAGTATACAGTGTAATTGGGAAGATCAACCGCATACCATCTACCATCTCTCTGGATCTAAATGCCAAGGATTTTGAGAGGTCTTTAAAGTGAAAATTGCTATAAAGAGGACCCCAGCGTCATTCAGAAAGCACTTTGAAATACTTCTCTTTCACTTCAAAAATTTATCTCCTCCTCATTTATGCCTCCAGTTAAAAATCACAATTCAGTATATTTCAAATGAAGCTTTAAATAATACTGAATAGTACAAGCAGTTAAGTTACGAATTACGAAATAATCTTTGTTCATAATTACTTCAACTACTTCATAAATACTGTCAAGACTTGGGCATTGGAAAAATTCCCAGGTCCACAGCACTCCAGAATCAAAATGTGCATAAGATTCACCTGCTCCACTATCCGATTCAGGTCTGAATACTTTGCACTTTTTAGTTTGCAGCCAGGAGAAGCATTTTTGGATGTTTTTATTTAGGGACTGAAGATTCCAGAGGTGGGTCCCTACCAGTTCGGACCAGTTCGAATGAACCAGTAGTAACTTGGTGGCCTGGGTTGCTGGGAAAGGCAGTAACCCAGGCCTGCCACACCCCCAAACCAGTTCTCTTGGTGGAGCCCTAGGTGGCGCCATCTTGTTTTTGCCTTTTGCACATGCACAGAGCAACTTTCATTGCACCGCGAATGTGCGCGCATGCATGCGTCCCTGCGTGAACTGGCAGTAGCGGCATCCGTAACCCACCCCTGGAAGATTCCATTCAAAATGGAAGACCTGAAAGTTTCATCTCATTCCTTTTTCCAATTAGGGTTTGGGGAAGATATTTTTGGAAAGTAAAGGCATAATTAAAATTGGGAGAGGTATAACATTCCAATCGGAAGGGAGGAGTGCCACCCTTATTTGATGTTGCTGCCATTTTTTTCCCTCAGCAATTTTGAGGGACTTCAAAGTGCAAAAATATTTTTGAGCTCTGGATATCCCAAATCCCACCACTTGACACAGACTGGCAAATGCACATTCAATAATTATTTGCTCTCTCATTAAATTTCCTTATTTGGTATTTCTTTAACTTTCTCATCTTGTCAATGCACTACAGATCCTCAAGACGTGAGGATCAGAGTCACCTCACAAGGTGTTTTCCATCACTCTGTGGACAAAGTGCCTGTTGTTGAGATGAGGAGCACAACTTACCTTGGGGAGATACTCCGTATGGGTCCATAGTCTTCTTATACCTTCTACTGCACAAGAGTAGTATTTGCAATTGCCAGAGCAGGATGTTCACTATTTTAACCTGAGAATCGGTGAAGATTTCCATGCTGATGGTGACGCAGTGGCGTAATGGTATTGGAACTGCCATCTACAAATGGTCTGCATTCCAACAGTTCAAGCCTGGCTCTGTGAGACATAATGAGCTCCTGCTGCTCGTTCCCCAGCTTCTGCCCACTCAGCAGTTCTAAAACATGCACTATTGCAAGTAGATCAATGGGTACCACTTCCGTGGGGAAACCCCACTGCATTCAAGTGTGGAGAGTGAAGAAGCCGGAGCTGGACTAGATTCAAGGCAATGCAACACAAGGCGAGGCTGGGCAACCTGGTAGAGGAGCCCGGAAGAGTCAGCAACCTGAATGCTGCTAGTGAGCTGGTGTAAGGTAGTTCACTCCCTGCAGTGTACCAAGGATAGGCACACAAGTGCTGAACAGAATGAACTACAATTTAGGCTGTCAGGACTGCATTGTGTCTAGCATTTGTAAATTTTCCTAACACTGTACGCCATACACTAAATAAATCCATGCTGATCTTCTGGCAATGCAAGACCTCTTTGCAGTATCCTCCAGTACTGCCCTTCTTCTACGACAATATCTAGCATTTAAAAGCATAAATTGCTTCAGCACAAACAAAATAGTTCCTTACTCCAGTTGTATGTTGTTCAAGTGACATCCAAGCTAGGTCATTTGCTCACTTAATGCAAGATGTAAAGTGACATAATTCAGGAAGTTAACTGAAAAACTTAACCTCAGTTTTTTAGCCAGCAGCCTTGGATGCTTCTAGGCACTAAGTTTATCAATGCACACCCTGCCCAGTCCTCATCAAAACATTCTCAGGTATTACATTTAAAAAGCCCTTATCCTGCAATTCTTCTTCGTGATAAGGATTTTAATATCTGAATGGGTTTAGAGAGGCAATTTGTAAAGCAGATTATTCTGATAAAGTGGATGAGAGGAAATTGTCTCTAATTATTTCAGTAAATGAGCTTTATGAGAAACTCAGTAATCAAGAAATGCTGTTACAGAAAACAGCTTAGGGGATGGTATTTTTAAGAAATGCAGTCCATAATCAAGTCATTAAAAGATGATATCTTGTGAACAGCATCTTATCCTTAGTGTGGAAGATTACATGCCAGATAAAATAATGTATGTGTGGGGGGAGAATTTAAGTATGAAACAAATATATGTATCATTTAAATTAATATGCTCCTTTTTCTGGGTTCTGAAATCAATAGGTTTGGGATAAATCAATATAACATTTTTGCATCTATAATTTTTACACATTGACATTTGCTTTGATTTGTTTTTTTAAAACCTAGGCATCTGTTGGGTGGTGTGTGTGTGAGATGTGCATCATGGCACAAAAAAACATGATTTATATTTTTACAATAGATTTTTTGGATGCAAATTCATAAGGGTCAAGTTTGTGACATGATGTCATCATACCTATGTTGTAATTTTGGTGTAATCTTAGTTTGCTTGCAGAGGCCTATGATTATAAATGTAAATGGTACAGGCAGATAAAATGCTGTCTTCCTCCACCACAAAATTGCCCATTTTAAGTAAATCAGACACTTTACAGCATAAAAAGGGAAAAGCCAAGAATAAAGTCCAGTAGTTTTCATTTAAATATGTCAATTAGGTGTTGCATTTTTAGCCCACTGAGATAAAGATTAGGGGAGGCTTGGCACATGGAAATACTGAGAACATGTCCGAACATATTTCGGTCTTTGCTACATGGTTGCCCTAATTGTTGTCAGAATCCCCTTAAATAATAATAATAATAATAATATTTAATTTTGTATACCGCATCCTCTCCCCAAGGGGACTCGGAGCGGTGCACAGGGAAATTAAAACATATAAAAATATATACAAACAATAAATACAATAAATAAAAGCAGATTAAATTGATCGTCCCTGCGCTAAAAACCCCATTAAAACTTAGTCCAGTGGTCGGCAAACTGCGGCTCGCAAGCCACGAGCGGCTCTTTGGCCCCTCGGATGTGGCTCTTCCTCTCTCCCTCCCCTCCCACCTGGAAGCAGCGAGGGCCCGGCTGGGGGGGCTCTGGCTGCCTCCCCCTGTAGCGAGCGAGCGAACGGGCAGGGGGAGCGCCCTGGGCTGCGGCTGCGCCGGAACCGTCCGGGCGCCGCGCACCCACCTCCCTGGGGGGAGACCCAGGGAGTCCTCCTAGCGCAGGTTAGCCACGCTTGACCCTGCAGGGGGGAGATGAGGCTTAGGGCCAGAGCACACGAGCACGGCCACCCCACCAAGAGGAGCGGTTGTCTCCTTTGCCTCCAAAGGCAACGGGGAGCGACAGGTGCTGCTGCTGCGGGTGCGAGTGGAAGGCGCTGGATACATTGTCTCCAAAATGGCCATTATTTTCCTCCCTGGGCTCTGTCTCCTGGGCAGACAGAGCGAGAGCCCAGCCCATCGGCCACAGCCACCACTTCCAAGAGCAGGCTACTCAGTTCACCCCCAGCACTGTCTGGGAGACAGAGAAGAGCCCCGGCCTGATGCCTTCCCTGCCGCTGCCTCCCCCTGTAGCGAGCGAGCGAACGGGTGGGGGGAGCGCCCGGGGCTGTGGATGTGCCAAAGCTGTCCGGGTGCCACGCACCCAAGGAGACAGGCGGACGGCGCCCGGACAGCTCCTGCACAGCCGCAGCCCCGTTCGCTCGCTCGCTACAGGGGGAGGCAGCCGGAGCCCCCCCAGCTGACATGCCAGGCCCCCCGCTGCCTCCTGGTGTGGGGGGAGGGAGAGAGAAAGAGCTGCACCCGAGGGGCCAAAGAGGGACCTGTGAAAACGTGGCCAGCTGATCTGCCCGATGCGCTCAGACAGCGGGAGCTGCATATCGCAGGGCTCAGGGGCAGCAGCAGTGCCGGGCTTTCCACTGCTTCCAGGGGGGAAAGGGAGGGAGAGAGGGAGGGAGAGACTGACATACAGAGAGAGACAGAGGGGGAGGGAGGAAGAGACAAACAGAGAGAGACACAGAGAGAGAGGGAGGGAGAGAGGGAATCAGAGAGAGAGAGACACACACACACACACACACACACAGAATGACAGGTGGGTGGAGGGAGGAGAGAGAGACAGATAAAGAGAGAGATAGACAGAGAGAGACAAAAAGAAAAAGAGAGAAAGAAAAATAGAAAGAAAAAGAAAGTGGGAGCGAGAGATAAAGAAAGAAAGAATGAATGAATTTTGGTTGCTAAGGAGGACCGTCGGTAAGTGAGTGTCACCACATTTTCCAAGTTGGCCACGCCCACCCGGTCACATGACCACTGAGCCACTCCCACAAAACAGACCACACCTTTTGGCTCTCAAAAGAAATTTAAATCGTGGTACTGTTGATATTTGGCTCTCTTGACTAATAAGTTTGCCCACCACTGTCTTAGTCACTCCCAACCAAAATCAGAATCTCAGAAATTGGATACAGGTAGTCCTCAACTTATAACCACAATTCAGCACAAAATTTCTGTTGCTAAGCAAGACAATTGTTAAGTGAATTTTGCCTCATTTTACAACCTTTCTTGCCACAATCGTTATGTGAATCACTGCAGTTAGTAACATGGTTGTTAATTGAATGTGGCTAGTGAGTTCTTGTACCGCTTGTCAGAAGTCACAAAAGGTGATATCAAATGTTCTCCAGGCCTGTTGTTGTTTTTTAGCTAAATCCACCTACCTGACCAGAATCTAAATGAATCATTCTGCCTCTCCTGATAGAATTGCAGATATTTTCTCCTCGGAATAAGGAGAAGTAAGAATTTTCCATCATCTAATCTCCTGAATTTTCCTCAAAGCTGCTCTACATAATGAGAAGGAGGCCCCTCCATAAAGAGAAGAGAGACATGGGTTTTTCCAACATCAGTTATAATTTTGCTTAATTAAATGTCACTATAACAAAAAGGAATTCCAGCATGGTGTAAATAGTAAAATGATGATTTTTATTGATCTATACAACCCTATCCCAATATTCCACAAGTATACACAACCGTTGCATCCAAAGAAGAAGTGCAACAGTTAGTTCTATGTTGACATTCAAAAAATGCTATATACATCCTTTAAAATTTTAACACAAAAACAGAGACAAAGTAGAAATCATGAGTAGATTTGGTTTTCTTGGTTGTCATTTTTAACTGTTTTCACTAAGAATTGAGTTTGGTAAATAATTTATATTCTACTGGAACAGATGCAAAATAATTAAAGAAAATCAGCCAAGGATCAGCAGTACATGATACATGTTGCTTGTCCAATTAATATCTCCATAGAGATTGTCCCACTATTAATGGATTGCAGACAGTGATGGAAACCATAGTTAGTTCTTTTAAACTTTACCTGGTGCAGACTATGGCTTGGATTATCTTCTACCTGTTTCAAATCTGAATTTTAAAAAACCAAAAACAACACAGCATCCAGGGAATAGGATTTCAACTAAATGTTATGTGCAATTAAAATAAGGAACAGATTTGACTTCATGGTCAAACAACCAGATGAACTGTGGGAAGATATTTTAAAAAGAATTATCAAGCCCAGAAACATGTCCCATATCCTAAAAAGAAAAAAAGAAAAAGAAAGAACAAGTACAAGAGGCAAATATAATTACGGAAGAATTATGTGACAGGGAATATTCTTCAGCCACTTATCTAACAGAAATCTGAAGCAGAAAGATACATTGGAAGATTAAGCAACATGCCATTTTAATATCAAGGGTAGAATAATAAAAAGCTATTGTTTTTTTCTATAACTATCCGTACCTATGAAGGTTGGGCAGTTTAGAAAAGCAAATAAAAGATGGCTATTGTATATACCTTGGACAGCAAAAATTTTAAAAATCCAGGAGATTTTAGACCACATCAAGCCAGAAATATCACTGGAAGCTAAGATTACCACCGTGAGGCTTACTTTGGTCATGCCACATGTTTCAATTGCTAGAAATGGGTAGAGAAACTAGAAAATGAGGCCAGCAAAAAGAAAACAAATATTCAGTACTGTAGACACTATCCAAGAACCTACATAATGGGTATAACTGGAATATAAAATTTACAAAACTCTTTTGCAAATTAGTTCTTTTAAATATCTTGCTACATTTCAACAGCTTTGTTGCAAGTCCCAAAGAACCAGTGTACAGATCCCTCAAATGTAAAAATCTAACTCTGTTGTAGAATTGTTTTATCACAGAAATTATTTCTGTACACACTGGAGTAAAAAACATCTTCATACTCTCAAGTGCTTATAACCACATCTGGCAAATTTATTCATATAATTCACGCACTAGTAAAAGTGGAAAAGCAAAACAAAGGCAGAGTTTAGATAAATATGTCCTTCCAATTCAGTTGGCAGATTTTACAAATTTGAGCTGATGTCCAGTGACAGAAATGTAGAGAGCAATTTTATGGTATTAAACACACATGAAAGAAACCATTAAGTATGCTTTATGCACATGCAATACATTTATAAATAGGATCAGGTAGAAATAATATACATTAAATTACATTGAAATAATAAAAACAGCATTATGGATTGGTTTTTCTTTTTAAAAAACACATTTTGTGTTTGCAGTTATCATACAACAGTGGAGAACACGAATCACAAACAGGTTCGTATTAACTTGTGCTGAAAAATCTTGCTCAGATCTGTGTAGCCACTTTTTTAGTATTCCATTTTCCCAATAAAAAGCAAAATGTCTATGACAAAGCAGAGAAGAACTGGTTTTCACATAGTAATTCCTTTTTATAAAATAGTTAGAGTTGACCTTTAAAACAAGATGGTTCAATATTATCTTTACCCATGTCCCTCTAATAAATATCACTATTTTTATTCCTTAACCTACTTTTATATTCAAGATCTAAGTCTGTGGTTATTCCCTTTTTTCTAAACATGAGACAACTTCCTTCAACAATACAACGCAATACACTTTTTTCTTTCTAGAACTTTCTCGCAAATGCAGGGTCCCTTTTTCAAGGAGTATTGATCTATTGGTTGTGACAAGAATTGACTGACTGGCTTGTCATCCAAACCTAATTTTGTGGGCCTCAGAGAGTGACTGACTCCAAGTCACCCACCCAGACTTTCATGACTAAGGCAGGACTAAAAGTCTTAATCTCCTGGTTTCTAGCCTGATGCCTTAACCACTAGATCATAAATATTATAAGAAGCAGTTGTTGCAGCTGATTGACCAAGAAATATGATGGATAAATCTGTGCCATGCTAAAAGAAAGAATGGTAATACATAAAATTCATTTGCTATTTTTTAGGATTCTCAAGTTAGGTGACAGCAACAAAATAAACTTGATTTTGAAAATATTTTGGGATATTTTGGGCAGTGGTTGGACTAAAAGACCTCCAAGGTCACTTCCAACCCTATGGTTGATGTCATGTGTATTACCCATGATATTATTCCCATAGTGTTCCTGCAACTTCATTTCTGATTCTGATTCTGATTCTGATTCTGATACTGATTCTGATCTGGACTAGACTAGACTAGACTAGACTAGACTAGACTAGACTAGACTAGACTAGAATAGAATAGAATAGAATAGAATAGAATAGAATAGAATTATTTAGTTAAGTGTGATTAGACACACAGGGAATTTGTCCTAGATACAGAAGGTCTCAATGTATTCACAATTCTTTGATCTTCTCTCTACATTATAAATATTGTTTGTTTAAATTTATCAGAATTGACTTTAACTTGATAAAACATAAAATGGTGAAATTCAAGAAAAGAAGGTGAGCTAGACATTGCTCTGCATGTGACTTAACATCAGTGCCACATCCCAACTGGTCATTATACACCGCACAGCTGAATGAACTGAACTGAACTGAGCAATCAGAACTGAAGAAGCTTCTTGGATGAGAAATGAAATGTCTTCAAGGAAAAACAAAGCCAGTTGCCTTTTGAAAGAAGCACCCTTGGGACAACCATGACCCGGATGACTGAGAATCTCCATAGATGTACAGCTGAATAAGGTACCGTCAATTATCTGTAAAAATAAGTGACTGTAGCTGTTAATGCCAAAGATTAAAAAAAAAAGTTTGCACCCATGTGCCCATACATTAAACATGGAAGCAACATGCATGCTCCAGCTGCATTCAAATATATACCTCCTGACATAGGAGCAAATTTAATGAAAGGGAGAAATATATTAATTATTACACATGGATTTTCTATAAAGTGGTTCACAACTTACTGCTTTTGCTTCTGATGCCCCCTTCTAGTTCTAAGTAATCTGCAGTAAAATTTCATATTTATTGGGGGGGGGGGGGGCTCTATTAAAATCTATCATATTTAATGTGATATTTTTTCAAATTTACTTAATTTGATTATAAGCCCAAGAATTTAAAAATGTTGAAGAATTCAAGATATTGAATCTTTGGACAGAGTGTTTTGGTACATCACTGTAGATGTACGGTGGCTTTGAAAATATGATGTATGTTTAATTCAGGAAAAGAATAGCATTCTGTTCTACCTAGCATGCGACAAACATCCCATTCAAGCACAAAACAAAGACCACTGAACTAGCTTTCAGACTTTGTAGATCTAACTGGGCACAACTGTCAATGCATTTGGCGATTCTAGCTAGGCTGCCATTGTGAAGCTGAGTCCATGTCAGCTTCTTCCATATGTCTGGCAGCCAGCTGGTTGTCCAGATGGAGTCCCAGCAAACGATGATAGCCAGATGACCATTACTACCTTGGCTGATACATTGAAAAGGTCAAAAGGGCTTCGGTTGCCATTAATAACAGGAAGACTTCAGCTACAGGGGGCCTATTGCAAGTTGGCCATAAAACATGCAAATAATTTACAAAGCTATTGTCTACTTCTTTGTGTGAAACATCAACAGTAGAATCTGGAAAGATTTATTTACTGCCATAATCATCTGTTTAAATCATCCATTCATTTTACTGTCCAGAGGTAAATTTTCAACGCGATCCCTGATGTAACATTCAAAATAACAATTTTTATTAAGAGATCTCATAGTAGCACTTTTCCCTTTCCTATTTTCTCTCTTACTTCATAAACTTTTAAAATATTCAAGTGGTCAAATTGGATTTGTAGGCATGGGTGGGTATAGAATATTTGCAGAAAAATCTTGTTACGAATGTTGACTGTAGCAAGATTATCTATAGCCATAGCATCTTATGTGAGAGAGGTTGGTTTTTATTCTAATATCAAAACATTTAGCCTTGGTGATAGAAACAAATTAGGAAACAAAGGTGTTTATTCATTTGACTAGGAGTCAATATGTTGTTGTTATTATTTCTTACTCTTTTTTTTTTACATTTCTCATTTATTTTAAATATTTTCTGAGAATATTTTTAAGGAAAGAAAACAGAATACCGCATTGCAATATTTCCACAGCCTGCTTTTGATAAACTGTCTAACTTTAAATTTATATCAGGACAAGAAATAAATATTCACACATAGGACAATACTTAGAAATGCAACAATATAGAGTTGGCATTAGAGAACAATTCTTTATCAATCCTAATTAGATGGTTGTAATTGGAACTTCTCATCTCAAACCCTATAATCCAGGGTTCTGAAACTTAAAGAGTTTTTCATTTCAGCTAAAGATTCTTACCTTCACTTAACACCAGAGTCCTGATGGCATACAGTATTGCAGGCTGACTCTACCCACAGCCAGAAGTTCAGTTCTGATTGGGCTCAAGTTTGACTCAGCCTTCTATCCTTCCGAGGTCATTAAAACAAGGACCCAGATTGTTGGATGCAAAATGCTGACATTGTAAAGGGCCAAGAGAATACTGTGGAGCGGCATATAAGTTAAGGTGCTATTGCTAACACCATGATATCTACAGTATATGCCAAATATTGTCCTGACTAGAAATTTGGCTCATCACACAGCTCCAGTTCAGATTTTAAATAATTGCACCTAACAATAATTTGGTATAAGGAAATATGGAGGATTAGAAATCAGTTTAGTCCCATCTAATCATCTTCCTACCCTAGAATTGTGGAATTGTGTTGCAAAACAAGCACCTCTAGTTTCAAGTTAATTAGTTATAAATATTTGCATGGGATAATGGTTAAACTTCAGCAACTGGCATACCACTACAAAAATAAGAAAAGGAATTTTGTGTGATTTTACCTACCAAAATGCATACTTAATTAGATTGCAATCTTTCCAGAGGCATGATAAATATCATTTGATGGCCTTTTTTCTGTTTAGGAATTATTTCATACTAAACAAGTCTAAACATTTAAATTAACTGTGATCCCTAAATGTGCAAAAGGTGGAGTTATTATTTGCCCACAAACATCGTTCACCAGTTCTGGGTGGATTTATATACGTTTTTTTTTTCCTTTTTGAAATCTGTCTAGGTCATGAAGAGAATGCATTTCAGCACTGGAGTTTGGCTGCCAAATTTAAACAAAGCCAAACTTTGACAGCATTATCTTTTAATTGTGAAAAGGCTTTTGTTCTGCCAGTGTTTGGTTTATATTAGTTACATACAATAACTAACAGACAGTGAATATAGTAAGAAAGGGGATGTGATATCTGATGACAAGCAAGACAAGTGTCTGAAAAGCAAATCATTTAAGACTTTCCTTTCAAAAATATCTTCCCCCTTAAGTCACTAAAATTTACTTATTTGCAGATCAGTATCAAACATTACCCTTTGTTTACTTAAATTATTTAATACAGTTGTACAACTAAATATTTGCTGTGCCCAGAATGGAGCAAATTAAACCTGGTATGTTGTGTTTCAGGAGCCAAATTCAATAAAACATGATCCGACTCTCTTGCACAGTAGCCAGACCAAGGTCACAGAGGACGTAAAAGATTTGGGAAAAGCAAATCCTAATTTTCCCTTAACCTGTGCTTCTTTTAATTTGCATTGTCAAACCCATTTCCCAAAAGTGTGAATATAAGCTGAGTCTAAAGAAGTCTACTGTGAATTAGTCTGATCTAATTAGATGGAACTGAGAATTTAAATAAGATAATCTAAACTCATCATAGTTGTTCTAAACATTCTTGTTCAGTGTAACACATTTTTTTCTTAAAAGAAAACCAAATATTTTCTGTTCAACCTCATGTATACTGAATATAATGAAGTTGCCTAATCCGGCCATTAATATTGAAATCTTCATCGTATGTGGGTTTGTTTATGTCTTTATTATGTACACTTCTTATAAGTGGCGCGGGTCTATATCTAGACCCGCGCCTGTCTGGCTTCCGACCCGGTCACAGCACCGAGACGGCATTGGTCGCGTTGGTGGATGATCTCTGGAGGGCGCGGGATAGAGGACATTTCTCTATCCTAGTCCTGTTAGACCTCTCAGCGGCTTTTGATACCATCGACCATGGTATCCTATTGCACTGACTGGGGGGGTTGGGGCTGGGAGGCACCGTTTTACGGTGGTTCTCGTCCTACTTCTCTGGTCGGTCACAATATGTGTTGGCAGGGGGGCAGAGGTCGGCCTCGAGGCCCCTCGTACGTGGGGTCCCTCAGGGGTCGGTCCTCTCGCCCCTCCTATTCAACACATATATGGGTGAGATCATCCATGGTTTTGGGGTGGGATATCATCTGTACGCTGATGATACTCAGTTGTACATCTCCACCCCAGACCACCCCAACGATGCCGTTGAGGTGATGTCCCGGTGTTTGGAAGCCGTACGGATCTGGATGGGTAGTAACAAACTCAAGCTCAACCCGTCCAAGACTGAGTGGCTGTGGTTTCCGGCACCCCGGTTCAGCCAGATTACTCCAACTCTGGCCATTGGGGGCGAAACACTGCCCCCCGTGGAGAGGGCACGCAATTTGAATGTCCTCCTGGATTCCTGGCTGTCCATGGAGGACCATGTGGCGGCCGTGGCCAGGGCGGCGTTTCATCAGGTACGCCTGATGCGCCAATTGCGCCCCTTACTGGACCGGGCTGCCCTTTGCACAGTCACTCAGGCCCTTGTGACATCTCGACTGGACTACTGCAATGCTCTCTACATGGGGCTTCCCTTGAGGTGCACTCGAAAGCTACAGTTAGTGCAGAACGCAGCCGCGCGGGTGATTACGAGAGCCCCTAGATGCTCCCACATAACACCGATTCTGCGTGAGCTGCACTGGCTTCCTGTGGTCTTTCGGGTGCGCTTCAAGGTCTTGACGACCATCTTCAAAGCGCTCCATGGCTCGGGACCTAGTTATATGCGAGACCGTCTTCTGCCCCATACATCCCTTAGACCGATACGCTCCCACAGAGAGGGCCTTCTCAGGGTGCCGTCGGCCGGACAATGCCGGCTGGCGACACCCAGGGGAAGGGCCTTCTCTGTGGTGGGCCCTACCCTGTGGAACGACCTACCCCCTGAACTCCGCACCATCACCGACCTCCGCCTCTTCCGGCAGTGTTTAAAAACACACTTATTTCATCAAGCCGGCCTAACATAGCCTCTGCTGCGACTAATCTTAGATAGTTTTTAATTGGGGGATTTTAATTGGTTTTAGCACAGGTATTGCTATTTAATAGATTTTTAAATTTATATGTTTTTGTATTATTTTTGTATGTTGTTTTTAAATTCCTGTGCGCCGCCCTGGGTCCTTTTGGAGAAGGGCGGGATATAAATTGAATAAAATAAAATAAATAAAATAAAAGTCACAATAGTAGGATCTACTATGATACCATGTGCTAAAACCCATCAGCTGGCAAGCAGACCCCTGCAATTTCAATGCTGATCTGAGTTCTGACAGTGTCAGGTGCAAACAACCAGGGTCACATGTGTACAGTTCCAAATATTGTATTTATCGGACTATAAGATGCACCTTTTTCCCCCAAGAAAGAGGGTGAAAATTTGGGTGCATCTTATACACCAAATGTAATCTCACCCACCCCCACCAGAGGCCAAAAAAAACCCCATGAGGCATGTAGGCAGCAATGGTCCACCCTCCAATCAGCTGTGCTGAATCAGGCTGCAATACGTGCTGAAGCTGACCTAGCTGGTCAGAGTTTGCAGCAGCAATCATATTCAGAAAGCACAGTAACTGATTCAGCAGGATTCAAAATAATAATAATATACAATATATTACTAAAAGCAGGTTTTCCAAGGTAAGCAGTAAATACAAGCAAAGCATAAGCAGTTTCACTTTCAGTTCTCAGCTAAGCCAGGCTCCTTCCTGTCTCCTTGTTGTTCACACAGCAAATTTCAGAGTCCAAATAGCCCTCATTGGCTGACTTAGTTGCTATGCCTATCATTGGTTGAACCTTGTTACCAGCTGAATACCATGGATGCTGGTAGGCAGAATATTTTTTCTTTTTCTTTTCCTCCCCAGAAACTACCGTAAGGTGTGTCTTATACTCCGGAGCATCTTGTACTCCAAAAAATACGGTAGCTACTTTATTGTTCTATGTCTCTTGTGTTTATGTAAGGAATTCAGACTAATTCCCTGTTTGACTCCTCCTTCCAACTAGGATGGTTGGTCTCCAGCAGATAGACCTACAGTTTTAGTCAAAGCCTTTTTCCAAACTTCACTGCTTCTTTAGGCAGATTTACCCAAAACGTTCTCCTCTGCTGTCAATCCTTTAGGGATCTAAAAGTCCAGAATCTCTATGAAATTTATTTTAAAATAAATATTAATAGAATATGTATGATGGCAGCACTACACAACTTTGCTTGATCTTCAGAAACTAAAACAGGGTGGGAATTATACATCTATGGAGAGTCTCGATCAGAACTAAAGAAGCTTCTTGGATGAGAAGTAAAATATTTTCAAAAGAAAAAAAGCAAGAAAGTCCAGTTGCCTTTTGGAAAAAGCATTTTATGGACAGGGTTGAAACTTTTTGCATGACAGACTACAAGGAAATCCCAAGGAATTTTGGGAAAATGACAGCAAAAGCAAATTGATTTCATACTGTCAAGAAAACAAAATGAAAACATCCATATAGCCATCAGGAGTCAAGTTCTCTATGAAGGGTGGTTTACATACACATAGGATTACAGCTCCATAACCTCTCTCCCTCTCCCTCTTTCCTTCTCTTTCTCCCCCTCCCTCCCTCTCTCATGTAGGATTACAGCTCCATAACCTCTCTCCCTCATTCCTTCTCTCTCTCCCCCTCCCTCTCTCATGTAGGATTACAGCTCCATAACCTCTCTCCCTCATTCCTTCTCTCTCCCCCCCTCCCTCTCTCATGTAGGATTACAGCTCCATAACCTCTCTCCCTCATTCCTTCTCTTTCTCCCCCTCCCTCCCTCTCTCATGTAGGATTACAGCTCCATAACCTCTGATCTTAGGAAATCTCTTTCTCTCTCCCTCCCTCTCTCCCTCCTTCCCTCTCTGTCACTGAACACTCAGGCAAAGAGCATCTGTGACTCTCCTAGCCATGTCTAAAACATACATTGGTGCTACATTCTTATATATTTTATTTTTAAGTGTTCAAATTCAAAATAATATCAGTGAATAAGGTGACTGTATGAGCCCTTCATAGAATGCAACAAATCCAACCTCATTTGTTCCAGATTCTGCCCTGGAAGATGTATTTTTACAAGCTATTCTGCATGAAACTGTTGAAGAAGAGAGAATGATCAGCAAGAAAATTCTTCATCGAGACTCATGCTGATCAATTTTCTAAAATGCAGATTTGGGAAGTTTCCCCCCCCTTGCTACCCCTGATTTATATTAGGAGCATATGGCCATTATTACTGCGAACACTGTCAATGCAGCAGATGTGATCCAGCACTGGACATTTGCCATTCAATTACCATGACACCATCCCCCTTGACCTACACAAGTTAAGATTCAGAGCCTTTCCTCATATGAGCAATGCCCCAGACGAATAGCAGGTCCATATCAGAAAAAAAAAGTGCCTTTTGCATCGTGATCTTCAGGAAGGTTAACAACATTATCCCAGATGGTGGCTTTGCTGGGCAGGAACTGATATTGTCGCTATGCCCTTTTCTAGGCATATGTTCCATATTATTATAGTATTTGTCATGTTTAAAGCACCTTTTGGACTTTCATGCTGCTGTAGTGAAATCTGTCCTATAGTCTAACCCTTCAGGGTTAAAATAAGGCAGCTTTTTTGCTTAACCTACAGTACTTTGGGGAGGGCCCACACTCAAGCATATAGAGTAGCTGTGCTATTTTATATAACAAATTTAACTATTTGAAATCCTTGTAGCAGTTATGTAGTCTGAGACTTGTGGTAGTTTTGCATTTTCGTCTCTGCTGCCATGCATTCTGAAATCAGTTCACCTTCTTTTCTGCCTTCCATTTAAATCAGATCTAGAATTTGATGGGAGAATCCTCCAATTGTTGTTTGTACATTATGATTTATTTTATATGTAAAGTGGATAATTGTGGCTTATACTGCAGATAATGATTAAACACAACATGGCATAATGCAACATGTGGCACTGTATAGAATAATTTTATAGATGAAGGCACATGCCAAATGAATGCCTTAATCCAGTGTTTCTCAACCTTGGTAACTTTAAGTCTTATGGACTTCAACTCCCAGAATCCCCCAGCCAGCACAGCTGGCTAGGGAATTCTAGGAGTTGAAGTCCACAGGGCTTAAAGTCTCCAAGGTTGAGAAACACTGCTTTAATCCAAAATAAATTTTAGAAATGCCTTTTTATGAAATATATTTAATTAATTAAAGTCTACATCAATGTTTTCTTGTTAATCTTAAATTAATACTGAATTCATAAACATCCCAGGCCTTAGCATATATCTTCAGATATCTCTTATTCCACCTCCCACACCAAAATGTACTAAAAAGAAAGAAAGTTAACAAACAACAATTGAACATATATCTCTTTTCACGTTCATAATAAATTAGAGTATTGTCAAAGCTCCATGTAGAACTAAAAATTTAACAAAGATTTGCATTCTTCCTCATTTTCCCATTGGGTTCCCTCATGTTTAACACACAATGAAGTTTTTGTATTTTTCTTTTTTTGAAAAGAAGTTGTGTTGAAATTCATTGTTCAAGCTAAATGATAGCTCCATCAGAAACCAAGAGCTGCATTTAAAAAAAATGAAACTGAGTCACTGAATATACTTTTCAATGACAGAGGTCTCCCCCACCCCCACGCTCCAGTCTGCTACCAAAGGCTTATAATTCTCCTTCCCCTGTTAGAAGCTGGAACAAGTCACAAAGCAAAGACACATTCTTGGATGGCGGGTGAGGTAGGCAGTCACCAAATTCTCTTTCTCTCTCCCCCCACCCCCTCTCTCCATATTATTGGATCCCATGGCAAGCTCTGACAACTGTTCTTATTTACTAAAATATCTAGAAACACCACAAAGCAATTCAAGACAGAGTGCCTTAACTGTCACAATAAACAGGGTGACAAAGTAAGACCCAGTCTGCTTAAGATATTACACAATGTACATTGATTACATTATACAAAATGGCAATAATATACAGAGCCAACCTTATGTGGGATTTATTCAAAAGTTGAAGGGGATGTTTTCCTATTTGCCAAGCATTGCAATCTCAAGTAGTGTTTTTGGAGAGCCAGTTTCAGATAGTGGTTCAGATGCTGGCTATACAAACCAAGAACTGGTGGATTCTACCTCTGCCACAGGCAGGAAAGGCTTCTTGGTGCCAGTCACTCTTAGCCCTAGCCGCCTCACAGAGCCGTTGTCATGAGGAAAAATTGGAGGAAAGAGCATTAAGTAATATTGCTTGACTTATACAAAATAAAGGTGGAATATACATCTAATAAAGTTTGGGGTCTACTATTATTTATTTTCATTTGATCAACACTATTTATTTATTTATTGGAATTTGTCAAACAAAAACCAGAAGAATAAGAGAATAAAAATACAATGGCAGGGACGATAGTGGCGCGTTAGTGCCCCCTCTACTGACCACTTAAGTATGAAGTGAGGTCCACGGAAGTCATTTTGTGACTGAAACTGTGAAAATTTGTAGCTGAGACAACTGAATCAGGTAGGGCATTCCAGACTTTGACAACTCTATTACAGAAATCATATTTTTACAGTCAAGTTTAGAACGATTTACATGGAGTTTAAAGCGGTTGTTTGCATGCATATTATTGCAATTGAAACAGAAACCGTCATTTACAGGTAAAACATTACTAAGTATAATTTTGTATGCAATACCTAGGTCTGACTGCAAGCAACGCAGTTCTAAGTTATCCAGATCATGAATTTCAAGCCTAGTAGCATAAGGAATTTTATTGTGTGCAGAAGAATGCAAGACTTTTCTTGTGAAGTACTTCTGAACCCGCTCAATTGTACTGATGTGAGATATATGATGGGCATTCCAAACAGTTGAACAATGCTCTAGACCAGTGGTAGTCAACCTGGTCCCTACCGCCCACTAGTGGGCGTTCCAGCTTTCATGGTGGGCGGTAGGGGTTTTGTCCGACACTGAAGCACTTTCCTTTTTTAAATTTCATTGACTTCCCTACTTTATAAATTACCATTACTGTGGAACCGGTGGTGGTTAGAAAATGTTACTACTAACAGAGATACAAAAGTGGGTGGTAGGTATAAAAAGGTTGACTACCCCTGCTCTAAAATTAAGTTTACAACTCTTAATCCTTTTTTACCAATGTTGTTACAGTGAGCTTTTATATAATAAACTATCAATTATTACAAATTCTAATACATCTTTTATGGCAACAGCTTCTAGATTTAGTTCATTGCATCAGAGGTGGGTTGCTACCGATTCTCACCCATTCGGGTGAACCGGTAGTGGTATTTTGGCCTTGGTCAGCTGAACTGGCAGCAATCCAGGCTGGCCACGCCCACGAACCATCTCCCCGGTCGCCAATGCCATTGCCGGCATCTTTTTAAGTAATTTTTTTTAATGTTCTATGCATGTGCAGAACAATTTATAGTTAACTGCACACACACACACGCACAGCACGCGTCTGGTGCGCACACGAGTGAAGGCGTGCGAAGCAAAGTGGCAGCAACGCCAGCAGCAACCCACCCCTGCATTGAATGCAGGAAAAATCCTCTCTTCATTCATGGAACAGGAAAGTCATGCCATACAGGATCATAGTTCTTGCCCTATTGAAGTAAGGATTCTGTCTGTTCGTCTTATTCCCACTCGGATACTGTAATACCAGACAACTGTCCACTTTTAGAAGTAGTAATGATATCTATTGTCTCTGCCTCAAGTCCACCTGAAAACTGCTTTAGTTCCTCTGGAGTTGGTTTGGTGGAATAAATGACTAAAAAGACCAAAAACATCCTTTCACAAAAAAGTAACTCCAGAAATTAATTCTGGTTAGTTTTTAGATCAAATCGAGCCATATTTTTTTTATTGCATTGCATGGCTGAAGGTCCTAAATATATTTTCTTAGTGTTACACTTTTGTCACATCATTATGACACCAACATGTTTTAAGAGGAGGTGAATAAACTCCAGCCTTTTATTGAGGAAACATCAATTTCATTTCATTTGCATAACAGTTTCTTTGGCAAATGAGGTGGTAAACTACCTAACTCTAACCTTGAGTTGTTCAGTCACTCAGTCATCTATTATTTCCCAAATTCTTTCCATCATCATCTAGTATTCGGCATACAAATAAACAACCCTACTTTATATTTTGTCCTATAATGCATAATTCATGGAAATATCACATCATATTTTGTCCTTTGGAAAGGCAAAATTGCTTGTGATCAAAATGCAGTGATACCTTTTAAACACAATTGATACGACATGGAAATGTTCTGTCTTGGGTTTATTTGGCTGGCATAGTGTTAAAATGTGCTGTTTTATAGTTGCAGGCAACAATGCAGGGTGATAAATTGTTATTCTCATCTCCTGTGGTTTAAAAGCCGCCACATTCCCAACTAACGACAATTAGGATTAATGGCAATTGCTGTAAGGCATTTCCTCAGAAATGCATTTAGACAGTTTCCTTCTTTCTCAAAAGAAATCAGTCCTTTTTAGTATTACTACATTTAGAATCAAAGTAGATGATTGACTTATCCACTACTATGGACTAACATATGCATCACATTAAGCCGTGGTTTATAGAATAAATCACAGTGGAATGGTTAAGTTCACATGCTCAAATGCATTATATTCTAAATTAGCATAAGATATGACTTATTCTGTAACTTTTATTCCCAAGGGAAATGAGCTAAATAATATCTGGACTTTAAAGAAGTCTACTACTTGAATTGCATGGACCCTGCTAATGTAAGAGGCAAAAATTCAATCCTAATGCTATAATCCAAATTACTGAGTATGTTTTTCACAGAGATCTTAAAAGAAGTTACAGGGAGCTCTAGATCCAACTTTCCTTTATTAGTTCCATAATTCAGGCACCTTTTTTATTTATCTGGTAATTTGGTTGATCCAGGGGAGAATTTGCCTATTGTCCTTCCTCTGAATGGTCTGTGTAATTCCTCTTGCCATGCCTTCCCTGGCCCATCATCACTCACTTTCTTTCTCCTTATGTTCCTCTACCCTGTTCTCCCATCTAGGTTACCACCACATCTATCATTGTCCTCTCCACTTTTAATACCTACCATTCTTTGATTGCTACACACACTCCCTGCTGTAGGGAAAGGTCTGATAGAGCTATTTTCATTACCACTCACTACCCTCCTTTATAATCCCTAGTGCATCCCTTCTCCTTGCCTCCCTTAGCCCTGATAGAGGAGGCTGGTTAAGGGAGGTTATCCACCATCACTTCCCATATATCTTTCAGCCAAGAGTTTTAGATTCTGCTCTCCATTGATCATCTTCCTGGATTGCTCAGTAGCATTTACTCTCCCCTTCCTTGTCTCTGGCTGCCTCTCCTCTCCTTTTTCTGTTCCACTCTCAACTTTATAGTCCATCCATTCCTTCCAGTCTTTTATCTGAATCACTTAATCACCATTCTTCTACTGTCTTCTCCAGCTGTCTCTGCTCTACTTCCCCACTTCTTCTTCATTCAGCTGTAGCTGTCCTGACCATTCGATTTATTTGAATGACACTGTTTCCAGACATTTCAAGATTATTTTAAGACTGTGAAATGTATGTTTAAGAAACAGCAGGCACAGCCAAACTTTTTCAAACAAATTTCAACAGGTTTAAATCACCTTTCAAAAACTGCTGTTTTGGAAATAAGTAGTGTTGGGAAGTAGAGCCTAGGAAACAAATGTGGACTCTGCAATATAAAAATTACCTTCCAGCACACAAACATTTAAAATACAATATCTACTTTCTATAGGAGGGTATTTATAACTGTGTAACTTGTCATGGAGCTGGAAAAAGCTGCCCCCGGCCAAATTTTATATTCCCTATTACTAATAAGGAAGTCCTTTCATTTAGAGCAACCAGGAACAGATTATTACTTTCTTCACATGCCAGAATGTCTTCTGAAGATATCCTGGCATATGAAGGACAAGAAGGAGAAGGAAATTTGTAATTGTAACCTTTGGCTGTCCCTGTATGGAGTTATAATCAGATAATGCCCTTGATGTTGCAGGCTTTTGCATTAGCAAGGAGTCTATTTAAACAGCACAGTAATTCCGTCAACTAAATAAATCTTTTGAAATGAATACAAATGGATAATCATGACTCCCAGAGGTCAGCTTGCAGAATGTAAAATGTGCAATAAAAAGGGTTGTGCTGTTCTTCTAAGAAGACTTGGCTTGATTTCACTCATTAATATTTGAACAACATAAATTCATGCACAACTACATGATTAACAGTAAGAAGCTGTCTCCAAGGCAATAACATAATTCATTGCTTTGTGACTACCTTAGCCATGAAGGATATGTGGCAGGAAGACTAACTGGGCCAAAACATTGTAGCTCTAACCTCTTTTACTCAGATGCCAGTTCTAGCAGGAAAATACTGCTTTGCCGAGCTCAAGTCAGTGCATCATCATCAGTCTCTAACTGATCTATGGTCATCAAATTATAAATGAATGGGGTCAAATGAAGTCTTGCCTAGTCAGGAATGAATTTCTCCAGTTACTGAGATGTGTAAGATACAACCTGGGGGCACCAAGGTGGTACATATAATACCACAGTTGTGCAAGCTGCATTGGTTACTAGTTTGCTTCTAGGTGCAAATCAAAGTATTGCTTTTAAAGCCCTATATGGCATGGTCCAGGGTATCTAGCCCCAATGCAACTAGCATGCCTTACTCGCTCCGGCATAAACAACCTGTGCAGATCCTGTTGGCCACAGAATTCCAGCTGGTGGGGTCAAGAAGAAGAGCAACTTCCACTGTGGCCCCCAGCCCTGTGGAGTATTCAACCATCAGAAGTGAGAACTGCTCCTATCTTTCTGGAAGAGTATCAAAACCTGGTTTTTCCAGTTGGCTTGGGGCCCTGTGGTAAGTGGTCACTGCTGGAAGTGGTTGACTTGAGAAGATCTCATCCAGGAGTCCTCAGTCTCATTGGTTCTAAGTTTAAAAGTGTAATTGTTTTACATTTATTTTTTGTCTGTAAGCCACTCAGTGTCTGTAAACCACTCAGCATCACTTCTTCAGTGAGAGGGGCAACATCAGAAGTTGTATTCAGCTGGTTATCTCTGGCTCGGGTGAACCAATAGTGGCGGCTGTGGGAGGCTCCACCCACTCACCTGATGTAATGCTCATGCACAGAAGGTGGCGCGTGTGAGTGAAGTGCAAGTGCTCACATTTGCAAACCAGTAGGAAAGGTAAGTGAATCCCGCCGCTGGGCAACGTATGCATTTAATAAATAAAAATAAATCAGCAATCTCCTTCTCATCTGTGGAAGCTTCTTTACTGAGACTTCTAGAAAGGTCTCTCTCTCTTGTGTCACCCTCAAACTGAAGTTAGATCTGTGTTATGTATCAGAAATTTAATCAAGATGCATCTTTTGCTCTTTGAGTTAACTTTTTAGGAATGTTTTAGTCAGCTTCCATCTGAAAACTAGTTTAGTCGGAAGTTTTGCTGCTTTATGGCATGGTTCTTTCTTATTCTATTGCCATTCGCTGGTTTGGAATTTCATTGCACCTAACTCTATTAGTGTTTTGTAATGTATCATTATGCACCATCTTAGCTTTCAGAAGGAACATTTATAAAATATTTTAAATAGAAAAAATAGATATTTATGAAGCATGGGCGATTTAAAAAAAAGGAGAAAGAAATGGGAACCTGATGGTGAATTCTGCACAGAACGCTGGGCCTGTCTACCGGTTATAACAAAATTGTGGAGAAATCAGATCCACAGAGTTGATGAAATTATTGGAGAAGACTTAGGGGACACCAAGTGGGAAAGGAGAAAGAAGAAAGAAAATTGCAGCTGATTTTACCTGTATCATGGCTACAGCCCATTATTCTGGTCTCAAAATGACAGCACCACAGAATTAAACAATGTAATCTTACTATATAACACCTTAGAATGCAGCTTCAGTTTAGGAACTAAGTGCCTTGCATTGGTCTCTCACGTTAAGGGGTGCATCCGGGAAAATTTGCAACTGGGCTAATTGAAACTCAGGTGTACTTCAAATGGGTGTACTTTTATGATGCAGGGTTGTGGATACTTCATCACAGGAAGCTTTCAACAAGACACTGGACAGACACTTGTCAGAAATAGTATAGGGTCTCCTGCTTGAGCAGGGGGTTGAACTAGATGATCTTCCCACTCTGTTATTCTTTATATCTGTTTTGGTAGTATCAGGAAGCAAATAACACACTGTAAGCAGCCATCTGAAATCATTTGTAAATATGCTATTGCTTATAACCCAATCCTATGAACAATTCATAGGAATTTACTATTGATGCAGTGACATAACTGAAGAATACAGTTTTAGTGTGTCCTTGATCCCCTAGGCTACTAGCATCAGGAACCACATAAGGAGGATTGGGATGGTTTTGTCTTGGAAATTAGCAGTTAATCCTAATCTGTCTCCAGGACTTCCTGGAGGAAAGGAAAGGAAGGGAAAGGAAGGGAAAGGAAGGGAAGGGGGGAGGAGGGGGAGGAGGAGGAGGAGGAGGAGGAGGAGGAGGAGGAGGAGGAGGAGGAGGAGGAGGAGGAGGAGGAGGAGGAAAAGGAAAAGGAAAAAGGACGGGGGAGGGGAAGTTAGGAGAAGGAAGGGAAGATTCCACCAGCTAGGATTATTTTGATAAGAACCTGGAAAGGACTGACAATAACTGCAGAACTATACTTAAATAAATAGAAACGCCTGTGGTTGATTGACATAATAACACACATATTCTAGCATTTTACTGTGTTCAATACCCACTAATGCCAATGTAGGAATGGCAACATAGAATAGTTAACTATTTCCTGAAAAAATATGATATTCTTTCTCCTATTCTTGGTGCACGAAGATGTGATGTATAATGTAATGTAATGTAATGATGCGATACGATACGATACGATACGATACAATACAATACAATATATCACACCTAAACAGCTATTTCATTTTATTAACACTTTTAAAGTCCCCTGTAACTGAAATGTTCTGAGCTATTTACAATAAAACACATTACAAATATAACTTCAATAAAAATATACTATAAAACACAAAATAAAAACACCCTATGAACTAGGCAGCTGCAAGGCAAAGCATTCAAAGACTAAAACAATATGAATTAAAATACAATTAAGAGCCAAATAAAAACTGTGGTAAAACTACTGCCTGGAACAAGACGAGGTGCCTGTCCAACCTCTCTGGGAGGGAATTCAATAAAGGGGGTGCCACCACAGTCTCTCCCATACTCAGTCTTCAGCTAGGATCAGAACTATGGTCCACTGACCTTGATATCAACTTCAAAATAGTGTTATTTATGTGAACATATCAGAAACATCTCATCCGGGACCCCTTGGTCTAGAGTGAGCAAATTCAGGCTAGAAATGTGCTACCCTGCACTACACACACACACACACACACACACACACACACACACACACACACAGCAAGAGTTCTATAGGTTTTTATTCAAATTCCCCCAAAAGGTCCTCAAAAAGCACCCCCAGGTGCTCAGGTTTGGATTCTGAGCTCAGCAAGGCAGGAGTCACTAGTTAACCAAGTCCAACGGGCACACACAAATTCCAGGACAGCAGTTCACAAGTCAAACAGGCCAGGATACAGGACATGCATACACAAGGCAGGAAACTGAGCACATTGCTACACCAACATTCAAGTTCTCTAGCCGGGATTAAGTAGGTGATGGCAGCGCAGCCCTTCATGAGGGACGAGGTTGCCTCTTCACAAACAGTCTAGCTGACTAGCATTGTACCTGTCTCCTCTCTGCACTATGTATCAGGAGGAGGTGTGGACTCCACCTTCTCCTGATTGCTAAGGGTGGTAGCTGCTCCTGATCCTCGCCTGGAGTCTCCTGGCCAGCTCCCTGCAGCTGCAGTTCACCTTGCTCAGCCTCAGCCTCTCACTCATCCGATCAACTCAGCTGATGCTGCTCCATCAGGCTAGCGGTCTCCAAGCCCTGATCCAGGCCATTGCTTAGCCCCATGCTTTCCCCTATCAACTCCAACTCCTCCTCCTCCTCCAAACTCACATCAGGATAGGGATCCCGAGGTGAATCCACGAGAAGAAGTTAGATCCACCTCTCCATCATGATGCCTCCTTTCCAAGAATCAACATTTAAGGTTGTGTGGCCAGAAAAGAGAATTCTAACAACTACCGTCACAGACCACAGAGAATGGACATTTGCCACACTGAGGTCAACGACTCTTACTCTGGATTTAATATAATGGGATCGCAAAAAATCCTTGGTTTTTTTTACATCTTTCTAGCCCATGCAAAATAGCCAACAAAATAGGCATGTGCTTAAAAAATAGGATCTTTTTTATGTTATCAAGGCTCTTCCCTTAAGAATTCTGTTCCTGCCCAGAAACTGAATTGAATAGATTCTTTGCTGTCACTTTAAGAATTATAGCCCAGAGATTTAAAATGCAAGAATAGACACTAATTTAAACACTGATCACAGCAATGTCCAAAAGTCTTTAATAGTTAGATTAAGATCTGTTGAAATAATTAGCTGCCAACATGATGCAATATGGCCTTCTATCTGTTAATATAGAGGAATCCAGATTAATCAAATGTGAATGATTATACTTTATTTATACATTACATTGTAGTTTGCCCATTCCCATATGTTCCAAATTGGGTAATAGCAATTAAAATAATTCATCCAGCTACGAATTCTAAAATAATAGTTCCTGTTCTGAGGCACACTCACGTGCTTATATTTAAATTTTGTATTTTCTAATCAGAACACCTAACACTAGCTCTAATTTTGGAATCCATTTGGACAAGATGTACTCAAATTAATTATGAATTATTTTATTATATTTACTGTTGGACTAGTATTGAATTTTGGGTGGCTTCAGTTAGTATAAACTCTCCTTCATACGCTCATTTGGAAAATTCATACATAGTGAATTTAGTTGATTGCATGAGAAAGATCCAGTTTTCCAGGAATAATAGAGTTGTATTAAATAGAGTCATACAAAATCTGTATGACTCTACATGGTAAGTCATATTTGTTAGAAAATACATATAATGAGACATTTTATTATTTCCTGTGCTAAAGAATAAATATCCTTCTTTTTGTTGCCAAAAACTGGCAGTATCTACAGCTACATTTATTGACTTTTCGATTTGCACCAGTGGCATTTTCACTTACAGAAACCCATACATAATTAGAACCGGTAATTAAATCTTATGAGACCAAATAGCCCACAATTACACTTTGTAAATGCTTGTTGGCAAAATCAATTTCATATGCAGACTTTAAAGACCGGTTGGAGCAGGGAACTGGAAGTCCTAGTTTGTTTAAACAGCGTGAAGCCATTTTAACATCTGTATCTGGAAAAATAAATCAATAGATGTTAGACTATGGCTTACTCAACAGAACCTAACATTTTGGATTCACTGAATCACATTGAGTTTGCACAGAAAAAGAAAGAGTAACCATCGTATTATAGAAAACAGAATGAGAATAAATGCTTCATTAAACTACATTGTTATGTTCTGGGAAGAATTAATTAACAAACCACATTGACTTTGGAAGAGGTTTAATAATTTGGGCTGTCCATATTCTTTTGAACTGCAGGCCTGTTTCATGGAAATAAACAGATGCATTTTCTGTGCCATTCTTATTGCTAAGAGGTTAGCGCTGCAGCATAGGAAAGACAGATATATGTCCACAATTATCAGTGAATTGAAGACATGATGATGTTAATATCTTATGAATGAGTTGGCCACAGACATTGATTAGGTATTATAAATGAAATTTGGACAGCCTTTCTTGAAACTTTAAAACTTTACATGCAGATAAATGTATATGGAAAACTCCTAAAAATTATACACACAGAGAGAGTTATTTTTATATTATGCCCTTTTCTAGTATTTCATTCATTTCTTTTTCTGTACAGTTATAGGCATGAAATCTTACTCAAAATCTAATAATCTTTTATTAGCTAGTTATTCATCCAATCAAATGAACAACTGAACACATGAACAACATAGAGGATGGGATGAAAATGATATAAGACCATTTCAAAAAAACATAGAAAAATCTGAAGAAAAATAACTACTACAGCTAGCCCTGAAAATCTTGTGATAGTTGAAATGATCAAAGGCCTGAGACATATAGTGGAGGAGACAAAATGTTCTGGGGCAAAGAAATGTGGAATATGACTTCTTTACAGCATTCTGAGAACCAGAACACGCTGTATCAATACCAAGAAAAAATACATCATCTCAAATAACATAAAGCAAAAGATTATGATTTATTGTAACTCAAAGATTTTCATTCAATGATTTGAACAACTTGTCTCCAGAAGTTGTGGGTTCTCTAACACTGGAGATTTTTAAAAGGCGATTGGACAACCTTTGTCTGAAATGGTATAGGGCAGGGGTCTGCAAAGTTGGCTCTTTTAAGACTGGTGGACTTCAACTCCCAGAATTCCCCAGCCAGCAAAGCTGGCTGGGAAATTCTGGGAGGTGAAGTCCACCAGTCTTAAAAGAGCCAACTTTGCAGACCTCTGATATAGGGCAGTGATGGCGAACCTATGGCACGCATGCCACAGGTGGCACGTGGAGCCATTTGCCAGGGCAAATGTTCAGCCATTTTTAAAGCCATTTTTTGCCCTCCCCAGATTTTATAGGAGCCTGGAGAAGGCGAAAACAGCCTCCCATCCCACTGGAGGCCCTCTGGAGGCTTCAGGAGCTTCCCTGAAGCCTCCGGAGTGACTTGCGGTTTGCCCGTAGCATCCTTTTTAGTCCCCCGGAGACTTCAGGGACCTTCAGGAGGCTTCCCTGAAGCCTCTGGAAGACTAAAAAGGATGCTACGAGCAAACCGGAAGTGACTTCCAGTTTGCTCATAGCGTCCTTTTTAGTTCTCTGGAGGCTTCAGGGAAGCCTCCTGAAGGTCCCTGAAGCCTCCGGGGGGCTTAAACTGCCCCTACAAGCAAGCTGGAAGTCACTTCCAGTTTGCTCATAGCATCCTTTTTAGTCCTCTGGAGGCTTCGCGGAAGCTCCTGAAGCCTCCGGAGGGCCTCTGGGGGAGCAGGGGGGCTGTTTTTGCCCTCCCCAGGCTCCTATAAAGCCTCTGGAGCCTGGGGAGGGTGAAAAAAGCATGTAAAATGGGGGGAGTGTCTGTCATGCACACATACGCATTGGGGGGGGCGCACATTGCATTATGAGTGTGGCATGACTGCATACGACCCCCTCCTGCGCTCCTCCCCTTATGGCACACGAGCCTAAAAAGGTTCGCCATTGCTGGTATAGGGTTTCTTGCTTGAGCAGGACTAAAAGACCTCCAAGGTCCCTTCTAATTATGGTTACGTTATTCTCGATAGAATTGTTAGCCATCTCTCAACTTACCTGCTTTGTTTCCTATGGTGGAAATAAATGTAAACAAAATTATGTGCCAATTCAATGCTTACTGTATATAGGGAACTCTAAAGTCAT
Organism: Rhabdophis nuchalis; assembly: GCA_039707465.1. Lineage (NCBI taxonomy): Eukaryota > Metazoa > Chordata > Lepidosauria > Squamata > Natricidae > Rhabdophis > Rhabdophis nuchalis. Next base: position 162,564,453 of record CM077643.1, read on the forward strand.
TTTGACTTTAGGAGTCACTTTGACTTGAAGAGCCTAATGCTGGGAAAGATTGAGGGCAAAAGAAGAAAGGGATGACAGAGAATGAAGTGGCTGAATGGAGTAGGCGTGAGTTTAAATGGACACCAGAGGATGGTAGAAGACAGGGAGGCCTGGAGGAACATTGCCCATGGAGTTGTGATGGGTCGGACATGACTTCGCAACTAACAACAATAACAAAAGTCATTTTGCTCCAGAACTGGAAAATTTGCTCATGAATAATGGGAGGAAGAAAATATCATTTGAACCCAATCTTAACCACGTATCATTTGGAAAGAAACAGTATCTGCTTGCATTCTCTACCACAAAATGTTGTCTCTTCTTGCTTCCAATTACTTATGCATTTTAACTAGTCTTGCCACCTCGGGCAGCATTACCGAGCCATTACTGTTTTTAATTGCAATTACTGCTGTGTCTTACTCAATTCTCCCCGTGCTGATGCTACAGGTTCCAATTAGAGAATTCAAATGTGTATTCTAATTTCTGGCAGGTATGCAGAAATAAAGTACACAACATTAACTACATAGTTGCAGTGAACTTTGCAATCTTATTTGGCATCCAGGTAGAGTTTCAGCAGATTCTACTGTATAGGCCCAGATAATCTACGCACCAGTCTGCATTGAGAACAATGGATTGTCCTCCATATGCATTCACTCTCAAACCCACTCATTTTCATCTCTTCTTTTCCACACCTAAATGCACCAATGAACTCTGTCAATGAAATGAGAAGCAGGGCCCATCACCTCTACTAAAATCTTATCTCTATGAATTATAGGGAGATTCTCCAATTTTCATCTGAGCAGATTGCCATAACCCAATCCCTGGAATTGTACATAATTGCTTCCATTTCCATCCAAGTGGAAAAAGAAACATAGGCAAATAAATAAATAAATAAATAAATAAATAAATAAATAAATAAATAAATAAATAAATAAATAAATAAATAAATAAATAAATAAATAAATAAATAAATAAATAAATAAATAAATAAATAAATAAATAAATAAATAAATAAATAAATAAGAGGGTGGGTTAATACCTCAATGCTAGCCAAAAAGAATTTATTATATAGAAGCCCCAATATATTTCAGAAAATTCTTTTACCAAGGTTACTGCAAAACAAACCCCATAAACAGCGTACACAATCTTAATCATGTAAAAACATCACTCTCCAAAGTAGAGATAAGACTAAAATCACAATACACTCTTTGAAATGACAGGAAAAGAAGCATATTGTAAAATGAACAATTTTTTGCTTGTTTTATCTCTAATATACTGAAACAAGGAAACTTGTCCGATAACTTGGAACTATAGAAGAACCAAACCATTTGCAAAAATGAAAGATGTTAATTCTTTGGGAGATGAAGGCTGATATAATTAAGTCCATGTTTCAAAACATAACTTGTTAGCTCATTTTTTAAATCTCTTTTGATTTTGCCATATTTTAATTTTTCTTAGCGAACAAAATGAACATCTACAACTTAAATAGGGTTTTAACTTTAATATTAATGAAGGAGGGTTTTTTTCCTGGTTGTATGAAAAAGTATTATTTCTTACAGAAAAACCTACTTAATAAATCTAGCTGAGCAGAATAATAAATTTGCGGAAAATTTCTTGTAGGGAATACTGCAAGAAAAAAGTAATATGGAGAAAAAAAAACTGTGATTGCTAATATTCATATCAATGGTAAATATTTGAGTACCTTCACTGAATTACTGACAACATCCATTTTGTCTCTAAAGATTGTTTATGCCTTAGATTTTCTTCACACTTTACCCTTAGGAATCTAATAATTTTGCCTGTATAAATTTTCTAGAAGAAGAAATTCTGACCCACTGTTACAATGAGACATATTATATCAAAATTAACATAACACCTCTCCTACGCGAGCTGCACTGGCTACCGGTGGCCTTCCGGGTGCGCTTCAAGGTACTTGTCACCATCTTCAAATTGCTCCATGGCTCGGGGCCTAGCTACCTACGGGACCGTCTTCTGCCACATACCTCCCTGCGTCCGATTCACTCCCACAGAGTGGGCCTACTGAGGGTCAATGCTTACTGAGGTCAATGCCGGCTTGCGGTGCCCAGGGGTAGGGCCTTCTCTGTGGCTGGGCCGGCCCTCTGGAACGACCTACCCCCCCGAACTTTGCACTATCACGGACCTTCCCCTCTTTCGCTGCTCACTTAAAACATATTTATTTCAACAAGCTGGTCTTGCGTGAACAGTTTTGACTCTCATAACATAACATCTGCCAAATACGTATATGGATTTTAGATTTTAGGAACTTTTAGCATAGGTGGGTTGTATTTTAATGTTTCTTAAATTTAGTACAGGTTAACTTAATTTAATTCGTTTTAACGTTGTATATATTGTATATTTTATATGGCTTTTTAATTTTTCCTGTACACCGCCCCGAGTCCCTTCGGGGAGAAGGGGCGGTTTATAAATCTAATAATTAAATTAAATTAAAATTAAAATTAAATTAAAATTGCTTGCAATTACAAGACCACTAATATCAAGACTGGAAGATCTGCAAGAATTTGGAGGACTCATAACATGCCACAATCTACCAGGGGAAGAAAAGATATATTAACATTCCTCAATCATATGAATCTTTCAATAGCTTAACCCAAGAATGGTTGCTACTCCATGAATTGATGACATTTTCTCAGAATCTATAATGTTGAATATTTAGCAAGAATTCATTGGATGAAGACATTAACTGGGATCCTTCAGCTGTTTTAGACTTCATTGAGAATGGTCAATGTCTCAGCTGAAATTGAAATTATTGCCTACTTTCCCCCCACCTCCACTTCCCAACTAAATAATACCCTTGCTCCAGGCACAGAATAAAAGTAAAGTCATATTATACTGTAGTTGGAAGTATTGTGTTCAGCCTCATGGAGTCATCTGAAAAACAAAAAGATTCTTCCACATGGAATATATATAAAAACTATTCTAAAAGCAAATAGCAATAGCATTTAGACTTATATACTGATGCACAGTGCTTTACAGCCCTCTCTAAGCAGTTTACAGAGTCAGCCTATTGCCCCCAACAATCTGGGTCCTCATTTTACCCACCTCAGAAGGATGAAAGACTGAGTCAACCTTGACTCAGTAAGATTTGAACTGTTGAACTGCAGCTAGCAGTCAGCTGAAGTAACCTGCAGTACTGCATTCTATCCATTGCGCCACCATTATCTATCTATCTATCTATCTATCTATCTATCTATCTATCTATCTATCTATCTATCTATCTATCTATCTATCTATCTATCTATCTATCTATCTAATCTATCTATCTATCATAATTATGTGATAAAGTGATTGCATCTTGATATTCCAGCAATCTCCCCAGCTTTTCATGACATCAATAGATTAGCATCTATATAGTGTTTTGACAATAAGAATTGGAGGAGAGGGACAATGCCATTTGGGGTGTATGAATGCATCCAAAAGAATCTGTTCAAAAATATACACAGAGACAGAACTATACACCTTTCCTTTTTCTTCTTCTTGAAATTCCAAATCACAATGACTTCCCATCTGGTACCATCAATCTGGTCATAAATTAATGAGGGCCCTTGGGTATATCAGATGTATCTGATATACCCAGGGTATATACCCCAGGGTCCTCCTCTGAAGCGCAGAGCTGCTAAAGAAATTGGCTAGAGCACAATGCACTTAAGCTTTTCTTTATTTGAGTTCTCCATCAAGCAAAAAAAGAGAAACCCTCTGCATATCGGCCTATGATGCTTAACGAAATGATGAACACGTCCTTAACCTTTGGGGGCCTTCTCATAATTCGTACATCTCAACAATATATGGAACTGACCTTACAGTTGAGCAGTGCAGATTGTGTCTCTCTCACATACAGACAAGTAGGGTATGTGTGTGTAAAATGCCTGGATAATTGCATGAGCGAGAATTATATGGTGAGATTAAAAAATATTTTAAACAGAGGTTTTAATGGCCAACTGATGATTCACCTCATCATTCTGGCAGTAAACTAATTCCGTTTGAGCTTTCTAATCAGTTGTAATCACGTTATGCTGACGGTGTAGATTCTTGAAGGCGACTTGGTTCATATATTCTCCTTACCCAGTGGAGATTGCTTAGCCATGTCTCGGATGGGAAAAATGTTAAGAATCTATTTGGGGGAGTGATTTTTATCAAAGAGGCTATACAGAAAACTTAGCCAGTGAAATATATGTAGGAAACCTTCTAACTTTTCTATTCCACATTACTGTTCATTTGTCTGCCAAAAATATTCTAGAGCAGTGGCTCTCAAGATGGGCCATATGGCCCCCCTTGGGGGGCCATTTTTAGGAGGCCGCAATCTTTATATGATACAGTTTAGATTAATAAACAGTGCAGATGGTAAAGTAGCCTTTCCTCCCTCAACTAACGCTATTAGGGACTATAAGGGGGAGGGGTTTGTCACATAGGTCAATGAGGTTCAGAAAGGAGGTCATAAGTGAAAAAAAAGGTTGGAAACCTCTGTTCCAGAGTGCACAGATGGGGGGAATGAACTGAATGAACTGAATGGGAAGAAGTTCAAATTTGGCAACAAACCTTTTGAAATAGATTGATGGGTGCAAGATACAGGAGGAAAGATACCAGTTGGAATTATAAATTATAATCAGAGATTGAAATGGATACTAAGTCATCAATGGAAAAGGAACGCTTAAATAGATTTGGTATTGGTATTGTTATTATTTTGAAAATAAAATATCCCTTTTGCAGGACTGGGTGGTAAATTCTCCATTTACATTTTTAAAAAAAATATATCAAAATTATATCAAATTATTGAATTGTTCACGTATTTGACATTTCTATATTCTGAAAATTCTATGTATTTACAAAGCTCAGTCAAACAGTTATCCAGCTTATAATGATGGTTGAAGCAGCATCTAGACACTGGAAGAAAATAATATACATATTCACTTATGAACACAGTTCTGTGTGTGTTGTAATGTTTTTTTTATATATAGGAAAAAAGGTCCCTGAATTTTTTTACTAAAATGAAAGCCCATGGGAAATACTCTTAATGCAAATATTGCATTCTGCTGGTTCTGCCAAGGAAGGATATTTCCACAAAGCCATAAGATAGAGCTCTTTTAATCACAGGAAAAATCTTTCTATAGAAAAAGCCTTGGTAATAAAAATGAGGATTACTTACCCAGAGCCATGAATAGAAGTGGGCTGAACAGAGTTTACAGTTAACTCTGCCATACATTGTCTACTGTGAAGGAGTAAAGTGTTTGTCTTGCTACCTCCAAAGTAACAAACTCTACTCTCTTCAAAATTGAATTATCTATGGCAGTGTTTCTTAAATGCAGCCATTTTAAGATGTGTGGACTTCAACTCCCAGAATTCCCTAGCCAGAATCGCTCTAGGCCCAAGCCTATCGTGTGGTTTTCTACTTTGTATACCCAGTATAAAAGTGCAACATGCCTCTTCACCTCAATCCGCATTTTACATATAAAGAGGCATGTCAGAGTTTTCTGGCAAATTGATTTATTAGCCCATACATTTTCATTTCAAATTTTCAGTGCTTCCCAACAAGGATACACACTCTTATGGTGTTTGGGTCCATCTTTCCTATGTGGGGTGGAGATGAGGACTATCATAGATAGGGTGCTGACATCATGAACATCAACAGCATCAGGGTTTTCAGATAGATTCTGGATTTGTGTCAGATGTGGTATTCAGCCACTTCTGACAGGTTCTGGACAACCGGTAGTGGAAATTTTGAGTAGTTCGGAGAACTGGCAAATAGGCTGGCCCCGCCCCTGCTACCTCCCAGCCTCCCAGCTGATCTTTTGTTGCGCTGAACAGGAGAACGGAGCTGAAAAGCAGGTTAGTGGGATGGGGAGGGAATGGGGATTTTGCAATAACCTTCCCCCAGGAGTGGCGAGAGAATGGGGATTTTGCAGTATCCTTCCCCTGCCATGCCCACAAGGCCACACCATGCCCACAAGGCCACGCCCACAAAACCAGTAGTAAAAAATGTTGAATCCCACCATTGATTTGTGTGTATGTGTATGTGAGCAATAGAGAGAGACCAGAAAATGTGAGGTTTCTCTGTTTCAAGAGCCAGATATTTTATGATTTATAGTACAAAAAGTGGGATTCATTGGCTGTAAGTAGATCTAGGATCTCAGGTTACTCGCCTCATTTTATAATTACACAAATATCATGTTTGATTTCATATTGATTCATTTATGTGATTAAATGTATACTCTGCCTTTTTTGTAGGCAGCTATAATATTCTTGCTATGAAGTTTCCTTATATCAATAATATTAGGGAGATTGTGACTGGTCTAAAACCAACCAGTGAATTTCCATACTGAGGGTGGACTTGAATCTGGTTTTTAGGATCCAATTCTAACACTTTTAACAACTATTCTAATAATAAGTCATAGATTACTGTTGTTCCCCCTTTACAAATACAAGTAATCTGTGACTTACAACAGTTCATTTAGTGACTGTTTAAAGTTACAACAGCATAGAAAAAGTGACACATGACAGCTTTTAACACTTATGACCGCTGGTCCCCATGGTCATGTGATCAAAGTTCGGATGGTTGGTAACTGACTCATATTATGAAGGTTGCAGCGGTCCAGGGTCAAGTGATCACCTTTTGGGATCTTCTGACAAAAAGTCAATGGGGAAGTCAGATTCACTTAACAACCATTTTACTAATTTACTGTAACAGTTGCAGTAAATGCAACTGATGATTCACTTAACAAGTGTGGCAAAAAGATCATAAAATGGGACAAAACTCACTTGGTTTGGTTTATTGGTTTATTTAATTTATTTAACTTAACAAATGTCTTGCTTAATAACATGAATTTTGGGCTCAATTGTGGTTATAAGTCGAGGACTACCTGTAGACATTTCAATGTTAATTTAACAAGGACCTGCCTCATATATATAGTCAATGGATTATAATTCCTGCTTCCATAGGATTCTTTGGCAAAATAAAGAGGTAGGCAGAATACATTACATTTTGCCAATCATGTACTATTCAGAGTAATTACTGTTTCCTACCATTGTAGGCTGAGTAGATAATGTGCTTCATTCATTAGTATCTGAATCACTTTATTCAGGGCTTAAAGGCAACATATAATATTAACATAAAGCTATAATGAACAAAGGAAAGGGAAAGGAGAGGTTTCTACCCTATCACATGTAAGCAAGCTCTAAATTAATTGTATCTTCTTCTAAATAATCTGACGGCTAACCAGAAATAGAAACAGGAGACGGAAATCTAAATGGAAGTGCATGATACTAGAGTGGTTTATTGATTGCAAATTAATAGAGTGCTAACCTGCTGTTCTTCCGTGCATGGTTTCTCCATTCTCCATTGATGCAATATTTGAGATAAGAATGAGTATTATTCTGAGAAGACCAGACTCCTTATTGATTGATTCTTTCTCCTTGCCTTGACTTCTGTTATAAATATGCATATCTACATAAAGAGCATGCACTTATCCTAATGGATTCCTTGCCTCTATATTTTTCCAAAATATTATGTTTTATGATGCATTGAGGTCCATCATAAGATGTGATCATTTTTTCATGGTGTTGGATTTAGGATGGGAATGATTTCCCTATCCCACTACCAAGAGTTGACTATGGTTTTGATGATATCTGACTAGCTGCATGAATAGTCTGGGCACCATTAGTAAGATTGGAAGTTAAGCTATATTCTGGATGTGTGGTTCTACAAGTAAATATGAAATCTTGTTCCAAAGATGACACAGCACATACAAATTAGAGGAGAGGGAAGTTAATTGAGATTAAAATCATGTTTTAGAAAGATTTCTAAAGTTGAATTAGCCTTTCAAATCTCATCCAGAGAGACAGGTACAAACAGATTAAAAGCATCCTTTGATATGATTATGTGGTCTTTCAGCTGTAGCCATGAAACAAGGGAGATCACAAGAATGAGGATCTGGTCTTTATTAGATATTGCAGTCCTTTTTCTGAATGTTCAGGCTTAATTTTTTTTTAATGTATAGTATTTATCTCTTGTGGATATAGAAGTAAAATAGATATTGTGACCAATTATTCTTATTCATCCATAAATTCAATTAAACCTGGATAACAAAAACCAATACTTTCTATGAAGCCCCACAGTGAAATGAACTCCTGAGGTAAATTGGATTCCTTTTCTACCTTGCGACTAACTGCATATTCCTCCCTGCCTTGAATCTAGCAGCACTTTAAAGCAGATTTGGAATCCATCTACAGGAGTGAAGAGCATGGAGGAAATGCCCTGCATAAGGGAATGTTCGATTACAGGTAGTCCTTGATTTACAACAGTTCATTAAGTGACTGTTCAAAGTTACAACAGCACTGGAAAAAGTGACTTATAACAACTTTTCATGCTTGTGACCATTACAACATCCTCCATGGTCACGTGATCAAAATTCAGACTCTTGATAACACTGTCATATTTATGACGGTTGCAGTGTCCCGGGGTCACATGATCACCTTTTGGTCAATGCAGAAGCCAGATTCACTTAACAAACCATGTTACTATTTTAACAATTGCAGTGATTCACTTAACAACTGTGGCAAGAAAGGTCATAAGATTGGACAAAATTCACTTAAGAAATATCTGGCTTAGCAACATTTTAAGGCTTAGTTGTGGTTATAAATCAAGGACTATCTAACTTTTGGATGTTACAAATAGTCCCTAACATTTTCCCCGAGGATAGGAAAAGTGAGGCATAGTTAATAGTTCTTGCTGGTGCAACCTCCACAGCGGATCACATTCACTGCCAATTCCTACTGGGAAAGGGTGAGAAAGCCACAAATCTAGGAGATGCTTTTATTTCTGTTTTTCAGAACAATTGTGCAGAGACTCTTGGTGAAAACAGTTAAAGTGAAGCAGAAGTAGAATTTAAAAGGGAGACTGGTTTAAGCATAAGTTGTTGGCACAAAAATACTTATAATGATGTAATTTACATGATTCATTACTGGAACTTCTACAGGACGAAGACTTCAAATATACTGTACATCTGTTTAAAAGGGATTTTCAAGCCATAGCTCAGTTCCTTTCGTGCTTCCGACTGAGAACTCTCAGAATGAAAGGGCTTGTCATTAAAACTAGGGGCTGGGCTGTTGCAAACAGTCTCCTGCCTTTTTCTGCAATTAAGACAAACTGTTCAGCGAAGGCATCTTTCCCCCTCTACCAAACAGGGTGATGGGGCAGAAGGCAAAAGGGCAAAGTGGAGAGAGAAATCTGAAACAAAAATGAGGATATTGGTTTGCGGCGGCTGCTTTTCATTTTGTCCTTAAGAAACAAAAACAAAAAGTATTTGCAGTCTCGCTTTCCTCTCTATCATTAAAATGCAGGAAGTTGCTCTATAATGAATCTAGTCCTGGGTTGATGCTATTGATCAGCAAGAGCTTTCTAAGCATTTAGACAGTGTTTGTTAACAGCCTCTCTTGGAAATATGGGAACGTGAACCTTGGACTTCCTGCACGCAAAGCAAATGCATTACCACCATACGACACGCTGTCTTCTTGATAATGCTGACCCCAGGATACAGTATTGTGGAGGCACTGAATGGAGATTTTGTTTCTGCAAATAATGCTTCAGGGTGAAGGGAGAAACACTGCCTTGAAAATGCTACAAATAAAAGGAGAATTTTCTGCTAATCAAAGGAAAGGAACTTTGGAAAACTGCAGTAGTTCCTGCAAATTATTTTAAAGGCCATTGCCCCCTTTTTAGGTTTTCAGAATTTTTCATGTCTTTTCAGGTGCTGCTATTATTATTATTATTATTATTATTATTATTATTATTATTATTATTATTATTATTATTATTATTATTATTATTATTATTATTATTATTATTATTATTATTATTGCTTGGGGGGATTTCACCCAGAACTTTTTCACTCCCAACTGGGCAGAGCAGAATGGAGGAATGGGAGGGGTCATTTCACGTTGAACCTCCACAAATAAAGAGAAGGTTAAATCCCAAGAAAATGGGCCCATATGGGTGCTTCATCGATGGAAGTTTTTAAGAAGAGACTGGACAGTCGCTTGCCTGAAATGGTATAGAATCTCCTGCTTGAACAGGAGGCTGGACTAGAAGACCTCCAAGGTCCCTTCCAGCTCTATTCTGATTCAGAGTGGTTTATTATGTTAACTTTGTGACTTGCTACTGCTGTCATTTAGCAGACTCACTAGAAGGTTAGCATACTACCACCAAGGTAGTAAAACTATGGAAGAAAGCAAAAAGGCAGTGACTTCATGGCTTCAACCTTCCATAAAATAAGTGTTTGGTTTTGTGCCGATAAAGGTTAGCGGGAAGATTTTAATCTTCTGAGAATGACACTTAAAGTTTAAGTCTTCTAGCTAATCTTCATTTTTTCCAGCCATACAGAATTTAACAGTATGTTTTGACACAATAGTCAGTTCTGGGTTGGTCAGGAGAGCTGAGTTAAACTCCTATCTTTGATACAAGATGAGCACATCAGTGTCAAAAGAGGCTAAAGGTAAAACTCAGAATGTCCATTTCAAGACATGAAGAAAGAAAATGAACAGAATCTAAAGTGATGTGGGCCTTGCTATACCCAAAATGCTAGGAGAAGCAGAGAATTAAATGAAGCATTAACTTGGCTGGTGTCTCATGTTAGTATCAGCAACATCACATCATGTTGTTTAACCCCCCCTCCCCCCACTGCATTCTGCACTCTCCAAATATGGAACTGAAATTTTAATTTTAATTTAATTTTGTTGCATTGAACTGTGTCACCATTTTGATTTGCAAATCTGTTTCGATAGAATGACTTCATTAAAGTTTCATCAGAGCAAGGCACCCTTTCAAAACTTTGCATAACCCATCTGTTTTCAGCAGTTAGATTCATGCCATAACAATGTGAAGGTTTGCTATTTAAGTTGCTAAATTACTGTACTGTTAAAACATAAGCAATTCTCACCACTGTTCTTCCGAAACAAGAACATTCGGCATAGTGGAAAATTTAAGCATTTCCCCAATGAAATAGACATGTAATAGATAATTTGGTATTAATGCTGGTATGCAAGTCCATTCATTTCACCAACTGTGCTGTATGCTAGCTATTTCCCTGATAATGACCAGATTTTAAGGAAAGTATATAGGGTTTCGGAAACAATTTCACACTGGCCTTAATGCATGCTATATGATCCCACTTTATTTTCATTTCTAGATTTTTAACTTTCATTTTTACTGCAGCTTGCTAGACTCTAAGATATCTGCCTTCCTTAAATTTGCCTCTTAGATTCTTGCATTGAGAGGAGTTTGAAAATGCGGCCAGCAGTGTTTCAGTCAAACAGCACATTTATTTTCTGACCATATTTAAAAAAAATTACACACACACCTTTAAAAAAATATGGGTAAATAGAAGACGCCCAAAGATTACTAAAGGGAACATTAATAGGAAAATACTTTTTTTTTAATGGAGTGGTGTTCCTTCTTGAGATTTATTGGAGTCTCAGATGAAAAATTTAGCTAGGAGCAATGCAAGCATTAGGCTTGTACAAATCAGCCACAATTCAGTTCAACCTTCAAAAAGGGTGTGATTTGAGTTTATGCTTTGGTGGCCCACACCATTTGATTGGAACCACTTTGTGTGAAGTATCAGGAGGAGTACTTCTGAAGTCTTATTGCAGCTGAAGAAGGGAAGAACTGGAGAAGTGAACTGAATTCAGAGAGGCTTGTTTTATTAATAAGAAGTAGCACCACTTCCAAAGAACACAGCCAATCCTTGCACTTCAGACAAAGATAACAGGAATCAAGCATATAGTTAATAATATAGTTGATATGAAATAAAACCAGTCCTAAAGCACTTTTTAAACACTGTAACAGTAAAGGTTTCCACTGTCCACTTGGGACCAATTCTAAGGGGTGATGCTCATCTCTGTTAATAATAATAATAATAATAATAATAATAATAATAATAATAATAATAATAATAATAATAATAATAATAATAATAATAATAATAATAATAATAATAAATTTTGTATACCGCGTCCTCTCCCCAAGGCGACTCGGAGCGGTGCACAGGGAAATTAAAACATATAAAAATATATACAAACAATAAATACAATAAATAAAAGCAGATTAAATTGATCGTCCCTGCGCTAAAAAGCCCCATTAAAACTAAATTCCCTAAACACCCCAGAGGTAGAGACTAACCAAGGCCGGCCAGACAGAAAAAGTGTGTTTTCAGTTTTCGACGGAAGGAACGGAGGTCCGTAGTTGTTCTAATGTCGGGGGGGGAGGTCGTTCCAGAGGGCTGGGCCCGCCCTTGGCTGTTGTTTAGCCAAGGGAGCCAACGTTGTCTGAAGACATTTTCCATGGTCAAGTGGCCAGCATAACAATATGCTGAGAGTGCAGAAAACTCTGTTACCTTCCCACTGAGGTGGTACCTATTTATCTACTCGCATTTGCATGCTTTTGAAATGCTAGGTAGGCAGGAGTTGGGGCAAGCAATGGGAGCTCATCCCATTACGTGGCACTGGGGTCTCATACCAAGTATGAATTTCAATGCATGTTAGTATATTATGATGCAAAAGCAAACCAATTGCATCATTCCTTAATTAATCAAATGACCAGGAATGCTGTTTATGTTTAGCCAGATAATCCACATATACACTAGGCTCCAGAATGCATTAATGACCCTGAATTAGAACTTCATCATAAGCATTGTTTATAAATACTGATTATGTGGTTTCTAAATCTACTCCATTCTAAAAATAGTATCACCCTCCCCCCTTCTCTCCCCCCCCCCCCCCTTGGCCTGTTTACAGTTTCTTGCTTATCAAACCTCCTGCTGCCTTGGCAGAAGATCTTTTGGCCAGCATTGCCAAAATGTAGCGAAGACCCAGATGAAGAAAGGAGGCCCTTTATGTTGTTGTGTGAACTCAGCAAGAGAACACGCCATTTCAGTGCTTCAAGCAGCTGCCTTGGAGAGACAGTCTGCTTACTTTTCCAAAGCTTCTCTCCCAAATTATTCACACCGCTCTATGAATTACTACTTCTCCTTTCTTCGGAATATCTTTTTTCAGACGGCATAGCAAAACTGAAAATCGTATGGTTCCATTCTAGGCACTCACATTAGACTCTGTGTTGATTTTACCAAGGGCAAATTAAGCAGAATTCAGACCGTGATTCCTGTGCCGGACTGAGGCAATCAGGAACACGAATGTGATTATTACTTTTATAAGGTGACACTGTCTGAACAGGCAGACTGTGCTGTTTGTAATCACCGGCATCTTTATACCAAGGAGAGACTGATATCCTCAGGACTCTTTCAAACACAGTTACTTTATGAGAAACAAGGAGCACCATGTTTCAAAAATGACTAGGTTCCCTTGATCCCAAGAAATCATTCCTCAGGTTCTTCCTACCTATAATTGTAGCCTTTAAGTTTATAAATACTATCTCCTTCCCCAAAGTGATTCCTAGGAAAATCACAAGCAGGAATTGATGTTTGATATTAAGTACCCTGCCTACAAAAATCAGCTGGGCCTCACCTCCCCAAAAAATCTGACTCCATGAGAAGAAGTTAAAGGCGCTAAGAGGCCCCTGGGTTTGTTAGTTTTGACAGTCTAATTAATATTCACAGCAAAGTTTCAGATGGTATAAGTTGGCACAAGTCCACCAAAGTCATTTGTTCCACCATTTAAAAATTAGCAACCAGCCCTTGAATGGTGCCTTCTGTCTTCTGAATGCAGCCTTGCATCTTTAATACTCTCTGAACCGAAATGTAAAGGGCTCACTCCATTGCTTCCTTGGCAGAGTTCAGAGACCTTGGTTTTAGCATTGTGGAGAAAGTAGTATCTTAATTCAACGCAAAGGCCACGGAGCCCTGAACTGGAGTGTAGCAATATCACTTAATATTGCAGGAAATAACTGTAATGTTATATACACACGAGGGAGAATTTTAGAGACAACTCATTTCGAGACAGAGACAGACAAAACACAGTAAGGAATTCTTAAGTCACTGAAATTTATTATGTTAAGAGCCTGAGTTTCAAGCTGACTTATGTTTTCCTTAAAAACACTAACATTTATTTTGTCAGTTAAGAAGTTTACTTTTTATTCCTGAAAAGCAAAAAAAAATAAAAAAAATAGAGAGAGTCTGTACTTAAGTTGCCAAATAGCCCCATCTCCACAGTGCTTAAAATGACAGCTATCTATTCTTTCCAAAGTTCTTGAATTCTTAAGACATAGCGTATAATATAATCCACTGTATATGCCTGTTCTATAGTTGAAAACCATCAAGTTTCCACTTGTGATCAAAGGGTGTAATCGAAGGAAGCTCCCTCGTGTTTTAAAATCTCCCTGTGATTCAGATTGTGCTGCCTATTGTTTCAAATCAGTAGTAGGCATGGATTCGGGTTCCTGCCTTTACAAGCTCTGTCAGTACCCCATCAAGCATTCTTTTCACATTGCCTGAAGTGGGAGCGTTTGGGCTGCAAAAGGAATATAGAATGAGGTGGCTAAAGGTCAGCCATTGCAGTGCCACTGTGAGCTACAGGACCCCTGCAATTGTGTGTCCTTCTCAGATGCCACTTTGATTAGTTCTCAAGTAATGTTTAAACTGCTTTTGCGTCGGAGGTGCTCGGCCACACAAAAGCGGCCTTAATGCACTGCGGACAGCCTTGGCCGCTTCATCTTTTTCTTCAGACTGTAATTCCATGCCAGATGTACTGATGGCCAAGGCTTTTACAGTAGGGAATTGTATTGTGAGGAGAAATACAAACTACTCTGCCCTCAAGGTCTGTAAAAATGACCCACTCGGTGTGAATACAACTGCAGCTTCAGGGAGGCCCAACATGTCTTCCAGATATCCCCTACTGAAAAATTCTGTGGCTATAAATGCATCTGTATCCACGCATACAAACTGGGGATTGCAAATCCTCAGGGTTCAGAGCAGGGCGAGGAAGTCTTTTCATCTCTCTCCTTTTGTTCTTGCTGCTCTGTTTTGTTTTCTTAAGCTGGCTGGCTTGACACAAGTGATTCTTGTGTACCCAGATGCTTTGTTCCACTTTTCTTACCAAAAGCACAGGAGTGTGGAGTTGCCTACCTCGCCTTACAAAACCCAGCCAGCCATGTGAAGAACTCTCCAAAAGAATTTAACATTTTTATTTTATTTTATTGCTTTTTCAATTTGCTCCCTTGCAAGTCTATTGATTGGCAAGGAAGAGGAAGACTTTCTCTTCAAAGATGCAGAAAGGCCTCTTCTTTCTGCCAATACGTTGTGTGTGTGTGTGTGTGTTTACTTATTACATTTATTTCATTTAATTGAATAAATGATAATGATTCTGTCCTAAGAAAGAGGCTTGCTCATTATTGGAATTTGATTTCATTCAAATTGATGCATTCATTCCTTGCATGTATGCTACCTATCCAGCCATGCTTTTTCTCTTTTTATTATTTGTGTTTTGAGGGCTTTCTTCCAGAAGATGCACAAATCATACGGCAAACTTTCTAAGGTTGAAGACTGTTTATCTAGGCGGCCTACTTGGGACGCTCAGTTCAAGGGTGGTTCTACATTTTAAGCTGCGATTAGAAAGTAGTGAGTTATTGCATCAAATTGTTGATACTGCATTTTATCCACTTGTATGGAATCTAGTTATAGTCACATGAAAAGTAAACATATTAATTACTATGATTACTGACTACTCTGTTCCATATTGAACTACCATAGGCCCAACCAATTGCACCTCACAAATTTCAATTATGGAAGCAGAAAAGGCCTCCCTCATGTCACCCATCCCTTGTATAATTCTTCTTGCTAAAGAAGACTTCATTTTATTTATGTCCCTCTTTTATTATTCTTTATGTAAAAAACTCAAGAGAGTGAACAAGTCTAATATTCCTTCCTCCTCCTATTTTCCCTGTAACAACGATTTTGTGAGGTAGGGCTGGGAGAGAATGACTGGCCGAATGTCACCCAGCACTATATGTAAATTGTACATCTTTGCTGGCTGGAGAAGTCTGGGAGCTGAAGTCCTTCAGACTTAAAGTTGCAAAGGTTGGAGACTCCTGTTCTACAGGGACACAACAGAAAGTCAATAAAACCAAATTCTACTTTTCTGTGGCAAACAGGTCAGCTTTCATGTAGAACAGAACAAATTAATGGTAGCAGTTACTCCGGGCAAGAAGCATCATATTTTTTTGGCATTTTGTGCGGCTTCCTAATTAGCTCAGGATGTCCCCGATTTATGAAAAATGTCAACAATATATACAATTCAATAGTATAGAACCAACTGAGGCACATTCATTTTGCCATTCAGGTAACACAGAAAGAACTTTTAAACTTTAACTTAAAAAGTTTCTGCTCCAGTATGGAGCTTTAGTGCCATCACAGACTACTCAGTAACAAACAAAGGGAGAAACAATGGCACAAATAACTTGGACAAGGCTCTCAAAAAGCAAATATTCATTAAATCAGATGATTTATCATTTTAAAATGTAGCTTCAGAACAGCGTATAAGAAAGAAACAAACATTGTGTGTATTTGGTGACAATTTCTTTGCCAAACCTCATCAATTTGATACCTGTTTTAGTAGTACTCTTTGCCTGTCAGTAGCATATACGAATGCAACTATAGTTCCACTGTTTCATCATCTCTTATCATTACATTACTAATTGTATTAACATAATTGTTGCAACTTTGGCTAGATAGGTAAGAAAATTATTTCACTTCCTGTTGGGCTGAGCAATAGAGATAAATAAACTGGTATCTAGGTGTAATCTAATAAAGCGGTTGTCACTCTGAATGCAATTATGTGTTCATCACTTTATTTATCATATGTTGTTTCATCTGACACTATTGCAAGAAGCATCAACTTTGAAAATTATATTTCTTTTCCTGACGATGTGGGTAAGATTACAATCTATATAAATAAAAATGTAACAAGAGTTTGTTCAAAACTGCTAATCTCTGAAAGTACTGCACCGATCGCTTCCACATTTTCACACAATGTTCCTTTCAAATACGGCACCAATGATATATATATATATATAGATTGTGTAGATGTCACACCTGGGCCAGGTACATGCAACGGAAATGTAAAAAATTGTAAAAAAAAGGTAGGTAGAGAGCAGTGGGCCACAGGTATTATGTCATCCTTTATGACATTAAATACTCTGTCCATAAGATTCAAGGAGAAATACAGTAGGTAGGTAGGTAGGTAGGTAGGTAGGTAGGTAGGTAGGTAGCTATAGGGATAGAGAGAGGGAGGGAGAAATGCAATAGGTAGGTAGAGGGATAGAGAGGGAAAGGGAGAAATACAGTAGGTAGGTAGGTAGGGGAATAGAGAGGGAAAGGGAGAAATACGGTAGGTAGGTAGGTAGGTAGGTAAGTAAGTGGAGAGGGAGAAATACAGTAGGTAGGTAGGTAGGTAGAGGGATAGAGAGAGGGAGAAATACAGTAGATAGGTAGAGGGATGGAGAGGGAGAAATACAGTAGGTAGGTAGGTAGAGGGAGAATGGGATTAGGTAGGTAGGTTGGGGGTTATACAGTGGTTGTGTGTACGTGTTTGTGTGTGCAGGTGTAGATCTACACACAGATTGGTTGGCCATTTAACCAGACTGGGCCACAGCAACGCGTGGCCGGGAAAGGCTAGTAACATAAATTAACTCTAGGAAAAAAAATCTGAAATATATCAGTCAATTAAATCATTCATTCATTTAACAGATTTGTCTCCTGCTTTTACACATTCCAATATGTGTATCCAAGATAATTTCATTGTTCCACCACCACTACCCCCAACTGGTATAAGATCAGGTTCACCTCACCAATCATGGTACTAGAAATCTTGCAAGCAATGATCAAAAACAAATGTGAATTGAATCTTAAGCAATGCCCAAGGTAGAGGCAAAATCATTCCTATTTTTATGTCCTCTCTATAGCCACATATCCCTTTCAAAGGTGTATATGCCTTTCCCCCCCCCCTTTTTTTTTGGGGAGACAGGGCTACCTGTTCTGTAAAGATAAGCTTCAGGTGGAGGTGCATTAAAGGACCTGATGACCTGACTGAGAAGAAGATTCAGAGACTGAAACACAAGCAGACATTTTAAAGTGACACAGAGTTCGGGAACAGAAGACTGCTGTCATGGATCCATTTCTACCATGTTTTAACAAGTTGACACTGCTCCGTAGGAACAGGCTTGCTTTCATTTACAGTTGAGAGTTATTTCATCTTACATTTCCAATAGATTCGCTTAAAATGTTGCATTCTTATGTGATAAAAGTGCCAACATTCTAAATATCTGCAAGAGGTCTTCTGTGTTGGGGCTGGGGGGAGGGAAGGTTTAGTTTATTTTGTGTGAAATGAAATTGCATAAGTATTATACATGCCTATGTATAACTTTAAAAAAAGCATTTATTGCATTATAACAATCTTATTCTGGACAGCAAAGGTGTCCCCATAGTTTATTTTGCACATTAAGAAAATATGTAAATTCATAAGCCGCGCAATGGCACATTTGAATACTGTTCTTTATGCCCTTACATTGATTCATAAGACCTAGTTGCACTGGGAATACAAATATGTTTCTTTGGAATTCATAATCTACCGTTGCAAATTACTTCAAAGGGTGATTCATAAAAAAATGTTCAACTTATATTGATTATGTGCCTTCACATCAGTGTCCACTTTTAGCAATCCCATAGATAGATTTTTTTTCTAGGAGAAGCTGCCCTAACCTGGTCCTTTAGGTCTTCTAGCAATTGCTCTAACTGTTGCTCTAACTAACTCTTTCTACCTTGCTGTCAGTCATCTTCTTCTTCTTGTGGTCCTATGGTGGCCTATAGAGCTGGCAGCAGAGTCAGACAGTGAGGAGGTTGGGCAGGAACATGGGCCAGTCCTGGAATCTGTGGAAGGCTCAGATGAGGGCTCTGTGTCGGAGGCAGAGAGCGGACCAGGGTCATCTGGGAGTTATGTGCTGCTTCTGGAGCCTCCAGAGTCAGACATCAGTGAAGTAGAGGAACAAGAGGAGTCTATTCCCAGTGCACGCATGTGCAGAGCTGCTAGAAGATGATGAACAGACAAAAGAGACAACTTGGAAGTAAGGCTTGGGGATGATTGGTCTGTCCCATAAGACATAAAGGAGGAGCAAAGTCACATGAGCCTTTGCAGGAAGCAACTTTGTTCATTCTGGTCGGATTAAATTCTGAAGCACCGTTTTGATTCTGTGCTACATGTGGCCTTGCGAAGCTAATGGCCAATTAGGTTTTTGGCAGCATTTCAAGGGAGTTAAAGGTGGGTGCGTATCAGCCTTATTCCGAAAGACTTTGGCAGACTTTTGTTGGACTCTTTACAAACTCTTTCTGACTCATTACAGGCTGTGAATGAACATAATTCACTGCCGTTGAAATAAAAAGAGAGTTTGTGGGACTAAGTGTGTGCTTTTACTGTCTCAGGAAGCCTAGGTGAGAACACTTCTTCTCTATCCTTCTACCTTTCCTTGCATTAGAGGAATGCTAGGAATGCAAGTGGGATCCTACTGGTTTAACATCCGGTTAGCTGAGCATGCACATCAGACATGTGCTGTGCATGTGTGCACAGTTTAGAGAAAACTTACTTTCCAGATTACTGCTTGGGAAGGAAAACAGCTGAGGTGCGGCAATCCACTCTGCCATCCAATGCAGCTGAGGCGATAAAGATAGGTAAAGTGGAGGGGCAGGCGGGCAGGCCCACTTGCTAGTGGGAGCGAACCGGATCGCTCCCAGCTGATCTTCAGAGCTATTGGTTCACCCAAACTGGTCCGAACCAGTAGAATCCCACCCGTGCTGATTAGACCCTTTTCCAGAAAGTTAGGTCTTATCGTAATGTGTCCAAAATAGGATAATATGAGCCTGGTTATTTGTGCCAGAGGTTGGACTCAATTGTTCAATAATGCATTTGTTTGTTTTCTTGATTATCCATGATATTCTCGGGAATCTTTGCCATCACCAAAGTTCAAACGCATCAATGCTCTTTCTATCCTGCTTCTTCAAAGTTTGGCTTTCACATTCGTTGAATGTTCCAGGGAAACTATTGCCTACATAATTCTGATCTTTGTGTCATTTTTGAAGTCCTTCATAGGTCATCTGCTAGACTAATATAATATATTTCTAAACTATCCACTACTTTAATACCTTCATTGTCAGTTCTAAGGCTGATTGCTGCACCTGTTATCATTAGTTTAGCCTTTCTTATGTTTAATCTTAGTCACATTATTTTTCATGATGTACCATTTTTATTATAAGAACTTGCTGATCATGTGCTTGTTCAGCTCTCAGAGTAGTGTCTGTAGATGTCAGGCTTGGAAGCCATCTTTTGCATTGGGCCTTCAGGCCTGCCACATTTAATGCTGTAGGAAACTGGGTGGGGAGATTATATGGAGAATGGGAGAGATAGTCAAAATAACATTCCTTTCTCAGAGAGTCAATGACATCTTACCCTGCACCTGGCATGGTGTGACTGGGAGGCATCACCAGTTGGGACAGTGCTTGATTGGACCATGTGATGGACATGCAGGTGCTGGGCAGGGACTTTCACTTGGGTGGGGAAAACCTTGGAAACTTTCAGATTCAGGTTTTCCCAGATGTGCCAATATGGCATCTCTAATAAAATGGAACTTTGAGGAAACTCAAGCCTCGGAGTCTTCTTTCATTAGGGGTGTTACTTGGAACCCTGACATAAGCATTCTTTTACTGCCATGTGAGCAACCTTGTTTTATTACTACTTTCTTATAAAATTATAATAATAACAACAATTCTCTATATTCCATAACATGCCTAGTATTTCTATGGAGAACCATTTCTGCCATCACTTCTCATAATGGAACAGTAAGTGATAAAATGTAAGCGCATTCCAATGGATGTCATAGGGAGACAAGCTTGTTTGTTTAATGAATAGCCGTAATAACAATGGACCATAAATATAGTCATCATTTTTCCCCTGAGGGAATTATGTGAATATTTCATGTGCCTGTAAAATTTGAGCTTGATTAAACACATGTAAATTAGATTGTTGGGGGCAATATACTAACTCTATAAGCAGCTTAGAGAGGGAGGTAAAGCACTGTGAAGCGGTATATCAATCTAAATGCTACTGCTATTAAGAAACACATTGAAAGAGGTAACAAACTGGAATAAAACATGGACCATATCTTGCAGCTGCAATCCTAAGCATGGTTTGCAAGACAGTCTCAATGAAATGGAGTTTACCTCTAAGCCAGTGATGGCGAACCTTTTTTTCCCTCGGGTGCCAAAAGCACACAGGCCATCGCATCTGCATGCCCACACCCATAATTTAATGCCCCCCTGCCATGCCCCCTGTGCATGCATGCATGACCCCCACCCAACCAGTGCTCTGCACATGCGCACACGGCTTTTTGGGATCCTGGGAAGGGAGAAAATAGACTCCCCTGCCCCCCGGAGGCCCAAAACACCCATTTCTTGACTTCCAGTGGGTCCAGTAGGCCCATTTTTCGCTCTCCCCAAGCTCCAGAGGCTTTCCTGGAGCCTGGAGAGAGCAAAAACAGCCTCCCCCAGAGGCTGAAAACATCCTCACGGACCCTCCTGACATTGTGTGGAGACTCCTGGGAAGGGAAGGGCAGTGTGTATGGGCTAGCCGAAAATCAGCTGGCCAATGCACACGTGTGCTGGAGCTGAGCTAGGGCAACGGTTCTCATGCCTGCTGATATGGTTCCACGTGTCACCTGTGGTACACGTGCCATAGGTTCGCCATCATAGCTCTAAGCTAACGTTCATGATATTGCCCCGTTTTTGTTGTTGTTGTGGCCCTTGCTGACAAAAACAGTCCATCTTCGGAAAGCACTCTGCATGTGTGAATGCCCCATTGCCTGCTGTTAAGCACTGCAGACTTCTGTA
Source organism: Rhabdophis nuchalis (assembly GCA_039707465.1). NCBI lineage: Eukaryota > Metazoa > Chordata > Lepidosauria > Squamata > Natricidae > Rhabdophis > Rhabdophis nuchalis. Next base: position 162,586,397 of record CM077643.1, read on the forward strand.
AGTCACAGCGAATGAATTTAAACATGGTTCATTAACCCTGAGCTCAGTGCCTCATCCCCAGGCCCTTGGGGTGGCCTATTAAGTCAAATGTCAGCAGCCTTGCAGAAATCTCCCTACATCAATGCAGATGTTTTATAAACACGCTGGCTTGAACACTGTGTGACATTTATAAATGGAAACAAGTTATAATCCATCCCTTGTAACCCCTGTGTCCTTCCTTCTTCTAATTCCAAAAATACATCTGGAATCATCTAAGGCTTCACCCATTTGGGACGCACTTGTTCTCACTGCAGCTTCTGCAGAATTCGCCCACTCAAGGCTTGCCCAGAGCTCCCCCATGCTGGCCTTGCCCTCTGGTTATTGGTTTCACCTGTAAACAGTCCATTGCCACTGCTGACTCCACTAAACATCATTGTACTTCAATCTGCATTTTATGTGAACTCTGGAGCTATTAGCCACTAATATCAACAGTGCTGCTCAGCCTAAGATCATTTATGGCTCCCCTGCTTCGCTTAATGCCTCTGCTTTAGAAGCACACTATTATTAATAGTTGCCCAGCTCAGGAAAGTCAAATTAAGTATTTCATTTCATTGGGTTAGGTATTATCTGCAGCCATTTTGCATTACATTTGGACAAAACTGAGCAAGCGTTTCCGTTGGGTGGGAGGGTGAATTTTTAAACTTTTCTAATCAGTGCATTCTTTCGTATATTTCTTTGAAACCTTTATTTTCTTACAACTAGCTTTGTTATCATTCAGTAAATTAAATGAGCTTGCACCAATATATACATATTAGCAACATCTCTTGAAATCTGTTGTCCTCTCAGCCCTTTCCTTAAGCACTTAAATAGGCTCCACTACATTCTCATCTTTGTGTGTGTGTGAAGCTGCCATGCCTAGGCAGCATTAAACATCTTCATTAAGATGTGTTTAAGTAAGAGGACAGTTATTTCTGAAAGCAATTGCTAAAAGAAATTTGCACACCCGACCAACCTGAGAGGCTATTTGAAAATAAAATCCAGCCAGATAGCACTAGCAATAGCATTTAGACTTCATTATGCTTTACAGCACTCTCTGGGTGGTTTACAGAGTCAGCATATTTCCCCCACCAATCTAGGTCTTCATTTGACTGACCTCGGAAGGATAGGAGGCTGAGTCAACCTTGAGCCAATCAGGATCAAACTCCTGGCAGTGGGCAGAGTTAGCCTGCAATACTGCAGGCTGTATTAGTAGACAGTATTCTACTACTAGTATTAGTAGAATACTAATATTCTAACCATTGTGCCACCATGCCACCATATCTGTTATATGATGCATTTATGCAGTTGAATATCTGTCCTTGCAGCAGAAGATCAAATCTTGAATCTGTAATATTGATCTACTACAGCTCCTTGGGGTGCTGATATCTCCCTTGCTCCAGCTTTGTGCTTAGATTGTGCCAGTTCTAGAAAGCCTGACTCAACAGGCTTTGCATTTGAGAGGAAATCCCTTTTCTCTATAACTTTCTGGCCAAAGGGAGGCCTGTTCTCTTTCCTTGGCTAATTTTTCTTTCGGGTGCCAGTTTCTCAGCCATCTGTGCAATCCATTGACTTCTTTAAACATCCGAGCCATTTTGTTCTTCCTTTGGGAATGCCCCAAACTCAGGAAAGATTTTGTTTTGAAGAAGCCAATCCAGTGGTCCATCTGGCCTCTCAAACGACAGACATTATTTAAAGTAATCAAGTTTCCCATGCACTTCCCTGGGACCTTCTGTCTGCAGACTCTTGGTAAGGCTCTTTCCCTGACTTGCATACCAAACTCCAAAGAGCATTCTGATTCCCCAGCATGTTCCACTGTGGGATCCTCGCACCTAAAGCAGAATGCCCTGCTCGACTATACTTTTGTACTTTTGTTATTTATTCCCTCTGTTTCCATACAGCCGTACACCCGCTCTCTCCCCCCCCCCCCTTCTAAATCCTGGCACTTCTATTTTGCCTTCAGTGATTTCTTGGGGGGCAAAGGACGATTGCTGACTGTGAATGCACTGAACCTGTAGACTCTCCCAGAGAAGAGCTTTAATTGAGATTGCACTGAACCAAGGGATATGTTTGAAGACTTAGTCTTTGCAGAAAGAAATGGGGTGATGCTTCTGATTTAGGCCATACCCTCTTCTCGTTCACAGTCAGATTGTTTTAATGTGGTAAATGTTACACTAGAAGTCAACGTTGCTATTAAAACGACTGAGACAGTTGAATGAAGAAAATATACCTTTCCAATCTCTTGTTCCTTGCTGGTTTTCAAGGGTGCCTCCACAGCCTCTATATTTCCAGCGACAGAGTGGATGTTATGCACAACATATTGCAATAATGTCGTTCCGATTTTCCATTTAAAATTATGGATTCTAGCATGCATTCTGTGACTTTCCATTTCTGGTGTACTTCTGTCGAGGGGGGTCTTGCTCTGCCTCAAAGCCTGGCTTAGCTAGATAGACAAACACCTTCTTGGTACAATATTTGGGTTGCAAAGTTGAACTCCCAAGTGATGGTCAGGATTGCACAGTTCTCTGAGGGGGAAAACTTGGGAAGTTTTGCTTTAGAAGTCAACTGTCCTAGATACTGTGATGGGTACAATATTAATTCTGGCTCTGTAAATTTTTGGGGGGGAAAGAACCCTTACCAGATCATAGGATTAGAGTATTATTATAACCTTCTGCAAATATATAGCTGACAGTGATTATAATTTTGCTATGTACTTTGTGTCTTTAACTAATGAGCAATATATATTATCTTGGGTGATCTTATAATAAGTTGGGAGGAAAAGAGACAGGCAGAATGAATTATTAGAATGAGACAGAGCAAACATTTTCTTATACTTTAAAGAGAATCTTGCATTCATTAAAGTCTGTTTAATTAATTAACAAGGATAACATTCAGCGATAAGTCCTCCTACGTATATAAGAGAAAGACACAGATAGATTTTTAAGTAGCTTGGAAGTAAGTCATCTGGACCACTGTGCTGGCTTGATGAAGAGATGGCTCCCACCAAGGTTAATACCATTAATCACGCTGGCTTAGCAAGTTCACATTCTAGTTATGGATTGGAACTCTACTTTGCCTTCTGAAGCAAAAGTCCTGAAAATCTAGTGGACCTATTCCTCCACAAAGGGTAGATGATGACTTATGCCAGTGTCCTTTTCTCCTTGCAATTTCAGCATCACCTCTTAAAATGATCTGAGCAAACTTGCAGGAGATACATAGGGCCCCACAGGAAAGGAGGGAAATAGGTATCACTTCCTCCTTGAATGTTCCTGCAAGAAGACACACTTTAGTTTCATCCGAGAATCCGTATTGGCAACAGAGGTGGTATTCAGCTGGTTCTCTCTGGTTCAGGCGAATCAGTAGCAGTGGCTGCAGGAGGCTCCACCCTCCCGCCCCGATGTTATGTATGAGCAGTCCGCATGCGCAGAAGGCAGTGCGCGTGTGCAGACGTGGCACGTGTGAGTGCTCTCACATTTGCGAACCAGAGGGAAGGTAAGTGAATCCCACCACTGATCAGCAAGGTTACTGGGAATGCAACTTAACCAAGAAAAAGTATAATCCAAACTGTATATATTTGAGTTTATTTATCCCATTTTTTATTTTTTATAAACATACTTAATATATCTTCTTTTTCTTATTTTCCTCACAATAGCAACAACTCTGTAAGATAGGTAGTCTGAGAGAGAGTGACTGGCTCAAAGTCACCCAGTCAGCTTTCATGTGTAAGGCAGGATTAGAACTCACAATTTCCTAGTTTCTGTCTTAATCACTAGACCAAACTGGCTCCCATAACTTCTGAAGAGTATATTCAATATATGCTACATACAATGGAACATTACAATACCTATTGAAAGTGTGGTAAAGCAGTAATAGTTGATGTTGATGAACTTCGCACCATCACGGACCTTCCCCTCTTCCGCCGCTCACTTAAGACACTTCTTTTTCAGCAAGCTGGACTGGCGTAGAACTTGAATTTTAGAACAATAGAGCTTCAGCCAAGTTAGATAGGATTTTTAATGGGAATTTTAGCACAGGTTTTCTATTTAATTTCTTTTTAATTCTTGTATATTGTTATTTATTGTAAATTTTAATGTCCTGTGCACCACTCAGAGTCCATCTCGATGGAGATTGGTGCGGTTAACAAATCGAATAAAATGAAAAAGAAAAGAAAAAAATGATGTGTAAATTTTAGGCACACTTAAAGAGCACGAAAACATTTAATGATCTGAGTGTCTCTCCCAGTTCTTCATGTAATCCATTTATTGACCACCTTCTTTTCAGATCACAATAAATTTAGTTGCACTTTTATTAGGCTATTTATTTATTAGACTTCAGAACTCTGGATAATCCCTAGATGGCAATGAAGAGATGCAGATACTTCTAACAGCTTGCAGCCATCTAGCCCAGAGATGGTGGGTTTACTTTACCATCTAGTCATCTTATAGGAAAAGTGGGTGGCATAAAAAATTAATAAATAAAATAAATAAAACAAAGCAATAATGTAACTACCTCTCTCTCTCTCTCTCCCTCTCTCTCTCTCTCTCTCTCTCTCTCTCTCTCTCTCTCTCTCTCTCTCTCTCTCTCTCACAAACACACACACACACACACACACGTTGTGTGCTTCTTTTCATCTGTTTATTCATTCTTTTCATGTCAGCTTTTTGAAGTAGTCCAGACAGAAAACCAAAAACACGAGAACTAATACTACCTTTATTGTAAAGTTATAGTAAAAAGTTTTGCAAGTCTGAAAATGTTTCCCTCCTCCCCTGCCTTTATCTTCCAGAAAATTAGGGAAGATCCTTTCTGAGTTACTTCTCTATCCTCATCCCTTCTTTGGAAGTCTCAGACTATTGTCTTGGCTTCCTTACACGTCCCAAGGTTATTCTCATAGCCCATTACATTTAGCTTTATATAATGAATTAATTACTTGTCTTTTTAATCATCAATACTGAAGTTTATTTTACTATTTGATTGGTAATATAACTTGCAAGTTTCTCCACCATGGCGTTTCATACTACATGAAACTAGCAGTATAAGAATTATAAAATCTGAACTTCAAGGTATCTAGAGAGAGCCTGCCTGAGAAAAATGATTTACTGCAAGAAAGAAGCAAGAATTCTTCTTTGTTAAGAATTCTTCATGTTAAGATTTATAAGAACTGCTTATTAGCATGATTGCTTGAATCCAGCTAGTTACTTGTCACCTGCATGGCTATTTATCTGTATCTAATATCTTTCTTCAGAGTTAATTCCTATTATATTTCGATGGCCAACTTGGAAAAATTGATTGCTTATGTGAGTAATCTACTCCTATGAATAACGTGTTGATATTAAAATTTATAGAGCTTATTTTCTGAAGTGGAAAATCACAATAAATTGTCATTTACAAAGTAAAAAAGGGTGATAGAAGCTCTACATTTCATGCTATTTATTGTTGAAATTACAACTCATAGTACAGAATCCTGCCTTGTGAGTTTACCTTCCTATTGCTTTCAGCATCTAATAAATTTAAGATTTTAAAAAATTCATTTGCCACAAAACAAGTGCCTACCTGAAACAATACAAAACAGGGATGTGATCTCTTGAAATCTTTGTGGTAATTTTAATAAATATCCAAAAATAATTTAATGGAAATTGGATGGGGGGGGGACCCTTTAATTGCTGACATAGATTCTCCATTTTTAAAACACTGGCAGAAAAGCTCACAAGATAATTAAATTTCCTTTAAATTCTGTAATACAACTTTTTAACCTTTCAGGTTTTTCATTAATCAAGGTTTGTCAGCTTTAATCAGAATGCACTCATAAGCTACTGCCAGAGTAATTAAAATGCCAATTCTACTGGCAAAGGTACAACAGTCGTTATCAAAGTTACGTAAGTTATCTGGCTGCCACATTGATTCTTCAGATCACATTAATAGACTAATTGGCTTTAGTGGGGAATTAATCTTCAGATGTCCCCTCATTCTTTCAAGTTCCAAAATGGACTTTAGTGGTAGCAGTTTGTTCACTCCTTTAACATCTATTAACTCTGTAAAATATGAACTCAGATCCTCAGACTATTTATGCTACTGGGGTTCTAATAGAATCACTCTGGAATACGTTGGCTGAGGGATAAAAGTCATACCAGAATCGAACTGCTTTAATTAAAGCCAGTGATAACAAAGGCTTTAATATTCCTAGGGTAATTTGTTTGACCCACAAATAGTTTTCTTAGTTATGTACCCTACTTTTTGCTATGTACTGCAGGGTGGATAAGGGAAGAGAAGAAGTTTGAGTACAAAGTGGCCTCTCAAAAAAAGTCATGACGTAAAAGGAATTCGTGAGAGAGATTTAGTGTTGTAAACTTTGAGGGCCAGTTGTAAGTACCACTCATTCTGCACCATTGCAAATTTTAACAGTTGCTGAACAAGTGGTCAGTGAGCGAGGCAGAGGTGGGTTGTTCCCAGTTCAGTCCAGATCATCCGAACCGATAGTGGTGGCGGGGGAGGCTCCACCCACCCGCCCGGATGCTTCTTCGCTTGCGCAGAAGCGTCACGCACACATGAGCAGGATCAAACTGGTAGAGACAGGATTTGAAACCCACTTCTGAAGTGAGGACTATCTGTATACTAAAGCCACCCTTATATCTCCTTCTGCCTTATTTGTCATCCATTTCTCCCATCAGCTATACATCCCATCAGCTATACATCCTATAAATTTATGTAATGAATGCAACAGTGGGTATAACAGTGGATACGGCTTCTACTTCCTAATATACCATAAAAGGCAAGGTGGTAGCACACATGTCCATATAACAATTATCATCATGTTACTTATTACAAGTCTTGCTATAATAAATTATTATGGTTTGAGAACATATGACAAACCCAGCTTGCTCATACTGAGCTGGCTGTGAGCTTATATTTTTATGGAAAATGTGTGCATTCTACTTTGCATTCCAAGATAGAAGGCAATTTTTGGACTTAATGCAGCCAATTGAATCCAAATAGCTCAATAGGATAGCAAATTAGCTTTTAGTAAGCAAAATGCTCTGGAAAAAATAAAACAATGGCAATTGTGTCTATATGCAAAAATGCTGGTTTTGAAAGAAGCTTGTATGCATTATTGGGCTCAAAGACTGCAGACTAAATATGGATAAGAGACCATTATATCTGAGCAATCTGGTCTAATGCAAAAGAGCCATTACAATCTAAAGGAGGGGGAAGGGTGAGAAAAAGCAACTCCACCTTATTTATGTTTCGGTATAAGCTGAGTGGGAGAACAGTCTTGGCAGGTTTTCAAGATTCTCCTAAATTGCTCTACTAGCTGAAACTTCTTTCCAGAAATCTAAGTGGTTCTTGACTATTACAAGAAAAGCAGGTAGAGTTAAGTGTCCCACTGCCTTTGATGGCTCAGGATGTGGAGACAGGATGATACTCCTCCTATCTTTGACTGGAATACAGGTAGTCCTTGCTTAGCAACTTCTTATGTGATGATTGCTCATAGCTGCAAGAGTGATGGGAAAAGTAACTTTAGAATCTTGTGATTAGAATAGAATAGAATTGAATTGAATTGAATTGAATTCTTTATTGGCCAAGTATGATTGGACACACAAGGAATCTTTACAGGTCTGCAAAGCAAATGAAAGATGAAGTAAGATTAGAACAGTGGTGAATTTCTATGAAGATTCTCAATCATCCAGGACATGGTTGTCTCAAAGGTGCTTTTTCCCAAAAGGCAACTGGACTTCCTTGGGGTTTTTTCTGTTTGAAAATATTTCTATTCTCATCCAAGAAGCTTCTTCAGTTCTAAGTGATTGGTGAGAAATGGAATGGAAATCCCTACCAGTCAGTTAGAACTGAAGAAGCTTTCTGGATGAGAAGCAAAATGTTTTCAGATGGGGAAAAAAACCAAGAAAGTCCAGTTGCCTTCTGGAAAAGGCACTTTTGGGAACCGCAGTGGTGGTTTCACACAGCAACGACTGAATGGCCAGCCCAATTGTGGTCACTAGATGAGACTACCTGCTGAACAAGACAATTCTGAAAATAAGGAAACAATGCTTAAGATGAGCAAACTCTATTCTCCAGATCCTGACACCTCCTCCTCCATCATTCAATTTATATCCTGGCTTTCTGACTTGCCGATGGGTTTGATGCCTTTCCTCAACTAGGTACATCAAGCATCTTTGAAAGGAAGTGAATGAACTCTTAGATACTGGGAAGCAGAATTGCATGTCTTAGTTTAGAAACAGAGGAAAGGAATAATAATCTGGATAGATCTTTTGTGCTAAGGAAGGTTGCTGTTATTGATTGATATGAGAATGAATGCCAGGCAACATTAGGTAGCAGACTCCCGCCAATGGAGAAAGTAGATGAGAGTCAGGCAAAAGGGCAGATGCCAAATGAGAAATGAACTCTAATTGAGGGAACCAAGTCAGGTGAAAAAAAGGGGCCAAATCTTCCCATGGCAGTAGTATTCCCAGCAGAACCCACCCCCTTCTTCCCTCCCTCCCCCTGCATGCAACCATAGCGTTTTACACATGGCTGTGTTTCATCGCTTGGTTTAATCAATTTACTTTTGTTTGTTTTCATTTTGATGGTTGCGAGCTGCCTTGGGGATCCCTCGTGAAACTAAAAGGCAGGTTTCGACTAAATAAATTAATGAATAAAAATACTCCGCTGACTTCACGGCCTGCTCTGCCATATGCTTCTTAAACAAACAAGTTATGTCTTATAAATGCCCGCTATAATGGACCAGACGTTTTCTGTAATGATGTTCTCTGGCTGGGCCCCTTTACAAGAGAGACAGTTCGGCTTGAAGATCCAGAATACGGTCATTGCTGAGCATAAGTAGATGTGCAAATCTGGGGTGATGGGAACTGCGGTGCAAATGGGAACAGATGTCACAATTCGTTTGATGGCTCTGAGCAACAGAGAAACTGAATTAAGACATGAGATAAATGGAGTACCAGAAACAAGCACTGAATCATAAAGTCATTGAGTTGTAGGCACCCGAGGGGTATCCCCTGCTCATGGCAGCCTCCACTAGAACATCTCTGACAGATGACCATCCAGCATTTGTTTGTAGACCTCTGCTGAAGGAGAATTCACCCTATTATGGCCAATCTGTTCCTCGGCTGGAAATTCATGCAGTAATGAAGTTCTTTCTGATATATCTAACTTGAGCCTGCTTCTTTCCCGTTTTAACCCATTGTTTTTGATCCTGACTCCCTGGGCAATAAGGAATATGTCTACTCCTCCTGTGATAACCTTTGTGATATTAAAAGATCACAATCCTATCTTTCCTTGGTTACCTTTTTTTTTAGACCAAACATATTTAGATCATTAACCATTCCTTACAGAGCCTGATTTCCAGGCCAATCATCATCTCAGTAGCCTTCCTTTGAACTTGCTTCAAATTAAAGTATGATTCACAGAATTGGATACAGTATCCCAGATGGAGTCTGATTATGTCTCATTAGCTATCCTATCAACCCATTTGTATTTGACCAGGGCATCTGGATCCCTTTCACATGTACTATGGCCAAGACAGGCCTCATCTTATACACCTGCCTTTTTTATTTTGTGCTCAGTTACAGAACTTTCTGTCATGTTTTAAACCATTTAAATAGCATCAATCCAGTAAAGACCTTCCTTCCATGCCACTTGATGCTTTTCTCTGAGCTATAATGAAGCCATTGAAGACCACTCTTTGAATGTGGTCATTCAGTCAACTGTGAATCCATCTAACAAAAGTGACATCTAGTATCATTTCAAACAATAAACATGCTCTCTGGAAACTGAATTCCTTCATAGGTCCCCATGAGCTGCTTTAAAAGAAACTGAAAAGTCAAGATGCATTTAACCAAAAAGAAATATAGCATTTCCCTCATTCAGAAATGCACAGTAAAATAATGGTCAAATATTTAGAAAAGAATTATATGTATAAATATTGATAATAAAATAGAAATCTAGGTGAAGGAACAGCGGAATTACTATGCTGAGGGCTGCAAAATTGAAAGAACATGAACTAATCAGTAGTTAGGGTCTAAAATATAACTATTGAACTTCTTTCTTTTGATGCATGTATGCATATTTGTCTAGAGCCCAAGAAAAGGAGTGCCTTTGAAGGATCCTTTTCCTGTTTTTGAAACAAAACCACAAGTATATTTATGTCCTCAGGGTCAGGACCATAATAGATGATGATTCCCTAGTTTAGGATACCTTAATTCAAGGGAAACCTTTGGCACACTTTTTCATGCCTAAGCATGCAGCTTGAAATCTTAGATTCAGACACTCAGATACCATCTGCAATTTATAGCCACACAAGAAGCTCAGAATCCAGCAAGCCAGGTGCCTTTCAAATCTAAAAGTCAGAAGCAAGCAGGGACAGAGTTAACGAACCCCCTGCTGGTTCAGTGTTTAAGGCCACAGTTAAGTACATATAAACAAAAGTTGGTATAGCAGCAACCTTGCTAGAAGTAGCCTAGCTTATCCTGCATTGAACTCTCCAAGGTCCTGATTAGTGCTTTGTTCTGTCAGAATTCAGGTGGCCTGGTCCACGTCTTGGTGCTCATCTAGCTACAGCTGGCTTCTTCCAATCCCCAGCCAGCCCCCAGCAATATTAACTGAATGCAAGTACCACGCTCAACTGCCAGACATCACAATATAGTCAATGTTACTAATAAGAATAGAGTTAAGACATAGCTTCCCAACTGCAGTTGACCACAGCCCCAAACAAATTAGAGTTAGCAAAGAGAAGAAACTATGATCACATACAACATGTGATCCCTTTTCCCCAAAAGACCCCTTTTCTAATTATGTTAGAAATGCATAAAGAAATAATATTAACTATAACAGTTATCTTAAAATTAAAATCAAATGTCTGTATATATGTGATCAGGAAGTCTCTCTCCCTTCCCCCCTCTCTTTTATTCACAGTTATAAATATAAAGGAAAGTGATGTGTTGTACTTTGAATTCAAGAAAACATTTGTCACAGGTCATCCAATAAATATCTGAATTCTGGTTTCATCAGCACATTTTTCTTCCAAAGAATGGAAATCTGCTGAAAACAACAAAATCTCTTTTCATGTGCATTTGCAACTCAGTATGTCACATTAGGCTTCTAGATTATGAAAAAGTTATTTCCTTGTATAAAAAGTACACTTAAAACAGTGAAGGTTTTTCAGCTTTTGTTTTTAACACTCTTAAAATAAGAATTTGGGGAGGGGTGATACTATTGAACAACTAGGACCTGTTTGGCATGCTTCTGAACTGTATTTATTAATTCAATAAAACATGCATGCATATGTTGGGTACATAGGTATCCTATGATTTCACACTTGACAATGAAGATATCAAAGTGGTGGCTTTTGCCTTTTAGGATCAACTATCAACATTAAAGGAGCAAGAAGTCAAGAAATATGCCGGAGATTAATACTTGGTAGAACAGCCACAAGGTGTTGGAAAAGATGTTGAGATGTGTCTATACCTACAAAAATTAGAATAATGCAAACCATAATATTACCCATTCCGTTCAATAGAAGCCAAAGATGGACTTTAAGGAAGCAGGATAGGAAGATGTCTATGGAGATTCTCAGTCATCCAGGTCATGGTTGTCCCAAAAGTGTTTTTTTCAAGAGGCAATTGGACTTTCGGGTTTTTCTTTGAAGATATTTTGGTTCTCATCGAAGGAGCTTTTGAAGATGAGAAGAATGTCATCTTCAGAAGGGCTTCTGAATGTCTTCAAAGAAAAAACTAGTGCTGAGAAACAGTAGAGGATGGTCAGCAACAAGGTGGACTGACTTTGTTACAGTGGTGATGAGTTGGGAGACTTGAAAAAACAGGGTAAGGATAGATGGACAGGAAGAAAATCTATGTATCTCTAGGTGGTCACAAGGAATCAAAAACAGATTGATGGCTGTTTTAATAATCAATCCATCAATGAGTTCAGAGGAATGTAACACATATAGAAAGGCAACACCAGTTCTCTCCTATTCCAGAGGGCAGGACACAGAATATTGGAGAAAGCAGATTCCAAATGCTTGTTAGGAAAACACTGACCAATTATCCAGAAAAGGAGTAGCCTCAGCATTTCTCTTTTAATTTCAATTCCTACACTGAGCAAGGGGTTGCACTTAGTGGCCTCTTTGCTTCCTTTAGATTCAATTCAGTTGAAAATTACATAATTTTACAGCGTCAGACTCATAAAAACTCACCCCCCTGAGTCCCGGAAGGGAGAAGGGCGGTATAGAAATTTAACAAATAATAAATAAATTAAAAATTAAAAAATCAGTAAAACAATTAATTTCAACCTCATATTTCACTCTGGCCCTGCCATTTTTGAGAGACTACATGTATGTTCATTAGTATACTGCAGTGGTAATCAACCTGGTCCCTACCGCCCACTAGTGGGCGGTAGGGGTTTTGTCCAATACTGAAACACTTTCCTTTTTAAAATTTAATTGACTTCCCTACGTTATAAATCACCCTTACTCTGGAACCGGTGGGCGGTTAGAAGATTTTACTTCTAACAGAGATACAAAAGTGGGTGGTAGGTATAAAAAGGTTGACTACCCCTGGTATACATGTATGAGTGCAACAAGGAAGCATTAATATATAGTATTAAAGTAATACATTTAATAATTCTTTTCTATCTAATCTGTCTATTATATTTGTTGGCAGCTGAACAACTACTTTGTGCTAATACTGAAGTCTCCTGGCTAATGTAACATCACAATAAACTAAATAAATAAATGTATATTTTATTTGTTTGTTTGTTTATTATTTATTTATTTATTTATCACAATACGCTAAATAAATAAATGTATATTTTATTCACTTTTATTTACAAGTAGGTAGCATTCATGTATATAAAGAAACATTTATATAAAATATAAATATATAAATATGTGTATATAAATAAATATTTTTTCTCTTTGGAAAGGGCTGTCCGAAATTGAAGGTTGTCTTCCTTTTGGATAAATACAATAGCTTAGACATTAGAAGCTAAGCATTTTTCTTACATGGCAGTTGAAACTACAGTGCATGTCACAGAATAGTTTTGACAATAACCTTCTTATTTGCAGTGATTATACCATCAAACAACATACAACGGATGTTTTGAACAGGATCTGAGAACAGTAATATCAGAGGTGGGGAAATGAGAATATTTCCCAAGAAAGTGTGTAGCATTTTGTGTTTCAAAATGGGTCTGGAGTGCTCTTTCCTTCCAGATAAATTGTTTGTGCACATTATTTCTGTCAGTCTTACCTACAAAATGCTTTGTTATTTGCAACGATGGTTTCAGTATAGCTCAGATTGCAGTACAAACATTTATTGATTGACCTGATTATTGATTTATACCTTCCTTTTGTGAACCTCAAGACAGCCTACATTATAGTTCCTCTCCATTTTCTTCCTAACAAACAACTTTTTGAGATTGGTGGTCGGGTTAAGCTGATCCAAAGTGAACATTGTGGTGGACATAGACACTAAATTTAGGCCTTCTTTGGCCTACCTCAATATTGTTACCAGTAAGCTGCTCCGGTATCAAACATACTTGAGTACTAATGGGAAAAACAAATTACAAAAGGCACAGTGTTACAGTCCTTTTATAAACTCTGCAGAGGAACTGGTTTTTCCAGATTGTGAAAGTTGAATTGTGACATTAAAAATAGCAAGGATAAAAACGAAGGCCCCATGAAGTTCTCTCATCTGCAAAGGAATTTAAAGTGCTCACCATTCTTTCAAAGTTATACAGTTTTCTCAAATCATTAAGAACGGAATTAAACCTGGGAACTACCTCCAAACACATAAATGATCTTTTGGGAAATAGTATCATTGCTCTATTTCCCACTCCATAAGAATTTGATTTTTACAATTTTCATCATAAAACCATGGGTGGGGCAAGAGGAGCTAGGTTTTATGTAATCATACATCTAATGGGTATAAATTCTAACAAACCATATGTCAACCTGCAAAAGCAAATAAGATATCCATTCCCCAAAGCTACAGTGTTAAATGTGCCACTGTCTATAAGATGTATCCTTCTAAATTATCTTTTGGCACTTCACCATCTGAGCTTCATTTGAGATCCCAGGAAACGCATTGTATGGAGCTACTAAGAGATTATATTATACATTCTAGTACTTTTTCCAAGTGACCTTTCACTTTTCAAATATTTGGATCCAAATATGTATTATCTAATGTTAAATGGCATATCTACAGTATATGCTCACTTGGATTAAGTGTTCTCCATTTATGCAACCAGCCAGATTTCTGCTAACCATATGTTTCTGCAACTCCCATGTTAAAAATGAGGAAATGGAACTGTAATGCTGTTTAAAACTATATAAGTTCTGTATTTTCCCCATGTCAGAAACAAGGCCTGATAAGTTAGAATTCCATAATGCAAACACTGAGTTTTGGATGAATTAATAAAATCTAGCTTTGTCTTGGATCTTTAGATACAATAGGAATCTTAATTTCAGTGTTTATCTGCCAATCAGAGAACAAAGTAACTTAGATACAGGAATTTCAATACGACGGGGAATTGTGTTTCAAAATGACTCCTAGACATCGTCTTGCTTGCCCCTAGTAAAAAATAGTGGTTATATTGAGCCTACTCAGACTCTCATAATAGGAGAATAACTACCTTCGTTTCCACAGCTAAGGAGAAAGATTAATCATAATTCTATTTTCCAAGATGTAGAAGTTAGGGCAAATCTGCAATGTATAAAAAGAGAGACTGAGATGGCTGTAAATATTTAAGCCCCACCTGACACCAATAAAAGCAGTAAAAATGATCACATAGCTTTTTAGTGAATATCTTGTACTCTTTTCCATCTGTTTCCACTGTTGTCTTAACAACTGTTACTCTTTAGGAGGGGGAGGCAGTTATATATAGGAGTCCTCGTGGTGCAGTGGTTAGAATGCAGTGTTGTGGGCTGATTCTGCTCACAGCCAGGAGTTCGATCCTGAAGGGGCTCAAGGTTGACTCAACCTTCCATCCTTCCAAGGTCAATACCACGAGGACCCAGATTGTTGGGGCAATATGCTGACTCTGCAAACCACTTAGAGAAGGCTGTAAAGCATTATGAAGCAGTATATAAGTCTAAGTGCTATTGCTAATTTTATATATACAGCACATGTGCACCCCAGGAAAATTAACAATAAGCAGGCTCAGTGCTTTATTATTCAAGAAAAGGCACCTATGAACTCAAAATATATTATTTTATGCATGGGTGGTCAATCTTTAGCTGGCATCTAAACCCCACCCTTCTATCTAGAACGCCTTCTGATTCTATTGCCAACATTTAAATATCTTCCTCTAGAGATGAAACATGCTAATGTCAACATGCTAATATATGTCTAAAGTAATTCAGAAAGCAATGATGCCCACCCAATAATCAAGAAACTAAATGATAAAGAGAAAATTCCAGCTCTTTTCAAATATATGACATACTGCATCATCATCATCATCTTCTTCTTCTTCTTGCATGCTGTGACTCTTCCCTCTCCAAAATCATTAAATGCAACTCCTGATTACCATGTATGTTAGCCACTATGGTCCTAACAATATTTGGCTGCTCATGATTTTAATTCTATTTCAGCTAGATGAATTCAGTTCCCCACGCTTGTTTGAGCTTCATAAAGTGGATGGGTTTTGCTTGAAGACTGTATTTCCCCGTGCAAAGGGAGTGGAATATTAGGCAAGTAGCAGCAAGTAATGTTAAAAAAAGCATCTGGGTGGCATCAATAGCACCCAAACCAAAATCAGACAAGAGGTTTTCTGCAGGTAATTTTCCAGATCTTCTTTCTTTCTATTCCTTCCAACCCAGATGAATGTAAGAAAAATTATATGAAGAGTCTCTGGATCTGCCTGTTTGCAGGCAGGATTCCTCACGGAAAATGGAACAAAATGGGACCAATTTGGCGGAGGGAGAGAAGCCACAAAAAGAAGTGCCGGTAGTCTTCGACTTACAACCATTCATTTAGTGACCTAAGTTGCAACGGCACTGAGTGACCGACGATTGTTTTTTCACACTTGTGATCATTGCAAGTGGTCACATGGTCAAAATTCGGAGGCTAGGCAACTGACTTGTACTTATGATGGTTGCAGGGTCATGCCATCCACTTTTTGAGAACTTTGGATCAGCAGAGTCAATGCAGAAGCTTAACAACCATGTAAGTGACTTCACAATTGCAGTGATTCATGGTACAACTGTGGCAAGAAAGATTGTAAAATGTGGCAAAACTCACTTAAAAGCTGCCTTGCTTAGCAATTGAAATTTTGGACTCAGTTGTGATCGTACCTCGAGGACTCCCTTATATGTTGCTTCGATATGGGCTCAATGTGACCATGGGGAAAAAAAACATATGCCAGAAAAAAAAATCCCCCAGTGCATCCTTATGGGATCGGGCGTTGTGTAGCAGCTCCAAATTTTACCAGCTGTTTTGTTCTGACTCTGGTAACATTACTCAGAATGGAGCATATGCAACCTGCCCTATACGTCCACAAATACGTACAAAGCAAAGAGCAAAATTATAGGCCAGATCAGGTGATATTCAATACATACATACAGATGCAGAGCAACATACTGTATATGCATTCGCCTAATTAGACACTTACATATATCAACTTACAACAGTTCATTCAGTGACCATTCAGAGTTACACTGGAAAAAAGTGACTCATGACCATTTTTCACAGTTACGACCGTTGCAGCGAATCCATGATCAAGTGATGAAAATTTGGACTCTTGGTGACTGACTTAAATTTATGACAGGTGCAGGGTCTCAGGTTCATGTGATCACCTTTTGGGACCTTCTGACAAGCAGAATCAATGGGGAAGCCAGATTCACTTAACCACGGCGTTGTTGCTAACGTAACATCTGCAGTCATTCGCTTCACAGATGTGCCAAGAAGGGTAGTAAAAATGGGGCAAAACTCACTTAACAAATGTCTTGCTTAGCAACAAAGCATCCCCTCCCCCCCCCTTCTTGAACATGCTATTGATGATTTGATGATTTGTTATTAGCTCCCGCGGATAGGGCCCGCAACGTGGGCGTCCTCCTGGATTCCTGGCTGTCGTTGGATGACCATCTGACGGCCGTGGCCAGCGGGGGCTTTTATCAGGTTTACCTGATACACCAGTTACGCCCCTTTCTAGATCGTGATGCCCTACGTATGGTCACTCAAGCCCTCGTCACCTCCCGCCTAGACTACTGCAACGCTCTCTACATGGGGCTCCCCTTGAGGTGCACCCGGAGCTCCAGCTAGTCCAGAACGCAGCCGCGCGGGGGATTTTGGGAGTGTCGAGATACTCCCATGTAACACCTCTCCTGCGCGAGCTGCACTTGCTGCCTGTGGCCTTCCGAGTGCTCTTCAAGGTGTTGGTAACCACCTTCAAAGCGCTCTATGGTATGGGACCTGGTTATCTGCGGGACCGCCTCCTACCACATACCTCCCTTCGACCTGTCCGCTCTCACAGGGTGGACCTCATCAGGCTGCCGTCTGCCGGACAATTCTCTGTGGCAGCCCCTGCCCTCTGGAATGGCCTACCACCCGACCTTCGCATGATCACGGACCTGCGCCTCTTCCGCCGGGCTCTAAAAACATACCTCTTTCACGCCTGGCATAGCTCTAAATTTTAATCTTATTTTAGAAATGGGTTTTAATTGATAATTTTAGCACGGGTTCAACTTAATTTAATTTATTTTTAATATTTCTGTATTTATTGTTTTTTTACATTTTATTCATTTCCTGTGCACCGCCCTAAGTCCCATCGGGAGATAGGTGGGGTATACAAATTTGATAAATAAAGAAATAATAAAATAAAAAAATAATGAGGGAGGAAAACTTTTTTCTTTAAAAGTTTTTTTAATTTTTATTCTCTTATATATAGTTACAGGTATACATTCACATCATTGTTGTTCTTATTTCCCTTCATCATTTTTACATATTTGTTTTTAGGCATAAAGGCTTAAATTATACATTCTGGGTTGCTTGGCTTACTATCCCATACACCTACTTTGTATTATCACCACCCTATTTTTTCTTTTCTTTTCTTTTCACCCTCCCTCCCTTCTCTACTTCCTTCCTCCTCTCCTTTCCCTTTCCTTCTTCTCTTGCCTCTCCCCTACCCTTCTCTTCCTCCTCCCCCTCCTCACCTCTCTCCTTCTCTTTCTATCCCTTCCCTCCTTCTTCGATGAGGGAGGAAAACGTATTTTACTCACGTGTTAGACTGATATCTCACCCTTCATTCAGGAACTCCAGGCAGCCTATAGCTCACTTCCTCCTATTTTTTCTGTCCTGCATTTCTATGGGCTGAGTGAGAGTGAATGGAGCAAAATCACCCTGTGAGCTGAGGTGCTTGAGGGTAAACTAGGATCTGAGTGTCCCTTATGCTTGCAACATTATTTATCTTTCAACAGAAGCTTTCTCTCACTGAAAAAGACCTGATTTGGGCTTTAATCTTTCTTGATTACTGTTTGGGAACTAAAATGAAGACAGATGCCACATAAGCTCCCAGAGAAAAAAAGCAGGATATAAATCTAATAAACAAAGAAATAAATATCATTTTGACTGAGGAATGCTCTCCCTCTAGAGATTACCTGATAGCTTCTGGACATTATACAACAGCTGTTAACAGAAGCCCTTCATCTGTAATTGAGCTGGCAGGGCCAATGATGGATCTATTTTCAAGAAGTCAATTTGATTCTTCAGTATTATATCATGATGTGGTGCACAGGAGCGCAACTGACCTTGAAGAATTCAAGACTGATTCATCAGTGCATGGAATCGCTTTAGGAACACGATGTCCTGCAAAAATGAATGAAGAAGGGAAACTGGCAAATTCCTGGAGTGAGCGTATCTCAGGAACTTATTTCAGGTGTTCCCCCGTAAATCAATTTGTCAGGGTTCCTTTTGTCTTTTAAAAATAATATTAAGATACTTTAAGATTTATATTACAATATGTTTCTTCTTTTTTTCCCCCCCTGCCTCAAAATAGCTTATCAGCTCATCACCCATTCCGGGGTCATTGAGATCGATTTCTGGGGTTACAACAAGGAAAATCATATATTGTCCTAGGCTCAGGTTGTCCACCCTGATTTTCCATTTTAAAAAAAGGTTAAAAAGGTAAACAAGACTTTTTAAAGCTCATGCAAGCATTCTACCCTCACCCATTATTATGCATGTCCTCATGGTTATATTAAATTCCATATTAAGTTCATCTAAAGCAGTGGTTCTCAACCTGTGGGTCGGGACTCCTTTTGGGGTCAAATGACCCTTTCACAAGGGTTGCCTAAGACCATCAGAAAACACATATTTTCAATGGTCTTAGGAACGGAGAAACCAATTTTATGGTTGGGGGTCACCACAACATCAGGAACTGTATTAAAGGGTCGTGGCATTGGGAAGGTTGAGAACCACTGATCTAAAGAAATTGTTCTTTTACATACATATATCACACCCAGAGACTCACCCCCCCAAAAATGTTTCCTTTAAGTAGATTTTTTTAAAGATTTCTTAAGGAAGTTTTGAATTAACAGAATAAACAATTTCTAATATACATACAAATTTTTCACAAACGCCTGTTTTATAATTCTTTTGAAATGTATCTGTTCATATCCAAATAATACAGATGTTTCTGTAATCTACAGATTTAAAAGTTAGACTATAGCATCTCCCTTGGGAAAACAGAATAAAATGGCATAACGCAAGCAATTTCATATTGTGAAAAGAAGTAAATTATCAGGTTCTTTTTACAGGCCGTACCAAATATTTGTAGCTATATTATTTACTGGAATGAATAGCTCTAAAAGAAATTTAAAAAAAAAACCTCACAAAGCAACGTGAAAGGATTAAAAAATAACTTGAGGTGCTTGCCTGCACATGCATTTTAAGGCTTTAACTTTGTATATATTAAGTGTGTGTGTGTGTGTCCCCGCACATACATATACACACAAGTACATGCAAATATACATGTAATCACATTTAATAATATGTTGGTCCAAATAGATGTGAAGAGAAATGATTAGTCACCCTTTTTTCTAATACAGAAAGATGGGACTGCCCTGCAGCAGAAAACTGTTCAACAGGAGGACATAATATTTTTTATTTTATTTTATTCAAATTTATACCCCGCACCTTCTCCAAAAAGGATCCAGGGCAGCACACAGGAAATAACAAACATAACATAACAAATATAACAAAATACAAAATTTAAAAAGTATTAAATCCCTACCCTGTGCTAAAATCGTATAAAATCCCCCAAATTAAAACTATCTAAGAGCGGTCACAACGGGAGGTTATGCTAGGCCGGCTTGATGGAAAAGGTGTGTCTTAAGACACTGGCGGAAGAGGCAGAGGTCTGAGATGGTATGTAGTTCAGCGGGTAAGTCGTTCCAAAGGGTAGGGCCCACCACAGAGAAGGCCCTTCCCCTGGGTGTCGCCAACCGGCATTGCCCGGCCAATGGCACCCTGAGAAGGCCCTCTCTGTGGGAGCGGATCGGACGAAGGGATGTATAGGGCTATTCAACCTGAGAACCATAGGCAAGGGTATCAAACTGGTGGCCCATGGGCCAGATGCATCATGCACAGGCCATACCCACCCCAGATCCGTGAATGGGAAAAGTGTCACGAAACATCACATGACAGCAAGGTGACATGGCAAGTTTGACACCCTTGCCATAGAGGTTCTCACCAAACCATCTCAGGTGGGATTTTCTGAAGCTGGTTCAGAGTCAAGCCAACACAGGGACAGCAGTTGTGGGTATACTTCTAGTTTTCTTAGAAATCAAGTGGGAGAAACCATATATATTGTCCTCTACAGCAGGGGTCCCCAACCTTGCAACTTTAAATCTGAAGGACTTCAGCTCCCAGAATTCTCCAGCCAGCGA
Source organism: Rhabdophis nuchalis (assembly GCA_039707465.1). Taxonomy (NCBI): domain Eukaryota; kingdom Metazoa; phylum Chordata; class Lepidosauria; order Squamata; family Natricidae; genus Rhabdophis; species Rhabdophis nuchalis. The sequence goes on from CM077643.1 coordinate 162,607,299, forward strand.
TGCTGGCTTCAGACTTAAAGTTGCAAAGGTTGGGGATCCCTGCTTTACAGTATTGTCCAACGGAAAGTCAGTTATGCTGTCTACCTACTCATCATCGTAAAACCACAATTAGAAAGTCAGGGCCTTTGCATCTGCTTTGGTTCAGAATTGGCTAAAATTACATTCTGACACTAGCTGATCAGTTGTGCCTCATGAAAGAGATGATACTGCTGCGCGGTTCGAAGCCATCTTGTTCCTCTGTAGGAAGTCAATTCTCTAAAATCTGCGAAGGAAGAAACTGCAGGGATGGAGGAAGGGTGGCCTGGGGCAGCGGTGTCATCCTCTGATGTCTGCTACTGACTTAGTGAGTCTGCTATCAAGCAGGTGTTTTGCGCGCGTTTGCCCTTTGGTACACCTGTGCAGCACTAAAAAAGGAACATTTTAAAGCCTTCCGAGTCTGCAAAGGTAAGCAGAACAGTGAGTGGGGGGGAATCTGCTGTGCCACGCGATTTAGATTAGCTAGAAGGCAGGAAATCTGATGATTCTACCTAATATAAATCATGCGTCACAGCTGATTGTCACCCAGCTGATCATCGGAGATACCAGTTTGCCCGAATCGGTAGCATTTTTTACTACCGATTTGGGCGAACCAGTCCAAACCAGTAGCATTTCACCCCTGGCCTGGGAGCGGATGATGGAGCCTCAAAAAATGCAGGTACTGCTAAATGAGATGCTAAGGAGGAATAGAATGGACATTCATTAAGGAAAATATTAGCTTTTCACGGGATTCTTCCGCTTGGAAGAAAATACAGTTTTGGTTTGGCTTTAAAGATATATTCTAAAATATGTACGGTTAATTCTTGTTATTCATGGATTTCATAATTACAGATTCCATATTTGCTCATTCAGCTGCTTGCCAATTTTGATTATAACTACAAATTAATTACTTGTGACTCTTTTGTGGCCATTTGCTGACATGTAGAGCAGCAAAAAAATAACAGTAATAAAGTTGCTCGATGCACACATTTCCAGCTGAAATTTTAGACTTTAATTCAGTGTTCACAACAGTATTATAGAACATAACTACTGCAAACAGCAAGAATTGACTGAATACACAGGATGTGTTTGACTATGGATAGAAAGTTGACCTTTGGGTGCTATAATGATGGCACAGGACAAATCTACAGCATGCTACATGATTTAGTATAAGCTGACTCTAATGCAGACAGACAGAAAACACAATGTGGCAAGCAAAGAAAAACCTGAAATCGAAATTGTCATTTGCAAGTGGTCCAGCTGAAATTAATGAAGCAGATCGTGCTGCTTCTGCCCCCCCCCTTTTTTTAGAGAAATAGGACTGTCTAACTAGGTGTTATTTATACTTTCTCAGATAAGTCTCAGTTTCAAATTAGTTTTTAAATTTGGGTATACCCCCCACCCCGGTATCCATCCATTAGGTCATAGCTTCTAAATTGGGTATATTTCTATTTAAAGTAGTGGAATACACTCCCTTTCTGTCCCCCCCCCCCGCCCCCAACCTTCCTTCTCCTGTTTCTCACATGTCATTTCCACAATGCCAGTGAGAGAAGACAAGCTCAAGGCAATTGGTCTATTGGAAATAATGTTTAAGCCCTCTGCTCCAGCTGCTGTTCGTAAATACTGCTAGGCTCGCAATGGCAAAGACGTGGTTCTCACCAGGTTCTCCAACTACCTGAAGGTTGATCTAAGATAAAATAATAATGCCTGAGACGTGCCAGGCATCTTTGCCCATGCATGTAAGCTGAAAGTAAATCACACAGCCTCTATTCAACATCTCCCTTACAAAAGCCAACGGTAAAAATGAGGAAGGAGATTATCTGAATAGCTGCAGAGCCCATAAAACACATGTGTCAGTCGTATTTCTTAAGGAACCATGATTGTTTTAATTATCCACAAATAAGCAGTTTTGTCTAGTGATTAAAGCAACTAGGTAGACGTCAGGAGACTGTGAGTTCTAGTCTCATATTAGACATAAAATCTGGCTAGATTGCTCTGGGCAAATCACTTTTTCAACGTAGGAGAAGAGATGGCAGTGGAGTGAAAAGGGGAATGAATCTAGAATACCTACATAGCCAAGAGGGTGTGCATAAATGCACCAGCGTGCCTACCATCCCTGTCCTACTGTCCCCAGTAATATGTACTCATTTTATGTGTCCAAGGCCATGTTATAGTTCTTTATATCCATCTTTTTGTAACAATCTCATGTGAAAATGCCCACGTCTATACTAATTTTTATTTATTTTTTATTTATTTTATTAAATTTATACTCCGCCCTTCTCCTTGTTAGGACCCAGGGCGGCGCACAGGCATTATTAAAACCACAAAATACAAAATACAAAATCGATTAAAATATATTAAATTATTGGACCCGTGCTAAAAACCCATTTTAAAACCATACCAAATTAATTTTAATTTTAAAAGTCAGAAGTAGGGGCTATCCTAGGCCGGCTTGTTGGAATAGATACGTCTTAAGACGTTGGCGGAAGAGGCGGAGGTCCGAGATAGTGCGAAGGTCGGGGGGTAGGTCGTTCCAGAGGGCCGGGCCCGCCACAGAGAAGGCCCTTCCCCTGGGTGTCGCCAGCCGGCATTGCCCCGCTGACGGCACCCGGAGAAGACCCTCTCTGTGGGAGCGGATCGGACGAAGGGATGTATGGGGCAGGAGACGGTCTCGTATATAGCTAGGCCCCGAGCCATGGAGCGATTTAAAGATGGTCATCAGCACCTTGAAGCGCACTCAAAAGGCCACAGGCAGCCAGTGCAGCTCGCGCAGGAGAGGTGTTACGTGGGTTTGCCTTGAGGCACCCATAATCACCCGCGCGGCCGCATTCTGTACTAACTGTAGCTTTCGAGTGCACCTCAAGGGGAGCCCCATGTAGAGAGCGTTACAGTAATCCAGCCGGGATGTCACAAGCGCTTGAGTGACTGTGCGAAGGGCTCCGCGGTCCAGTAAGGGGCGCAACTGGCGTATCAGGCGTACCTGATAGAACGCCCCCCTGGCCACGGCCGTCACATGGTCCTCCATGGACAGCCGCGAATCCAGGAGGACGCCCAAGTTGCGCGCCCTCTCCACGGGGGCCAGTTGTTCGCCCCCAATGGCCAGTGTTGGACTTATCTGGCTGAACCGGGGTGCCGGAAACCACAGCCACTCGGTCTTGGACGGGTTGAGTCTGAGTTTGTTACTACCCATCCAGATCCGTACGGCCTCCAGACACCGGGACAGCACCTCGACGGCATCGTTGGGGTGGTTTGGGGTGGATATGTACAGCTGAGTGTCATCAGCGTACAGATGGTATTCCACCCCAAAACCACGGATGATCTCGCCCAGCGGCTTCATGTAGGTGTTAAACAGGAGTGGCGAGAGGATCGACCCCTGAGGGACCCCACATGTGAGTGGCCTCGGGGACGACCTCTGCCCTCCTGCCAACACCCATTGCGACCGACCAGAGAGGTAAGACGAGAACCACCGTAGGACGGTGCCTCTCAGCCCCAATCCCCCCAATCGGTGCAATAAGATACCATGGTCGATGGTATCAAAAGCCGCTGAGAGGTCTAATAGGACAAGGATAGAGGAACAACCTCTATCCCGTGCTCTCCAGAGATCATCTACCAACGCGACCAATGCCGTTTCGGTGCTGTGACCGGGCCGGAAGCCGGACTGGCGCGGGTCTAGATAATCAACTTCCTCCAGATGTCGGGGAAACTGTTGAGCCACCACACTCTCAACAACCTTCACTAAAAAGTGAAAGGTTGGAGACGGGACGATAGTTCTCTAATAAAGCTGGATCCAGGGATGGTTTCTTGAGGAGGGGCCTCACCACCGCCTCTTTCAAAACGGTGGGCAAGTGCCCCTCACTCAGAGATGAATTCACAATGCCCTGGAGCCAGCCTCGTGTCACCTCCCAGGATGCCAGTACAAGCCAGGAGGGACACGGGTCCAATAAACATGTGGTGGCTCTAAGGTTCCTCCGCAACCTGTCCATATCCTCGGTAGTAACAAAGTCAAACTCCTCCCAAGGTGTAATCTCAAGACCAACGCTGGACGCCTCGACTGGACCACAAGTGGAGGGCAACTCGTTCCGAATCTGAGTGATTTTGTCCTGCAGGAATACTCCAAATTCCTCTGCTCGACCCTGCAGAGGGGCTTCCCGCGGCCTCAGATGAAGGAGGGAGCGGGTCACCCCAAACAGGGCGGCAGGGCGGTTTTCCGCGGACGCGATAAGAGTAGCACAATACTCACGTTTGGCTACTCTTAGCGCCACTAAGTAAGTCCTAATATGGTCTCTCACTAGTGTTCGGTCAGATTCGGATCGAGAAGATCTCCACCTACTCTCTAGGCATCTCTTGCGGCGTTTCATCTCCCGAAGCTCCTCGGTAAACCAAGGAGCCTGGGTGACTCGGCGCCGCATGAGAGGCCGCAAGGGCGCAACTCGGTCCAAGGCCCCCGTGGCCGCACTATACCATGCGGCCACTAGATCCTCAGTCGAGCCACGGGGCAGGGACACAGATATTGGCCCAAGCTCCCTCTGGAACCTTTCCGGGTCCATCAGGCGCCTGGGGCGGAACCAACTTGGTGCCTCTGGTTCCGCCTCCCCGCGGTGGGGTGTGACGGTTGGAAAGTCTATCCGAAGGAGAGAGTGATCTGTCCATGACAAGGGTAAGATGACTAAATCCCCTGTTCCGAGATCACTAATCCAGTGTCCAGAGACAAAAATCAGATCCAGCGTGTGTCCTCCCTCGTGAGTGGGGCCCTGAACTACTTGGGTCAGGTCCATGGCCGTCATGGAAGCCATGAACTCCCGAGCCACCTCGGATGTTTCGCCCGCCGACGGCAGGTTGAAGTCCCCCATGACTATAAGTCTGGGGGTCTCCACCGCCATCGCGGCGATCACCTCGAGTAGCTCGGGCAGGGCTGCTGTTACATAGCGGGGAGCCAGGTATACAACTAGCAAGCCCAACTGCCTCCCTAGGCCCCATTTCACGAAGAGGGACTCACAACCGGTCGTCTGAGGCACAGTGGTCTCCTTCGGCTCCAGACTTTCCTTAACAATAACCGCCACCCCCCCACCCCTGCCGAGGGCCCTGGGCTGATGAAATGCACGGTAGCCTGGTGGGCACATTTCCACGAGGGGTAAACCCCCCTCGGGGCCCAACCAGGTCTCCGTAATTCCCACCAGGTCCAGGTCCCCCTCTGACACGAGGTCATTTATGAGGGGGGATTTATTCACCACGGACCTGGCGTTGCAGAACATCAGCCTGGGACCCCGGCTCTGTAGTCCCTGACCGCCTAGCCCACGAGCGGAGTACAGGGGGTTGGGGCAAGCGACCGCTCGTAACCAGCGACCACGAGCCTCCAACCCATGATGGACATCCTGTCTCCCGCCGCCCCTGCCCCTCCCCAAGACCAATCGAATGGGGCGGCCCTCAACAGAGACGACCCCCGATCCCCCCACCCTAGTGGACCCCTCCTTTATCCTACTTCCGCCGGCCGGCCCTATATCTTGGCCCCTCTCTGACTGAGTGAACCCTCCCCCCTCCCCAGAACCCCTTAAAAGCCTAATTAAAAATTTGTTTAAAAACCCCCTAAGTCAGCGCTTCGCCCACCTCTCTGGATTAATCCATCCCTCATAGAGGTGGGCCCTTGATAAACCCGGGGGCCAAACCTGCGAGAGGGGAACCTCCCGCAGGGAGAGGAGATCCGTCCTTGAGTACAGCTGGGTGGTGAATATTTACAAGGGACCCATAATGGCTATAAAGGTAAAGGGAGGAAAATCGCCTAGATATTTACAGCAAGATAAAACCAGTTCAGAGAGGAGATGTTTTTAAAAGATAAATAAATAAATAGGGGGGCATTTGTCAGCTAAAGCCAGGGGGGGGAAGGAGGAGGGAAGGATAGAAGTCAGGTCACCATGTGGTGGAGATAGTCCCCACAGTTCAGAGTCAGTTTAGCCGGCAGGCTCCGCCACGCAATTTGATGGTATGTTGCGTGGCCCAAAACGATCTCCACCTCAGCCCGTTTTCCACTCCACTCCTTCATCCGGTCTGGGTGGGCATCGTGCAAGCCGATGGTACGTTGCACGGATGGAAGTTGTTTCACTTAGTTCAGGCCGGCCTGCCTCTTCCCTGTCCGGGCACCCCTCCACCGCTTGGGTCCCTCTCCTCCAAATAAGTGCCGTGGGGGTCGGTCAAGATACCCACAGCTATAGATGTCCTACGTCACCCTGCAACTTCCTCCTGTTGTAGCTTGGTTTCTCCCAGGCCCCACCAACGTCTCTCTGCAGCTGGGCCCACATGATGCACATGATGACAAATACATAAATAAAATAAACAAATAAATAAAATAAATATCTAAATATCAGGATTAAGTCCAAATCTCCCCTCCCCCAATAAATGCCATTGACCCTTATCTAAGTCTTAGCAGCTGCTGACTGTTAATTGAGAGAATTCCTGTGCTTAGGCTTTTAGCAATAAATTAGCAATAAATCAGTTTAATTGAACCTTCACATGTGGAACAGGTCCTTCGCACCTGACACTAAGGCCAACTCATCTCCCAGGGTTGTTGTGGTAGGGAAAATAGGACAAGAAAGGAGGATTAGGTATGTTCTCTGACTTGACTTATTTATAAAAATTATAAAAATCTAAAAGAAAAATGCCTATGTCTACTGAGATTCTCGACTGCAGATGAAATACACTGATTGAAAATCTCTCTGGTTGAAATAAAAGCAGTTCACATGGGCTGCTCCAAACTCAGGCTACAATAGTCCATGAAAAGTCTGTTTAAAAAAAATAAAAGCTATACTGTATATCCTGTAAGAATCACTATTGTGGGATATTTCAAAATGTTCAGTGCAGAGTATGTCCACATTCTTTTCATAGATTTCTCAAATCCCAGTTCAATCCCCTATACTCTCTGGCTCCATCTGGTGATTGATACAGCATAGCATAGCATAGCATAGCGTAGCGTAGCGTAGCGTAGCGTAGCGTAGCATAGCATAGCATAGCATAGCATAGCATAGAATAGAATAGAATAGAATAGAATAGAACTGGAAAGGACCTTGGGAGTCTTTGCATCCAGACCCCTGCTCCAGCAGGGGAACCTACATCATTTCAGACAAATGACTGTCCAGACAAATAATAATAATAATAATCTTTATTGTCATTGTAAAAATTACAATGAAATTGGTTCAAATAGATCAAATAGACCCTTCTCAATGATCCTTAAAATTAGAGGGAATTACTGGTCTCTTCCATAGGCCCAGTAGTACGAATGGGTTGGAAGTAGAATTTGAATTTGAAAATCATGGAAACATTTTTTCTATTTTATACTTGCCGAAAGCTTTGCCTTGAGAATCAGTCCTAGATGTCTTCATTGTTCTAAAGTCCCAACAGAGCTATTCCCTATAATAACCTGCATTAATGTGTTTGTCCCATCGATTGGATTTGTTTCATTGATGAGGTGTAGTTAGCTTGCTGTAAGCTCTGTATATACTGAATTTTTTTTTCAGAATATCTTTCAGGGTTTCTGCCAGCTTGCATGACTCTCCTACCCAATGTTATCAGCAACAATCCAGGGAGCTACCCAGGGGTGGGTTCCAGCAGCCGCTACTGCTGATTTGTTCAGGGGCACGCCATGCGTGCATGTGCAGTACACCTAAAATTGCTCTGCGCATGCGCAGAAGCAAAAAACAAGATGGTAGCGCCTACGGTGCAGCTGGGAGAACTAGTTCAGGGGCATGGCAGGCCTGTGTCGCTGCCGGTTCAAGCAACCCAGGCCACCAAGTTACTACTGGTTCAGCTGAACCAGTCCAAACCAGTAGAAACCCACCACTGGAGCTACCTCTTTGGCTTTGTGCCTAAACAGACTTTGTCATTTGCTTAGTATTGTTTGCCAAATTTGAAAACTATGTTGATTATTTGAGCAAAACCACATCCAACTATGCCTAAGCCTCAGAGATGAGGTAATTAAATTGTGCCTAGGATTTTCAGCATGTATGGACTCTTGGAGAAAACTATGAAAAGCTGAGGAATGTGAAGGAATTTGTCTTCAAGAAATTGAATATGATCGTCATCTTCTAAATGAAGCTGCCGGTTAGATCTGATCTATCAGAAACTGCTTTCCCCCTGAACTGTATGAAGACATATGAGGATTGTCTTTGAAACCATACTCTCTTCCCCTTCCCCAATTCATTTTTAAAGTCCCTACTAACTTTAAGATCATATTAGTGCATTTCCTACATAATGATATTTTGGATGCTGTTGTTACAGTTTAATGGCTTGAGCATTCCTGATACTCTCAAAACTGTTTTCCAGTGTACATCATACTGAAGAATTTTTGTTGCTTTGATATGCAGAATACATGAGATTTTTCAAATATGAAACCAGCACTGTAAATTTGATTACACTAAAACAGGGGTCTGCAAAGTCGGCTCTTTTAAGACTGGTGGACTTCAACTCCCAGAGTTCCCCAGCCAGCTATGCTGGCTGGGGAACTCTGGGAGTTGAAGTCCACCAGTCTTAAAAGAGCCGACTTTGCAGACCCCTGCACTAAAACATTTCAAGTATAGGAACCAATGTGCATTCTTGAAAAAAGTAAGGGAAAGGGAAATATTAAAGCTGTTACCATCAACTGCAGCCAATTCTTTCAAAAAGAAAAAGTCATTCATTTGACACACAATATCTGGCGAAGTATGACGAAAGTATATCAAAAGGAGTAATCTTAGAAAGAGAACTACGAATAAAATCTTCTGTATGGCGTGATTCAAATCTGAAGAAATCCATGTGGGAACAATGCATTTAGAATAATTGTTCTTTTGCCTATCTTTGGTACAATAAAACCATTCCTTTTTCAGACATGAGCGCTGAACCATGTAAGGGTGTGCAAAATGTTCCCAAGACATTTCCCTTTCTGATCAAGTCATCCTGCCCTTGAAATTGGGTTGTTTTTATTCATTTATAGGGTTTGTCTTTTTTTTTAAAAAAAAATTCTTCCTTTGCATCTCCAATATGACTTTCTTATCTAAAGTTCAGTCACCGTCTGTCTGCATGACTAATGCTAAATATTTAGAGAAAGACTTTTCATTAAAAAAAATTGTGCTGAATATGGAAGAACTTAAAAATCCCACTTCACACAAGGCTCTTTGTTCCTTTGGGTCCCGACAGAAAGACCTAACAGCAATACAGAGATTTATGAGTAAGAGAACTCAGGCAAGGACAATTCAATAGTTCAAACCGACATAGGATAATGAGTAGTAACAGTATTTGGCTTGTGAGCGGTGCTTGTCAGAAAGATTTAGTAAGGGGAAAGGGACTGTTGTGGCTGTTGTTAGAAACTTGTAACAGCCTGCCATTATTTTCCTCCTCCACACAAACTGAATATTTAAGTTACGTCATAGTTGTGAAACAAGTTTATGACTATAATAATAATAATTTATAATAATAATAATTTATTATTTCTATACCGCCCCCTCTCCCCACGGGGACTCGGGGCGGTGCACAGGTAGCATAAAAACAATAAATAACAACAACAATAAATAAACAACAAAATTTAAAAACCAATTAAATAAACCCTGTGCTAAAATCCCGATTAAACTAAAACCTATTCTATAAAATCCCAAGGCAAGGAGGCTATCCCAGGCCGGCCAGACGGAAAAAGTAAGTTTTCAATTTAAGACGGAAGGAGCGGAGGTCCGTAGTTGTCCTAATGTCGGGGGGAAGGTCGTTCCAGAGGGCCGGGCCCGCCACAGAGAGCGCCCTTCCCCTGGGTGTCGCCCGCTGACACAGTCTAGTGGACGGCACCCGGAGAAGTCCCTCTCTGTGGGAGCGAATCGGCCGTGAGGACGTATGAGGCAGGATCCGATCCTGCAGATAGCTAGGTCCCGAGCCATGGAGCGCTTTGAAGATGATGACTAGCACCTTGAAGCGCACCCGGAAGACGACAGGCAGCCAGTGCAGCTCGCGCAGGAGCGGTGTTACATGGGTAGACCTTGCGGTCCCCATAATTGCCCGCGCGGCTGCATTCTGGACTAGCTGAAGCCTCCGGGTGCACCTCAGGGGCAGCCCCATGTAGAGAGAGTTGCAATAGTCCAGTCGGGATGTCACGAGAGCATGAGTGACTGTGCGAAGGGCGTCCCGATCCAATAGGGGGCGCAATTGGCGAACCAGGCGAACCTGGTAAAACGCCCTCCTGGCCACGGCTGTCACCTGATCTTCCATGGACAGCCGGGCATCCAGGAGGACACCCAAATTGCGCGCCCCATCCACAGGGGCAAGATGTTCGCCCCCTATGGCCAGCGATGGAATAAGCTGGTTGAATCGGGCAGCCGGAAACCACAGCCACTCGGTCTTGGTCGGGTTGAGCCTGAGTCCGTTACTTCCCATCCAGATCCGTACAGCTTCCAGGCACTGGCACATCACCGCTACGGCATCGTTGGGGTGGTTTGGGGTAGAAATGTACAGCTGGGTGTCATCAGCGTACAGATGGTATTCTACCCCAAAACCACGGATGATCTCACCCAGCGGCTTCATGTATGTGTTGAACAGGAGGGGCGAGAGGACCGACCCCTGAGGCACCCCACATGTGAGGGGTCTCGCGGTCGACCTCTGCCCCCCTGTCAACACAAATTGCGATCGGCCAGAGAGGTAGGAGGAGAACCACCGTAAAACGGTGCCTCCCACCCCCAACCCCCCCAGCCGATGCAATAGGATACCATGGTCGATGGTATCGAAAGCCGCCGAGAGGTCTAATAGGACCAGGATGGAGGAACAACCCCCATCTCTGGCCCTCCAGAGATCATCAACCAACGCGACCAATGCCGTCTCGGTGCTATGCCCGGGCCGGAAGCCGGACTGGCGCGGATCTAGATAGTCTACTTCCTCCAGGTGACGGGGAAACTGTTGTGCCACCACACTCTCGACAACCTTCGCCAAAAAGGGAAGGTTGGAGACGGGACGGTAGTTGTTTAAAGAAGCTGGATCCAAGGAGGGCTTCTTAAGGAGGGGCCTCACCATCGCTTCTTTAAGGGAAGCAGGCAAGACACCCTCACTCAAGGAAGCGTTGACCACCTCCTGGAGCCAGCCTCGTGTCACCTCCCAGGATGCCAGTACAAGCCAGGAGGGACACGGGTCCAATAAACATGTGGTGGCTCGCAGTCGCCCACGTAACCTGTCCATATCCTCGGAAGTAACGGAGTCAAACTCCTCCCAAACAAGATCTCTCTCGTGGCATCCCACTGGGCCATGAATGGGGGCTAACTCGTTCTGTATCTGAGCGATTTTCTCCTGCAGAAAAGTCACAAATTCCTCTGCTCTACCCTGTAGCGGGGCTTCCCGCACCCTCTGTTGAAGGAGGGAGCGGGTCACCCTAAACAGGGCGGCAGGGCGGTTTTCTGCGGATGCTATGAGAGTAGCGCAATGATGACGTTTGGCTACTCTCAGCGCCACAATGTAAGTCCGTAAATGGGCTCTTACCTGTGTCCGGTCAGATTCAGAACGAGAAGACCTCCATCTACTCTCTAGGCATCTCTTGCGGCGTTTCATCACCCCCAGCTCCTCGGTAAACCAAGGAGCCAGGGTGTTCCGCCGCCGCAAGAGAGGCCGCAAGGGCGCGACCCGATCCAAGGCTCCCGTGGTCGCACTATTCCATGCGGCCACGAGGTCCTCCATCGGGGCGCGGGTCAGGGGTACAGGAACTGGCCCAAGCGCCGTTTGGAACCCATCCGGGTCCATCAGGCGCCTGGGGCGGAACCAGAAGTCCTAGTCTATAATTAATATCCTTGATGTTAGATTCCTTTTGGGCCAACAATAGAGGAAATTTAAGTCAGAGACTTTGTTCTCCTCCTTGGAGAAGCAACAGCAACAACAACTACAGGCATAGGTCCTCCACCTGACACCTTGAGCTTCACCTCTTGTGGAGCATGGCAACAATTTACTTACCTTCGTAGAGTCTGAAGAGATAGGGCCGGGTGACTGCCTTGCAGACAGATTATTGGCAGGCCCTTTGCTACTTTCTAAACCACCGGTGACATGACTAAATGACTCTTTACTACTTTTGAAACCATAGGTGACATGCCTTCAACTCTCTCTGTTAAGATGAACTTGGCTAAAGTGTTACACAAAGTGCTGGTTGTGGCAGCTCCTTTTGTTAATTTCTTTTGGCTTCCTTCAGTTGTGCAAGTTCTTAATCCAAATCAATTATTTGAATGGCATGGAGGTGAAGGTGGAGAGACAGTTTGGAGAATGGTATAGACACCATTGAAAAGCAGTCGTAACATCATGGTCTAACCAGCTCACTACATTTAAGTACTTGTTCAAACAGGAGCTCAGCTCACAAGAAAGAAGCATGAAACTCTTGCAGTGAAGTGCATTTTCTTGTCTTAAGAATAGAACCTTCCTTCCTTCCTTCCTTCCTTCCTTCCCTCCCTCCCTCCCTCCTTCCCCTGTCTATATCGGCAAAGTCAAACTTAGATTAAAAGTTCAGTTCTTGAAGACAACAAAGTATTTCAACATAAAAAGTCTTGACTTTAAGTTATTTACAAACACACACTCAATATTACTGCTCTTTCTGTGTTTTCAGAATCAGGGCAAAGATAGAATAGAGAAGAGGGCATACATTTAATCACTTTATATAGCTATACTGTGTTATTGTCTTCCAATTCCAGTTACTGTTGTTTAATTCCTAAACAGACAGGCATACAATCAAAATGGATGAGACAACACATCATTTCTCATTCATCTAATACTGGATGGTCAACCATTATGCTTTAAAGAAGATTGTTTCTCTGGAGTTTTGCTTTCTAGCATTTGTTGTTGCCCTGTGTATTAATTAAAAGTATGAGTAAAAGTTCAGTGCAAGGTTGATGATACTCCAGCAACACAGAATCTTGTAGCTGAACACAGCCTGCTTATGAGTGTACAAATCTGGAAGAATGAGAAGGAAACTATTAAAAACTAAATTAAATGAGATACCAGAAAATCAGAGCCATTCTTCCCCTCCCATTATTTTCAATACAAATGAAGTTACTTGTGCTAGTTGTAATTATTTCTACGCAGAGAACCAAAAGGCCTGATTATATAGTGAACTGAAATAACAGCCTGCAGGCCCCACAGATAGACGTTATGAGATCTAAAGGAAAGCACAGCATTAGTTAGCTTTATTACTTTATTTATTTATTAAATTTATATGCTGCCTATCTCACTATTCAAAGCAACTCTGGGCAGCTAATTACTTATTACAGAGAGAACAACATTTATGGAAATACGTCTTTCTTTGCTATTTCCATAAAGCAAATTTGGTAGAAAATCTAGCATATATAAAGTAGACATTAAAAAAAAAGTAATAGCAATGGTGAAATTCAAAAATTTTACTACCGTTTTGTGGGTGTGGCTTGGTGGGCGTGGCAGGGGAAGGATACTCCAAAATTCCCACTCCTGGGGAAAGGATATTACAAAATCTCCATTCCCACTCCAGCTGCCAGCCAGAGGTAGTATTTGCAGGTTCTCCGAACTACTCAAAATTTCCGCTACCGGTTCTCCAGTACCTGTCAGAACCTGCTGAATTTCACTCCTGGGTAGTACGCACTCTTGTTCAGAGGTTCTCAAAAACATCCAGTGTGTACACTTTCCTTCAGGGTAAATAGTTTCAGAATTAGTCTCTCTCAAAGCAAATGTGCCAATTCTATTTCTGTTTGGAATTATTCACGTGTGGTGAAACTAAAACACAAAACATAGCCACTGCATATATTACGGAAAGCTCCTGTTTATGCTAGCGAGTATTACCCATGTGCCAAGGAGGCAAATATTTCAAGGGAGGGATAGAAGTTTTCACCCTAACAGCAATCATGGCCTATTGCATTTGAGTGGCTAGCCAGAGGAAAAACATCCAAACTTACAAACACACTCTGAGATCATAAATCAAATTTCATTCCAAGGATGTTCTTAAGGTTTTATAGATTTTATGGAATGACAAATAGATGCTTCAAGTCCAAGGCCCAAAGGCTGATTCGTAGGAATGGTAACATCAACAAGGCAATTCATGCAAAAGGTTAAGCATTTCTACTTTGCATACACAGGTCTCCCTTTTCTTTCTTCCCAATACATAGGTGATCTATCGTGCTTGATTTGCCTGCTGGGAGAACCATCCTTCTCTTCAAATTCCATGATACAATACCAATTAAGGAGAAAGGGTACATTCTTTCCCCACTTTAAAATGGATTATTTTACAAGCTTGGGAACAAGGCTTAATTGTTTTCATCATTACCTTGACTTGTGAAATTGCCAGCAGTAAAGAAGGGGTCATAAAACTAACTGCACACAAAACTACTTATTTAAAGGTCTCTCATTACCCCAAGACCATACATTTTACCCCACAGTCTTTCTTCTGCAAGAGCTCTTATTCTTAGAACCTCTAAAGATAAATACTCAGGTCTTGAACAGGGCTTTGTCCATTTTGGGTACAGCTTAGTCCTATACAAAGGAGAAGGGCAGCTGTAAAAAGCCAGGCTGCTGCTATTGTCCCCACTCTTTGCTATCTCCTCATGCTCACCTATATATCTCAAGCAGGCAAGAAGTGGCAGGAAGTACCGTATTTTTCGGAGCATAAGACGCACCAAGATTTTGAAGAGGCAAATTTTTTAAAAAAGTTTTTTCATTCTTTGCAAAAACGGGCCCGTTTTTTGTCAAAAAAAAAAAGGGCATGCATAACCTTTAGGAGGCTTGTAGTGTGTTCCTGGGGGCTGGTAGGGCAAAAACAAGCAAAAATGCCTCATTTTTCACTCCTTTTTGCCCTCCCCAGCCCCAGGAGCACTCTGGAAGCCTCCTAAAGGTTATGCACAGCTATTTTTGCAAAGGGGGCAGGATTTCGGGAGGCAAAAAATGCTGCATTCAGTGTATAAGACCCAGATTTTCAGCCTCTTTTTTGAGGGAAAAAGGTGTGTCTTATACTCCGAAAAATACGGTACATTTTCCTTACACCTGGAATCAACACTGGATATTTGGAAATAAGTTTACATTTTGACCCCTAAACCCTTTTGTATTGGAATATATGGATTTCTATAAGGACCAGAATTTTAATATTATAATTTCAACTGCCTTTCCATGCTACATTAGATTCCTTCAGAGCCACACAAATGATGGATTATTCAAGTTTTAAAAGCCAACAGAGATATACACTTAAAAAATAAATTGGAAAAAGATATTTAGGTAATTTCCAGAAACATATATCAAGAATGGGCAGCATGTGGTTCTCCAGATGTGGCTAATGCAATCTGTATTAGCTTTGACAACCTAAGGCAATGGGACGAGAGATGAGATTAATTGAAATCAGAAAGTTTCAGCCTCCAACTAAAGAGCTACAATAAATACAGGCAGTCCTTGACTTGCAACCATTCATTTAGTGACTGTTCACTGTTACAATGGGACTGAAAAAAAGTGACTCATGACCAGTTTCCACACTTACAATCTTTACAGCGTCTCCATGGTAACACCATCAGTTTAGTTTAGTTTAGTTTATTAGTTTTTTATACTGCCCTACTCCCGAAGGATTCAGGGCAGTGTACAGTTAAAATAAAACAGATATATAAAAGTTAAAAACAGTTTTAAAAACATGTTAAATAATTTGGCCTCTCATAAAATTAAAAAACCAACAAACCCCGATTAAAATTAATACAAATTCGCATCACCCCCATAATTACCCGCGCAGCCGCATTCTGGACCAGCTGGCGCCTCCGGGTGCTCTTCAAGGGGAGCCCCATGTAGAGACCACTACAGTAGTCCAGACGGGAAGAGACGAGGGCGTGAGTGACTGTGCGTAGGGCATCCCGATCCAGGAAGGGTAGAACTGGTAGATCAGGTGAACCTGATAAAAAGCTCCCCTGGCGACAGCTGTCATATGATCTTCCAAGGACAGCCGTGCATCCAGGAGGACACCCAAGTTGCGACACCTTCCTGTGGTGGCTAATGTTTCACCCCATTGCCAGAGATGGAACCAGCTGACTGTAACAGGACGCTGGGAACCACAGCCATTCGGTCTTGGAGGGGTTGCACCTGAGCCTGTTCCTCCCCATCCAGATCTGCACGGCCTCCAGGCACTGGGACATCACATCAAGGGCAACATTGAGGTTGCATCCAATCAAAATTTGGATGCTTGGCAACTGGCATGTATTTATGATGGTTGCAATGTCCTGTGATCATGTGATCACCTTTTGTGACTTTCTGACAAGCAAATCAATGGCAAAGCCAAATTCACTTAACAACCATTTTACTAACTTAGCAACTACAATGATTCACTTAACAACTGTGGCAAGAAAGGCCATAAAATGGGGGCAAAACTCACTTAACAATTGTCTTACTCAGCAATGGTAATTTTGGGCTCAATAGTGATCATAAGTCGAGGGCTACCAGTTCAAATCAGTATAAAGATTTATTGCAACATTAAACTCTGTAAACCTAATCTGAACTGTAAACAATCTGAACTACTAACCGTCAAGGGAAATTAGTGGGAGATAAGAAACACATTCAAAGAGAGCTGGACTTAAATCTATTGTTGGTGCACAGGACTGACTGTTGACACATTTGACCGTTCTCTCAGGCTCAGCCTGATCATCTCTTACACCTGCGGGTGTGTATAGCGATTCTGTGGCAACTAACCATACTAGGCACAGAACTACAGTAAATTTAATACTGTTCTTGTTTTGTCAACTGGAGAGAACTATCTCCCCCTACTTCTTTGGACTTTCGGAGCACAGATAGCATACTGTTCACCTTTCAGGAATCAACCTTTTTTGTCAAAGAAGTTCACAGAAACTATGGAAATTGCCTACTGAGCAATGCAATTCATTAAGAGGGTTCTAGTCCACAAAACTCAAATCATATTATATCTTCTACTGTTTGTATGAAAAATGTTGTGATGTGGACTAATCATTTGAGGATGAAGAAGAGCTGGGAATGTACTGAATGCTGATGAGGGCTAGAGAATAAGTAAGGAAGACCTGGAATTTCTAGCAGGAAATCTGTAGCTTCATTCAGTATCTTTATCAGGACTTTCCCAAACACCCTCTAGTCCCATGACAGCGAACCTATGGCACGTGTGCCACAGGTGGCACGCAGAGCCTTTTCTGTGGGCACACCAGCCATCTCCCCAGCCCATCTCCACCATGGAAGCACGCACGACTCCCACTGGCCAGCTGGTCTTTGGGTCTCTATTGCGCATGCGTGGGGGGCGGGTGCATGCAGAGGATGTAAGCGTGCATACATGCACGCAAAATGCTCGCATTCCATTTTTTGGGATTTGTGTGCATGTGTGCTCCTTGTGCCCTGTTTTGGGCCTGGAAGACCTCCTGCACCAACTTGGAAGCCAAAACAGGTTGGGCGGCCACATGAAGACCCCTGTGCCCCATTTTGGGCCTGAAAAGCCTCCTGAACCAACCTGGTAGCCAAAAATGGGCAAGGGGGTTGCACGCACATATGGGCCGGGGGCGTACATGCACAGAGGGGCGCTCGCATTGCATTTTGCAGTTACGAGTGAGGTTAGCCATCACTGCTCTAGTCTGCGAGAGCAAGGTAACTAATGAACTGAGAGTCAAAGGACAGTAATACCCAGAAACATGATACTGCTGTGAAAGCGATTCAGGCGCCAGTGTCATGCCCAAGTAGCCTGAAGTGAACCAAATCAATGCAGCTGGTTAAAAGGCTTGAAGACCTAGGTATCAAATTGAAAGTTGGAGGTGATCTGGTCTTGGAAGCACCAATTTCAAACTGTGTTCTGATAGCAAGCTGCCAGAACTCTTGCCCTGATTGATGCCAAACAGAACCGGGCAAATTTTTCAACATACCTTCTAATGATGTGTGATGACCTGTGTACCTCTGGGCCCGAGGAGCTAATTTAATGAGGACTGGAAAAGAAATGTGGCGTAGGTGGAATTCAGAAACATTAAGGTTCTGGTATCAAGATGTCCTTCCCCAGCTTTTTGCTGTGAATAAGATATTTCACAGGTTCTTTGCTTAAATTAAATCTGATTGCAAGTCACAGTTGGCATGTGACTCAGATCTGGAAAGGTGAAAGCCCGAGCCACCAGCCTCCCAAGAAACAATTCACTGCTCTTGGCTTTTGAAAATTGAAAGCCTCCTATTAAAAAATCTATTTTATAAAGTCAGTTGGTCAGCTACTTGTAAAGATGAAACATTCTGAAGGAGGCTGCTCAATTAAATGATATCACAGTTGTAAGTGTCAATCTAAAGCAGTTTCTCAAACCAGCCTGGGAATTATTCTGGTAAAAAAGCACAGCTTGAAGAATTGACTTCTTCTGATCAAAAAGATGTCCTGGAGACAATGCCACAGTTTTAGGTCACTCAAGGGCTCTGTTACTGGTGAGCCTTTCATTATTTTCATAACCTTAGAATGTGTGAAAAGTTGCATTTCCTCATATCAGTTGTGATATTATCTAATCCTTTTTTCTGCTTTGCACAGGGGGGGGCAAAGGGGCTTTTCATATTTGAAAAAGCTTAAAATCTTTTCAGATGGTAGTTTGAACAGCATCCATCCATTCCTTACACCCTTCAAATATGAAACAGCAATTGTCATTTAAACAACCTTGAGCATTTTAAACTGAAATCTTTGTATGAAATGGCATTCTAAGCTATTAAAATGCAAACAATTAAAACAGGTCTTGATGATTATCGGCTGCTTAGAACTTCTGACGTGAAGGTGCTTTATTCAAGCTAATAGAAAAGGCAGTATCTAAGCTAATTATCTAACAAACCCAGTTGGCATCCAAGTCCTAATTCACAGTGCTGCCGTACTTTTCACGCGAATGTAAAAGGAGAAGATGAAAAAGTTTGCATACACATATGGAGGCTATTTTTAAAACCGCATTCTGATGGGGAGCGAGGGCCCTTTTCTAAAATAATATATGGAGCCAGACTTTATGAAGTCATGCTTTTTACTACAACTTTAGAACTAGAAATGCACTTTGCTACCCTCCTGCTAATTTCAATGAATGCCTCATATCAGACACATTGAACAGAAAGCCTTTATCAATGTATAAGAAATGGGAGAATGGTTCCAAAAATAAGTTAACCACAACTTCCATTGCACTTGATTGAAATCCCTGAGGACAGTGACCAGTGGTGGGTTTCAAAATTTCTTAGAACCTATTCTGTAGGTGTGGCCTGCTTTGTGGGAGTGGCTCAGCGGTCATGTGACCAGGTGGAAGTGGCCAATTTGGAAAATGTGGTGAAACTCACTTAAAAACGCTCTTGCTTAGCAACTAAAATTTTGGGCTGAATTGTGGTCATAATTTCTTTCTTTCTTTCTTTCTTTCTTTCTTTCTTTCTTTCTTTCTTTCTTTCTTTCTTTCTTTCTCTTTCCTTCTTTTTCTTTCTCTTTCTTTCTCTGTCGAGAAAGAGAAGGAGGGAACAAGCGGGCGGGCCCGCCAGGGGAGGGAGCGTTCCAGTACGGGGCCTCCAGAAGCTCAAGTACAGGAAGGCATGCTAAATTTCACGATTGGGTATGCACCGATAGGCGCCTATCGGTGCATACCGGCTGAAACCCACCCCTGACAGAGATTACAATGCTCCAACCACATGCTGGGTCTCAAGGCTAATAACCAGTAGAAAAAAATAATAATGGGTGGATTCAGGATGGTTTTACATTAATACATTCTATTTAAGGAGAAAAACATGCACTGTTCAGGTTGAGAGCAGAAAAAGGCAGTTGAATATGCCAACAATGGCATTTCCCCCCCACTTACTGAATTCCACTAGGGGTTTAAAAATCTGCCGGGTTTCTTTTACCCTGGAATACTGTAATTCACCGAAGTGTCACAACATAGATAACACAAGCAGAGGAGTCAGCTGCCATCTGTTCTCAGCTGGAAAAGTTTGTTTTCAAATACTGTATTTAATCTAGACACAATTGTGTTAAACGCACAATGAGGGTAAATTGTAGTTAAACAAAAATGAGAGGAGAAAAAGGGATAGAGTATGGATGGGGTGTGGAAAAATGTGTGTCTGCAGGAGTAGCATAAATTGTCTGTATGGTAGGAGGTGGTGAAAGAGAGGGGGGGGGGGGATAATAGAAAAGAATTTGTCCAGTCTCCAAAAATCCTCTTTTTAGAGAAGATGGTTGAGAATGTGATTGAACTGCAGAGAATTCTGAAGAAATGGATTAGACCTTTCAATCAGATGTCACACCAATATGGAGATAGCACTGATTTTTCTTGTCAATGGCCTTTTGTGGGATTAAGATGGGGTTATGAATCTATCTTGGTTCATAACTAGGCTCGGGGCCTAGTTATATGCGAGACCGCCTCCTGCCCCATACATCCCTTAGACCGATACGCTCCCACAGAGAGGGCCTTCTCAGGGTGCCGTCGGCCGGACAATGCCGACTGGCGACACCCAGGGGAAGAGCCTTCTCTGTGGCGGGTCCAGCCCTCTGGAATGACCTGCCCCCTGAATTACGTACCATCACCGACCTCTGCCTCTTCCGCCAATGTCTTAAGACATATTTGTTTCAACAAGCCGGCCTAGCCTAACCTCCCATGGGGACTTTCAGGTAGTTTTAAATTGGGTTTTAAAAAATTTGGTTTTAGCGCAGGATAGGGTTATTTAATAGTTTTTTAAATTATTTATTGTATTTTGTATGTCTTTTAAATTTCCTGTGCGCTGCCCTGGGTCCTCTTTGGAGAAGGGCGGGATATAAATTTAAATAAGTTAAATAAATAAATAAATCTTGGTTCTCCTTGGTCTCTTGGCAGCTTTTGATTACAACATTTTTTCTGACCAAGGATTTTGGTGATTGAGAGTGGAAGAATCCGTGTAGCAATGGTTCTGTGGTTGGTTCCAGTTGGTGTTCACAGGGGGAAAGAAGCTGAGCCTGCAACCCTTCATTTGCACAGTGCCTAAGATGTGCAGAGCTTGATGGTCTTACCCAGTGGTGAAATTCAAATTGTTTTACTATCAGTTCTGTGCGCGTGGCTTGGTGGGTGTGGCAGGGGAAGGATACTGCAAAATTTCCATTCCCATCCCACTCTGGGACCAGCCAGAGGTGGCATTTGCCATTTCTCTGAACTAGTCAAAATTTCTGCTACCAGTTCTCCATAACCTGTCAGAACCTGCTGGATTTCACCCCTGGTCTTACCACTTCCATTTGTAAACTACATGAAACCACTGGTGGAGATCATCTATCAGTTCAGGTCCCAGTATTCTTGATGATATTCAGTCACATATCCTGATTCCCAACTGCCCAAAGCATGCTGTTAATACCTTCTCTCTGTATCTGCAAGCTGCCAGAGATCAATTGGGGATGAATAGACTAAAATCAATCCTGTGAAGAGCAAATGGCTCTTTTCAACTCTGAGAACTTTCTACAGTGTCTGTAGTCTTGGATGGATAGCAGTTCCTTATTGAAAACCAGTGCACCATCTAAAAGAGTTTTGAGACCCTGCTCAAAAGCAATTGGCAGTAGTGGCCAAGAAGAAGGCCTTTACACAGATTCATCTAGTGTCATCAGGTCCTTCATGTTCTTTAAGCTTGGTAGGTGGTTTTTTTTTTTGCAGTTGTTTCATTATCAAACTAAGTAACATCATCAGTGCATCTAGTGAACCTGTTGTGTCTGTAATTGGACCAAGAGGCCCTCTAGCTAGTCATGTGTGCTTGGTTGTCTTTAGAGAGGACTATTACAATGTGGTTTCTATAACCTTGACCTTGAAGAACAGTTGGAAGCTACTGAACATGGCAGTGTAGGCAGTACAGTAACGGGCATGCCTAAATATACCCACATGACACCATTGTTCTAGAACCGTGATGGCGAACCTATGGCACGCATGCCACAGGTAGCACATGGAGCCATTTGTCAGGGCACGCGAGGTGTTGCCTTGTCAGCTGGCCAGCGCACATGCGCACACTGGCCAGCTGATTTCGGCTTTTTGAGGCCATTTCTGCCCTCCCCAGGCTCCTATAAAGCCTCTGGAGGCTTGGGAGGGTGAAAAAAGCACACCAAAAATGGGGGAGAGTGCTGGTTGTGCACAAAGTATTATGGGTGTGCATGGCCCGTCTGTGCTCCCTCCCCCCCCCCCCCCGCTTTTGGCACGTGAGCCAAAAAAGGTTCACCATCACTGTTCTAGAAGATGTATTGGTTGCCAGTTAGCTTCTGGGTACAATGAAAGGTGCTGGTTAAAACCTATAAAGCCCTTCATATCATGGGATCTGACTATTGATGAAACACTTATCCTCTCTATGATTAGGCAAAGGGGAAGCACATCAGGTCTATTAATCCTTCTCATTAAACAACTCCATCAGTTGGGACTTAAGAAGTATTCGTTCTTTTGTTTTGGTTTTTACTGTTCTATTGTTTATTTCTTCTCATGCTGTAAGTCCGAAGAGTCTTAGCAAGTCAAATAGTGTCTGAACATATAAACAATGTATTAATATTATTAATAATAATATTAAAATATTAAAATGATTATACATCTTTCTCTCAAATTCTATAATACGCATATACCTAGATAGCCAAAGCTAGGTAGCAAGCTGACTGAGCAATCATCCTTCGTAACCCCAGCAAGATCAGCATGTCATCTTGTTGTGTTCTTAACTTTTCAGCTCTGAATTTCTCTGCTTTTGAAAGCAAGCATCCACTTATTGAAATATGTCAGTAGGAAGAAGCCCCGAGGAGTGGGGAAAAATAAACCCTATGCACTCTCCTATGATGTTGTTGCTGCTGCTAATTCCACAGATCTTCCTTTAAGCCAAGACTGCCACTACTTATGTTGATGGTGCTCACCAGCTTTTTTTTCTGGGACCAAAATCAATCTTTGGGGGGGGAAATATGTTTGTGTGTGTGGGTAGATTGTATTGACTGAGGCAGAGACTCAGAAAGTTTATCCTTTCATCGTCTCTCCTGCTGGAACTGCTCTATTACTGATGCAGAAAGGAAACAAAGAAAGATGTCAAACTCAAGGTCCACGGGCTGGACCTGGCCTGCGGGGTGCTTAGATTTGGCCCGTGGAGCCGCCCTGGAAACAGCAAAGGTCCAGCCCACAGTCAGTGCCTCTGCCACTAAAAACAGAGTTTGGGAGGGCCACATGTGCCCCCAGCTCCGTTTTCGCTAGCAGAGGGTTGCAGGAGGCTGTCACAGCCGAAAATGGAGCTCACAAGCCCATTTTTGCTGGCAGAATGCTCTGGCCACAGGTGCCCTGACACAAGTGATATCCACCCTGGCCATGCCCACCGCCCTGAGTCCCGTAAGGGAGAAAGGGCGATATATCAATCCGAATAAATGAAATGAAATGAAATGACCCCCAAGGTCAAACACAACCCTGATGTAGCCCTCAATGAAATCAAGTTTGAACCCCTGTCCTAGATTGTCACCTTTCCATCCTGTCCAGGACCATCTGATTTCAACACCAGCAAATAAAAAATATTACATGACCCTCCCACAATTGTGCTTTGAAGATTCGTGCCAACTCTGATATTGCCCCCGGAATAAAGAACTATCCCTGACTTACACACCTTCCGCCGTGGTCTCAAAACCTTTTTCTTCCAACAAGCCGGGCTGGCATAAAACATGATTTTTAAATTTAAATTTTTATTATTTTAATCAGGGTTAGTTTGGTTTTTTTCCACGTTTCGGCCAATCATTTAATTACGTCTTTTAAAAGCCTTCTTTTCACTTTTGTATATTTGTTTTTATTCTGGCTGTACACCGCCCTGAGTCCTTCGGGAGTAGGGCGGTATAAAAAACCAATAAACTCTAAACTCTGACATGAAACATGGACCCTGAGAGGCTGGTTTATTTTTTATTTTTAAAGGAGAAGACTCTACAGTTGCTTTTTGGAAGCCAACCAATTCCCAGTCCAAGTAGAACTGGGCTGCAGTTCCCCAAATATGAATGAAGCTCTCTGGGGTGGCTGGGGAGTTTGAAGTTTCCTTATTGCCTGAGTCCTCTTTCTTTAGATTCAGGTGCATCCCACTAACTTGGCTGAAGCTTTGCTCTGCTGACAATACATTCAACAGTGTTATCCAGATCCCAGCCATTACATCGAGCGAGAAAAATGTCAGAACGTGCTGCAATTCTCGGGAGCGTTGTGATAGCATCCAGCTCCACCTTGAATGCTCTTCCAAAGAACACTCACATGACATGACTTAAAAGGAATTTTGCACATATTTTTCCTCCAGTCTGTTAAGGAACCCATTAATTTAAAAGTGTATCTCAAAGCCTCGAGGGCGAGTCTCACGGGGCTCTCCCGCTCCCATCCCCCCACCCCAAATATTGTGATTTTTTTTGGGGGGGGGGAAAACCCCTTGAGATTGGATGTGCTGACAACTCAAAGGGACGTTTCTCTGTTTGCTTCAGAGTTTGACAATGATTATGTGCAAATGGATGTTTCTGTTAAGTGGCAATGTAGAAACATGTATTTGCTTGCAGGATGAGGCATCGCTTAAATATATTTCATTTAGATAATGAGCAAGGGAGTTTCAGCTTTTAACAGAGCTGCAGTACTAATTTAACACCAAAGACCATTCAGACTAACCTCCATGTTGCCGAACACAAACAGAATTAATGAAAGACGATATCTGTAAATCAGGGTTGAACTGTGAAGTCCCTGGTGGTGCCCTCTAACCTTGGCTGTTTTCTTGCAGAAGTCTCATTACCCAATTAGGTAATGTCATCAGTGCTAACCCAGAGACAACCGTGTTGCAGAGGGCATCACAAATACAATTGTTGCTAAGCAGATATACTGTGGAAAGCAGCAAGCTATTCGCAGATCCACTGCATATGCCTTACAGCAGGGGTAGTCAACCTTGTTATACCTACCGCCCACTTTTTTATCTCTGTTAGTAGTAAAATTTTCTAACCTCCCACCGGCTCCACAGTAATGATGATTTATAAAGTAGGGAAGTCAATTAAATTAAAAAAAAAGAAAGTGCTTCAGTATCGGACAAAACCCCTACCACCCACCATGAAAGCTGGAACGCCCACTAGTGGGCGGTAGGGACCAGGTTGACTACCACTGCCTTACAGGTTCAAATATCATGTGTGAAGCAGACCAAGAATTCACATTGCAATCGCTAAATAAGATTTTAGATTCCTCCACTATCAAAATCATTGCTGACATTTTTCCAGGGAAAAAACAACCAGCCTAGGTTTGCCAGCAAAAGACAACCAATAGCAAAGATTATCCATATCTTTCTTTATGAATAAAAAGGTACAGTTCATTTCTTCATTGCAGGTTGATGCAATGTCATTGAACAAAACATGATGATGATTATTTTTTTGTCTCTTGAAAATCTGATTTTGGAGCATCGCTATTAGCACGATTCACAGCTGAATTGCTTGAGAGAGCATGAATATCTACTTAAATGTAGGTCAGCAAACATCTCTTGAAATTTGTCCACACAGTAGGGTGGATCACAGTCATGAACTGGGAGTGAGCCACTTTTCAAATGGGAGATGCTATCTAGGAACTTTGCCCAATACATAAAAACAAACGTCTTTGAAAAATGAACTAAACAATTAACTAATTTACTGAGAAGTTGTGAAATCTCAACGTTTTAGCATGGGTTTAGCAATCTTAGTACGGCAAACCAGCATACCATGAGATCTCATGAGATTAAGTGATATTCTGATATCTCATCTATCAACAACTTTAATTTATTTTTTTTAATTTGCTTTGGGAATAGTATTTAAGGGCTTCAGAGGCACCATGGGTAGTGCATTGCTGAGTTTAGGATTAGACTCCTTAAAATCAATGGGACTCAAGATGTCGATATGTGTTCAATTTACTAATGCTATGTAAATTTTGAAAAAGCTGGACCATCAGCACATAAAGGCATACAGACAGACAAATGTAGACGCACAGAAATATTTTTATGCTCACCATGAGTCTGCTATCCAGAGAGAATCTCTTCCCAAACTCCTTTTTTACTAGTTGCTGCTTTTTATCCATAATGTCTTTGTTGGAAATGCCATACATTTGCAATTTTCACTGGGAAGAAAATAAAAATACATTTATTTTATATAAAAAAAATAAACTTGTCAAAATAATATTACACTTCTCTGTGTCTGTGTATCTATTGACCTACCTGAAGTAAGTCTACGTGTGTGTGTGTGTGTGCACGTGTGTGTGCGTGCATGCGCATATGACTGGTCAGACCTGGAAGTACTGCAGTTCTCTTTAGTCTGTATATCATAGTGCAGTGTTTCTCAACCTTGGCAACTTGAAGATGTCCGGACTTCAACTCCCAGAATTCCCCAGCCAGCATTCGCTTCCTGGGAAATTCTGGGAGTTGAAGTCCTAACATCTTCAAGTTGCCAAGGTTGAGAAACACTGCCATAGTGTACGTCCAAACTTAAGGATCTGCAGATCAGCAATTACTGCGCGTTTTCAGTTTTCAGTAGTGATTAGGCAAAATGAAATTCCTCTCCTTCTCTACTGGAGAAGGAACATCTCAGAACATCCAGAAGCAGTTGGCATTTTCTGCAGGCCACCTGCTTGGGCTTATTTGTTTAAAAGGTCCACCATCACCATCACAGTGCAACTTCAGAAAATCAAAATCATGGACAGATGCACGTGAACTTCAATGAGCAGATGCTTTAATTAGTAATTCATTAGGTTTCAGTGAACAACGACAAGGACTTCAGGCAAGTTAATGGTCACTGAGTTATTGAATAAAATTCCTCATACAAGTCAAGTCACGCATTGGAGGCTACTAACATTGTTTCATACTCTCTTCACTGAACGCACTATTGTGTTTCCCTGAAAATAAGACAGGGTCTTATTTTCTTTTGCCCCCCCCCCCTAAATAAGCACTTGGCCTTTTTTGGGGGGAGGCATTTTTATTTTTGAGGTGCAAGAGGTGGCGAATGTGGTCACCTCATAGCTGCTGCCGTGTTGCAATATTTTCGTGGAGGGCTTATTTTCAGGAGAGGGCTTATTTTAGCACATGTGCTCAAAATCCCAATTGGGTTTATTATCCGGGGAGGTCTTATTTTCAGGAAAACAGGGTATTGAATGTGGCTTTGAACATGGCCCTCCTTGCTTATGAAAGCTACTCTAGGATTTTCTTGAGTCCTTTTTCTGATATTAGAGAAGAGCATATACAGTGAGTTACAATTCACCTTGTGGAAAAAAGTTCACTAATGGTTTCTTACTTTTTGTAAATCTAGTTATAACAATGAATATATTGTTTGTTTCCATTTATTTGTTTATTTGCAATGCCTATGATGATATACCTCAATCCTGGAGAACTCTAAGTATACAGCAATACATAAAATTAAAAAAGGATGTAAGCATAAAATCCCAAACTTAAAGGTAGAGATGAATGCCCCACTCAGGGCACCTAGGAGTCAAGACTTGCTGGAATAATATAAATTTACAGAATATTAGCAACATTGGACAATGTGTACCTTTGAGGGAAAGAGTGCTGCTACAGAGGTGGATTTCAACTAGCTTAGTGTTTTTCAACCTCAGCAACATGTGTAGACTGGAGAATGCTGGCTGGAGAATTCTGGGAGTTGAAGTCTACACCCCTTAAAGTTGCTGTGATTGAAAAACACTAATCTAGCCTGTATTTTGTAAATCTCATAAGGGGTAAATCTCAACAGGATTTCTTTAGACCAGGATGGTCAAACTCGTGGCCATGGGCCAGATGTGTCAGACATTGGCCATGTCCATGCCTGGTTTAGCAAAGGAGGGAAAGTCCCAATACGTCATGTGATGTCATCTGACATGCCTTTGATACCCATGCTTTAGACGATCAGACCAAATTCAATCCTGATTAGCCATTCTGTGCTATATTACATGTTCAAGAAAAAATCCCCATTGTGGAAATAAAATGCAGTGTCATATGCCGCAGGGATACATGGAAAAATTTTTATATTAAAGATGCAGAGTCTAAAGTACTGTAAAATATACTAGAGGGAGCACTTATCAAAGGCAGCAATAGAAAACTAGATTCTCTTTTCCTTTGATCTCCTCTGGTTCTTCTTTTTCAGCAACTAATGCGTCTGGCTCAAATTATATAACTATTAGGTTGAGAGGTTTGCTTTGAATATATATATTCAATATTTGAAAATTTTATAAGTGCTGTGTGTGTGTGTGTGTGTTATGCTTGTGCTGATAAATAAATAAAGAAGGGAGACTAGTATAGATCTATTTCAAGCTATTTAGCACTCATCAGCTAACCATACCTTACTGGGATTCGAACCAGGGAAGTATTACATGTGAGGCAGTTGTAATTGCCACTAGACCATAAGGGTATGACTAGCTGATGAGAGCTAAATAGCTTGAAATAGATCTATACTAGTCTCCCTTGTTTGTTTATTTATCCACACAAACGTAACCCAAATGTAAACAAAAGGCAACAAAACAAATAGCTTTCTGTCTGCATGGTCTCTTGTGACGAGCCAAAAGACAGAAAAGGAAAGCAACTTGCTTCCTCCCTTAATTGGGGCTTAGCAGGGTGTTGTGACACAAGTATAAATCCCAGTAAGGGTATGGGTAGCTGATGAGAGCAAAATAGCTTGAAATAGAGCTATACAAGTCTCCCTTGTTTGTTTATTTATCAGCACAAACGCAACATACATACATACATACATACATACATACATACATACATACATACATACATATTGTGTCACAGCACCCTGGTAAGCCCCAAATATGGGAGGGAGCAGAACTGCTTCCCTTTTCTGTCATAATAGCTTTCTGCCTGGATGGCTCCTAAGGTGAGCCTTAAGACATATAGATGTATATGTATATGTATATGTATATGTATATGTATATGTATATGTATATGTATATGTATATATATAGGGAGAGAGAGAGAGAGAGAGAGCAGAGTCTTCCTTCCCCAAAGGCAGTCAGCTGCTAGCAGGGAGGGATTTATTTTCCTCCCTTTGAAGAGATACTCATAGTTGCAGATGACTTGCTACCATCTGCTAAGAAATGAATAAAAATGTAAATTTTTAAAAAAATGCTCATGAACGACATTCACAGTCCATATTTCTCCTACACTTTGTGTCATCAACGCATTTTGATTGCCTCGTCTGCATTTGGTTATTTCAAAAGAAGAGGCAGAGAGGAAGAAATAAGAACAGTAACTTTAGGAAGCATTTTTGATGACAGGAAATGTGGATAAATTCTATAATTTCTCTTCAGGAAAAATGTGTAAATCTGGTTGATCAATGGCCAAATAGCCACTGATTCAATATTAATTTAGTCTCTACATGAAAAAAAAATATTGAATTCATTTCATTTAGTAGAAACTCAATAGAGAATAATTTTTAGTTTATATATCACATGCAAACAAAATATAAATGGTTTGCTTGGTTGACTAGGTTTGCAGATTGCATTCAGTCACAGTGTGGTTTGTTTGGTATTGATAGTGTGTTTTGTATGGCTTATTTAATAAGCTAGAGTTAATCAAACCATGGCTGAACATATAAAATAACCCAAGGTATTCTCTCACTTCGCTACTCCTTTAGTGCTTTCCATGCTCTATGGATATGGCAGTAGAGATTTTTACTTAGTTCACTATGACTATTTGCAACTACAACCTAAATAGAAATATTCAAGGATATTGAGTTATATCATTCTTTTCTTCAAGTGATAGAATCATGAAGCAACACATCTGGCATTTTCAGGCCATAATTTATATGATTGTGTATGTCCTGAAAACATTTAGAAGATTAAGGTTTGCTTTATGGCAGGGGTGGACATGCTCAGGAATTCTAGGAGTTGAGTTCGACAGGTTGTAAAGCAATAGCAATAGCACTTAGACTTACTGTATATATTGCTTGATAGTACTTTACAGCAGAGGTGGGATTCAAAAAAATTTATTACTGGTTCTGTGGGCGTGGCTTGGTGGGCATGGCTTGGTAGGCATGGCAGTGGAAGGATACTGGAAATCCCCATTCCCTCCTGATCAGCTGGGACTCAGGAGGCAATGAGTAGATGGGGATGGGGCCAGTCAGAAGTGGTATTTACTGGTTCTCTGAACTACTCAAAATTTCCACTACCAGTTCTCCAGAATTGGTCAGAACTTGCTGAATACCACCTCTGCTTTACAGCCCTCTTTAAGCGGCTTACAATGTCAGCGTCTTTCCCCAAGAATTTACTGACCTTGGAAAGATGGAAAGCTGAGTTAACCTTGAGCCAGTCAGGATCGAACTGCTGGCAATTCTGCAGGCAGCATTAGCCTGCAATGATGCATTCTAAACACTGTGCCACCATACTTGCCCATCTCTGGTTTAAGGTGAAGGTAAAACCTTTAAATTGAGCTTGATTTTAGTGATTTCACATCCTCCTCCCCATTTAGTTTTCTCAGGGACAATATAGAAGTAGCTTTCCATTGCATGTACCCTAAGGGTTTTCAGCTTTCTAGTGTCACCTAAAGACCTGGGTTTTTCAGGTGAGTTCCCATCCAAGGAACAGCCAGGTCCAGCCTGTTAAATTTGACAAAGAATGGCAACATTCATTTAGATACTGCCATCAGCTAGACTAGTCTTGCTTTATTAGTAACTAGCCTTTCCTGGCCACACATTGCTGTGGCCCAGTCTGGTTAAATGGCCAACCAATCTTTGTGTAGATCTACACCTGCGCACACTAACACGTACACACAACCACTGTATAAGCCCTACCTACCTACCTACTGTATTTCTCTCTCCCCCTCTCTGTCCCTCTATCTACCTACCTACCTACTGAATTTCTACCTCTCTCTATCCACCTACCTACCTACCTACCTACCTACCTACCTACCTACCTACCTACCTACTGTATTTCTCCCTCAGAGTATTTTATGTCATAGGATGACATAATACCTGTGGCCCACTGCTCTCTCTGTATCCATCTACCTACCTTTTTTACAATTTTTTACATTTCCATTGCATGTACCTGGCACAGGTGTGACATCTACACAATCTATATATATATCATTGGTGCTGTATTTCAAAGGAACATTGTGTGAAAATTTGGAAGCGATCAGTGCAGTACTTTCAGAGATTAGTGGTTTTGAACAAACTCTTGTTACATTTTTATTTATATAGAAAGATGATGATGCAGGATGTTAGACATCTCATACTTCTGCCAGTTATAATATTAGCCTGTAACCTAAAGAGCGGCACTTTAGATTCAGACCGCATGAACAGTGGGTATAAGCTACTCCTACAAGATTGCTGTTCAATGATGAAAATCAAATATGAAAAAAGTTGATGAAGAGCCAATGTCTACATTAATAAAGTGCTACACATATCACTGTTAATTTCCCAGACTCTCATTCTTAACTCCCCTTACCTCCCTACCATATATTTCAAGGCCGTTCAGAAGAATCTTGATTTCAGTTATAAATAGGTGGAAGGTCACCCAGCTTTAAAAGCCAAATACACAAGGCTTTCCATTCCATAAACTGAAAAGGCCACCATTAACTTTATTTTGTGTCTAGTGTACAAAATAGCAGTGATGAATCTGGAAATGTTGCGAAAAGATAATTTTCTGAATTGATTAAAGGTAATATAATTTTATTGATGAAACTATCCTATTCTGATGCTTATAATTATTATTTATTTAATTTGTATTTATTTAATTATAATAACAATTATAATAACAAAAGTAGGAAATCTCAACCTAAATTCCAAGGACTTGGATGGCTTCACTGATTCACAGTTACCCCCCCCCCCCAAAAAAAGGTTGGATAAATAATAATAATGTGTATAGAGAAACAAC
Organism: Rhabdophis nuchalis; assembly: GCA_039707465.1. Taxonomy (NCBI): domain Eukaryota; kingdom Metazoa; phylum Chordata; class Lepidosauria; order Squamata; family Natricidae; genus Rhabdophis; species Rhabdophis nuchalis. Next base: position 162,639,029 of record CM077643.1, read on the forward strand.
TTGGTCCATTGTCAGCTCTTGTTACAGGTATATGATATGCTCATTTATAGCTTCCTTCACTGAGATTCACAAGAATTTTCTGTACAACAGATACGTCAACATTTTTATAAATGCTCAGCGATCACTGCTAAGAAGTTTCCAATCACACTCAGTATGTAGCTTTATTCTATACATTGCCACACTAGCCTTGCCTAACTATTGATGTTGAACATAGTTTCAGTTCTCCTGAAGTTTGCACAACATTGATGAATGCTATCAAAATCATAAGGAAAATCTATGTGGGAAACCAATCAAACTTTATTATAGGTTGAATTCTAATTAACATTTTGCTGGGCAACAAAGGGAACATATCATTCAATTACAATCATAGATCTGAACAATTAAGGTTCAATGCAGAAAGATGAAAAAGAAATTGGAATTGTGTTTTGAACAGATGATAAGTAATTTATGTTGATTCTTGATGGAAACATACCCTTTGAATGTTTTTGATATCAAAGGAATGTGGTTTCCGCCCCTAAAAAGCTAGAATTGAAAGGAGAAGTAAGACAAGCTACAATATTCCTCTGCATGTATTCAGAAGTGAATCCCAATGATTCGAAGTAAGGGGTACAGTATATACCCTGTTTCTCTAAAAATAAGATCTCCCCGGATAATAAGCCTAATCGGGCTTTTGAGCACGTGCTAAAATAAGACCTCCCCTGAAAATAAGTCCTCCCTGAAAATATTGCAACACAGCAGCAGCCATGAGGTGACCACACTTGCCACCTCCTGCACCTCAAAAATAATAAGACCTCCCTGAAAATAAGGCCAAGCGCTTATTTTGAGGGTCAAAAGAAAATAAGACCCTGCCTTATTTTCAGGGAAACACGGTAGTTGCAAACTTAGAATAGGTCAGCTATAGACTCAATGAAATTTATCTCTGCAGAGGACTGAAATATAATATCCAGACTGAAAATGATCCACATTATTTATTATTTCTATACAAGACTGAAAGTTGCCCACTCCAGAGACTCCCAAGGTTTTTTAAATATTCAAGTGACACCAGTTTGTATAATAAACAGAAAGTTTTGATCAGTACAGTTCTGGGAAATTTCATGTCAGAATGGTTGAGGAACATTAGATGTGAAAGCAGCTTTGTCAGATCAGGCCTAGGGCTATTTACACAGTATTCCATCTTATAGCAGTCAATAAGTGGCATCTTGAAAGCCCTCAAACAAGAAATCAAGGTAGCCATCTTTCTCCATTTTTGCCTCCATGAATCTAGTTTGTATAACATAACTAATATGCCTTCCTCTTCCTATTTTCTATTTCCAATTCCCTATTTTCCCCACAACAACACTATGAGGTGAGATGAACTGAAAGAGACTGACTAACCCAAGGGCACGCAGCTTGATTTCATAGCTAAGGCAGGTCTAGAACTCCCTGTCTCCTGCTCTCTAGCCTGATGCCTTAACCACTACACCAAACTAGACCAAGTTTAAATCATCCCTAACTGTGCTGGATTAATATTATGTTTCTCTCTTATTCCCACAGCCTCCAAGGAGAGTAACAAGAAGTATTTTATTAATTAGCTTTCCCCCCCCCACCCATTACATGGAGTGGTTGGGAGGGACTGGGACCAGGAGTGGGAATGATGACAGCGACTCTCATGCTGATATAAGTCCTTGGCAGCTCAAGGATGAATGGAAAGCATTTCAGCTCAGCAGTGTGGACAAGTTCTTGGATGCTGTTAATGGCAGAGGTCCAGTTTGGGAGATAGGAAAGGCAGAAGAGAAAATGCTTGAAGGATCTGAAGGAATGTCTTTCTAATATCTTCTGCTCTCCAACATCTATCACATATCATCAATGCTTTATCTGTCTAATAATAGGCCACATCTGGCTAGGTAACCAAGAGATGGACGTTGCCTGTTTCCTTCTGTAAAATGGAACTCCCGTATTACTTTTTCCTTGGTTCACACTTGATTTGCAGACTATGCAAATAGTTTTACAAGTACTAAGTCCCTCTCTTCTGCAACTACATCAGAAGCAATAATGTCTTAAGTGCAGAGGGGAGAAAGCTAAGTAGGCAATTATATGTGCATTTTATAGCCATTGTGCTTGCAAATACATAAACTATGCTAACACTTAGCAAACACAATGAAAAGGAAATTGTGAATCCGATAACAATCGCTGTAAACAAATTGAAGTGCCATGTTCATTATCCATGCAGCCGTCCACGCCAGGAACAGTGTTGCCAGGTGAAAGAGCGGAAACCAAATCATGCAGAAAACCGTTTCATCAGAACATAAAGACAATTATAACATCTGTTAATCTTTTGTGCCAGATGTAATTAGGTTCTATGGAGAAGTCACCCCTTAAGGATGATTCCTTTAGCATCTGTTCAAAGGACAAACAATTGTGGGTGGGTAATAAATGACCCTTTACAAGCAAGCAGTAAAATGTGCATAGCGTGAAGTATAAACAGATCACTTTCAGAAAAAGTCAGTGTTTCAGCTTAACTCTTTACTGAAAAATCCTGGAGTACCAACAGAAGCACAATGTATACGGGTTACATATGTTAAAAGAACACGAATCATAAAAGCTAATGCTTTCTTTGTCCTTCATTGTTTACTCTTGACATAGGCTTCTAGTCTAAAAAGTTCCGCAAATAATTTTATCACTTTTTTCCAAACATGCCTACCTGTACAGGTAGTCCTTGACTTACGACTACAACTGAGAAAAATTTTTGTTGCCAAATGAGACGGCTATTAAGTTTTGTCCCATTTTCTAACCTTTCTTGACACAGTTGTTAAGTGAATCACTGCAGTTGTTAGGTGAATCTGGCTTCTTCGTTGACTTTGCTTGGCAGAAGGTCATAAAAAGTGATCACATGACCTAGGGACACGGCAACTGTTACAAATATGAACCAGTTACCAAGCATCTGAATTTTGATCCCATGATCATGGGGATGCTGCAACGATTGTTAGTGTGAAAACCAGGCATAAGTCACTTTTTTTAGTGCCATGGTCACTAACCAAATGGTTTCAAGTCAAGAACCTACCTGTCAACCCTGAACTCTGACCTGGCCAAAGCCATCTTGGAGCTTCCGTGCTGCCACACTGGAGTGAGGGATGGGAAGGGGGGAATTGGAGATAGCTGGGGTTGTGCAGTCAAAACAAAATACTTTCTCTTGGGAACCAAGGATGTTCTCACACCTGATCGAAGAAAGGAGGAGTGATATCACCAGACCAGCAGATGCCGCCTTGATTGGGCCATGTGATTGATTGATTGGGGTTGAGAGAGAAACTTTTACTTTTAATTAGATTAAAAGCAAGGGGCCCCTCAGAGTTGGTTTTCACCAGGTATGTGCCAATATGATATTTCCAATAAAGCTATTCTTTGAGGAATTCACCTGCCTCAGAGTTTTTGCTTGCAATGGATTTACTACTTGGAACCCTGAAACTACCTGTATAATCTTTTACTGACTGGCTGTTGAAACAGTTATTCACAGAAAGATTATACCTGGGAATTCCTTTGCTGGGTTTTTAAAAAAAAATCAAAGTCATTGAATACCCTGTATAAATCCTGTCCTTTAACATGCGTACAAGGTAAATATTTATTTAAATTACCTATTGCCATGTTATTCAGCTTAACATGGCCCTCTGCTGGCAATACTCACCTCCGAATTTTAGCAGCAAAAGTGTGTTTTGAAAGGACTTGATGTGATAAGAAGCAAACTCATTTAAAAGAATGAGTTGTTCTAGAAAGAAAGAAAGAATTAAGACAGAAAGAAGGAAGGAAGGAAGGAAGGAAGGAAGGAAGGAAGGAAAGAAAGAAAGAAAGAAAGAAAGAAAGAAAGAAAGAAAGAAAGAAAGAAAGAAAGAAAGAAAGACAGCATTGTGATGAATATGGAAAGTTGCCTGCTTACCTACTCTGTGAAACAAACAAATGTTGAATGGCCAAACTGCAATCTACAACACAACTGATTTCAGAGCTATCTCACAGTTTAGAGATTCTGTCTTTGAAAAGATGCATTTGTTTTTCATGCTTGTGGTGTCATGGGCATGGGGTGGTGGCAGGAAATCTATCTTACAGAATAACAGAATTGGTCTTCTACACCAATCCCCTGCTCTAGCTAGAGATACCATTTCAGACAGATGGTTGAACAATCTCTTCTTAAAAACATCCAGGAACACCCACAACTTCTGAAGGAAGCCATTCCATTGGTTAATTGTTTTCATTGTTAGGAAATTTCCTCCTAGTTCTAGGTTGGTTCTCTCCTTAATTAGCTTCCATTCATTGCTTCTTGTCCTGCCTTCAAGTGCTTTAGAAGATAGATTGACCCACTCTTCTTTGTGGCAGCCCATCAGATATTGTAACACTGCGATCATGTCACCCCTACTTCTTCCTTTCATTAAACTAGACATACCTAATTCCTGCTCTTATATATATTAGGGCATCAAACCCAAAAAAACAAATATCTTCATTTTAAAAAGAACCAGCAGTTGTCTATTTGTAGCCTTTTCAATGTGCAACCTTTGCATACACATGAGGCTTTCCCATGGCACCGAAATCCTTTTGATTCCATTTAGAATCAAAGGAGCTCTTGTAGCTGATCTAGCTGAAGCTATCCAGCAGATCTCCAACCACCTCCAGCCTCTGCTTGTGGAGGAATAGAAGAAACCACTGTCCATTAGGGAACTGCATCCCCTATCAAAATGTCTTAAAGCTCCAGGCTCTTCCCAAACAAGTTAAAGCTGTATTCTGGAGACTGAATTTAGGGGTGGGGAGCGAAGGATTTAAATGAGCCAGTTATGACTCCTTCTCATTTTCTTTTAGAGTCCCTTCAAAATACTAAGAATGGACCAAAATTGACCTGAGGAAGGAAATAAGGAAACAGTGATTTCTGGCTTTGGGGGGGAAAAGGTGGAATTGAGAATGGAAGAGCTACAGAAGCCTTCCACTCCAAACTGAAAGAAGAAAAAGAGTGCCACCAAATTTTTGTCCTTTTACCAAACGGCTTTTTGATGGCTTGCCCTCAAAATGGGTGTTGTGGCTTGGCACACAGGTCGCCCGTCACTCAGCTATGTTACTGTTAAGGAAGGACCAGGAGTGCTTTCATATCATAGCTTCAAGTATCAAATTAAGCAAAAAATTTCCCTTTCTGAATATAGTGATTAAGATTAAATCATGTTCCGGTAAATTAAGTTCAAGTAAATCCTATTAAATCACAATTATGACATCCAAGCCAGCTCCACAAGAAGAAAAATACGCTATAATAGTAGCATAGCTGTAGCCAACACAACAATCATGCAAAGCGCATGAAAGCTGCCCATATCTGACTGTGTGAAATGAAAGTTTGCATACACAAACTCTCTTTCTTTAAAATATACAAAACCAAAAGTTTCTTAATAAAGGACAGTTTATTATTCTGATTTATTTCCATCTCACTCAGAGAAGCCAGTCCTAATAGTGCCTTATTTTCCATCTGTGATTATTATTGTTTTTCCTTTTAAAGATGGGTAGATTATCTGCTCTTGTTCCCATTTTGCATTTTCAAAGGAAAAGAAAAAAGAAAGGCGGAGGAAGAGGCAAGAAAAAAGAGAAAGAGGAGGAGGAGGAGGGAGAACTGTTGAATTTAACAATTGAGATAAGGCTGGAGCCTTATAATCAATTAGTACTGTCAAAGAAAATAATTTGCGACACAAATTTCCAGCTGCACAGATCTATTATGCATTCAGGCCATTCAGACCTCATCTGAGACTGAGAAAACAAACTGGATCTTTCAGTGGCAAGCCTATCAAAACACAGGGCTCAACAGAAACATTGGTTCTATAAATGTCCATCTTTCCACAGCATAATATTTACCGGCTGTTTTATTAACCAGGCTGCCTTGGCATTGAATTTGCATTGTTCACAGTGCAATAGGCAATTCCCACCACAGCGTTCAGCACCGTCTGTCACCCTACATGTCTTACTGGAGTTTGATACCCTAGTGCCAGTCAAAAGTAATCACCATGGGAAGTGTTTTTTAAAAAAAACGGTTATATGCCTCAGTTTCTTCATCATTGGAGCAACTATCAGAAAATAACGCCCCCCCCCCATCAAAATTGGCAGTGTTTATTTTTATTTATTTATTTACATGTCAAATTTATACAGCTGCTTCAAAGTGACTCTGGGTGACTTGCAACAAAATAATAAACAATAAATTTAATATGAATTGTTTAATATATACTTTATTTAAAAACTCATTATTAAAAAATTTTAAAAGCCATAAAGCATAAAGGAGATGTTAAGAGCAACAATGGTCCCTTGGGACAATGAGATCGCGACATAACCAAGTTTTATGGGGCTTCTGGAAAATAAGGAGGGACAGTAGTAACCTCACTTCACAGGGGAGGCACCAAGGTAGAAAAGGCTCACCTCCAGGGACCTGCCAAGCAACGTTTCCTAACATACGGGACTTGCAGGATGCGAGACCGGATGGATCTAACGGGATGGGCAGATGTAATTGAAGAGAGCTGGTCCCTCATGTAAATCAGCCCAATTCCAAGAAAGGCTTTAAAGGTCAAAAACAACACCTTGAATTCGAAGCAAGCTTGGCAACCAATGGAGCACACAGGCCAAAAATGTAACACGTGCTGTTCTGGAAGCAGAGGTGGGATTCAGCCGGTTCAGACCGGTTCAGGTGAACCGGATGCTAATTTTACATCTGGTTCACCGAACCGGTAGTTGCAAGGCCTAGCTGGCCCTGCTCCACACACCCCGCTCCTCCCAGGAGTCTCCGTGTTACCCATTTTGGATGCCAGGTAAGTGCAGGGCCCACATGGAGGCTCTGGGAGGGTGAGAAATGGGCCTCCCGGAAGATCCAGAAGTCCAATAATGGGCCCATTTCTGACTTCTGGAAAGCCTCTGGAGCCCAGGAGAGGCCATTTTCACCCTTCCAGAGGCTGAAGTCTTTCCTTGGGGAGGGTGAAAACGTCTCCCCCCCTCACTGTGGTGCAGGAGACCGTGTAGGCTATGCCCACCATAGCCACACACACCCAGCAACCAGGCAGAGAACTGTTTGCTAAAAATTTTGAATCCCACCCCTGTCTGGAAGCACAAATAACTGTCTAGACTACTGCATTTTGCATCAGCTGAAGCTTCCTGATACTCTTCATGGGCAGCCCTCTATACAGCACATTACAGCATGATTACAGTGTGATTACTAGCGTGCTGTATAGCCCTCTATACAGCACATTACAGCGTGATTACTAGCGTGATCACCCTATAACGACTGAGTTTTAAATTAGCAATTCGTTTTAATTAGAGGGATTTTAGTAATTTTAGCACAGGGTTTTCTTAATTTAATTGGTTTTATGATATTTATTATGTATTTATGTATATATCTGTTTTAATTTCCTGTGCGCCGGCCTGGGTCCCTTCTGGGAGATAGGTGTGGGATACAAGTCGAATAAACTCAAACTCAAACTCAAACAGTAATCCCATCAAGTGGTGACTGGGACATGATTGACTATGGGCTGAACTCCCCCGATCTGGGAATGGGTACAAGTGGATACAACACAAAGTTGGAGTCATGAGCTCAGGAAGACCTCCAGATTTTGCATGGAAACTGACTGGGTCATCCAGCATCAATGATAACACAGTTCTTCAACCAGCAGGTCCCAAAACATAAAACCACTGTTAGGGGTAAAAAAAACACCCCTGTTGGAAAATAAACAGGCGGAATAGTGAAATACACCAGACAGCAAGAGATACGTTGCTTTAACCACACACAAACTCTAAAACATTGATAGTAGAAAAAATAAATAGTCTTTCCTTTTGTAGTAGCTAAAATACTTCTTCCAAACAGTAATACTAACTCCTCTAACAATAAACAATCCTTCACCAAAACAGTTATCTTACAGTAATTCAAAACAATGATACTTCTTCCATCTTCAGGCTCAGCTTCTTCCTCAGTGGCAATCAGTAAGCAAAGGAAAACAAAAGGGAATGAACTGTGTTTCCAGCTGCCTTTATGTTTGAGCTGGGAAGCACAGCCAATCAGATTCCACATAGTCCTTAAAGTTACATATACTCTTTAAGAATCCTGGCTTATATATATTGTCAACCCAACATCAGGAAAATTATCCTAACAACCACTCAGTCTTGCCAGTTCAGCTGAAGCCTGTTGCTTCCCAGTCAGATCCCCACAGAAACAAGATGTTATGGGCTAAACATGGCTTTGCTCATTTCAAAATGCACATAAACAGGAGAGCAGGTGAATGATTAACTATTGCCAGGAGAATGAAGATCAGCCACTAATTGATATGTTAGCCAAGTAGAGATTTGGCAATAGAAAGTAAATTAAAGCTGAGGTTTTCCCCTTATTCACATTGATAAGAAAATAATCTCAATCAATAGTCAAATAAGATGAGGCCTCTTAACATTGCCATACATCACTATGCTATCAGTTGAATTAAGCTTTAGAAGGGAATGAGGTATAAGTACCACAAATCCAATAACTTAAGAGTCTTTTGACCTGAATCTATACCTGACTTGGCAAGGTAAAACTCATACAGTTGCATTTCTCTCTCTCTCTGCCTTTCAAGAATTTGTCTTTGTCGTTCTCTGAACATGCCCTTTACCCTCCTTCTTAGCTGTGTCAGTTTCCTAACAGGTTATCTGCCTCGCATCCTTAAATCATAATTCCTTTTTCCATTTCTCTCAGAGAATAAGAACCAGCAAGATTTCTTTCTCCCTCTTCTTACAGTCTACTTCACCTATTACACTGTCTGGTTTATATATTACATTGATCTATGGTTTGCTTAACCGTTGAGTAAGTCACAAATGACTTATTTGTGGCTTCACTAAGCCACAAACCATGCTTTACAAACTTACTTCATACACTGAAGTAAGCCGCAAACAAGCAACTCCCATTATAGCTTAATTCTATCTCCCTGGGTCTGTTTTTGTTACAGGTTAAGGCACTGGTATGCAAATATTGTGGGCCACTTCAAAGAAGGTTTGGATTTTGGTGTTCTTATAACCTCAGGAGTGTTGTTGGAGTTTAATTTCTAGCTCAAGCATAGTGCAGTTGAAATGTAGGGTATTTTGTTTGGTTTTGTTATTTTCAGTAGAGGTATTCAGCCGATTTGGATTTGTTCAGGTGAACTGGTAGTAGTGACCTGTGTGTGGCCGCTTAACCCTGCCCCAGCACTATGCCATCCTATTGAGCCATGTTTTCTAATCCATATGCATGCATGAAAGCCCCATGCGTGAGCGGCTGCGCACATGCGCAGAAGGCTGTGCACATGCGCAGAAGGCTGCGCACATGCGCAGAAGGCGCTGTCTCGCCATTTTTGGTGCGTGGGTAACTGGTGGTAAAATTATGTGAAACCCACGTCTGGTTATTTTGCTTTGTTTTGGGAAACTGTGGGTCCCTTTCATCTTTGGAAAAGACTCATTTAACATCTCTCCTTCCAGTTCTGGAACTCCAGGGCTTTTCAACACAATGCATATTTGAGGGCTGTGTAGTTCTCTTACAGCCAACAAAAGAAACAGGGATCACACTGAGATGTAGTGTGCCAATATCCTGCTTTATTTCATCACTGGAAGAGGAGACCAAAATGCTAAGCTCCTGAGGAGCTTTTTTCCCCTCTCCTTTTCATGTGGAGGTGGAGGTAAAGGTTGGGAGATGTGTTGCTGCAGACTCTGCTGGAGCTCAGTGCAGCCATGGTCTTTATTCTTTCTTCTCAGAATATTTTAATCAGCAAAAGGGAAGGCTATCAAAGATTGCCTTTAGACTGCTTTGGAAGGTTTAAGAAATTCAAATAGCAGCAGCACAGAAGTGTCCATAGCGTAACTTTACCTCTCTGTTTCAGTTTGATTTATTCAATTTAGACATCGCCCAACTTCAACTGACTTTGGCCAGTGTACAATAAAACAAACAATATAAAAACAAAATACAATAAGTGAATAAAAGAGTAAGTTGCAAAAAATGTTGCAGGGTGGCCTCGCGTGGTATCAGGGGAAATCTCATTACAGAGACCAGCTGCTGTGACAGAGAATGATGCTTCTAGGGTCTTGTAGATAATACTCTTTAACTGAAAGGACCCCAAGCTTGTCAATTCTATTGGATTGAGTCAATCCATGGAAGATAGGTGCCTCAAGTAATTAGGATCTATGCTTTGTAGAGCTATATAGGTCATAACTAGCACTTTGAATCACAACCAGAATCATAATAGGAACCAGTGCAGGTTGCAAACAGGGTGTCATATGTACATACCGATGCATGGCCAACACTGCCCAACCTGCTGCCTTCTTGAACAGTTGAAGCTTCTTAGTGGTCTTCAAGGCCATCCCTATGCACAGCATATTGCAATAACTGAATGATAAAGTGACAGAGGCAAAAATGACTGTCTGAAGGGCCTGCCAATCTAGGAAAGGATGCAACTGGTGGACCAGATGAAGTCACACAAAGGCCTTCTTAGCCACAGTTGCCTCCTGCTCATCTAGAAGATGTGAGTCAGGAGTACCACATGTTGCCCACCATTTTTTGATGGAGAAGCATGCCCCCCCCATCCAAGGTCAGGTATGGAATAATCCCAAATTAAATGTCTGCTACAGCCCCAGCCACTCAGTCTTGATAGGATTGAATCAAAGATGGTTCCTCTTCATTCAAACCTACATAGCCTTTAAGGACAAGGCCAAAAGTTATATGCTTTTAAAATCTGAAATAAGGGGGGGAAAATCTAACGTTCTTGGCAGCTTACAAGGAAGAGATGAACAAGTGACTAGAAAAAGAAGCCATAGATATTTTTTAAAAGTGCTACTATATGCAAAAGACTACCCTCTTAATTGGTAGATATCTTTATCTTAATTATGATTAATACCTTAATTATATATTAATAATTGCATTAGTATATTTATTTAAATATACTGCTTGTTGCGACCTAAAAGCCACTACAGCAATATCCACAGGGCTTGTAAGCACCTTCTTTTAAATCCTTTACATCCTAAAAAAATGAGTTGGGCAATGTTTTTGCAACCTAGAGCTACATTTTCCATTCATTAACTCTTCTTCCCAAGGGAAATCTAGGGATTTAAACTGGGTATGTTAAGCCTCACACAGATCTAATAGAAATATTTGGTGTGGTGGGTTTTTGTTTTGGTTCGGTTTTTCGCTAAAATCAGATCACACAAGTTAAAAATGGTGAGTTTGATGCTGAATTTCAGTGGTGTCATCTGAGAGAGCTTTGTGGGGAAGTACAAATGGGAATAGGCCCCAGATTATCTAGCTTTGCCTTCAATCTTACAATCTGTCAATCTTACAAAGCCTCCAATTTTCTTCCTTACTTGGGTCTGGGATTGTTTCCAATGAAATGAAACAAACAGATATAAATATTATTAAATAAATAAGGAGACGAGAACATTCTGAATAAATGTACAGGCACAGAATTTGTGGGTTGGGGAACAAACAAACAAAAATTAAACAACGATCAAAGGAAACTCAAGGTGGAAATAAAATAAGAAGGAATGGGAAAATAATTCAACTTAACCCATTACAAAAGACTTGGATGATGTGGGTTGAATAAACCTATCCTATATTGAAGATGTGGACTCAGAGGTCGTATTCAGCAGGTTCTGACCAGTTCTGGAGAACCAGTAGCAGAAATTTTGAGTAGTTTGGAGAATCAGTAAATACCACCTCTGACTGGCCCCGTCCCCATCTATTCTCTGCTTCCTGAGTCCCAGCTGATTGGGAAGGAATGGGGATTTTGCAGTATCCTTCCCCTGGAGTGGGGAGGGAATGGAGATTTTACAGTATCGTTTCCCTGCCATGCCCACCAAGCCACACCCACCAAGCCATGCCCATTGGTAAAAAAAAATTGAATCCCACCACTGTGTGAGCTCTTGGTTTTCACCTTGTAGTTCACCTACACCTTCAGATCTGTGGAGTCAGTGTCCTTAGAGTGAGAAGTGAATCATGTAGTGGAAAACATGAAACAGTTTGTTCTAAAAGATTCATCAGAATTCTGAAAATAAAAAGGTCAGGCAAAGCTAAAAGTATGAAAACCTTATGAAGCGCGAGTACAAAAAGAGGGTGAGGGAACACAAGGAGATATCTTGCTCATCTTCTCTGCCTCAATGAGGTGGTGGAGCAATGATTCAGAACAACCTCTTCTTGCAATAGGAAGAAGGAATGAGAAAGCATTGTAAAATATATTATTCCACAAAATATATATGGAGACTTTGATGATTAAAAATACAATCCTATGGACGATCGTTCAGAAGTATACCCATTTGGGATAAAGTGGGCTTATCTCCAGGGAAGTGCATTGGGGATTGTATCCAAAAGCTCAAATTCTAGACAGATTTACAAGGGATTAAGTCCCATTAAATCCTATTATGTTCTCTTCCATGTCAACATGAGTACGTAAGATTGCCCAGAGGGTGAGAAGGGACAGCATGGCAAATTCACATCATCTCTTTTTCTGCTTGCTCTTTAGTAAATATTTCATGCAGCTTTATTTGTAATTTTGGATTAATGTATACCAAGCTTTCTGAAAATTTATGTTGCAGTAGCATGCTACAATTGTGATTTGAAGTTACTCCTTCTACTACTAAAGATTAAACTGAACATTCCTCAGTCATGTTTCATCCTATGCATTATTGGTAACATCATCCAAACTTTCATGTCCAGCTCCTAATAAAGGATTTTTCGCAGCATAGTTTCACACATTTATGAAATGTTTCAAAACTTGTGTGTGAAGATCTGTGTTTTTTCTAAGTCTAAATCTATTAAAATAAGTAATCCAATTTTGAAGCACTTATCTAATATAATTTGAGCAACCACCCCAAAATGTAAATAGTAGATTAATATTGTCATATTCGATATTTAGCTAGCGACAAAATATTCATTGTAGCATTAGCTTTAAAATTGTAGACAGATGAATCAATTACCCCCAAAAGAGGTACAGCTTAACATATCCATAAAATTTGAAGTCAAAATCAAATCCATGCTCAGCTATGACATTCCGGTTTTATGAGAAAATGCATAAAACATATTGACCCACCTAACTAACATTCTGTCTAAGAGTTGCCAGTTTGCTAATTAACAGTAAGCCCCAGCTGCAAGACTGAAGCATAGTAAATAGAGACATAAGAAAAGAATCAGAAATTTGCAAATAATAATAATAACAACCACAATAAACCCCTTACTTGCTGTTGCTCCATTAAAACTTGCTCCAGTACTAGAGAAATAAAAAAAAAAACCTGTAGATCTCTCAGGCAGTCCAGAATCCTCTTGAGTGAATGCTGTGTTTATTTACCAAGCCTTAAAAATTTCTGGTGTGGAGTATTGAATGAGCTCTCAAGTTCATCATGAGCACAGTTGAAAGTCCTACTGTAACTGCAGGCATAAAGTTTGCTGCCAGTTAGTTTTTCTGCGGCTCCGTACTTGTAAATACAAGCTCTGTGGACAAAGTCCCAAATGACATCACAAGCAGCTGCTTATTGTTGAGTCTTTATTAACTGGCTGTCAAAAAAAAAAAGAAAGAAAGAAAGAAGGAACTGCGAGGGGTGGGGAGGAACCACTGTCTCTCCTGAAGTGCAAGCTGGGAGCGTAGTAAGAATTTTGCTTATACATATGTAAATACTTGTGATTATCTCAACTATGCTTTCCTTAGGAGCATGAAGCCAAGTTTCCGTAGGAATCCTATCCTTGCCAGACCCCAAAGGAAAGGAATAAAAAAGACATGCAGCCAGATAAATAGATGCTTAGTAAATTAAATGCTGCACTTTTTTTTAAAAGACCCTGCATGCTTTAAGCATGACTGTGTCTATAAATATTATATGGAAGCATTATGGACTTAGTGCAGATTTAAAATTTATTTACCAAAACAAAATTTGATAGAGTATGCTGGATCTTCCAGTAAAAAGGGAGGGTAAACATTAGGGCTGCACGCAGCGTATATTGCAAAGATTTCGGTTCTTTCATTATACAAATATTTGTAAATAGTTTGTAGGATTAATAGTTTCTCTCTAAACAGCATTGTCCATGAGGTATTTTGCAGCACAATAAACTGTAGCAAATATGTAAAAGAAGAGAAGAAATGTGGGTCTGTAATCCTTCGTTCACAATGTAAATTGGAGTGGCATTACTACTAGGTCTTTTTTTTTTTTTCCAGAGTAAAAGGGGAGGAGAATCCTTTGGAAATGACAAAGGGAGCTATTCAGCTTGTGGTAGCTGATAAAACAAAAGAAAATATTGACCTTTCACTCCTCCTGGGTCTTCAGACTGGCTGGCTGTTTTTGTGTAAAACAAGGACAACATCTTCTAGTCTTCAAGAACTTGGTGTTTGCAGCCCTGCTCCACATTCTTGTCCCTAGGAATGTCTCCTCAAAGAAAGGCCTTAAGCTAAAGTCACACTAAATCTGCGCTTATTTCCCAGAAGCTGGCCTTTTCAAGTGAAGTCTTAGATCACTGGAAGAGGAACATGACAGAAGTGCTACTGTGTACACTAATATCTTTTCTGTGCTGAGAATGTAAACATGGAGAAACTTCAGAGTAGGGAAAACTCCAAGCGGGTTTATGAAGGGGAGAAAAATGAAGAACTACAGATTCAACAAGCAAAATGATAAAGAGGGCTTAAATGTGAATTTACATATTGATGTTTCTGGAGAACTGGTTTCAAAATTCTGACTGGGGTTCTTGGGGGCCCCAACCATTTAATTCTGAGCTACATATATTTTCTTCTTTTGAAGTCCCAGTTAACATACATCTCCAAATTATACTTTCTAAGTTCTAAATTTCTAAATTATACTTTCTAAGTTCAAACTATGCTTTAAGAAACAAGTCATTTTGCTTTGCAGTAGATACCCAAGAGAACAAACACAAGAGAATTTCAACCTCTAAGTCAGGGGTGTCCAATTTTGACAACTTTAAGATCTGTAGACTTCAAGTCCCAGAATTACCCAGCCAGACATGCTGGTTGAGGAATGTTGGCAGTTGGCAGTTGGCAAGTCTTAAGCCTTCATGTTCAGTCAAATATAATTTGTTGAAGCAGCCATGATACATCTGTAATATCTTTGGATTGTATACTTAAAAGTGTACCAGGTGGAGGGTAGCCTAGATGCATCCAATGACTTAGTATGCCTGATCATACTATCTATTGTGGTCCCATTCTCCCATACACTATGAATTTATTTAATATATCAAATCTAGAAAATGGTCAGCTCACTCATTGTCTTGCAGTAACACCTGTAATAACAGTTTTCTTTGATTAAACAGAAACAGAATGAGATGGCAATTGCAAGAAAATTAGTTTTATTAGGACATCAAATTCCTCAGAAATCAGTGGAAACATTTCAAATTATGCTTGAACATAAAATTTGATTTTAAAAATCATTGGTCATTTTAGGAAACATGGTAATATGTTCACATTGATGGCAGATCTCATCAAAGTTACTTAAGTTTGATTTCAGGGAAACATGAAAGGAAATTCAAGAAGAAACTTTGTTTCTTTGTGAAGGATTAAGAAACTGATTGCCCCCCATGGAGCAAATAGAAAAATTAAACAACATTCTTCTCACACAATCTGCATTGGGGGTGTCTTCAAAAGTTTGTTTTTTAAATTATATTTATTGTATTTTGTATGTCTTTTAAATTTCCTGTGCGCCGCCCTGGGTCCTCGGTGGAGAAGGGCGGGATATAAATTTAAATAAATAAATAAATAAAAGAGTCCCTTTGATTTGGCCTTCTTCCATTTTTTCCCCTTAGTAAAGGAAAATGCTTTCGCATGTGGAAACAGCCAGGAGTAGCTATCAAAGCAGCTGCACTACCTGGGAAAAAGACATGGCTACTTTAATCATCCAAAAAGACATGTGCCCTTTACATGTTCCTATGCATTGTGAAGCACTGCATCAGAACAATATGTACAGCCTTGTAAGTAATATTCTACACATACATTAAAAATCTTTTCCAAATATATAAATTATTTGTAGTAAAGTAATGAACTGTACATAATTTTAAGCTCTTTTTACAACCCTGCAATCCTTTTTTTATCAAGGTGGAGTCGGGGCAACTGAATGTAGCTGAGCGTTTTCTGTCCGGATACCCTTCCTGATGCCTATGCAGTGTCCTCAGCAGATATTTTCTCTTTGCACCCTGATATTTTCTCTTTGTCACTGCCTAGGATTAAACTTTCAACCTCCTGAGTGTGAAGCCACTTTATACTTTAGTGGTAAAGTGGTACACTTTACCACTTTATAATGCCTTGGTAAGGCCACACTTGGAATACGGCATCCAGTTTTGGTTGCCACGATGTAGAAAAGATGTGGAGACTCTAGAAAGAGTGCAGAGAAGATCAACAAGGATGATTAGGGGACTGGAGGCTAAAACATATGAAGAACGGTTGCAAGAACTGGGTATGTCTAGTTTAATGAAAAGAAGGACCAGGGGAGACATGATAGCTGTGTTCCAATATCTCAGGGGTTGCCACAAAGAAGAGGGAGTCAAACTATTCCCCAAGGCACCTGAGGGCAGAACAAGAAGCAATGGGTAGAAACTTATCAAGGAGAGAAGCAACTTAGAACTGAGGAGAAATTTCCTGACAGTTAGAACAATTAATCAGTGGAACAGCTCGCCACCAGAAGTTGTGAATGCCCCAACACTGCAAGTCTTTAAGAAGCAAGTATCTTCACCTCTAAGTCATGTCGCTCAATAAACTGTATATAAAGGACATATAAATGTCCTTTTATAATTCATTAGGTTTGCTCAATGTGTGACTAAGGATCTATGTCTTGGTTCTGTGCAATGAAACATTTTCAAAATCAAATCTGCCATAAAAGCGATAAGTAATCCTAAAGGTATAAATAGATTTCCAATTATCCCACTACTTTAGCTCTCAATCCAGCCATCAGAGTTATGAACTCCGCTGAACTGAAACATTATTGCTCTGTGCACATCCAGGCTCCTTTGCTTGTAAAATAAAGTAAAATAAGAGGTTTGATTCTTTTAATAAAAACTCATCTCTAATCAGTCAGTTGACTACAAGTGTAAGGAGTAGATTTCTGACTGGATTTAAAGGAAATGGAAGAACGTCTTCACAAAAATGTATTACCATGAAGTTTTGTTCTAGGTTTATCCTGGTGCAGAATTTCATCTAGTATCTCACTGCAAGTTGGTTTCCAAAGAACAATATTTACTATGCTGAAAAAGGAGAAAAGGTATCTATGATAAGACAAACCAACAAAAGAGAAACAAGACAAAGTACATGTCTGTAGCACGCATGCATTTTAGTCCAGCGAATGTATTTGAAATAGCCAAAATAAATAAAATTTGTATCACATGTTTAACTTAGAAGTCCTAAAGATTAGGGCCTAGGCAGTAATAGAAACCCAGAGGAGCATGGTCATTGTGAAATATTCCTCTGATAGATTACTCTTATTTATTTTTTACGCTATCATTGCAAATTGTGCCCCAACTAATAGCATCAGAAGAGATGTGTGTATCTGGGTTTGTATAATTTCAAACAAAACAGTTTAGGATCCTGTTAAAAAATGTTAGGCTCATCACAGCATTCTGGTGAGTCACCACAACCAGAACTACCTCTTCCCCTTCTACACAATGAATTCATCAAGCATTTAACTTGAGAAAACTTTCCACTGCATAAGACACGTATCATTTAGCAGGCATCACAATCTATGGTGGAGGGGGGAAGAGCCTTTACACAATCATTTAAATTAGGGCTGTCCACACTCATAATTGTGAGGAGAGGACCCAAGGACTGCTAAAAAATCGAACAGATTTTGTGCAAAAAAAAAATGGGTTTTGCCTTTTAACAGTGATGTGTGTTTTAGGGCTTCCTCTACAGCAGGGGTCTCCAACCTTTGCAACTTTAAGTCTCCTTCAGATTTAAAATTGCAAAGGTTGGAGACCCCTGCTCTACAGTATTTGAATACTTCTCATCACAAAATATTTGTGCAGTCTGCTTTCGACAATCCTAGTCAGAAGGGCCTCTCATGGCCACAAAATGACTTGGGCTGTGTGTGTGTGTGTGTGTGTGTGTGAGAGAGAGAGAGAGAGAGAGAGGGAGGGAGGGAGGGAGGGAGGGAGGGAGGGAGGGAGAGAGAGAGAGAGAGAGAGAGAGAGAGAGAGAGAGAGAGAGAGAGAGAGAGAGAGAGAGAGAGAGAGAGAGAGAGAGATTATAAAGTCTTGTACATTATTAGAAGTTATTTTCCCTGTATTGTTTGTATTGCATGGATCATTCTCTCTTTGGGGGTTTTTACATTCTGAGAAAATATAGGGATGTTCATCATTATTCCCAGAAGCCAATGGATCAATAAACTATATACTGGCAGACTGTTGTCCTCTGAGAGAAAAAGACACAACCATAACATCTGTCACCCCATTTCCTCCTCTTCTGTAGAAGCTTTGAGCATAGCCTCTAACAACAGAGGTCTTTTCCTGGTCAGTTGGCATAAGCTGCTGCTACAACAACAATAACAACAAAAACCCATATTTTTCAGGAAAAGAGAAAGGCAATAACTGAAAAAAAGGGATGAGTTACTGTCAAGTAGCAGAAGATAGGGTGGCTATAGCTGTCCTTCTCATTAAGCGAATAGGTGAAGATCTCCAGACTTCAGCTTTTGTCTCCTGCTAATTTGTAAAGGAAGAATGAAGTTGGTTGACATATTTTAGGTTCCTTCTTTGAGCTCTTATATTTTGAAATCCAAAGACTAAACTTACCTATTTTGCATGGAAGACTGGATAATGCAGAATCATGACCAACGACTCTAAAAAATGCAAGCTAAGGCATACAGGATGAGGCTGAAATTGTGCTCCTTTTGTGTACCTTTAAGGTAATGAATCAAAACTCAGAAGCCAGTTTGGCGTGGTGATGACCTAGAGCTAGAACTGGGGCTGACATAGAAACTGGAAGATGGCGTTCTCTAGTCCCACTTTAAGCTTGAAAGCTGGCTGTCTGTCTAAGGGCCAGTCACTCTCTCTCAACCCAACCCATCTCACAGGATTGTTGTTATTGGGACAAATAGGAAGAGGTAGGAACAGCAGGTATGTTTTGCCACCTTGAATTACTTATAAAGTAATAAGGATGGGATAAAAACCCAGTACATAAATACGGTACATAAAAACAAATCAACATAATGCAGTAGAATGACTGCAACATTCATGGGGTGATTTTGGGCTAGTGATACTGTTTCGGCGTAGTCTATTTTACAGAGTTGTTGCTGCAGACATAAAATGAGAGAGAGGAGGAGAGAGAGAGAGAGAGAGAGAGAGAGAGAGAGAGAGAGAGAGAGAGAGAGAGAGAGAGAGAGAGAGAGAGAGAGAGAGAGAGTTCTTCTCTGATAAATTTCCTTAAACTCTTAAAGAAAAGATGAGGTTAAAAAATGCAATAAATACATATATGAATAACCCTGCAATATAGAGAAGAAATACTGTAGAAATACTGTAGAAACCAGTCCAGAGAAACTATCCTTCACAAATGCCATTAATGTCAACCAAGTATGTTGGATGCAAAACAGCCAAAATAGCGCCATCTCACTCTATAGTTCTGTGAACTGATACCACAAAGAGTTGCAGACTGCCTTGAATGTACTGTATAGCTTCCACTTCATGTAAATTTCCATCAAGTAGGTTATTTTCCCTTGTAAACAAGTAGCAGCCAGTCACGGAGCATATGAAACCAGTTTTCATTTACATCCATTTTCATTCAGCAAAAGCTTGTGCTGGAAAAGCAATTCCCAAGCATCTATCCTTGTTGTCATCTACATATGATTATTTAGACAATTGCTTAGTTCAATGCAAGGGAAAGGGCATTTTTTAAATCATTAAATGGACAAGTATTGCTGAGTAACATGCGAAGTATCCAAAGAGTATCAAGCTAGGACTGAGGGAGAGTTAAGAGTATAGATGTGTGCGATTGTGGGCTTTGAGGACGAAATATCATAGAAGTAAACAGCACCCTTGTTTGCAAAGGCTGATCAGGTACAAACATGGAAGTCAATGTGAACAAGAATCCTTAGAATTAACTAATATTAGTAAGCACTAATCAGTAAGATTGGTAGCAAAAGATGGATTGTATCAGTGTATTTCTAGGAATCCTGCTGCCCCAAAAGACTATGAAATCATATATTTTGGGGAGATCTGAATGCCTCTTCCTTGAAGAATAGCACAATAAAAGAGTTGGAAGGGGCCTTGAAGGTCTTCTAGTCCAACCCCTCTACCAGGGGTCTGTATCCTTAAACACTCAAAGAGACATTTGGACTTTGGACCCATTTCTCTTTTTCCTAATGCCGTCTAGGACTGTTGTTGGGTTTTTTGGCAGCTGTAGGTTTATATTTAAGTGATTCTCTACTACGACTCCAAAATCTCATTCACAGTTAGTCCTATTGATCCAAGTACCACCTATTCTATACCTGTGAATTTCTTTTTTCTTGTACAATCTTACTTTTCCCACCACTGAATTTCTTTTTGTTAGACAGGGCCCTGTATTAAAGTCTGTCAAGATCCTTCTATATCTTGAGCCTATCTTCTGGAGGATTGGCTACTCCTGCCAGTTTGATGTCCTCTGCAAATTTGAAGATGTTTAGGTAGATAAAGACCTAGCTCTAGCTAAAGACCTAGCTCTTTCCTCAGGTTTTGGAGACAGAATGACAGTTGAGCCTCTGGGCGCTTTTTTCTTTTGTTTTGTTTATATATATTTAAATGTTTACAAGTTTGTCTTCAGGCCACACACAATTTCTTTTTTTTTTTTCCTTACATTTTAATTGTAAGCTTTCCAGGGTTGGGAGCCGAGGTTATCCGAATTGTATGTATGTATACATAAATAAAGGCTTCAATAAATCAGAACATTTATCCTTGTTGCTAAATCTCCCTGCCATCCTAAGATTTCCTACATATTTATGTTCCTACTGTAAATTCTCATATCGGCAAAGTGGGAAGCAGATGCTAGGTAAGGCTTTCTAAGCCTGGAGAACGGTTGGAGGCTTTGACTGTCTTAATTACAGTTTTATCCGTATACCTCCACTATATCTCTCATAAAATATGAGTGGATGTTGGATAGAAAGTAAGAAATAGTCAAAGTTAGCTGACTGCCCTTAGGTTATTTTAAGTGTAATGCGCATAGCATAAATTTAGCTGATAAGATACAGCATAGTCTCAAATGTATTGGTTTACAAGTAAATATCTACAAAACTTTAACAACTGGCAGGGCTAATGCTGGGTATCCAATCCAATTTATTCATGTGCCGTAGTACAAACTTTTCTGATGCTGCTTCTTACCAAATGAGTTAGTCAACAGGTTTGTACAACTTCTTATTTTGAAAATAATAGTCTCAGTACAACTGCAAGTAACCAGGTTGACCAAGGGCTATCTTAATATAAGTCCTGGGCTTCATCCTAATGAGAAACAATTTTCTATGTGGTATAATACTGGTAGTCCTCGATTTACAACAGTTCATTTAGTGACCATTTGAAGTTACAACGGCAGTGAAAAAAGTTGTCAGCCTCCGCTTTGTTGCTTGCTTCGGCTGCCATTGAAACGGGGAGGGAGGGGCTTTGGTAATTGGGAATGGGACTGTATAGCGCAGGAGGGAGATTTGGAGAAAGGAGTATGTTCTTGCCATCTACTTCCCATACCAGTGGCTGGGGCCATGTGGTGCTCAAGGTCAACGGTCTTGCATGCCATGCTGATGATGCTCCTGAAGATGCAACCCACATGACATCTAAGGGGATTGCTCATTGGACAATGGGGTGGGGGGTTGCTGGGGAAAGGGGGTTGGCCATATATTGATATGTATGATTTTGCGCGCTTGGGTCTCAGACCTTGCTTTACCTCGCTGCTATCTTTTCATAACCAGTAAAAGTACTCTTAATTCTTACAAATGGAGTTGAGTGGATTCTTTCTTGGTTATCGTTAGAGGCAGACCTGACAAAAGTGATGTATGAACATTTTTCACACTAATGACCGTTGCAGCATCCCCATGATCATATAAATAAAATTCAAATGCTTGGCAACTAATTCATATTTATGACGGTTGCAGTTTCCCAGGGCCATGGAATCTCCGTTTGCGACCTTCTGACAAGTGAAGTCAATGGGGAAACTGACCCACTTAACAACCGTGTTACTAATTTAACAACTGCAGTGATTCGCTTAACAAATGTGTTAAGAAAAGTCACAAAATGGGACAGCAATCATTTAACAAATTTCTCACTTAACAATGTCCATTTTGAGCTCACTTGTGGTCGTACGTTGAGGACTACCTGTATATAGCTGGATTGCATTGCACTGCAGCCAACATGTCTTTAATTAAATGTTGCTAAATATACAGAAATAGCTGTACCATTCAGGTAATGTCCGTGCTGCTGGTCCAGTGTCCATTCTAGCTCTTTTTCTTAGGTACTTCCAACATTATCCTCACTCCCAACATAATGAGTAGTGAGCTCAGCATGGGCAGCATTCAAAGATTAGACACGACTGCTGGCTGAATTGATGAGACCAGTATAACTTCTGATGTACCTCAGTGAAGTACAATGTAGCCCAGTTCAAAGGTCTCGCCATGTCAAAGAAATAGTGCAAGATTGGAAGTTGAGGAGAGACATGGCCCATAGAATCTCCAAGTGTCGGACGTGATTGAATGGGTTTCTTCCTCCTCCTCCTCCTCCTCCTTCTTGTCATAACCAATTCATGTATTAAATGAAATCCAAAAGTTGCTCACACGTTGGCCTGTACAGGTTATTGTGGCAAAATGTAGGGGTTTTCCCCCTAAATTTGAATTAGGGGAGATATGAATAATGTCAGATGTGATTGAATGGGTTTCTTCCTCCTCCTCCTCCTCCTCCTCCTCCTCCTCCTCCTCCTCCTCCTCCTCCTCCTCCTCCTCCTCCGATACAGTCCTGGTTGATATTATTTGAAAATTCCATTGAGTTTCACTGATGTGAAAATAAAACGGAGAAGGAAAACCTCCCTTGAGTCAAGCTCAGTTCCTGGTGACCATGTTTATGCAGGTTATTGGAAGCATGACAGGAATAATTCTGGGATTCATCAAAACTTTATAGTCTAAACAAAACTCCTGGAATTCTCAGGTGGTGCCCAGTTCTGTCCTAAAGAGGATTGATTCCAGCTTAGCTTTCAAAATCCACAGACTATCACCTGTTGGGGGTGAAGTGAAAATAGATAGTAAACTGATGCTGCCGGGGAGGATATCTAGTATGCCAGCTATATGTAGAGCTCATAAGCAGAGGGAACTAATCTCATTAACAATCTGACTCTTGATGACACTTGGGTGAGAGTTGCAAGGTAAGAAAGCCAATGAAAGCTCAGAACATGAATATTCCACTTGGGATGTGCTTGTAGCTTCCATCTAGCAGAATATTAGAGTTGGAAGGGACCTTGGAGGTCTTCTAGTCTCTGTTCAAGCAGGCGCCCCTATACCCTATAGCAGTGATGGTGAACCTTTTTGGCACCGGGTGGTGAAAAGGGATCGCGCAGATACACTCACATATGCTTCGCGCACTCGTCTGGGGACACAATCTGGAAGAGGAGCTGCCCAGGGGGTATGCACATGCCAGAAAATGAACGTCTAGTTTCTGGCGCGCACATGCGCACCGGCCAGCTAATATTCCGATTACTGGTGTGCATGTGCGTGCGACAACCAGCTGGCTGGCATGCATGCTCACACCAGAAAATGGAAGACCAACCAAAGGCCAGCTGATCATCGCACATGCATGTATGCCAGAAATCCAAAAGAGAAACAGGTGATGCCACTTGTGCCAGTCGACATGGTTCCATGTGCCATGTTGGGCACACGTGTCATAGGTTTGCCATCACGGCCCTATACCCTGGCTGTCCATACTCTTTTTAAAAGCTTCCAGTGATGGAGCACCCACAACTTCTGAAGACAAGCCATTCCATTGGTTTATTGTTCTCATTGTCAGAACATTTCTTCTTAGTTCTAGGCTGCTTCTCTTCTTGGTCAGTTTCCACCTATTGCTTTTTCCTGGTGCTTTTTGGGGTTTTATACTTTTTATACATTTTGGGGTTGCAAGGATTATCTGGTGATATCACCATTGCCCTGGGGATGCTCAGTTGGGGGCTCCTGTGATGTCCCCAGCAGGAGCTGGAATGAAGGATGAGAGATCAATCCCACCCCATGACAGCACTCAGGTTTCAAACATGGGCTTGCTAACTTCCTGCCCAGCGTTCCAACCACTTGAGCCACCATGCTTCTGGAAAATTGACCCCTCTTCTTTGTACATCAGCAATCCAACTGACGATGGGTAAATTGCTGCATTTTTGTAATCTATGGTACGGTGAATATAATGTGGCACTTGAAAGGGAAAGAGCTTTTCCTCAAACAAAAACACTTTACGTGTCCATCTTTGTCCATCACAAATACACTTCATTGTGCTTCTCCGATCAAACATTGAGAGCAATCAGGATAGTTTATAGAAAATAAGGAATTTGCTTTATCCTGACAAATTAATGCTTGATACTATATAAAATACATGTGGATAATATGAATTAGGCTGGGAGCTATCTGACATATCCTAGAGAAATAATTTTATAGTGACAAAGAGAAAAAATAGAATCAGTCAGTTCTGTTTAGGAAGAAGGAAGTTTGTTTCTGCTGTGTTTCAGTGTTGTTGAATGTTTGTTAAATAATAGCTACAAAATATTGAAATGAGATGAAAGGATGAGGCTAGTCTCTCTTTCTATGGGGTTTTTAACTTATTTATAGCTGCTGGGTATTTTAGTTTAACGGGTTTTAGCACAGGAATAGATTTAATCTGTTTTTATATTATGTATTTATATTTGTATATTTATTGTTTTTACTTTCCCTGTGCACCGCCCCGAGTCCCTGTGGGGAGAGGGAGCGGTTCTACAAATTAAATTTGAAATTTGAATTTTTTGAATGAGAAAAAGATGGGTATGAAGGTAAATCCCTTCCCTGTAAAAAGACTGGTATAATTATCAGTCCACTGTAAAGGTGAGAGAAATTTAGATTTTAGCTTGGGAAAACCTGTCTTCTAACGAGCTATGGTTCACTTTGCTACTTACTCCTTAATTCAAAATTGAATTGATATGCATAGTAACCCTGTAACCTATTGGAAAATGTACCTTAGGTGAGATTTTGGTATTAGTGTAGTCATCGTGATAGAAATGTTTGTCCAAATTATTTCAGTGACTTTTTCACTTCCAATGATTTTGGCAAAGTCACTTACTATCTTCCTATACCAAGGCATATTATGGTTGTGGCTGTGATTGTATGTATGTATTTTATTACATGGTATGAGGTTGCCTTTCTAAGCTTCGGTCTGTGACTGCGAAGGCGTCACCCTTCCTTAAATCTTGGTGGAGGGGGTGGAGTGCTGACTATTGTTGTGAGTGGGTTGATTGGCTGTGCAGCTGCACAGCCAATCAACCCACTCACAACAATAGTCAGCACTCCACCCCCCACCCCCACCAAGATTTAAGGAAGGGCGACGCCTTCGCAGTCACAGTCACAGACTGAAGCCTGAGGATGGCAAGTGAGATCTTGCCGAAACGTTGCAATAAAAATCCCATGCTATATACATAGGAAAACACCCGAGGATGGCAATACCAGCATACCTACACCCGTGAAAATCTACGAAAACATATATATATACGAAAACATATACGTCATCCCTCTCTGCCCTTCGACTCAACCCAGAGTCATACTCCATACTCCTTCTACTGGTTCAAATCCCAGTAGAAGGAGTATGGCCAGCTGAAGAAGGCTAATAAGCCTGAAATGGATCCATCCTGGTCTCTTTATTTTCAGCCCTTAAAAAAAATAAAAAAAATTCTAATATATATATATATATATATAGGCATGGCTGGCTTCGGGGATTTTCCCGTGTATATAGCATGGAGATGTTATTGCAACGTTTCGACAAGATCTCACTTGTCATCATCAGGCAGGCTTCTAATGATGCCAGGCTTCAGAAGCCTGCCTGATGATGACAAGTGAGATCTTGTCGAAACGTTGCAATAACATCTCCATGCTATATACACGGGAAAATCCCTGAAGCCAGCCATGCCAGCATACCTACACCCGTGAAAATCTACGAAAACAAATATATATATTACATGTGGATAATATGAATTAGGCTGGGAGCTATCTGACATATCCTAGAGAAATAATTTTATAGTGACAAAGAGAAAAAATAGAATCAGTCAGTTCTGTTTAGGAAGAAGGAAGTTTGTTTCTGCTGTGTTTCAGTGTTGTTGAATGTTTGTTATATATATATATATATATTAATAAAAGGTTGTGTTTAATTATACTTAAGATTTAATCCTCTTTGGTTCAATGATACTCGTTTTATTGTATGCAGTCTAGGTTATGCCAGTTTGTTGTAGAAATTGTTTATGCTACTTTCTTTCATTTTCTCATCCCCCTGGATATCCTGAAAACACATAATAGGCACTAATGGCTGAATTTAATAATTACTTTTTCCAACTACTAGGTCCGAAGATTTTATCAAATAAGGAAAATTAATTTGTGTCTCTATGAAATAGAAAATGGGTGTTATAGTTTGAATAAATGTAAGGTGGTGTTAAGAAATAACATCTTCATTATTATTTTTTATTTGTATATTTACATTATGTCATCCCTTTTTTTAACCAATGGGTGCTGAAAAGTGGATGCAATCTACAGAATTATTGTCTGCTGGAGACCTTGAACATTTCCCCCTGAACTGTTAAAAAATATCTTTTTTGTACTCTTGACAGAACTGAAGTGCGCTGCATAGTTGACCAGTTATCTGAGCTTAGAAAGGCAACCTCATACCATGTAATAAACTCCTCAGCAAGATTAGAAGCATCAAAAGAAAGCTGCAATTCAAAGCAAGAAACACAGGGCTTATTATATTAGTTGCAATATAGGTTTCCAGATTGGCAACATTCTTAACTATTTTTATCTCTTTTGCAGTAAACAGAGTTTAGAAGCTAAAGCTGGATGGAATCGTTTATCACCTAGTTTTACAAAAGTCATGCTTTGAATGTCGGGAAGAAGAGAAATGATTGTCATAGCAGGGCTGAAAAAATTCAAATGATCATCAGATTGTGGACATTAGGGTATTCTACTTTTTTTGTGTGTTGGGGGAATTAAAGGGTGGATGTCCCAAAGGTGCTTTTTCAAGAGGCAACTGGGCTTTCTGTTTTTTCTTTGAAGATATTTCACTTCTCATCCAAAGTCCAGTTGCCTCTTGAAAGAGCACATTTGGAACAACCAAGACCTGAATGACTGAGAATCTCCATAGACATTTAGAGGGTAAAAGGATCACCTTAAACCTTACAGAACTTTGAATACGCCCCCCCCCCATGGAGTCTGGCCCTTGTTGAAGAAAACCTTTGTTGTGCCTTCTCCCTCTCCCCAAGCTTGCTGTAGCCATAAAAAAGTTGCATACCTGTCAGGGGTGGGTTCTGGCAAGCACTACTGCCAGTTTGCTCATCTGCGCACTGCGAGTGCATGCACAATGCAATTAAAATTGTTCTGCGCATGTGCAGAACTGAAAAACAAGATGGCGGTAGTTGTGCTGCTGCCCAGGGTACCAGTTTGGGGGCATGGTAGGTCTGGGTCGTTGCCAGTTCCAGCAAACCAGGCCACCAAACCACTACTGTTCGCCTGAACCAGTCCGAACCTTTAGGAACCCACCACTGGTACCTGTGCAATACAGCATCCCATCCCTTCATAATTCCTTTCCTTGCGAATTGCAGCAGATAGAACCAACATATGCAGGTAAACTATCGTGCTTTTCCCTTTTCAGAGTGGACAATCTTAAGGCGAATAAAGATAAGGCAGAGAAAGTGATTTGTTTACCTATTTATTTATTTAGCACATGTCTATCTCTCCTCAGTTCAAATGATTCTTGGAAGCTTGCTTAGAATTTAAATGGGACAACAGTAAAAGCAACCATCAGCCAAACTCCACTATCAATAAAATAAAGAATGGCATTGCAGCCTAAAGTTAGGAGAAAGCCCCTCTGAAGCAATTCTGTTTTTAACCATTTACAGAAGATCATCAAGGAGGGGGCTAGCCTGATTTCCATGGGAGTCCCCAAACAAAGAAATTGCTTGCTATGCATATGCTCATCTTGTTTCAATTGATTCACTGAATAGGGTTTTGTCTGCTTGTTTGTTTTTATCTTGGATTACATTCAGTGTTGTGCAATTTTCCCCTTAAACTTATCTTGATTCTTCTGTCATCACTACTCATTGCAAGAAAACATGTAATTATCCCCATCCCATGAATTCTTATTTTCAGAATAACCTAAATTCCATGACCTAGATGACCACCACCCCCTCTCCTGACAGGAGACAGCCTGATCTTTTCTGGTTAATTAATATGTTCCTCAATTAGATTATATACAGATGTACCACCTACTTGAAATCACTGCAGAGATTTCATCATCTGCTTATTGTAGATGGGGAATATGCCTGGGAGAAAATAGCAACCAAATAGCTGGCAAGGTTCAATCTGGTGGTACTGTAGCTGCAACTAACCATTGCATTATTGACTTTTTTTCCTTCGGCTCAGACTGCAAATTATTGACGAAGTAAAAGGGACAACAGCAATGGACCATAGAACCCCAAGGTTCTCTTTTAATGCCAGATCATTTGTTAATAAAGCATCTACTATCCAAGATTTAATGCTGGATAAACGTATTTGCCAGGGATGGGTTCCGGCAGGCACTACTGCCAGTTTATTTATTTATTTATCCAATTTATATCCCGCACCTATCTCCGGATTGGACTCAGGGCGGCACATGCGCAGTGCCATTAAAATTGTTCTGTGCATGTGCAGAACTGAAAAACAAGATGGCGGCTCCATAGGCATCACCTAGAGAACTGGTTCTCGGGGGGGGGAGGGTGGCAGGCCTGAGTCGCTGCCAGTTCCAGCGACCCAGGCCACCAAACTACTACCAGTTCGGCTGAACCAGGCCGGACAGGTAGGAACCCACCACTTGTACTGACCATATAGAGCCATGGTGGCACAGTAATTAGAATGCAATATTGCAGGCTACATAATTCTGCCAATTGTCAGCAGTTCAATCCTGATCAGCTCAAGGTTGACTCAGCCTTCCATCCTTCTGAGGTCAGTAAAGTGAAAACCCAGATTATTGAGGGCAATATGCTCGGTATATTAGAGAGACTATGAAGCGGTATATAAATCTAAGTGCTATTTTTATTACTACATACGTATTACTGAGAAAGTAATTCATCCTTAGATATTTCCACTCGGTTACTTTCTGATGTGACAGGCTCAGTATGCCCAATTGCAGGAATTGCATCCCATTCATCAGAAGCTTCATCCAATAGTCTGCCAATTGGATGTCCTTGCTGATATGTCTGATTGAGTAGGAGAAAGTAGAGATACTGTTGATGCATCCTTTACCTCAAGTAAATATCTGGGATGACCTATATAGATAGTCCTCAACCTATGACCACAATTGAGCCCAAAATGTCTTCTCCTAAGCAAAACATTTGTTAAATCAATTTACCCCCTTTTACAACCTTCCTTGCCACAGTTGTAACTGTCATAAATATGAACCAATTGCCAAACATCCAAATTTTGATCATATGGCTAGGGGTATATGCTGCAGCAGTTGTTAAGTGTGAAAAATGGTCATAAGTCACTCTAACCACTGACTTACAACCATTTTGAGTCACTTAAAGTCACTTTTAGAACCATTGTAACTTCAAACGGACACTATGTGAACTGTTGTAAATCGAGGACTACCCGTAGTGTGGAAGTGATCTATCCTAGACCTCTTGTCTTAGAAAGCAGTAGCAATAGCACTTAGACTTATATACTGCATCACAGGGCTTCATAGCCCTCTCTAAGCGGTTTGCAGAGTCAGCATATTGCCCCCAACAATCTCATTTTCCTCATTTTACCAACCTCAGAAAGATGGAAGGTTGAGTCAACCGTGAGTCTGGTGAGATTTGAACTGCCAATTTACAGGCAGCCAACAGTCAGCAGAAGTAGCCTGCAGTACTGCATTCTAACCACTAATCACGGCTCTTACAATGTCTTTGTCCATATTGAGGTTCTCCAGATGGAAATGGTTCAGGGTTTCACATCTACTATGACAACTATGAACTTTCCCAGTGAATATCTGGTCTCAGACTTACAGCAAAGTTCAGGGTGGAGATTGACTCAGTGATCTGAAAGTGAAGTTGCTCTCTATAATGCCCTTAATATAGACAGTCACTTTCTGTTCAATGTTACACTAATGACTGCTTTAAAAAAGGAAAAAGATCCATTAACTTGCAGAGATAGAAGATGAATTAAAACATCTGATCCAAGTGCCTAATACAGCCAGATGGTTTCTTTAATGGACTTGGAGGATTTTCTGCCTCATTTGTCAGTGAAACTGTTGAAGCTTTGGCCAATCTGTGAATGAGGGTGGCCTGGACAGGTGATGTAATTGCTCTTGAGCATTTCCTTCCCTCTAACAAAGCTAAATTAGCATTTTGGTTAAGGGAGTGATTAATGCCTCCTTGGTATTGTGCAAGGTGTTCCCATCCACTTCCTTTATATGCCCCATTTTGTTGGTTTTTGTTTGTTTGTACATTCAACCGATCATTTGGAACTGGAAGTTCACTTGTGTTCTTGAAAGATAATTTTTCACACACTTAATCTATTTACCATCATTATGAAGCTGGTCCTTAGGGGGGAAATCAATGGAACAATTCTTCTTTAAGGATCTTACAGATGTTGATTTTGACGATGTAAGCCTATGAAAATATTTAAATAACATTTTTCAATATTTATCAAAGATTAATGTTGCTTTTGAGGCTAGTCATGATCTCCAGTGAAGCATTTAGTCATAATCTGTAGTAGGCCTCCTAACTAGAGGGAGAAGTTTCCACCTCAGTCTTTAATATGTCAAAGTATTAATATGTCAAAGTATTAATATGTCAAGATATGTATATTCCTAAATTCTGGAGAGTTGCTGCAAATCAAAATCAAATACTAAATTAGAAGGTCAGTGATCTGACTAGGGCAGTTTTCTGTGCCTACCGTAGTTAAATTTTCAAAAGAAATTTACTCAGTTTCTGATCAGTGTCATAGTATTTGTGCCCTGCATTTCAGCCTTTTGTACCAAGTATCCCTACAAATATTTTTATAGATGTAACTTTCAGGACATATAATGAAATCTTAATTTAAGAGGCCTTTGGAAAGGAAGGGCATCCATTAAACCGAATGTCTGGATTTTAAAAGTACTTTCCTGCATCTGGTTGCTATGGAGACAGCAGAAAGAGCAGATCATTGGGTTTGAGACAATAGGCAAGACCTGGACAAATTCTAAGTAGAGATCAAATGTGGGTACTGATGATGGCAATAATTTGTCTGTTCGGTTAAGTCTTGGAGTTCCAAAGCATTGCTTTGTTGTTACAGATAAAAATCCCATGAATGACCTTACTGAGAAGCTTTATGTAGACATTACACAGCATTGGAGAGAGCATTGAGGAAACTTGTTAAGCAAGAACTACAGGCTAGACTTCTCCCCCTCCAGCACTGCCAACACTGACCAGAATCGGCCCTAAAGGAAGAAGACAGAACTATTCTCTACTATAGAGCATAGCTCTGACCATTCCTAACACTCGGATCAAATCCAGAAAGATGCCATGATGGAAGGCATGGAGGCCACTGAGAGGTCAGAAAAAAGCAAGGCTAGGCACATTTCTCTTAGCCCGCTCCTGGGATAAAAGGATCCCATAGGTCACCCAAAAGCATAATCATTGCTGTTTCAATCCCGAATCCCAACTGAAAAGAGTTCAGATAATCTACTTCTTCTGGCATTCTCTGGAGCTGCCATCTTCTCATCAAGGTTGGGCAAAAAAAACCCACCTGGACAACTATTGTCCAGCATGATTGGACTTTTAAGCCAAGAATGGCAGACAATACAGGAATCTGTGCTACAAGCACTACTGTGGCTTGTACACATTCCTAACTGACAGATCACCTTTAAAAAGAAATCATAACAGATTGCATTTACATTCTTGGGTGTCATTCTTAAAGCAAAGGGGAATGGTATTTTCATGTCCAGTTTCAAGATACAAAAACAGCCTAAATGAGTCTTTCTCTTCGAAGGTTTTAATATTATATATCTGTTGTCAATATATGTTCACAGATAATGCTTCCAGTGCAAATATTTTTGTTCATAACTTTCTCTGAAAGCCACTTGCAGGAATCCATTTCGGTTTGCTTTCATTTCATTTCCTCAGTTTACTGTCTAATCAGTGGAGTTTATTTTGAGGTAAATGTTTAACAAATTGAATCCAATTCTCAGAAAACCATATCTGGACCTATCAATCTCTGCGTAATCAAGCCTTATGCTCTGCTATAGAGACACACTTGGTACATCCTCATCTCAAGTGGTAGGCTTTCTATTAGAACAGTGCCTAAAGTTGGTAAGATTTCTCCCTTCTCAAATAGCGTCATGGAATGAACATAAAGGAGAAGGAACACATTATTTTATGTAGGCAGTCCTCACTTAACGATGGTAGTCCTGTCACTAAGCTGCATAGTTGTAACTGTGATGTCATGTGATCGCACTGACTTAACGATGGCAACTGCGATTGTCCCAGTTCCTGTTGTTAGGCGGCCCCAGGAAGTTGTAGCATTCCATAGTCATATCACCACTATTAGCAATGTCCTATCATTGACTTTGTGTGAAGCAGCTAGCAACGAAGGTTGCAAATGGCAAATCACATGACCGTATCATTCTGCAACACTGTAATTGCAAGTTGGTTGCCAAGAGCTCAAATCAAATCCCAGGACCATGGAGACATTGTGATGGTTGCAATCACAAGGATGTATCTTAATCTCCTCCTTCAGCACCGTCAGAACGTCAAACAGTTGTTATATGACGTTCAATCAGAATTATTTGTAGCAAACAAACACAAACTCCCTATTAAAGTTTCTCTAATATTACAATAAATGTTTTTAAAAAGCAAGAAACCCAAATATCCCAAGAAAGTCAAAACCATAGATTTTGGACATCTCCAGAAATGCAGTTCTAAAAATACTTGGTTTTGGAGTTTAAATTTAAATTGCAGCCATGGTGGTTTTATTCTGCCTCTGTGCAGCAGGAGAATTTATGTTAATGATTTGAGGGGCTACAGACTCAGAAATGAGTTAAAACTTGGACCTTGAAATTAATGCTCTTCCACAGAGGTAATTAGAGCTTCCTGTAATTGGATCATACTTTTCACCATGAGTGTTTTCTGTTATTATATTATGTACTATTGTACAGTGTATTCATTTTATATACATTATAAATCATTATATATTATTTCTATCCCACCATTCCACCCAGAGGAAATTCATAAGGGATAACAATTTCAGAAAAACATAAATTGTTAAAACTGATTAAAACAGTTAAAATCAATTATACACAAACTCAAACAGAAAAACCCTGGTTGAAGAGGTCCTGCAACATAATAATTATATGCATCTTACACCATGCACTAGTTACCAGCATTTTGTACCAACTACTCACAGTTTCATGACATGCAAAACACACTGCAGAAGTCTAGGTGGGAAATAATCAATTGTCAAGTCCAACGCTATCTGACTGACTTAGAAATGGTCCCGGTAAATGCATTAAATGCAATTGTGCAAATGCACACCTTCCTCTCACATAGGAATCTAAAAAAACACAAAACCCTAAAGAGCTTAATGAGTATTTTACAACTCCAGGCCTACACTTTCAGGAAGGAGGCCACCTCCTCCACAATAAATTGAACCCTAATCCCATAGCCTATTTTTCTACTGTTTATCAGCATTTCTCAGTTTTTTGTTTGGGATTTTATTTGATCTCTTTGGCCTCGATACAGCCCATTTCTGAACTTAGATATCAATCTTCAACTCTCTTGTTTTCAAATTAGAAGGTAAGGAACAGTAGAAATGGGTGTCATCAGCATGCTGGTATCACCACAACACTACACAATATGGGAAGATTTTGCCCATAGTTTAGGGGACCATTTGGAATCAAACAAGGCATCACAAGTACAAAGGCCTAGGAATTGTATAGCAATCCCTATGCTCTTTCATGACCTGGGTCAACAAACGGAACTAAAACCATTGTAAAATTGTGTCCTTGAGGCTTAGTGTCACCAGATAATATTGTTCTGACCTAGGCTTCCCAAGAGCATAAAGCAAACTTCTTGAACCGACAAAAAACCCTTTTATGGACTTACTGTGAATTCTGCTCATTCACATCCAGCAAAGTCTTTCAAGGGAGGCCCCCTCTCTGCCTCTGACACAGAGCCCTCATCAGAGCCTTCCCCAGACTCCAGGATTGGACCATGTTCCTCCCCAACCTCCTCACTGTCTGAATCTGCTGATGGCTCCACTGGGCCACAACAAATATAAGCAGAATTGAAATCCAAGAAAAAGTCCAAGAAAACTGGTCATGTTTCCCCATAGGGCACAGTTAGTACCATGAGAATGGCCAAAGTCTCCACTCACAGTTGAAAGCCCAGTTGAATTAGGTTCAAATAAGCATACTGTGCCTGGAAGTGCCAAACCCACAAGCTCCCTGTCAACATAGCCAGTGACATAACAGTTTTTCAGCTCTTCTCAGTCAAATGAATCTCCTTTACATAAGGAGAGAGACATATCTTTTGTGCAAGGAACAATTGCATACCTCTCTTAATCATAAGGACTCTTCCTTTGGCCAATTTAATGAGCAAAGAGGAGCAAGGACTAAATCAGCAAGTTCTTGCCTTCATTTTACTCAACTCCTTTTCCATACATTTGAGGTCCACAAGCTTAAACAGCCCTCCAAAAAAACCAGCAGGACAACTTACTGCCACAATTACATCACCATAATTTCCCCATCATTGGTGCCTAAGTCAAATTAGACCAATTTCACCCACATAGCCTGCTCACATCAAGGAATCAATTCATAATCCCCATCCAGGCCAAGAATTAGGAGGACAAAACTGAACTGAGAGGCAGGACAAAAGGCTCAAGAATGGCTTGAAGTTGTTTAAAGGAACTTCTCATGGTTTGCTATGTGGACAAGTACTCCAGGACATTCAATCTGTAACCCACCTATCTCCACCAGACTTATTTTCATGATCAATACGGTTGCTTATCAACACTTACGGACCATATAGCTGAGTATCAGAGGTGTGATTTTTTTTAAAGAAAACCTACACTAATTAAGCCCCCAAACACAGACTTAGGATCACAGTTGACCCCAAAATTTCTATTGGTAAACAAGACCAACCTTTATGGCCACAGTTGGTAAGTGAATCACTGCATTTGTTAAATTAGTAACATGGTGGTTAAGCAAATTTGGCTTCTCCGTTGACTTGTCAGAAGGTTGCAAAAGGTGATCAAGTGACCCTGGTACACTGCAACTGTCATAAATACATGCAAGTTGCCAAGCGTCCAAATTTTGATCACATGACTATGGGGATTCTGCAACGGTTGTAAGTGTGAAAAACATTCATAAGTCACTTTTTTCAATGCTGTTGTAACTTCGAATGGACACTAAATGAATGGTTGTAGGATTAGGATTAACCAATCTATTTTTAACCAAAAAGAAACATATGAACAGAAACCCTAAGCTCTTCAAAGAACAAAATCAACCCCATGTTCTCCACCCTCCTTCTGTAATATCAGCCAGCCTGCCAACCACCTTAGAAACCCACCAAGGCCAAGTTATTTTTAAAAGACAAATTACAACTTAGAGACAAAAAAATATGTGCCAAACTCACCATGGGTTTATTATACTAAATTATGAAAGAATGCCTCTAGCTTCTTGGCCAATGCTCTAATTTGTGCTCTGGCCTAAAAAGTCACATTTTGGGGCCTCTATGCATTATGCAGCCTTTCCACTAGGTTATAGTACATGCTGTGATAATTATAGGAATAGTTAATGGAGAAATGGTAGAATTTCCAGACACCAATGATATAAATTATTAATTTCCAGTATATTTCTGGATTATAAGTGAATTAGCTCCATCTGGAGCACAAGAAATCTACTAAAGCTTGTAGCTATATCCTGGGGATATTTTTTTTTTAAATCAACTTGCCAAGAGACACGGTTTGATATATAAAAGGTATGTAGCTATGCGGTGCAAACAATAAACATTGACATGCAACATCAGCAAATATACATTCGAAAATACTTATCTCTGCTTTTGAAAGATGAAACCGTCACTCAAGGGTTTTTCAAATATCAAGGCTATAGCCAGGAATAGTCATGGTAATTAGTTCATTTGATGACCTAATCTGAATATAACTGTCTTTTCAAAATGTAGCTCCATATGAATAAAATATACAGCGGATGACTCAAATTGAGTAAGAAGCAAATGCCTCTATTTTGGGTTGCACAATTTGTGCACACTCAATACTTCTGATCTATCTTTGGGATGTCCCACACCCATAAGAGGAGCATTTTCTGAAATGAAGATTTAAGCGGTTATGGTTTTTACAAAATCTGACTTCTCCATTGATTTTGCTTGTCAGAAGGCCACAAAAGGGACACTGAAACTGTCAAAAGAATGAACTAGTTGCCAAGTGTCCAAATTTTGTTCAGTGACCATACAATACAATACAATAGCAGAGTTGGAAGGGACCTTGGAGGTCATCTAGTCCAACTCCCTGCCTAGGCAGGAAACCCTATACCATTTCAGACAAATGGCTATCCAACATCTTCTTGAAGTCTTGCAGTGTTGGGGCATTCACAACTTCTGGAGGCAAGCTGTTCCACTGATTAATTGTCCTAACTGTCAGGAAATTTCTCCTTAGTTATAAGTTGCTTCTCTCCTTGATTAGTTTCCACCCATTGCTTCTTGTTCTACCCTCAGGTGCTTTGGAGAATAGTTTGACTCCCTCTTCTTTGTGGCAACCCCTGAAATATTGGAACACTGCTATCGTGTCTCCCCTAAACCTTCTTTTTATTAAACTAGACATACCCAGTTCCTGCAACCGTTCTTCATGTGTTTTAGTCTCCAGTCCCCTAATAATCTTGGTTGCTCTTCTCTGCACTCTTTCTAGAGTCTCCACATCTTTTCTACATCGTGGTGACCAAAACTGGATGCCGTATTCCAAGTGTGGCCTTACCAAGGCATTATAAAGTGGTATTAACACTTCACGTGATCTTGATTCCATCCCTCTGTTTATGCAGCCTAGAACTGTGTTGGCTTTTTTGGCAGCTGCTGCACACTGCTGGCTCATATTTAAATGGTTATCTACTAGGACTCCAAGATCCCTTTCACAGTTACTGCTATTGAGCAAGGTACCACTATACTGTACCTGTGCATTTCATTTTTGTTGCCTAAATGTAGAACCTTACTCTGTGGACGCTGCAACAGTCCTAAGTGTGAAAAACCATCATAAGTAGCAATAGCAATAGCACTTAGATTTATATACCACTTTATAGTGCTTTACAGCCCTCTCTAAGTGGTTTACAGTGTCAGCCTATTGCCCCCAACAATCTGGGTCCTCCTTTTACCCACCTCGGAAGGATGGAAGGCTGAGTCAACCTCGAGCCCTGTCAGGATCGAACTCCAGGCTGTTGGCAGAGTCTGCTTGCAATACTGCATTCTGAGTTATCATTTTTTCAGTGCCATTGTAACTTCAGATGGTCACTAAATAAATGGTTGTAAATTGAGGACTATCTGTAACAGCAACAGTTGGAAAGGATCCAAGAATGCTTTTATCAGGGTGGGGAATTAAGAGTAGGAGAGAGGATAAGAAAGAAGAGAGGAGAGAAAGAGAGAGGAAAGAGAGGGGGGAAAGGAAAAAGGGAGAAGAGAGGAAAAATGAGAGGAGGAAACAAGAAGGCAGAGAAGGGAGCTTGAGAAAGTAGGAGTGAGGCTGTTGCAAAATAAGATGGAGACATGGGGTGGCAAGAAAGCAATCCAAACTGCATCATATAGTATATATGTAAGAATGTGTATAGAGATTAATGATGAATAGATAAATGTTAAATAGTATTTATAAGAATGTATATCAATGAATGTTTTTGAAATGGGAAAAACAATAATAATACATATTGACAACTTATTTCAACTAAAAAAAAAGAATGCTTTTATCAGTTAGAAAGTGGGCAGGTTAGCTTTTATATAGACCTTATATAGAATGTTGATCAAACACATGGTGAGCATCACATGTATTAAGAGGAAACTCCCTCCCCCACAAAAAACACAGAGAGATTCGTTTTACAACAGATAAGAATACAAGATAATAAAAAAGGAGACCTGGGCATGTCTGTATGAAACCTCTACAGAGAGATTCTTTAAACTGTAACTTAGAAACTTTGATCTATGAGAGGTGCCAAGGCTCTGATTGCCATTCTACCATGCCAACTTTATTGATCACTGCAAGAGGAAAGCAATATGAGGGCAACATCAGATATTTTTGAATCTGCTTCTCTACAAAAGATATACTGTAAGCAAATACTTCTAAAAATCAGTTTGTCATTGGCTGCTGAGTCACAAAGCAACAGACAGAAAATTTATTTCACCATGCACAAAAATAGAAGGACACTTCGATTCCAAGCATGGCAAATGGTTGCAGAAGTTGACAGAGTTGGCTGAAATGGCAAAATTGACTATTTTGATTAAAGAAAAGAATATAAGTATCATATTTTTCCCTCAAAAAAGAGGGTGAAAATCTGGCTGTGTCTTAAACATTGAATACAGCAATTTTGGCCTCCCGAAACCCTGCCCCCTTTGCAAAAATGGCCATGCATAGCCTTTAGGAGGCTTCCAGAATGCTCCTGGGGACTGGGGAGGGCACAAATGAGCAAAAAACAGGACATTTTTTGGTTGTTTTTGCCCCCCCCACCCCCACCCCCCGTCCCCAGGAGCACTCTATAAGCCTGGTAAAGGCTATGCATGCCCTTTTTTTGACAAAAAAATGGTCCCATTGTTGCAAAAAATGGGCCGTTTTGGGGAGGTCTGCAGAGTGCAAAAACTTTTTTTTTATTTGCTTCTTCAAAATCTTGGTGTGTCTTATACTCCAATGTGTCTTATACTCCGGTATGTCTTATACTCTGAAAAATACGGTACTTTTATTTCCACAGGGATACCATTTCCGAACTTTGCGCCTGAAGCGGAAAAAAAGAAAACTTTAATTTTGGGTTTTACCAAATAGATTGATAGATTTTTATAGAAATGGTTTATTCCTATGATTATGAAAAAAACAAAAAGTTGTGATTTGATGTTAGTGCCTTATTTTACTGCAACAGAGAGAGTCAGAAATCAATGTTTCTTTTTCTTTTTTTTCCTACTCTCCCTCATTTCTCTTCCCTCTTTTCCTCCCCACCATTTTCCTATTTACTTTCATATTTTATTTTATAACCCAATAAAAATGTTAAACCAGAAGAAAATCTGTTTCACCATGCAGCTGCCCTTTAGCACCATGTCTGGCCTCTTGCTCCTCTGACTCTGAAGTCCAGGGTTAGGGGAGGTGTACCAAAGTGGCCAAATCATGGTCAGTTGCCTGGACTGCCAATGTTGATGAAGTGTATCAGATTGTTTGAATAGAAAACTGTTCAATGGGCAGAAGTAGGGAGGAAAATACATCTAAGGCAACGAAGTCATGAGAATAGCAGAGGAAAAAAGAGATTGACAGAACATTTACGTGGCCCAGAAGAGATGCAAGTTATAGGTCAAACTAGGTTCACTACTATCAAATACATATTCTGTTGCTGAGGATACAGCCAGAAAAGATCTTCAAAGTTTCATATGGCCCTGAAATACAGTCTATGTAACAATTAAGCTATTGCAAAAACCCATAAACAGAATTTGAAATTTCACTTCCTCCCACAATATGGCATCAGGTATCTCCCATGGGAAAGATGATAGGCAGGCCCATAGGATTTAATTTTAAAGTGTAAACCATTGTGACAAATGTTTTACACTCCCTTTAAATTCAATTTTTTTTTAAAAAAATCTATATTTTTTATAAATTATTCAAGACAGTCAGCATACTAATAATACTCTTTCCTCCTCCTATTTTCCCCACAACAACCCTGTGAGGTAGGTTGGGCTGAGAGAGAATGTCTGGCCCAAGGTTACCCAGCTGGCTTTCATGGCTAAGGTGGGACTAGAACTCATCATCTCCTGGCATCTAGCTTGGTGCCTGAACCACTAGACCAAATATTCCCCAATGCACTGATATATATGAAAAACCAGCAATGATTTTTAAACAGATGGCTGCAGTAAACCGTGTGAAAATCATTCTCCATTTATTATAGGAAACGGAAAGATAGCGAGTAAATAACCTTATACACTAAAATATCTTTGTGTGTTCTCTATCGCGTCATAAATTGGGTAGCACAGAAGATATTTAATATGCATTTTTATATATACATACACACCCACATAAACGACCCTACGTTCCTGTCATGATAATTAAATCATAATTCTATGAAAGGCAATTTGGATCCATTTTCAAATGATGGATGATTTCAAGGATATGTTTGGTTACTCGGAACTATTTGTTTTAATCTCATTCTTCCAGGTGAGCACATATAATGGAACACAACACCCGAAACTGACAATATAGATCAAACCATCAAGTAATTACTTGGCCTGTACATGCTTGTGCACTATAAGCATTTGGCAATTTATCTCTGCCAAAATTCAGAGCCTCCTTATTCAGCAATTAGTAAAAATATTCTCATGCGCCCAAAATTTCCCCTGTGGTTCTTAAAAACCTTGTTTTAGGTACAGGCATCCTTGTTCAGCTTTTATCTGTCAAGAAGGATAAACCTAAAAAGATAACAGAACTTATTGGTTGGAGGGTATGTGTGTGTGCATGAATTATATACATAGGTCTAAACATTAAACAAATATACAACAGACACAGACCCATCTTGTAACCTGAACTGTTTATCAAATGAACCAAACTCTAAAGATAGGGTGTAGTGACTTGTGTTGTCTTGTGCCAACCCAAAAGCTCTGAGGAGGAGTTAATGATGTGCATGCATATATCTATCAATGTGTGGGAATATCTGCCAAGGAATGCATAGTCAAGGTTAAAAGATGTATATTCAACATCCAGTCTAGAGTATTTGAGAAAATGGGTGGGATCCACAAATGCTGATGTTGTCATTATTGTGTCCTACAAGTTGTTCTGGAAATGCTGTTGGAAGACATCACGTAGGCTTGTTTGATGAGATGTTAGGGTTGGTGTTATGCAAGGGGTTGCATAATGCATCTTGCAAACATGCACCCTAAGATGCATCAACAACTTTCTTAAATGGCCGCAGTAAGTGACTTCTCTTTTTTATACAAATCTCTTGTCTTAAGTCTGAAAAAGCTCTTCCCCTAACAGGAAATTTATGATACTGATATGATATCCATTCTGATATGGAATTCATTTGTATGTACAGTACATGCCTACAGCATGCATGTCTCCTTGATTTATAACCTGATTTTTCAAGAAATTCTACTTATTTCTCCCCACAACTATCACTTTATGAGCTAAGAATGTGAGCCTTGTGAAGCAGTCCAGACAAGCACACTCAAGAATACTAGCTCTATTTTCATTGCAAGATTATATTAACCGAATCTGGCAACTCTGAAACCACTCCTCCTGTCATTTATTCTCCCCCCAAAATTAGGGAGGATCCTTTCTGAGATTCAGGTAATCCCTGACATACAACCACTACCCAAAAGATACCTCCCTCCCCTTCCCCCTGCTCCTAAGGGATTAGAAGGGTTGTGGCCAATTTTATATTTTTGGTAGATCCATCAAATGGAATTGATAAAGTTCTTAAACTTCAATTTACAGTACTTCAGCCCCTCTTTCCTTCTGGCTGGAAATCTCAGGAGGAGGAAGCTTTTCATCAAAGTTCTTCAGCCATAGTTTGAAATAGTTCTCCCACTTCTCCCCCTTTCAGCTCTTTTACGTAATTGTTCTTAGCAAGTGAGTGGAGAATATTGATTTATTAACTGGCTGGAGATGAAAAGGATTTCCCCAGAACAGTCTCTTGCTCCCTCAAATCAGTATCTCAGAGCCTTCCTCCTCTACTCTGCCACTTTTCCTATCCCCAAATCAGTCCCCTTCACCCTCAAAATTTGTACAGCTGAGAACAAGTAGTTGGGCATTTTTAATTTGTGGGAATTTTGCAAATTTCCTTTTAGATTTGATGGACAAAGAGCTTAAAAGAAAATTTAAGAGTGTCAAAGTAGGCAGTTGGAAAATACTCAGATTGTAAGGAGATTTCTTAATTCATAATGAAGGATGCAATAAATTTATTAAGATTCTGTTCTGTTAAAAATCCCTTTGTATTTTGATTATTCATATCTACTCTTCCTTCCATTCTTTTCCCAATGTCTCGCTATCTCTCATATTTAGTCCAGTAAAAATAGAATTGCAAATAAATGGCAACTATCAAAGCAGGCTAATGTCCCCTAACATTTATCCCTTCTTTTC
Source organism: Rhabdophis nuchalis (assembly GCA_039707465.1). NCBI lineage: Eukaryota > Metazoa > Chordata > Lepidosauria > Squamata > Natricidae > Rhabdophis > Rhabdophis nuchalis. Next base: position 162,681,464 of record CM077643.1, read on the forward strand.
CTGTTTACATAATATAAACAATGTATGTAAAAATCTAGGTCCCTTTTCATTATCAATATTCATGGGGCATATGTTTAATGTGAATTCATTCAAGTATGAAGAAATCTTAATGTCACACATAGAAAATCAGTTGCATACATAACAGAATCTGTCTTATGTATGCAAAATGAAAGATTGCTACTTCTTCTAGAGCATTCTAGACCCTCCTCCTCCTTCTTCTTCATGTGTTCCCACAGATGCAAGGTCTACTTTTCAGATCATTGAATAGCACTTTGTGCGGTCAGCTGCATCTCTGCGGTGCAGGCCTGCAGATTGCATGCCTTTCTTGATGGTGTCTTAACATTTCTGTTTTGGACACCTGCAAAGTCGCCAGCCATTGACTTCTAGTTGGTAGGCTGTCTTGACAATGGCAGAAAGTGCTGCTCTCTGGACATGTTCATACCAGCGGAGCTGGCCTCTAGACCTGGATTGATCTAGAGCAGTGATGGCGAACCTTTTTTGGGCCACGTGCAATAAGAGGGGGGAGCGCAGGGGGGTCATGCGTGTGCATGCCATAACCATAATGCAATGTGCAAAAAAACCCCAGCATGTATGCATGCATGACAGGTGCTCCCCACATTTTTTGCATGCTTTTTTTGCCCTCCCCAGGCTCCAGAGGCTTTTTAGGAGCCTGGGAAGGACAAAAATAGTCTTCCCCCCCTCCCGGAAGTCCTCTGGAGGCTTCAGGAGTTTCCCTGAAGCCTCCAGAGTGCAAAAAAATGGCCCTACAAGCAAACTAGAAGTGGAATAGACTTCTGGTTTACTTGTAGGGCCGGTATAAGCCCTCTGTAGCCACCAGGGGCCTCCAGGAGGTTTCCCTGAAGGTTCCGGAGGGCTAAAAACAGCCCTCCGAGCAAACAGGAAGTGACGGAGGGCGAAAAATGGCTTTTTCGAGAAAAATGGCTTTTTCGAGAAAAATGGCTTTTTCGAGAAAAATGGCTTTTTCGAGAAAAATGGCTTTTTCTCCATCACTTCCTGGCCAGCTGACAGGGCAACGCCTTGCGTGCCCTGACAAATGGCTCCGTGTGCCACCTGTGGCATGCGTGCCATGGGTTCGCCATCCCGGATCTAGAGCATTCTAGATCAATCCAGCTATGCAAACTGCAAACATTTCTCCAAATGTCCTAGTTTCCCCTGCCTTCCTCAAAAGACATGGCTATTGCTTAGTCAGCTATTAGAAAAACTGTGTTATTTCTGAAAAACACAAAACAAAGCATTTCTCAATGAATGCTTAAGGAAAAATTTACCTGCCCTGTATAAAAATTCCTGTCAATAGTTGCAATCTGCAGAATCACCTCTTGTTTATGACTCCGAGATTCTTTCTCCTTTGGAATGTACATATATGATTGCACAACTCGGTGGATTTGAATTTACCTCAGGTTTCCAGAGTTCTTCATTATTTGGGAATGCAACATAATCATTACGACGCACACAGATCTGGGGAAAGGATTCCACATCTTAACAAATACAGTCCTACTGTTTAAAATATTTGTAGAAGGGGACATAAAACGCTAAGTGTGCCAAAACAAGATCAGAGATTACAATCACAAGTTGAGTCTTGTTTAGGGCTAATCCTTATCATGCCTCTACGCCTCAGAGTTGAAAACTTCTCTGCCTCCAGAAAAAAAACATTTTAATCATAACACATTGATGAATACACAAAGAACGCTAGTATTTTGCCCCCACTCAAGGCAAATTCATAAGCTGCATTATGCTATTTAGCACTGAGTTAAAATGAGGTAATCTACCAATATGTGGAGATGCCTAGAGAATAAACCTGGAACAGTGAATATATTTACTAGGGAATAAGTTCCACTGAACATGGTAGGACATGATTGCTGTATACACATCTTTATACAATTTTGTTTGAAGCCAACATCCACCATCACATCTACAGGATGCAAACATTTAAAATTGTGTGTGTGTACACCAGAATATGCAGCTCTTTGAACATAATCTTACCAGCATTGTTTTTTACACACCATCAGATATGTTGGTGACTATTAGTACTCTATATTTCATGGTATATTCATGACCTCTTACCTATATCGGCTGTTCTACTCTAAATACTGGATATCTACAATGGCATATTGCAACATCCTTCTCTTTACCTTCCTGCAGGACAATATCACACAGCTCCTCTAACTTGCTATTTGTGCCATTATGATGTAGAAGAAATTGAAACAAATGCATATATGATTTGTATATTGTCCATATTGAGCTTTCACCAAAATTACTTTTCTAGTAACCATGCCAGGACAATCAGATGATTAGCATGCATCTTCCTATTAACCAACAAGTACTTTTATTGTAGGTCACTTAAAACATTACCAAATTCTGGAATCTACCATTAAGAATGTGTGGTAGATGTTGCCGATATAAACTTAGTTCCTCCTGTATTCCTCCTCCCAGTATTAGCTATTAGCTTTTGAATTTGCTTTCCCTATTCCTGACCTTTGGCTACAATAAAGTGTTTATATTTGGCTGGACATTAGCATTCATTGCCCCTTTGGTAACACATTCCTGGGAGCTTGTAAAGCCTATGGTTTGGAGTATATCTACTACTATTTAAAGTAAATTCTTTGAAAGTAATATCATTTACATTAGGCCAATCAATGGTGCATTGATCTCAATGTGACTTCTTTTAATATGTCTAAATAGATCCAACTCGGTACATAATTAGAGAGTGAAGCAGGTATGAAGTCATTTTTATGTAAAGTCAGTACAGTTTCTAACAAGGGGGGAAAGGGAAGAGATGTTGCAGACCTCATCAGCTAAAGAATCATCGACTGGTGGGGTCCCAGGAAGAGAGACTTCTCTGCTGTTGCCCCTGCCCTGTGGAATATTCTCCTCCTGGAGGTGGGCCCCCATTCCCCTGGCCTCCCCAAAACCTGCCTCTGAGGCTTTGTGTGGGAAGCCCAAAGGAGCAAAGGAGTCTTGGGGTTAGTTGGCCATCCATCTGCCTTTGTCAATTCATTTTTAACAGGGTTTATACTTTCCCTCTTAAAAGTTTAATTATAACTTTTTGATTTTTTAATTCTAAAATTTTAACTCTAATATTTAATTTTTTATACACTGTTTTATATTTTGCTGTTTTATTGTACACTGCCCAGGTTCCCTCATTGGGGGGAATGGGTGGTTTAGAAATGGGAGCTACAAATAAATATAGCTAGTCCTCGACTTACTACAGTTCATTCAGATTTACAATGGCAGTGAAAAAGTGGCCTATGACTGTTTTTTACACTTATGACTGTTGCTGCAGAATCCCCATGATCATGTGATCAAAATTCCGATGCTTGGCAACTGACTCATTTTTATAGCGGTTGCAGTGTCCCTGGGTCATGTGATCAGCTTTGCAACATTCTGATGAGATAAGTCAATGGGGAAATCCAATTCATTTAACAACTGTGTTTACTAACTTAACAACTGCAGTGATTCACTTAACAGCTATTGCAAAAAAGGTTGTAAAGTGGGGCAAAACTCACTTAACAAATGTCTCACTTAGCAATAGAAATTTTAGGGTCAGTTGTGGTTGTAAGTCAAGGACTACCTGAAAATAAAGGAACTGTTTGAGGAGAACAAAATCTACAATAGGTATTGAGTTTAACATAGAAGGAAGGAGGGAGGGAGGGAGGGAGGGAGGGAGGGAGGGAGGGAGGGAGAAAAGAAGGAAGGAAGGAGAAAGAGGGTGGGGAGAGAGAACCTTGCCCATTAGAGAATAGGTTGCCATGGCAGGGCTTTATTAAATGATTCATATTCATAAACAAATTAATCAGGCTTGATACAAAGAGAAATAAATATTTATAGAATCATTGAAATGTGTGTTTCCATACTGTGCTCTAGTAAATGCAAATGTCTCATGGGATTGAAGACTCAATAAACTACAGAGAGCACACCATTATATAAAGCACAATCTGTCACTTACATATTGAAATAACGGGTATAAATGCGTACATTTCTACCCAGAGTCCACTAGAGAGTACTAAAACAGACAAATATAATTTCTGCTGCACTGATCCCATTGCACATTCTCCTTTCAGAGGTTTCAATGTCCTTGCAGGTCGCCAGTTGAAGAAATGCCTGATGATTTGCTGTTTTGTAGACCTGCAAGTCATCTAAATGCTCATATTCTTGTCTGACATTCTTCTGATGTGCCTCAACAGATCACAGAATAACTAGCCAAGTCATATATCATTAATAATGCTTTCCATAGGCTAGCAAACATTAATTTGAGGGGAATTTTAAAAACTAAATTGTTACTATACAAATATCCTTTTTTCTATTGTCACATAATGTAAAGTGTGAGTGTGTATGTACTGTGTGGTGTGTGTGTGTGTGTGTGTGTGTGTGTATTCCTCTCCTTCCCTCCCCCCCCCCTTTTTTTCTCTCTTCCCAATTGGATTTTCTAGGTTTTTTCCTTTCAAAATGTTTGGTTCTCATCAAAGAAGCTGCCATCTGACAGCAAAGAATATAAATCTTTCCACCAGTTAGTTAGCACTAAAGAAGCTTCTTGGATGAAAAGCAAAAGATTTTAAAAGGAAAAAAACCAAGGAAGTCCTGTTGTCTTGGGGGGAGGGGAATGTTGGCTTTGGGATGCCCTTGCTTTTAGGTAACCTTGTAAATCAAGATAATCTAAAAAAATCTTCATTATTTAAACAACCGTTTTATCGGGCCAGCAGGCCCATTTCCTAGCTTCTGGTCTTGGTTTTGCCATTTACCAACTCTCACTTCAACTGCTAGAATATTATCTCTGTTGACTGAATGTCTCACAAGAAACTAGTTTTTCTGGTAATAACTTCTCAGCTGAGTTTCACTGCTGTTTTCACAGGTTAGCCCTATGAATTGTGTGTTGCAAAAGCTTTGCTTGTTATTGCTTGGTGCTTTGCATGCCTGAAACACGAGAATGTGGAAAATGCCTTAACATGATTTTCATGTATCACAATTTCCTAAAAAAAAATTTTTTTTTGAAGACCATCTTTATGCCACATGTTACTGTCATAATGTATATATTAAGATTCGCTGCCACCAAATAGCTTCATATGAAACTTGATGGGCTTATTCCATTCAAAATGTTTTTATTTATTTATTTATTTATTTATTTATTTATTTATTTATTTATTTATTTATTTATTTATTTATTTATTTATTTATTTATTTAATTAATGTATTTAATGTATTTAATGTATTTAGATTTATTAGATTTAGATTTATTAAATTTTTTGACCGCCCTTCTCCCTTGCGGGACTCATTTGCCACCCATCTCACTGCACTCTGACTCTGGGCAGCTTACAAGGTTAAAAGTGGTACCTTGGTACTCAACTGTTTTGAAACTCATCAAATTTGGTACTTAACATATTTTGCCATGAAAAATTTGTCCTGGTACTCATTGTTGGTTTCGTACTCATTGCACAAGCTACAACTTGTCAATGTTGGTTGCCTTGTTGGCTGCCCTACATTATTCCATATGGGAAATATTTGCTTAGTACTCACCATATTTGGTACTCATCACTCCTTCCAGAACCAATTAGCAATAAATACTGAGATATCACTGTAATGCAACACATCAACATGTATACAGTAAGATTAAAACAATATAAAAATACAAGTACATGTTCGGCTTCATCCACAAATCTTGTCCAATTTTACCCAAAGATATATTTATATAGCTATTCAATAGCAATTTGGTTATTTATATAGCTATCAGATATATCTATTTTATTTTAATTTAGGACTATAATCAAGAGATTGTGTAGCAGGCTTGTTTTTCTGTCCAAGTTCAGAATATTTTCCAATTTTTTTGGAGGGGGGGCTGAATTAAAACTGGACATGCTCTTACTCTAAACCACAATTGGTTTAGACTAAGAAGAAATTATAAGTGTCAAAGTGACTTGCAATCGCAGTAATAATCCTAGATATACAAGAGTCAGATACAAGAGTTATCAGAAATCAGTAGATATATGCCAAACACCAATAATCTCATATTTCTTAATTCCTGGCAACCTTTGTATCTTCGTCCCAACAGTCCCATAACTGGGTCTGCTAACATATTTCCTCTTTAAAGCATCTCTGATTTAACTTCTTATAAATTTTCTGTGGATTGACATACTAAGTTTATCTTCCTCTTAAGATAAATGTTTGCACTGAAGTAGCCCCAAAGTATTCAGCTAAATCATTTGGGACAGTATATAAACCTTATGAAAGTTTAGATGGAAACGAGCATCTAAATTGTTTTTTAAAATGCTGTTATGCTTTAGGAATGTATTTCTGGCAAAGAAAGCAAAAACTTGCACACAGTGTCTTTTTATAGTCCAGTTTATGCAATAAATGGTTGTATTGATGTAGTTCTAATTGTAACCATTTTCCCTGCAAGAGAATGAGAGTGACATCAGTTTTCACATCATAGGAGAACAGCTTTGTGGATGTGGTTGAAAGCATTTCTGTTCAACTCATTCTAGCAAGTTTTTGCTGCTGAAACAAACTTTTCTTTTGATTATTGTTTCCCGAATTTGATAGGTAGCCAATTTATTGTTGTAGTGGAGGCTTTTGTAATGACATGTTTTAGATTCCTTTAAACATTTTATTATTCCAAATTATATTTTCAAAAATGGCATTTTTGGAACAATATGGAATTGCTGCTTCCTTTATAGAAAACTTACTGTCCCGCTGACATTTTTTTTCCTGCATGCATTTTGACTGATATGCTGTTGAAGAACTCAGTTAAATTTGGGGTAAATTGTCGGCTTGCTAAAGACCACATAGAGGTGACTTTACTCTTCCAGTAAAAGTACTATCAATTCTCAGGTGTCATGGAAGAAAGTAATAGTTATTTTAGGCCTTTATCCTCAGGCATAATCAAATTCATATCACAATGAAAATAGTGATGCAACTAGAACCAATAACTAATATTCAAATATATGATAGATGGGGAGATAGATAGAGATGATAAAGAGATAGATAGATAGATAGATAGATAGATAGATAGATAGATAGATAGATAGATATTTTATTTATTTATTTTATTTTATTAAATTTATACCTCACCCTTCTCCAAAAGGACCAAGGGCGGCGCACAGGAAATGTAAAAATACATAACAAAATCAAGTAGAAAATTTAAAAAACTGATTTGATACCGTCCTGCGCTAAAACCAAATTAAAATCCCAAAATTTAAAAACTGTCTAAAATAGTCATTTGTGGAGGTTAGGTTAGATAGACAGACAGACAGACAGACAGACAGACAGACAGACAGACAGACAGACAGACAGACAGACAGACAGATATAGAGAGAGGGGGGAGAGAGTTGAGAGAGAATAAAAGAGTTAGAGTTAGAGAGAGGGGGGAGAGGGATATATGTATGTATGTATGTATGTATGTACGTACGTATGTATGTATGTTAGATTTTGAGCTGATAAGTAAATAAACAAGGGAGACTAGGATAGATCTATTTCTAGCTATTTCGCTCTCATCAGCTAGCCATACCCTTACTGGGATTCGAACCAGAGAAGTATTACATTATTTTATTTTATTATTTATTTTTATTTTATTAAATTTATATCCTGCCCTTCTCCAAAAGGACCCAGGGCGGCGCACAGGAAATTAAAATACATACAAAAAACAACAGTAGAAAATTAAAAACCCATTAAATCCCCATCCTGTGCTAAAACCAATTAAAATCCCCAAATTAAAACTATCTATGGCTAGTCCCAGCGGAGGTTATGTTAGGCTGGCTTGGTGAAAGAGGTGTGTTTTTAAACACTGGCGGAAGAGGCGGAGGTCGGTGATGGTACGAAGTTCTGGGGGTAGGTCGTTCCACAGGGCAGGGCCCGCCACAGAGAAGGCCCTTCCCCTGGGTGTCGCCAGTCGGCATTGTCTGGCCGACGGCACCCTGAGAAGGCCCTCTCTGTGGGAGCGTATCGGTCTAAGGGATGTATGGCATGTGAGGCAGTTGTAATTGCCACCAGACCACTGGTTCTTATCCTGATCAGCTGAGACAGGGGAATAAGTATATGCTTGTGTCAAAGAAAAGCAGTATACTTCTTCCCTTAATTGGGGCTTACCAGGGTGTTGTGACACAAATATATATAATATATATAATAGAGATAGAAACACATAGAAAATCTGAGAGACTTCCGGTTCCGGCTCCAGTGGCGACGGGCGAGCCTAGCGCTCGCTCGCCGCTTTGTTGCCTTTTCTGCCCCCCCACGGGGGCGAGACGCTCCGGTTACCGGAGGTCTCCCGTAGGGTCGGCTCGGAGAGGACGTTCTTCCTCACGGCAGTGGGGAGAGCACTCCCCTCCGTGACCTAGGTGAGGAGGAACATGCTGCGGGGGGTTCTCCCTTCGCCAACGGCTGTCGGCGCCATTCACTTCAATGCAGAGGGCTGAGCGGAGAGATCGGAAGGTCTGCCGAGGCTTCAGCTGCGAGGGAGAGTGAGTTTTAAAAAGACTTTTTTTCCTTGCTGCCAGCCAGGCTGAACGGACTGGGAGGGGGGTGTTTGTTTCCAAAAAAAAACCCTCGGACTTAAGCGGCACTTTAAAATGGCTTCTCTGGAAGAGAAAGCGGAAATCTTAAATCCGGACTGTCTCTAACAAGGGAAAGTGGTATGCGGCTACTTGCAACATTGTTTCTAGGTCTGGCTGGATAAAAAAAAATTATTTTTCTACTCTCTCCTCTGGGCTCTGAGATGGGCGGTGGAAGGTGGCTTTTCTTTGCCCCTGCCTGATTATTTCAACTATGGAAAATTCCCAGCGTCTCTTTGCAATTGGGACTCTCTCTGGATATTAATGAAGAATTTTATTCTTGCTGGATTTGTGATTTCTTTTCTGGAGTACCTTCGCTATTATAACTATTGAGTTGGAAAATTGTCTCTCTCTTGGTTCCTGAATTTTACAACGTTTCAACCTTGATCAGAACTTTTGGCTCCCGGTTAGTCTCACCAACCCCACCCTGAAAACGCCATTTTGGTGGCATTGACTTTAACAGTTAATCATGGCTCAAGAAACAGCACTGGCAAGTTTAGAACAACGGATGGCTTCTCTTGAAACTGTTATACAAACTTTGGTAAAAGAAATTCAGGCCCAGAGGGCAGAAAACATCAATTTCAAGAAGGAGCTATTGGATACACGGAAGCAAATGCTGGAAAACACACAGAAGACTGAAGAATTGGAAGGGGGGTTGGTGGGGGTTAAGGGAGATATTAAAAATGTTATTAAAGAGGTTGGGGAAACAAATGGGCATGTGTCTAGGATAGATATGGAAAGAATGACACATTTTTGAGATTTCAGAACGTTCTTGAGGAATCTGGTGAATGCCTCCCTGATCTTATGAGCACAATTTTAGCAGACTATTTACAAAAACCTAAAGATGAGATCAGGGGGGACATTGACCTAGCCTACAGAATTAACTCAGCATATGCCAGGATAAATGAAGTGCCTAGAGAGATACATGTGAAATTTGTTAGAAGGTCAACCAGAGAGGAAATCCTGAAAGCGCAGAGAGGTAGTCCATTAATTTACCAACAAAAAGAGGTTGCTATCTTGAAGCAGATCCCTAGAAAGATTCGAGAAGCAAGGAGGGAATTTTCCTTCTTGTCAAAAATTTTATTTGATCACGGGATTTGGTTCAAGTGGGTGACACCCGAAGGGATGCTGGTGTTCTGGGAAGGGGGAAGAGTGAGGATTAAAACAGTTGTTGAGGCGGAAGCCTTTCTTAAAAAACATTCCTCTGCCCTGGGGGTAGATCCAGGGGGGACGGAGGGGGCTGCGGCCCCGCCCGCTGGGGGCCAGGGAGGAGAAAAAGAAGATACAATAGCCAAGAGACTTAGATCGAAAAAATAACTTTGCCTTGATTTTTCTGAACAATTTTGCATAATATTTTATCTGGATTTTTGTAAATGTCTGACAGCATGGAATTGAGAATTTAGGTATATGTACTTGCTTTTACCTTGTAGTGTTATGAAAAATGTTTTTTTTTTGTTATTTTATACTCTGTATTTTGAGGTCTCGGAAGGGCCGACGACTCTGACGTGAATGCTCTCAAAATTTCTTTGTATCCCTTACCCTACCCTATAGAAAAAATGTAAAACCAATAAAACTTTTTCAATATAAAAAAAAAAGAAAATCTGAGAGAAAGAGAAAAGAAAGATGAGAAAATAATCACAAATTTTCCCAGCTCTATAAAATATAATATAGAATTTTTTTCATATTCACCAACATGTTGCCACAGAATTAAGTTACCGCCTGAGGAAAGACTCTCTTTAGGAACACCCCATTATTAGAGTCAAGCAGCAAGGAAAACCTGAAGCCAGATCAGCCCCTTTGTCTTTCCAAAACCAAAAGAAACATTAGTTGTGTGGGATTTTTAAAGCATTTTGTTTCCTAAGCAAAACTAAAAAATACATCTAAATAACGATTGAGAGCTGGCCAAGTCTGAGGTAGAAATTGTCACTGATTAATTCATCAGTTATAATCAGCTGTCTCTCTTCATGGAGAGTTGGGTGACATGTAAACTTAATAAATTACATTTATTATTGTTGGCCACATACAACAATTGATAATAAAGCTTAACAATTGTTGATAAGAAAAGGAAAAAAAGTACCGTATTTTTCAGAGTATAAGTCGCACTTTTTTTCCTCTAAAAAGAGGCTGAAAATCTGGGTGCGTCTTATACATCGAATACAGCATTTTTTGCCTCCTGGAACCCCGCCCACTGCACCAAACTGGCTGTGCCTAGCCTTATGGAGGCTTCCAGAGAGCTCCTGGGGGCTGGGGAGGGCAGAAATTAGCGTAAAATGGGCCATTTTACACCCCCCAGGCCCCAGCAGCACTCTGTAAGCCTCCATAGGGCTATGCATGAAATTTATTTGACCCAAAAATGGCCCGTTTTCGCTCATTTTTTACCCACCCCAACCCCCAGGAGCACTCTGCAAGCCCCCCCCCCCCCAAGGCTATTCATGCTTTTTATTTGAAAAAAAGGCCCCGTTTTCACGGAGAAACAGGCAGTTTTGATGAGGTTTGCAGAGTGCAAAGGCTTCCCCTTCCCCCACCCTTTTGGAAGGCTCTTTAACTGTTTCTGTGCCAGCAGAAACAAAATCTTAAGGTTTGTCAGCGATTTCCTTCTCCAGGACATGGATAAATACACCTGGAAACATCAACCTATCTACCTACTCTCTCTCTCTCTCTCCCTACCTACCTACTGTATTTCTCTCTCTCTCTATTTCTCTCTCTCTCTATTCCTTTATCTACCTATCTACCCTCTCTCCCCCTACCTATCTACTGTATTTCTCTTTCTATTCTCTCTCTCTCTCTATTCCTTTATCTTCCTACCTACCTACAGAAACTCTGTCTCTCTCTACTTACCTACTGTATTTCTCTCTCTCTATCCTTCTACCTACCTACCTACCTACAAACACACACTTTCTGTCTCTCCCTACTCCCTACTATATTTCTCTATCTCTCTCTACTTCTCTCTCTCTATTCCTTTATCTACCTACCTACCCTCTCTCCCTACCTACCTACTGTATTTCTCTCTCTCTATCCTTCTACCTACCTACATGCACTCTCTCTCCCTCCCTCCCTCCCTACTATATTTCTCTATCTATTTCTCTCTCTCTATTCCTTTATCTACCTACCTACCCTCTCTCCCTACCTACCTACTGTATTTCTCTCTCTTTCTATTTCTCTCTCTCTATCACTCTACTTACCTATCTATACACACATTCTGTCTCGATACATACCTACTGTATTTCTCCCCCCCTTTACCTACTTACCTACCTACACACACACTCTCTCTCCCTACCTACCTACTGTATTTTTCTCTGTCTCTTTCTATTTCTCTCACTCTATTCCTTTACCTACCTACCTACTCTCTCTCCCTACCTACCTACTGTATTTATCTTTCTTTCTTTCCCTCTCTGTCCCTCTATCTACCTACCTACTTTTTTTGTAATTTGCTTCTTCAACACCTTGGTGCATCTTATACTCCGGTGCGTCATACTCTGAAAAATATGGTATGTAGATTGGATATTGAAATGCCTGGAGATAGCAGAACAGAAGAAAAAGAACTGGAGAAAAACCACAAAATTCGGAGGCCTGCAAATAGTAGTAGAACAACCATGCAAAAGAAAGCCAAGATAAAACCAGTATAATAGGAGCCTTGGGTGCAATTCCAAAACATCTGGAGCACTACTTGAACACAATCGGAATTGGCAAAATCATCACATCAATTGCAAAAGGCACTCTTACTTAGAACAGCTTCTATCTTGCAAAAACACCTTTAATACTACCAGACAACATCTGCTATCCTCTGCCCTTGGGAAAGACTCAATAGAAGGATGAAAATGCCAAGTCCAGTCACAAAATACAAAGACCCGCAAATAGAGATAGAATGATTGTGGCAAAAGAAAGTCAAGATAGTGCCAATAGGCATCTTGGGTACAATCCCAACACATCTGGAAAACCTCATTAACACCATTGGCATTGACAAAAAGTTGCAAAAAGAAACTTTACTTGGAACAGCTTGCATCCTACAATGTCACCTTTAACACTGTCAAACAACATCTACCTATCGCAGGTCCTTGGGAAAGACTCAATGGGTGGATAAAAATGCCAAATCCAGTCAAAACATCCAACTGTGTGACCAACCATAGTAACAATAAATGAATTGTACTTTTTTGACTCTTTTTCTCTGCAAGCATGGCTTCTTCTTGGTCCATCAGATATTTCTAATGGACATCCATCACAGGAGAAAAGATTACCTATCATCAACGTGATGCCAGAAGCAAGCATTTGCTCATGATCATGGGTCCTTTGAGATTTTACAGGGTAGGCACATCCTATTTCTGATCGAGGAAAAGGAGTCATATATAATCTCAAGAAGGGCATTCAATAAATATGAAGAGTTCCAAAGGAATCAAATTAAGTGATAGGGCTAGAGACACTACCCTACATCACATATATCCATTGATTTCCCCCCCACATTTTCTTGGGAAGGAAGAAATCCCACAGATGATTTTACATATCTCTGACTAATATTTTAAACACAATTCACCTTCATATGCATGGTTTTATATATTAGCACTGAACTGAAATTGATGGATGCTGGAAGATCTGTGCATTATTGCTGTGCTGCCTATGATGGCATCCACAATGTTGACCCACCCTGTCATTCTAAAATAATTTAGCAATAGAGGTAGATAGTTTTGCAAGAGTGATATGCAGCAAAATGGTTATCAGAAAGGCGAATGCTTCCTTGCTGTGCCATTCCTCTTGTAAAGTACTTTGGAATGAGCTAACTTTCTTTTCCTGTACCGTACTTTTATCTAGGGGTTGTCTCTTTTATCATTTTTATCTTGATAGCTAGAGTCTGGTTTGCACAGCAGTGTCCACCGTGCAATTGAAATTCCTTTGCTAAAGTCCCAATATAGGCCCTCAAATGAAATGCTTTTTACAGATTCCTATCTAAATAAGGGGCAGATAATAGAGTGCAGTATCTTCAAATGTAAGAACACACACACAAACACACATCTCTCTAGGGAACCAACAGTCCAATCATGGTAATCTGTTTTAGATGGAAGGAGAACATACAGATATACCGTAGATGGAGAAGGAAAAACAACTCTTCTGTACACTTATAGTCATAACAGCCCATATCCCAGCATAAACTGCTGTGTGATATGAATTCATCACTTTATCCATGCACAATACGAGAAAATAAATGTTACAATCTGTATCATTGTATTTTCGGCACAATTCAAAAGTCCCATTAGGGAGATTCACTAATTTCGTGGTCTCGTTCTTGAGCCTCTGTTTCAGCTATTGAAGAATCTGATTAAGTAGCCCTAGGAATTTACCAAATGTATTTCAAGAATAATCCTCATTCATTGCAATCAATAAAAATCCAAGGTAAAAGGAATGTTTTTAAGGAGTAACACCAAATATCATAACCCTAAACCAGATGGCAGTCTACTCCTTTCCCCATTGAAAGCCCTGGCAAATATTGGCTAGTAATACTTAGTAATTAAGTAGATGAGTTTGCACGTAAAGAGATTTTTAATCCCTTGATTTGTTTGTTGAGCAAACCATGGGGGATTAGCTAATCTAAATGAGTTCATATATATCAGTGACTTTTAGAGAATATTTAATATTTGTGACCTTTCTCACTGTGACAATGTTTGGGAACCCTATTTCAAACTACAGGAGAACTCCTAAAAATCAATATGTACTTCCAAATAGTTGAAGGAAAAATACTTAACGCTACCCTTATGGGAAAATTACCATACATAAAGGATTTATCAGTCCCTTGGTTAATAAATATGCATCTGTTGCCAGCTATTCTTTTCTTAATTTTCTTCATTAGAATCAAAAATCCATATGAAGTTTCATTTATATCAAAATTACAAATGTTTGGTTCATATAATTGCTTTGCTGGGAGAGCTAGCTATTGCCTATGGGGACTATGTAATTGGTGTGGAAGTGGAGGGGGAGGTTGTCATCATTTCTATTTTAAGTATTTTTTTACTTCTCATATACTGCAAAGATCTTGCCAACAAAATACCACATTTCTAAAATTATTCTGTACAAAAATTTCTCATTATCTTACCAAAGCATTGAAAGGTACTATAATATTGAATCAGCATTAATAACCTGCTATAATAAACAACCCAGTGAACTTTTTATTGTTGAAGTGACCAGGCAATTATTTGCTTATTTTTGAGAAGAGACAATAAGACCATGAAAAATATCAAACTTCTGTTTCTATAGACTTCAAAAGCACTGGAAACCAGAATGAATTTAGTCTCCCCCCTCCAAAAAAATACGATATTTATGTTATTTTGATACATACTACAGTGTGGTTTCATTATGAATATTACACCAAAAGAGAGATACAAATTCTAGAGATTAAGAGACTAACCCTGAAATTTAGTAAAAATGTGCAGCGTGATGATATCAAATAATTGGAATCCTATGCAGGAAGGATGGCTTGGGTGTTAAAATGGATTTCAAAGGCATTTTAGAAGCTGCTGACGATAAATTGGGAGAAAATAATAGAAATCAGACAAGATGCTATGTTTTATAGCATTTAAACATTCTTCTGATTTGGTGAGTAAGGTTCTCAGAATGGCTGTGAGAAACAGATAAACATAGAGAAGGCAAACTGAGTGTGAACACAGGGCCAGGCAAGCACATGAGGGTTGTGCAATGTGCTTGCCTGGCCCTGTGTTCACACTCATCTATTTAGGCCTCTATTCACTTAAGTCTGTGGTCCCACTTGATGGGCTCCCTGATACACTTGTCTAAAGTCAGCTCAGTCCTCAAGCTGAAATAGTTTCCTTCTGTTGACTTTTGTGGTCAATACCACAACAATTAACCCCTCTATGGGTAATTCTCTCAGGCCTTTTAATGTTGTGCTCTGTTATAGTACAAAGAGGCTGCCTAATTATTACTTTTCCTCATGAGTAAGTTCTGGTGCCTAGTAGTTATTTAAATTCTTATTAGTTTGCCTGACATGTTTTCACTTTTATTTTCTGGTTTTAGTTGGAATTTTAGACACTTTTTTTTTTAAATGCAGACTATCCTGGGAAAGAATGCTAGATATAAACAGTTAAATGACAGATAAGTCAATGAATTGACTGTTTGCCTTCCGGTCACATATCACAAGCCTTCTATAGAGTTCAGTCTTAGTAGATTTTATGGCCTTTTCAGGCTTGTCCTCCTCCTCTTAAGGAGAGGCAGGAACAGAAGCTGAGTATGGATCCTGGTGAGTCTTATTAGTGGATTAAGGCCCAGCACTGGTTTCTCATTCTGAAATACAGCTTTCAAGTCTATCAACAAGGACAGAGAAAAAGTAGTGTAACAGTGTCATGAAAGTGTCGTGGTCTACTCAGAATTTTAAAAAAGTTCAGTGGTGGATGTTGGAGGATCCAATCTGAGTAAGTCACTGGGACCAAAGGTTTATTCTTCCAAGCTTTTGGGCTCTTGCTGGAGCCCAATTCTCAAGGAACATCTCAGGAAATGTCTCTCTTTCCAGAATGTGGTAGATGCAATCAGGCAGGTTCTGCTATAGAAAGGCTATGTCTATCAGGTATGGGAATGACTTCTCTGAAGTCATTGGCCAAAGTTGTCTTGAATTAACCATGACTCTAACTTAGGCTGTCTGACTTTCTTAGCCTTTGCAAAAATGTTCTTAGATTTAATCTTATTGGGGATGACGATAGATTAAATCAAGGGTGTCAAACTGGCGGTCCCATGGGCCAGATGCATCACGCATGGGCCATGCCCACCCTGGCTGTGCAAAGACAAAAAACATCACATGTCACATGGCATCACATAACGCAATCGAATGGATGAAATGAATATCATAGCAATGACATAACAATGGTAAGATATAAAAAAGGATATCAGAACCAAGGGAAAATTCATAGCAAAACCCTTTTGCGATAGGCATTTAAAATTTAAAAATGCAATAATCCCCTCTCTCTTGTGATGATTTTAGGAGAACTAGTTAGGGCTCATTTACCTGGCTCTGTCTATGAGTTAGAACTGCTTAGGCTGTGAGGACTTAGAGTCTGAGTCAAATGTTTAACAAAGAACATAGTTTAGATGGCTTTAAACAACGGCCACGTAGGATTACATAGGTTCTGAAGTCCAAGGCCTTGCTTAGAATCTACCTTCAGAGCTTATCCTGCTTCCGCTTGACTACTTCCAATAAAGAGAGCCTCGGATTTCTTTTATTATCTGTAGTTACTTATATTAGGCTATGTTTATCTCAGTGGTGGGTTTCTGCAGGTTTGCACCTACTCGCAAGAGCCGGATGGTGAAATTTAGAGAGTCGGTGAGAGGGGGTTCCACCGGCGGACCCAGAAGTAAGTCTGGCCTGCCGCTGCCGGTAACCCAATGGGAAGGAAAGGAAAGGAAGGCAGAAAGTAAGAAAGGAAAGGAAAGGAAAGGAAAGGAAAGGAAAGGAAAGGAAGAAAGAAAGAGAATTTATCATCACAATTGAGCCCAAAATTTTAGTTGCTAAGCAAGAGCGTTGTTAAATGAGTTTCACTACATTTTACAACTTGGCCACTCCCACCCTGTCACATGACTGCCAAGCCACGCTCACAAAATAGGCCAGACCTAGAGAGTAGGTTCTAAAAAAATTTGAAACCCACCACTGGTTTATCTGTAATGTATGCACAAATATCATTGGCTGGCTTGCACTGTCCAGAAATTTCAGGCACAGAAAGCAAAACTCAAACAGGTGATAAAGTACTAAAAGAAATAGACGTCTTTTCTCTTCTCCCTCCTACTCCTCTTCCTCAGTGACAATCTTTTACAGGTGATCTTTGATTTACAAACACAGTTGAGCCCAAAATTTCTGTTGCTAAGCAAGACAATTGCTAAGCGAGTTTTGTCCCATTTTACAACCTCTCCTGACAGAGTTGTTAAGTTACTAACTTGGTTGCGAAATGAATTAGTTTTGCTTATCAGAAGGCTGCAAAAGGTGATCACGGCTACCGGCAGAAATGTATGGCACCTGCCAAGTGCTCAGATTTTGATCATGTGACCATGGAGATGTTGCAAGTCATAAATGCAAAAAACCAACAACCCCAAACCCAGTCCCGAGTCACTTTTTACAGTGCTATTATAACTTCAAACTGTCTGTCAGCCTCTACTTTGCCTACTTTTTCATAGTAACGGGGAAGGTGGAGACTCATGGTATTTGGGCGGGGGTGGGGGATAGATGCTGGAGGAGATATCACAAAGGGAGATTTGTTCTCACCATCTTCCACACATGCTGATGGCTCGTGTTTGGTTTTGGTCAAGGTCAACCGTCTCTGAAACCATTCGAAGATGCACCCCACATGACACCTTTGGGAGCTGGAGATTGGACATTGGGTTGGGGTAACTAGGGGGGTGTGAGGGCTTTGGGTAAAGGTTTGATATGTACAAGTTTGCACTTTTTGCTTCAGATCTTGCTTCACTTTCGCTGTTTTCATTTCCAGTAAAAGTACCTTTTCTCTAATCAAATGGAGTTGAGGTTGTTCTTTCTTGGATTTTGAATGAGGCACGCCTGACACTGTCACTAAACGAATGGTTATAAATTGAGGACTACATTTATTGGCTTGTTTGTTTTTTTATTTATATTTCATGAGTCTAGACCCACCCTCCATCTCTCTCAGGGGTCATGCAGCTTGTTTTTCTCTTTATCTTACCAAATCTTAGAAAACTTGCTCCATCTATAATGCCTAATTGGTGCTGAAGAAATTGTGTAAGCAGAAGGCAAGGAAGATGTTTATGTCTTGCTCCATCTCTGGATAATTTAATTCTTTAAAGCAAACCTTCCTTAAGCTTACAGCAGCTGTTTCTTGCTTTCTCCCATCCTATATAGAGCCAGCACATAAATTCAGAGTCTTTTTTTTATTACAGTGGAACGGATGAAAATAGATAACAGGTTGTAATGGACTTCCGATAACTCGGATGCCACTGGTGTTGGCAACAATCTTTATGATTACTACTACTATTATTCTTTTTCTTTTCCTGTTGGCTGTTGCTGCCAAACCTATTGACATAAATAGGAAGCAATCTTTCTCTGCACTTTGGCCTCATTTGCAGAAACACATTGCAAAGTTCATGAATCATCTGGCCCATTTACAAAAGGAGAGAGGAAATAATGTGCTAACGTCAGAGAAAAGGCTTTTCCCCGGCTAACTCCTATATGCCCACCTCCAATGTTCTTCCCCACACCCAAGTATTGAGTGATTAAAAAAAATATTAACATGGCAACTAATGAAGTCTAATGAAAAGAAGGAGTAGGGGTGGCATGATAGCAGTGTTCCAATCTTTGAAGGTTTCCTCTTTTTTTTCAAAAGCACCAAAAGGTAAGACAAGAAACAATGGATGGAAACCAACCAAAGAGAGAAGTAACCTGGAACTAAGGAGAAAATTCCTAATGGTGAGAGCAAACAATCAATGGAATAACTTGCCTTCAGAACAGTGGTGGGATTCAAAAATTTTTTACTACCGGTTCTGTAGACGTGACTTGGTGGGCCTGGCTTGGTGACCATGGCATGGAAAGGATACTATAAAATCTCCATTCCCACCCTACTCCAGGGGAAGGTTACTGCAAAATCCCCATTTCCTCCTGATCGGTTGGGACTCTGGAGGCAGAGAATAGATTGGGGCAGGGCCAGTCAGAGGTGGTATTTACCAGTTCTCCGAACTACACAAAATTTCTGCTACTGGTTCCCCAGAACTGGTCAGAACTTGCTGAATACCATCTCTGCTTCAGACGTTGTGGGTGCTCCATCACTGGAGGCTTTCCAAAAGAGACTGGACAACCATTTGTTTGAAACGATATGAGGGTCTGCTGCTTGAGCAGAGATTTGGACTAGAAGACCTCCAAGTTCCCTCCCAACTCTATTAGAGTATTCTATGTTCTAATTGTTCTGGAACTCGAAAGGGTTAGTTGCTTTAATAAAGCGTGTAAGGAGGCTAAAAGACTGCACATCAATCTGGATCCAAACTACACGAATGGATGCATATATGCATGTGGTAGCCAGTTTATTCTAGTGGCTGAGGCCTCAGGCTAAAAAACAAGAGACTGGGAGTTCAAGTCCCGCCTTGAAAGCCAGCTGAATGATTTGTGGAACCAGTTATTATCTCCCTGCCCAATTCACCTCGCAGGGTTGTTGTGATGGGGACGATAGGAGAAACTGTGTTGGATATTTTCACCACCTTGAGTTATTTGTAAGGATAATAATGGCAGGATATAAATAAATAAAAGATAAAATAAAAATAAATTTAAACCATAGAGACATACATACATTCCCGTCACGCTATTCTTTTTGGGGATAAGCAGTGGTATACTCAGAACCGAAAGTAAGTAAGAAGTAGCAACATAAATAAATTAAAGGAAGAGATAAAAGGGAAAGCATAGCTAAAACTAGTTACACCAAACTTACTCACTATAATTCTGTAGTTTTTCATCCTTGCAAACCATTCTTGATTCCATCACATCCACATTCATACAAGAATCATTTTAGTTTTCACCTCAGTGTACGTATATATATATATATATATATATATATATATATATATATATATATATATATATATATATATATATATATATATACATACATACATACATACATACATACATACATACATACATACATATATATATATATATATATATATACGTACACTGAGGTGAAAACTAAAATGATTCTTGTATGAATGTGGATGTGATGCAAAACAAATATATATATATATATATATATATATATATATATATATATATATATATATATATATATATATATATATATATATATATATTTGTTTTCTGAGGTTTTCGCGGGTGTTTGTATGTAGGTCTTTGGTTGTTCGGGTTTTCTCCCGCGTAGAATTGGAAGTATCTTCACGACGTTTCGATGAAATCTCATTCATCATCTTCAGGCTGGTGCTTCGGGCTTGGTGCTTCCAGGAGCAATGTGAGATCTCAGCCGGTTCCTCTTTTTAACTGCCAGTGGGGGTGTGACTTGATTGGATGGGAGCTTGGCTGCATTCTGATTGGGTGGAGGTGTGTTCTGATTGGTAGGGGGTTTGGCTGTGCTCTGATTGGATGGTAGTTTGGCTGTGCTCTGATTGGATGGGGGCGTGTTCTGTTTGGGTGGGGGCCTGGTTGTGCTTGTGTTAGTCTGAGTTGCAGAGGAATTTGACCTGGTGAGCTGCATTGCTGTTGTTTGGCTTCGCGTTTGTGGTCGTACCACATCTCCGTGGTGGGCATCAGTTTGCTTCATGTATGGATTGGAGGGGTTTAAAGTGGCTAATAATGCAGCTTTGGTCTGGCTTCTGGTTTGTGGTCGGGCTTCTGATTTGTGGTCATCTTCGGTGTGGGTTTGGGTTTGCTTTTTGCGTGGATGTGTGATAGTGACATCCTGTGTGGTTTTCGTGAGTGTGGGTCTGGTATCATTCTTTGTGTTAGGGACTCGTTTGTCAATGAGGGCAGGTTTCCAAATGATTGGTAGGCGGGAGGTATCATCTCGTTTATTCATGCTGTGTGGCCGCTTTTCTATCTCAATAGCTTCTCTGATTATTCTGTTGTTATAGTGTTCAATTTTGGCAATAGTTCTGGTCTTTTTAAAGTCTATATCATGTCCTGTGGCTTTGAAGTGTTGGACCAGGGAAGAAGTTGGTTCCTCCTTTCTGACTGAGTTTTTGTGTTCTTCAATGCGTGCCTTTATTCTTCTGTTGGTTTGTCCGATGTATGTGGTGGGGCAGGTGGTGCATGGGATTTCATATACTCCTTGATTTTCTAACTCTATTTTCTCTTTGGGGTTTCCTAGGATGGTGGATATTTTTCGGTTTGTGTAGAATGCTGTCTTGATGTTGTGTTTGTGGAGGATCTTGCTGATTCTGTCTGTGGTGCCTTTTATGTATGGGAGGAGGGCTTTGCCGTTTTCTTGTTCACTGTCTTGGACTTTAGTGGGGTTTTCTTTTTGGATTAGGTTAGTGATCTTGTTTCTTTGGAATCCGTTGGATGTTAGTACGTTGGTGAGAGTGTGTAGTTCGGTTTTTAGGTGTTGTTCGTCAGCTAAGCGTTTTGTTCTGGAGATGAGTGTCTTGGCTACAGAGTTGATCTGTGCTAGGTGGTGGTGTGAGAGTGCATGCAAATAGCGGTTTGTGTGTGTTTTCTTCTGGTAGATGGTGTGTCCTAGGGATCCGTTGGATTTCTTACAGACTAAGACATCCAGGAAGGGGAGTTGGTTATTGGCTTCTGTTTCCATGGTGAACTGTATTTTGGGGTGTAGACTGTTGAGGTGTGTGAGGAAGTTGTCCAGTTTATCTTTTCCATGTGGCCAGATTATGAAGGTGTCGTCTACATATCTGAGCCAGAGTTTGGGTTTGTGATCTGATTTTTCTAGAGCTTGGGTTTCAAAGTGTTCCATGTAGAGGTTAGCAATGACAGGTGAGAGGGGTGATCCCATGGGTGCTCCTTCTATTTGTTTGTATTTTTGTCCATTATAGATGAAGTATGTATACATACATACATACATACATACATACATACATACATACATACATACATACATATATATATATATATATATATGTATATATATATGTATATATATATATATACACAGGAGCTACTGGCAGGTGAGAATGAATTATTTATAACTTGAACCTATAAGACGTGACTGAGATGAAACAAGATTTACTGATAGCTTATGGAATTTTGCCGAATGGAATTTTCCCATGTATTTTGCCAGGAAATGTACATGAGGCCGGCTCAAAAGGCATGCCCACTCCAAACCATACCGATGGGCTCCAAATCCAATGGCGATGTTCGTTTTGCTCTGTGAATTCGTAGAGAGCTAACCCTAATCCTAAATTGAATTTTCCCCAATGGGATTTTCCCATGTATTTTGCCAGGAAATGTACATAAGGCCGGCTGAAAACGTATGCCCCCTTTTAACCATACTGATGGGCTCCGTATCCAATGGCGATTTCTGGTTTGCTCTGCAAATTCATAAGGAGCTAACCCTAACTCTAAGTGGAATTCTACCAATGGGATTTCCCATGTATTGTGCCAGGAAATATATGTAAGGCTGGCTCAAATGACGTGCCCACTTCTATCCATACTGATGGGCTCCGAATCCAATGACAATGTCTATTTTGCTCTGAGAATTCATGGAGAGCTAACCCTTTTCAACAACATCAGCCATTCCAAATAATTTCATGAGTTTAAAATATCTGTGGGCATCAGTTTTCATTCTTCTCTTCTCAATTCAAGGAACTTGTAACATTAACAGTAGGAACATTAATAGGCCGAATTAATGGAGCTGGGATGCAAAATGGAGCTGGGATGCAAAAAGTGCACTGTGTATTTTGACTTCATCCATTTTTAGCTTTTGGCTCTTAATATGCTGAACAAAGCCCATTCCAATCCTAAAGTTGATGAAAGTTTTATATCCCTGATATAAAATATAGTACAGGTAATCCTTGCTTAACTACCAAAGATGAGAGTGGCAACTTGTGTCATAAGCAATGTGTATTTAACCAAGACATCACATGACCAAGACCAACTTACATCCTTACTTTGATGGTCATTAAGTGAACCATCCATGTCATTAAGAGAGACAACATGCGATTGCGACTTGCAATTTTACTGCTAGGTTCCCCAATGGTTCTGATTGTCAGAAACCGTCAGTGAAGCGCACAAATGATGTTCACGGCATGGAGAGCTACCCGCAGAGCATCTTCAAGTTATACCATATAGGCTCTAGGATATTTATATTTATAATGACTACATGAAATAATTTATAATTGCAAGATTAATTCCTACATAGTAAATTAGGTAATGGCTCTTTGTCTAGGTGTGATGTAGACCGCACAATGGGAATATAAAGCACTGGAATCTAAAGCAGGCATGTACAACCCACCAACCATAAACTTTTAAATCCCTAGAATCTAAGATTATTTGGCAATAAAGATTATTTGGCAATAAATGGCCAAGTTCCAATAGCATGTCTTTTTTATTTTTTTTAATCAGTAAAATACAACTGCCACAAAAAGGTTACACATAACTGCCACAAAAAAATCCTGTGCTTTAAGACTAAGCTATTCTCATGTCTCCCCCTTATGCAAAGAAAGAAATGAATGAACGTTGAATTCAATCCAGCTTTGTCCCGCCTATTAATCCTGTCTTATTCATGGCCTGTCATTCCTACTGGCACATAGCTAAGTCCAAAAAGAAAAAGAAAAAAGAAAATGAAATGAAAGAAGAGAGGGCTGCATGTCGGAGCTAGATTGGACCATGCCAGTTAACAAGAAAAGTGTAGAAGGGCTGAAGGAGCTGGAGAGGAATTCTTGGAGACAATTGAAAAAGAGCTCCAACCGAAGACAAGTTGGCTAGATATTACCTTTGATGGCATAAGCATGAGTAGGATATTCGAAGAAGCAGTTATTGACAGACAATCTTGGCAAAATTATATCTGTCATGTCAGTCAGCAGTGATACGCAACCCTATACCTGAAACGGCCTACATTCATTGCTGGTCTCTTTCGTCCCAGTCTAGCTCAAAATCCAATTTCAGTGTTGCCAACGAAGAGGGCACGATCAGAATATCCTCTGTGAAAAGGGTATTCAGTGTTGCCAATGAAGATGGTATGATCAGAATATCCCCTGTAAAAATACTATGTTGTGCAGGAGCCAGAAAGAGGACTGTAAAAATATCTATAGACGTCTCACATTCTGGACATAAACTGTTTCAAGGTCTTCCCTCAAGATGATGCTATGGAGCACTGAACGCCAGCATTTTTTTACTGACAGTTCAGTACTGGGCACTTCGGGTGCGTGCACATTACACGTGCATGCGCGGTAGTGAAAAATTGCTTCTGCACATGTGCAGAAGGAAAAAACAAGTTTGTGGGTATGGACAGCTGAGTTATAACCTACTTGGCTGAACCGGGCCAAGCCAGTAGGAATCCACCTCTGCTGCACGCCAACCAGACACAGACAGTTTTTCCCTCCATGCCATCATTCTGCTAAACAACTAATTCTCACAACACTGTCTATACCTTAGGACAGGGGTAGTCAACCTTTTTATACCTACCACCCACTTTTGTATCTTTGTTAGTAGTAAAATTTTCTAATCGCCCACCGGTTCCACAGTAATAGTGATTTATAAAGTAGGGAAGTCAATTAAATTTAAAAAAGGAAAGTGCTTCAGTATTGGACAAAACCCCTACTGCCCACCATGAAAGCTGGAATGCCCACTAGTGGGCGGTAGGGACCAGGTTGACTACCACTGACCTAGGATGTCAAACCACCTAATAGGGCTGTATTACCTTTTATCCTTCTCCTCTTTTCATCTTTCCTATTACCTGTTCCCTTAGCTTCCTATGACTATAATCCTGTTGTTTGTATTTCATGATTTATGTTGTTTGCTTATTTAGTATCCTATGGCTATCACTGAGTTTGTACCTTATGTGTAATTATGATTGTATTTTATGATGATGATCATGATTTATCACTTGTGGCTTGTATGTACACTGAGAGCTTATGCGCCGGAGGCAAATGCCTTGGGTGTCCAATCCCATTTGGCCAATAAAGCATTCTATTCCATTCTATTTGTGTGGATACCAATAGCTGTAGCTCTTCAACCAAACGGCCTTTTGCATTTAGAATACAGGAGAAGGAAGAGGAAGGATGAGAAAAGACCTCTTTGGTTCTAGAAGCTAATGGTGGTCTCTTGGATGAGAGAAAGCACTAATGTTTTGGAAAGCAGTAATTCTATTACAGGAGCATAGGTAGCATTTAGCAAACCACAGCTACATGGCAGGCTTGCCAAGGCCTTTCACAGCTACAGCGTCTCATTCATCAACATTAATTACTGCTATGTGAGTAGAGTTAAATGCCAGTTTATCCTACGTGAGTGCTCAAGTTTAAAGGAGAAATAGTTGAGTAAAAAGAGAATGAAGAGATAGGAAATTATACTTTCCGTAATTTTAGGATGACGTTAAGGCCCAGATACTGAATGCTACAAAAACCTAGGTGTCAGTTGGGCTACAGGCTTACTTAGTGTTATTTGATAAGACAGCCCATTAGAGTCCAGTGAGCTGAGCTTTAAGATAATCATTGAGCCTTTAGACTCAGTTGTAAGACTAAAGGGCCCAGTGTTCCCATTCATTAACTGAACTGATTTTGGCAACATTTTTAGAGCATCAGATTTCCCCACCTGCTGTAAATTATTGCATTTAAGCATGGCAATGGTTCAAGGCTATTAATATCTTGCCTGCTCTTTTTATTATTTTTTCTTGGCAGCTGTAACAGTTTATCTGATTATTCCTTTAAACTACCCAACCTTGTGAAGTATATATGGATATTATATATGCTTTAGTTAATCATTGATCACTTCATTAATTTATCACTACCATGTAATTCAGAACAGGTCTCCCTTTTTATGATTTGAATTCTATCAAGGTACCCAGTACAGTTAGCTCTGAACCCTTGATACCACGATAATGTAGCGAAAATAAATATTTGTGATATTTATAGCGCCTACTGATTTCAGCTTCACAATAAATCAGTTTTTCTTGTTATTTTAATCATTCTTCCTTTTAATTGTTAGTAGCGGTGTTTTTCTTAAGCTAGGAAAATTATTATGTATCTGGTAAGCCGACACAGATAATATTTCTGCAGATAAAAAAGAAACTGAATGTGGATTATACCTTTATAAGGTCAAAGTTCTATGTTCAATTTCAAGTGAAACTACATGGACATTCTTTGGAATGAATTCATGCATACAATTAATTTGCCAGATTAAAAAAAAAACCTACCAAATAAAAAATCTAATAGCAAACATAGAGATTAATGTTTCCTAATTTGATATAATTAAATATTTGGCTTAACTGGAAAAGATTTACCAACCTGGTGTGTACATACATATATACTCACACACACATATATGCATGTATGCATCAGTGGTGGGTTTCTGCAGGCTCGTACCTACTCGCGAGAGCCGGTTGGTGAAATTTAGAGAACCAGTGAGAGGGGGTTCCACCGGCGTACCTGGAAGTAAATCTGGCCCGCCGCTGCCAGTGACCCAACGGGAAGGAAAAGAAAGGGAAGGGAAGGAAGGGAAGGGAAGGGAAGAAAGGAAAAGAAAGGAAAAGAAAGAAAGAAAGAAAGAAAGAAAGAAAGAAAGAAAGAAAGAAAGAAAGAAAGAAAGAAAGAAAGAAAGAAAGAAAGATCACAATTGAGTCCAAAATTTTGGTTGCTAAGCAAGAGTGTTGTTAAATGAGTTTCACCACATTTTAAAAGGTGGCCACTCCCACCCTGTCACATGACTGCCAATCTACGCCCACAAAATAGGCCACACCTACAGAGTAGGTTCTAAAAAAATTTGAAACCCACCACTGGTATGCATATACACAAACCATAGTTTAACACTAGTTTATAGAATAATTTTAAATGATTAGTTTCACAATTTCATAGTTTGCTATGATGCCAAAAATATGGTTTAAAAAGGATCATAGCTGAGTACACATAGCATACCAAAACAAACAAAGACTATACAAAATCTATTGTAGGCATCCACAAAGAACAAGTGATGAAATAAATGTCACATTATGCTGCAAATTCTGCCCCCTACATACCTTTTATATAATTTTATTATCTGTAGAGCTATCTTCCTAGTGTTTTAAGCAAAATCAGTTAAGCCTACTTTTCTCATTCTGTACATAACATCCGTATCGCTCTGATCTGGGAGTTTTAGGGAAGATGGACTGCACATAACATTCTCAGACAAAGAAGTGTTTGGACTTGTAATCCAAAATATTTGAAGCACACTAGATTTTAAGCCTTCCTTCCCCTATAGATCAACCCTTTCCAAACTTCAGAATTCATAAATGGAAAGTCTTTGATTTATTTCACTGAAGTTCTGATTTAAAAAAAAGTAGCAAAGACCATTTCTTATGTACAACTTCTCTGCCAATTTTCACACCATTTCTTTCCCTTTTATGTTCCTCTTGATACACACAACTCTGCAACATTATAATTTTTTTATTGCAGGTTTCAATTTTCCTCATGATTTTTATTCATCCACTGGCAACCTGGTGATGTTGGGAGGAACAAGGGAGTGTTATTAGCCCAAGGTCATCTGATAAAATTCAAGGCTAAGAAAGAGATTTGAAGTGGTATCTCCCACATCCAGATGTACTACTGAGCCCTTGAAATATGGATTCTCGAAAGAGAGCACGGAATTGCCCTTCTTTGATGAATGTAAGGTTCATTGTCAACCTTTGGCTTTCTGAATTATTTACATGTGCTCAGAATTGCTTGGTCATAAACAGAACATTCCAACAAAAAATTTCCATTGATTCCAGGAAAGACCAGGCAAAGGTCATATTCTCACAAGAGCCTTCATTAATGCAACTGAGCATGGAAAGCAACAAAATGTTTTAAAAGAAAATATGCATTCACAGATTTCCTGTTCTCTTTGTGCATTTTACAGAGATTGATGGAATTCGTGTTCCATTCACGCATGCACAGACACACACACACACACACACACACCGAGAGAGAGAGAGACAGAGACATATGTAATACTCATGTATATTGCTATATATTTCCACATTAATATACATATATAGATATCTATATGCATAACACACATTATTATAAGTAAAAGGAGGGGCTCCTATTCCAATTACCTAAGATCCAGGATTCGGTGAATACAAAGTTCTACTCTAAATGTTTAGTGACTGAGAGGGAGGGAAAATTGAAGAAATGATTGCCCAGGAAGGGGGAACATGGTTTCATTCAAATTAATTACTTGTTCATATGATAGACCAATAACCAATTTCATTGTAATTTTTACAATGACAATAAAGATTATTATTATTATTATATTAGACACCACATGTAGCATGCCTAGTTTGAAATAGATGATAGAAATAGAGATAGATGATAAAAGATAGATAGATAGATGGATGGATGGATGGATGGATGGATGGATGGATGGATGGATGGATGGATAGATAGATAGATAGAAAGATAGATAGATAGATAGATAGATAGATAGATAGATAGATAGATAGATAGATAGATATGCAAGAATAACAATGATGATTTCTCACTCTTCCCTATGTTTGTTTTCTTGTTCAGTGCGGCTCTTCCTCCACCCTCGCCGACGGTGGGACTCCTGGACCCGCCGGAGCAACCCTCCCTACCGGTCGCCGATTCCCTCTCTCCAACCCCCTGCGGAGCCTCCCCAGCCGGCATGCCGGCCACTCATCTACTTCTAGGGGGTGCGGAGGCTCCGTGGGCGGGGGGAGGGAACCAGCGTCCAGTGTGTCACCCACTGAATGCCGTTCCTTCCCCACCCCACACGAGCCTTGTCACCCCTGCAAGTAGCCTGAGCAAGCAAGTGGGCTGGCGAGCCAGGCTACTACCAGGGCGATTGGAGGGAACCCCTGCAAGTAGCCTGAGCAAGCGAGAGGGCTTTATTTATTTATTTATTTATTTATTTATTTATTTATTTATTTATTTATTTATTTATTTATTTATTTATTTATTTATTTATTTATTCGATTTATATACTGCCCTATTTCACCTAAAAGGGACTCAGGGCGGTGCACAGAAAGCTAAAAACCCGAACAATACATACAAAATATAAAAAACTATTAAATTATAAATCTGTGCTAAAATTTAGATAAATAAATTTAAAACCAATAAATATCCAATTTTAAAATTATTCCCTTAGTCTATGTCAGGCCGGCTAGATGAAAGAAATGTGTTTTTAACATCCGACGGAAGAGTCGTAGGTCCGTGATGGTATGGATATCGGGGGGCAGGTCGTTCCAGAGTGCTGGACCTGCCACAGAGAAGGCTCTTCCCCTGGGAGCCGCCGGCCGGCACCCTGAGAAGGCCCACTCTGTGGGAGCGGACTGGTCGAAGGGAGGTATGTGGTAGGAGGTGGTCTCTCAAGTAACCAGGACCCGTGCCATGGACTGGTGAGCTGGCGAGCCAGGCTACTTCCAGGGCGATTGGAGGGAACTGGCGTCCAGTGGGTCACCCACTGAACGCCGTTCCTTTCCCCCACACACACACGGAGCCTGGAAGTAGCCGGAACGAGCAAGCAAGCGCAGTGGGCAGACTGGCCGGCCAGGCTAAGGTGAGCGAGTGAGTAAGCGCGTCGGGCTGTGCTGAGGAGGCTCCGCGGGGGTGGGGGGCAGACAGACAGACAGAGAGAGGCACAGACACACAGAGAGACAGGGAGGGAGGGGGGAATCAGAGAGTGACAGACACACACACAGAGACAGGAAGAGACAGAGAGAGGGAGGGAGAGAGAGAAAGATAGATAGAGACACAGAATAAGTGATTGAGTGAATGCGACACAGACAGACACACACACAGAGTGACAGAGATCGGCGGACAAAGGAGAGAGAGATAGAGAGAGAAAGAAAGAAAGAGAAAGAAAGAGAGAGAGAGAGAATGAAAGAAAAAGAAAGAGAAAAAGAAAGTGGGGGGGAAAGAAAGAAAGAGAGAGAGAGAGAGAGAGCAAGAGAGAGAGAGAGAGAAAGAAAGAGAGAGAGAGAAAGAAAGAAAGAAAAAGAAAGAAAGAAAAAAGAGAGAGAGAGAGAGGGAAAGAAAGAAAGAGAGAAAGAAAGAAAGAGAGAAAGAGAAAGAAAGAGAGAGAGAAAGAAAGAAAGAGAGACAGAAAGAAAGAGAAAAAGAGAAAGAGAGAGAGAGAGAAAGAGAGAAATAGAGAAAGAGAGAGAGAGAGGAAGAGAGGAAGAAAGAAAGAGAGAAAGAAAGAGAAGAAAGAAAGAAAGAAAGAAAGAAAGAAAGAAAGAAAGAAAGAAAGAAAGAAAGAAAGAAAGAAAGAAAGAAAGAAAGAAAGAAAGAAAGAAAGAAAGAAAGAAAGAATTTATGACCACAATTGAGCCTAAAAGTTTGGTTGCTAACCAAGACCATTGTTAAGTGAGTTTCACATTTTCCAAGTTGGCCACACCCAGCCAGTCACATGACCGCTGAGCCACTCCCACAAAACAGGCCACACCTTCCGGCTCTGAAACGAAATTTCAATCGTGGTATTGTTGATATTTGGCTCTGTTGACTAATGAGTTTGCCCACCACTGGCCTAACCCATAGAAATGATTCAGTATGAGAGAAGCTGAAAATTAATGCCAAAACAAATGTTAGTGAGTCCCATCAAAATAAAATTTCACATTCAGGTTAGGATTTTGAAACCATGATCAACACCCAAGACACGATGATGTTTGTAGTTGTGTTACTAAAACACAAATTACAACATATTAAAGCATACTGTACGTAAATGTATGTAATGATGTCTTCTCCCACTCAGTTCAGTTAAAGTTGTACTGTGAAAAGGCATATAGTCTTGATAGAAAGGTTTAAAACTTCCATTACTAAAGACAGCAGTGCAATTCTATCCATATGAGTCCCATGGTAGTCAGTGAAACTTCCCTCAGCCAATGTTTTCAGCACATAAATGAAGTTGAATTGTGAAACATTTTACAATCTGCCACCACATAAGCAGGTTATTTGGATTGATTCTGTGATAGAGTCTAAGGTTTGTCCCCAAACAGATCTCATTATTTCCTTGGTATAGATTTGAATTTGCACCTGCTCATTGATTTCCCTCTGGTTGCAAACTTATCAAAATGCACAATACTGTATACTGTATGGAATAAGGCACAAGTCAAGGGGGGAAAAAGGAATAATCAGCAAGGTTAAGCATGTAAAAATAAAAATCCCAGTCCTCCTTCATGCTATAAATCGTAGGTTTGAAAAAGTGAAGAGCAAAATATTGCTTCGAAAAAAGAGATTCTGAAAAAAACTTCCTGATTTTATTTTAAAAAACCTCTCACTTTTCCAGCTTTTCACTACAGATTTATAATATTAATTTAAAAAATACAGCAAAAAATATGTCTGTGGAAATGCAAACGGAAAATTGTTTTGACTGAGAAAACGTTACAATTTACGATTAGCTAAAGAAAGCATCAAAAACTGAAGTGTGGTGACATATGAAAAATTGTGCCGTTTCTTTGTTTCTATACTTCTAAACTCACACGGCCACCAATCTCAACTGAATAACTCTGGGTGGCTAATATAATTATTCTAAACACAGCCATTTCCAGATGGAATCCCATCATCACAGCAAACTCTAAAATAATATAAATGCAATTTATGTCCTTAGTAATACTGTAAATAACTAGCAGCTCTGGGAGCACCTGCCGAATAGTGATAGTAAAACACAAACAGGAGAATGTAATCCTTCTCATGCCAAGGACCAAGAAAAACGTCTTCCTAAAACTGCAGGTTGCATTAGGAAAGCGAATCAAGAAAGAATGGGTGATGATGAATGAAAATGGAATAAATACACAAATGTTGACTGGTGTGAAAGAACTATGTGGTGGGAATTTGGTCACATAGAAAGAATGAAAAGCAATTAAATGAAAAACAACATTGGAAGTTTTAAAGAAGAGATTAGATAACCATTTGTCTGAAGTGGTGTAGGTTTTCCTGCCTAAGCAAGAGGTTGGACTAGAAGACCTCTAAGGTCCCTTCCAACTCTGTTATTGTATCCTACATGGCAAAACAAATAGATGAAGGAAGAGGGAAAAGGTCAAAAGAAAAGGGAAGACTAAGGAAATCAAAGTTCGATGGAATTGATGAGATTCTCATAAAGAGAGAGGTGAGGATTTAAAGAATAAAAGAATATATCGAGAATAGAGAAGTATGTAAACAATTTTTAGTTATATTTCCTTTCCTTGTCTGTAGCCTCATGCTATTACAGTATATTCTTGGGTTTATTGTTTTTAGTTCTTAACAAGTTAGATCAGTGGTGAATTAAGGCTCACTCGTGCCTTAAGCACTGACAAAACTTGGTGCTCACCTCCAGTGGTGGAATTCAAATTTTTTTACTACCGGTTCTGTGGGTATGGCTTGGTAGGCATGGCAGGGGAAGGATACTGTAAAATCTCCATTCCCACCCACTCCAGTGGAAGGATACTGCAAAATCCCCATTCCCTCCTGATCAGCAGGGACTCGGGAGGCAGATAATAGATGGGGGCGGGGCCAGTCAGAGGTCGTATTTACTGATTCTCTGAACTATTCAAAATTTCTGCTACTGGTTCTCAGAACTGGTCAGAACCTGCTGAATACCACTTCTGCCCCCTCCTTTGTACATATTATACACAACTTCCTTGGTTTCTTTCTTTCTTTCTCAACTTTGTGGCTCCCCCTTGGGTCTCGTGTCCTAAGCATATGTTTAGTCTGCTTAATGGTTAATACACCACTGAGTTAGATCATTGCAAGTCACATGAACTGGTCATTCAATGTTGAACTACCTGTCTTTTTATCTCCTTTTCTTCTCTTGCCCTGCTTTGCCCACATTCTCTAACCCATATTCCAGATGACAGTGCACCAAAGCAACCCCAGCTACAGTAGTCCTTTCACAGAAAGGACTTTTACTCCTGGGTTGAAGACAGGGACCCCCCCAACCGCCATCGGGACAGGAGAATCCCAGCAAGCCGACCGTACGGCAGGAATCCTTTAAAAGGAATTCCCTGCCCCTTTGGGGGCAGTAAAAGCAACAAAACGGCGGACGAGTCCAAGACTCGACCGTCGCCTCCGGGAAACCAGAAGGAAGTCCCCCAAACAAAATTCTTGACTCTTAATTCCAATACTGCCATACTGTCTAAATCCTTTTCCATCTGTTTTTCTATATTACTATCCAAAAAAATTTCTTTGCTTTGTTTAATCTCTCCTGATTCTCCCAGTTGTTTATTCATGCTTACTTCCATATTTGTAACTTTGTACCCCATTCTCTTTTTGATAGTAATCGAGTTCTCACCTCACAATCAGGAGATTGTGAGTTCGATCCGAGGTAGAGGCAGATGTAGGGTCTCCTGCTTGGGCAAGGGGTTGGACTCGATGACCTGCAAGGTCCCTCCCAACTCTGTTAATCTGTTATGGTCTCTTCTAATTGATGCCTACTGTACATGATGCAAACAGTGATGCAGTAACACTCTTGCCTAAGTCTTCAAACATCATTTGTAAAGTCTCCGATGTAGTTGATGTCCTTCTTTAGATGATCCTGTCCCCCCTTCTATAACTTTTAATAATAATAATAATAATAATAATAATAATAATAATAAATTTTATTTATAGACCGCTTCCTCTCCCCGAAGGGACTCGGAGCGGTGCACAGGGGAAATTAAAAATATAAATAAATATACATAAATAGATTAAATAAAAGGCAAATTAAACAATAATTATCCCTACGCTAAAATCCCCAATATTAAAATTAACTAAAATCCCCTAAACCCTAAACCCTAATGAAAGACGGGAGACTAACCTAGGCCGGCCAAGCAGAAAAAGTGTGTTTTGAGTTTTTGACGGAAGGAGCGGAGGTCCGTAGTTGTTCTAATTTCAGGGGGAAGGTCGTTCCAGAGGGCTGGGCCCGCCACAGAGAAGGCCCTTCCCCTGGGCGTCGCCCGCTGGCATAGCTTAGTGGACGGCACCCGGAGAAGTCCCTCTCTGTGGGAGCGAATCGGCCACAGGGATGTATGGGGCAGAATCCGATCCCGCAGATAGCTAGGTCCCGTGCCATGGAGCGCTTTAAAGATGATAACTAACACCTTGAAGCGCACCCGAAAAATGACAGGTAAGCCAGTGCAGTTCGCGCAAGAGCGGTGTTACGTGGGTAAACCTTGAGGTTCCCATTATTGCTCGCGCGGCTGCATTCTGGACAACCTGAAGTCTTTGGGTGCACCTCAAGGGGAACCCCATGTAGAGAGAATTGCAGTAGTCCAGTCGGGATGTCACGAGGGCATGAGTGACTGTGCAGAGGGCATCCCGATCCAATAGGGGGCGCAACTGGCGTACCAGGCGAACCTGGTAAAATGCCCTCCTGGCCACGGCTGTCACTTGATCTTCCATGGACAGCCGGGTATCCAGGAGGACGCCCAAGTTGCGCGCCCCATCCACAGGGGTAAGATGTTCGTCCCCTATGGCCAGTGATGGAGTCAACTTTTGCTGCCTTATTAGTAGTAGCCATTTTTCTTTTCTTTCCTAAAACTGAAATCCAAAAAGGAGAAATAAATAAGAGCTGCTTTTCCTCTGTCCGTAACTCTTTAATCCTTTCAGCATCCTGTACTTCTGTCATCACATGACTTTTCACAACTTCCTATTTCCTTCTTTTCTCCACTTAATCTCTTTCTTTAACAAAGCCCATCAATCATCCTCTTTGGCAAGTTTAAACAATTCTCTTTCCCAGAGTGTTTTGTATTATTTCTATAATTAATTCAAAAGTATAATTAATTTAAATACTTAAAAAAAACCCTCCAATTTAACTGTCCCCTTAGTCCATTTTAACTTATACTTTCAAAACTCCTGTCAAGGTTTTTGGTTTTTTTTTCTTCTCTTTTTTCGTTAGGTTTTTAGAATTGTATCCTTTAATTTTCCCCCACAGATTGAAGGTGCACTAACTTGGGTGCCTCAAAGCTTAGCATCACCTCCCCTCTCTGTAACCTATTTGTTTCCCAGCCTAGCAAAGACACAAGCTTCGGCTGCTTATTTAATGGATCTTTGTAAATTTACTGCAACTTAGACTCATGGCCCAAGATGACGTGTTATATTTTGGATTGTCTTGCATCCCTTTGCAATCTCCAAAAAGCAGTGTCCATCATTGTTCTAATGTGAGGGAAGGCAACCTGATACATTCCAGATGCTTTGAACTTTGCTCCCAACCAGCATGGTTAATAACAAGGAGCTGAGGAAGTGATCCAATATGAGAAGATTAGGAAGTCTAATATCATTTTATAGGATATTCACATGTAGTAAAAGGTAGTCACTGTTGTACAATTAATACTTAGCCAAAGTCCTGTACGTTTCCCATAAGCTGGGCAGAAGGGACTGAATCACTCTGCCTTCATAGAAATTCAGTCTCTGTCTACTAAGCTTCTTTCCTAACTGTCAATGAGTTCTTAAGAGTGCAACACAGCTACATTTTTCTGGGAGGGAAAATTCAGCAATCTTCCAATAAAAAGAATTTCCAGCAAATATATTGAAATAAATGAGCCATGGTTGTGGCATTTGGCTTTTTTAATGGTTTTCTTGCACAAACCTCACAAATCCCTCTGGAACAGTAGCTCCATTCAGTTGTCCTTTGACGTGACATTTTTTTTTATTTAGCTCTGCTGGAAATTAGCAGATTGTTCATTTATTGAGGTGAAGACAGAGCCCGCAATTTGTCCATCCACCATTATGTGGTCTTTAGGTTTATTGATTTCAGGAAGATGTGAACATTATTTGACATAATGCTACATAATTCTCGGGAACTAAGGCCTTTATATCACTGAATTCAGAGTATCATCTAGAGTTCTTCAAGATAAAAGGAAAGAGGTCTTCATTTTTTTTTAAAGAACTGCCAACATAGTCAATAATCAATCAATAATTTAATTTGTTGACCGCTCCCTCTCCCCAAATGGACTCGGAGCGGTGCACAGGGCAAATAAAACAATAAATACACATACACATAATAAAAACAAATTAAATATATCCCTGCGCTAAAAATTACCAATTAAAATACTAAAATCCCTATCTAAAATTATTAACAATCCCATAGACGAGAGACTACCCTAGGCCGGCCAAGCAGAACAAATATGTTTTTAATTTTAGACGGAAGGAGCGGAGGTCCGTAGTTGTTCTAATGTCGGGGGGAAGGTCGTTCCAGAGGGCTGGGCCCGCCACAGAGAGAGCCCTTCCCTGAAGGAATAAGCAGCGAATCACAATCTTCTTGTTGTCTTCCAATCTCTGACTGTCCCACATCATTGGCCATGCTCTGTAGCCAGCCATGTGTCACTTATCTGGACTCTCATGAACAGACTGTCTTATTTGAATAAACAAATTCAGTTTCACAGCTATGAAACTCACCGGATGACTGTAGACCATAAAAAAACACTACAATTATATCACGGAAGTATTATGATGATAAAAATAGGGAAATAGAGAGACATGTAGATAATATCTCCACTCTGCTTCTTGGCAGAGCAGAACTGGGTGTCAGAACATCATAATCCCATGTTTATGTTTATGTTGATATGTGTATGAGAGAGGGATGGTGTTTGTATATTTTTGGCTGCAGATTGCAAATCTATAAGGGTAATATTCCCACATGCTTTTCTATTTATTGGTATTTTGCTCTATGTCCCTATCACTCAGTTTTAAGTGGACAGCCTATGCTGATAACCATTTGCTATAAAACCAGTCTCATTTCACAGTAATGATGCATAGTACTGACTGAAACAAGCTGTTCCATTGAACCAGATTGAACTAGCTCCATGAATAAATGACATTCAGTCAAAAGAAAGCTTACAGCATTCCAGTTCTCCAACTGCAGATTTTAATAGTTAAGCTAGCATTTGTACATTTTCCAAAATACATCAAAGGATAAAGAAACAGTTGAACTCGCATGTTGAAGTTGGTTGGAAAATTGTTTTTAAAAATATTATTTTGCGGAGTGCCAGAATTTATTTTGGCAAAAGGCTTCTTAAATGTTTCAGGTTGGTGTAAACTGAATGGTACTTGGACATTAGAAATTGACAAGGCACGTTTACACAAATTGCTCTTGTGGTAACATAATCCCTTCACATGAGAGTGTCTGCTTACTCTTACAAGAAACCCCAAGACTTACAATACGGTTTCTACATGGAAGAACTGGAGGGAACACTATTAATAAACTCACCAAATATTGCAATTTTTAACCTATCGTTTAAAAAACGTGAAAAGCATATTCAGTTATGTTATGGAAGTTACTTAATATCCCATACTGTCATTCCACCAGGGATTTTATTTTCACCTTACCATATGTTCTAAAGAAAATATTTCCCTATCCAAAAGCCATTCAAGTTAAATAATAACCTTAGGTCAAACAGGTTTTTCTGAAGCCTTTAGCATGCATTAAAACTAAGACAGTGATTAACTACTCAGATGGAACAATAAAAGTTTCACAAGTAAAACCAGGCAATAAACTTCAGAATCTCATCTGAGGACCATTCAGAGGAGATCCAAAGGGAATTTCACAAGTTTTCATTACTGGGTCAAAAGGTATCTTTAAAATATCTTTCAGATTCCTGAACTTCCCAATCCCTAAAAATGGGACTTTGGAAAGGTAAGACTAATGTTGGATGGTGCACAGTTTCTGACACATATCATCTCTCTCTCTCTCTCCTGGCTCAAGATAATCTCGTCACTTCTCAGATTAAATGGCAAGCATTAATACTTCCTTTCACCACCACCGCACCTTCCCCCTCCTCTGTTTTAAAAGTTCCTCCTTCTACAAAGAGATTTTAAACGCGTGGCAAAAAGAAGAAGGCAAAGAAATCAGACCTTACCTAGAACAAGTCAGAGGAAAAGGTCAGTGCTCCTGTTTGGCTAAGCTCAGCATTTTCACTTTCACTCTGTGAAAGCTGTGAAGGTGAGGGGGGAGAGAAGGAGAGGGGAAGAGAGTCAAGGCAAGTTCTGAAGTGCTAAGATCTTCCTCTAGAGTTTTAATCGCTCACTTCCCAAGATGCAGCTTAACAAATGCCACTGTGTTCTGTCAATATTTGTATGCAGCTCCACCGAGGGCTGGCAGCCAAACGCACATGGTTTAAAGAACCAAGAGCCGAAAACTGACACCGGGACCAACACTCCTGCCTTTGTCTCTTTTAAGGTGGTGCCCAACATGTCATCTGAGTTTCTGACTGCACACAGGCGCCGCGCAGAGATTCCACCCCCTTGGACAAAAATAATAACAGCCATGTGTGACTTTAATTATCTTGTTTGACAAGCGGAGTGACTTTCATGTGATGATGCCTTCAAAAGTTGTAGGCAGGGGTGGGTTTTTTTCCCCTTTTTTTCTTTTTGGCTTTGTGTTTTGCTCCAAAGCGGCTGCCCTTTAAGTGTATTTTAATTGACTGGAATTTAGAAAGAATCTCATTTGGCAGGAATTTTGCATTGGAAGCACGCCCTTTAGCAGCTGAAATAGGTCCCCATGACTTGACCAAAAAGAGATTGCTGGGAGATCATTGGCTCCCCACTACCACCACCACAAGGGGGAAATTTAATCATGGAATCAAAGTTATGTTGTTACTAATTTTTGGCATATTGTCTTTCAATTAAGTGAGAAGTCATTAAAAGGGCATGAATCAGAAGCCATTCTAGCAAAACACTGCAAAAACGTTCTCAAAGGGTTCAGAACTGGAATAAATCATTATTCCTTGGATGCCAGAGATATTTTTTTCTCTCTCTCCACATTGTGTTTTCTCTTATGGAAGTTATTTCCCACCAACCTCTGGGAGCTTTGTCACCTATTCTGTTATCAATGAATCATCCTGGCTAGTTTTGATGTTGTTTTATACCACTGTTCTCTTTGTGACTGCAGTGCAGTAGAAATGACAGAATATTTGATTTTTCTTGGCATCGGTCCCTGGGGCTCTGAAAAGTTACTCTTTTATAACTGTATTGTCTTCTTCTAATTGTTGCATTATGAGGTTGCAGCCAAACAGGCTCCCATTTCAACACTTCATCCCACTGAATAATTGGGAACTGCTGTGCTCTACAGAACGACAACAAAATATGTGCATACAGTATGCATATTTACTCATATTTAATGCATACTTAATCCCAATTAAATGGGGCTACTTGCAAAAAAATTTACACAGAGCTGTGAACTATATATGGCCTCTTAATTTGTTACACAGTCAGCCAGATGTTTACTTTCGATTTGGCATGATGATCCACCTATTGAGTCCTTCCCCAGGACCTAGATGGGCAAGTGTTTGTCTGTGATGGTGTAAAAGGTCTCAGAACAGAATAACGGAGTTGGAAGGGACCTTGGAGGTCTTCTACTCCAATCCCCTGCTCAAACAGGAGAAATCTTATATCATTTCAGACAGGTGGATGTCCAAGCACTTCTTAAAAGCCCCCAGAGCACCCACAGCTTCTGAAGGCAAGCCATTCCACTGATTAATTGTTTTCATTGTCAGGAAATTTCTCCTTATTTCTAGGTTGCTTCTCTCCTTGATTAGATTCCATCCATTGCTTCTTGTCCTGCCTTCAGGTGATTAAGGGATAATAGGTTGATCCCCTCTTCTTTGTGGTAGCCCCTCAAATAATGCTATCATTATTAAATCTCTTATCACTGGACTAGACACACCCAATTCCTGTGACCGTTCTTCATATGTTTTAGCCTCCAGTCCCCTAATCATCTTTGTTGCTCTTTTCTGCACTCTTTCTAGAATCTCAACATCTTTTTTATGTCATGATGACCAAAACTGGATGCACTATTCCATATATAATCTTACCAAGGCATTATAAAGTGGTATTAAGACTTCACGTGATCTTGATTCTATCACTCAGTTAATACAGCCCAAGACTGTCTTGGCTACAGCACATTTCTGGTTGAGTTGAGTACATAAAGATTAAATCTTTTTCCTCCTTTCAGCAAAGTAAATATTGCTGACTGAAAATAGCTATTTTTAGTGGGAAAGCATATTGATATATGCTTGCGGGATCAAAGATGAAATAATTCTATGTGAATCAGAGAATAAATAAGGACCCCAGGGGACAAATGAACTAGTGAGGTGGCTCCACTATTTTTAACATTACTTCATCTATTACTCTTTGTTTTAGTTCATTTTTTTATATTTTTATGTATCTAAACTGTTTTTAGCTCTGTTGCACATTGCTCAGCATCAGTGTTTGTGAGATAAATTGGTTCACTGAAATAAATCAATAATAAAACATTTGAGGTACCACTTAGTAAATCAAATTGTGGAATGCCTCTCTATTTCATTGGGAAAATGCTATGAAATGTACTTTACATTTTTATTGGATTCAGTAGAAATTCTGAAATTCATTTTTATTGGATTCATTTAGATATTCTAAAACAGGGGTCTCCAACCTTTGCAACTTTAAGTCTGAAGGACTTCAGGTCCCAGAATTCTCCAGCCAGCTTGCTGGCTGGAGAATTCTGGGACCTGAAGTCCTTCAGACTTAAAGTTGCAAAGGTTGGAGACCCCTGTTCTAAAATGTGGGCACAGATAGCCAAACTTGGTGTAAAATTATGGCTTTGGGGGAGAAAATCCACAATGTTCACGAATGTCAAGGATTTGGACTTCAAGCCATAGTATTCAGAATGTCAGCTGTATGGATTTCAGATTGCAGAATTCTCAGCAGTGGCTAATTAACTCAGGAATTCCGGGAGCTGACAACATCCACACTTCAGGGTGGTGCCCAGATTAGGAAAACCTGCCTTCTAAATACGTTGCACCATAAATTTCAGAATTCTCAACAGAGTCAATTGCCACACCGGGAATTCTGGAAGATGTAATCTCTCATATCTAGAAAGTGTCAGGGAATCAAATGGTTAACTGGAAATGTCTCTCATAATTTCTGATGTATAGCAAAGAATAAAGGCACTAAAGAAAAGGAGATCATTTTCTGGCTAGAGAACAATGAGGATTGTTTTCTATAAATACATGTTGTCAATCTTCATGCTAAAATTCTAACAACTCTTGCCAGGAGTAAAAAAAAAAAAAATCAGCACTTAAGGGTGGTTGTGTTGAAAGGGAAATATACATTATATACAGAACCCTACACTTAATTATAAAGAGAGAGATGATTTCACAAGTTGACTGAGTACAACATACACATTTTCTATGAAACACTTTCTTTCTTTCTTCTTCTCCTTCCTCCTCTTTTCTCTTTCTTCTTTCTTCTTATTCCACTCCAAAAAAACCCATCAGAGCTTAATTCTGTCACTGTAATCTTACTGATACATAAAATATCCATGAAGCAATAGATCTGGTTAAAGTCATTCAGAGTCAATTTCTAGTACTCTTGATATTAGTGAAGCGTTGAAATAAACACTCAGCTGATGCAAAGTGTCTGAAAGTCAGACAAGATCAGGGCAAGATTTCTAGCAACCTTGAGCCAATGGGTCTGTTTTTTTAATTTTTATTTCCCACATACACTGCTACCCTTTACCCCATGTACCTCTATTTTTTCTTTCCCGTGGCCATGGAAGTGGATCACACAGGAAAGGACAATTATTCAGTGAAGGTCAACATATTGGAAGTTCCAAGTTTAAATCAAGTATCAAGAGAAAAAAGAATCCAGAGACAGTGATACAAAAGATTTCCCGTTACCTGAAACCTGAAAAAGAGCTAGAATAGACATTGTTAACCCTGTGAGACAAAAACTGATACACAATTCTCCAAAGCACCTGAGGATAGGACAAGAAGCAATGGGTGGATAACCATTTGTCTGGTGTATGTCTTCCGGTTTAAGCAGGGGGCTGGACTAGAAGACCGCTAAGGTTCCTTCCAACTCTGTTATTCTATTCTATATACAATGACAAAATAGAATAACAGAGTTGGAAGGAAACCTTGGGGGTCTTCTAGTTCAAAGTTATTTGACTGCAAGATGGGCAGTAAATAAATAAAATAAATAAATAAATAAATAAATAAATAAATAAATAAATAAATAAATAAATAAAAGACATTTTTTAAAGAAAAAAACACAGCAAATTGCAGAAGATCCCTTTGGTGGGTTCTATGTCAGAATCTGGTAAACAAGAAACAGGTCCATATTCAATGCTGTACTCTTTTCAAGCAACTTCTTGACCCTGGCACAAAACTAATATATTTGATAGGGGTTTGAAGGTGACACCCATGAACTGTTCTGGTTGACTGTCTCAGCGATATATAAATAGTGGGCTGTGGTTTTATTAACTTTTAAAAAAAGCTTTGATTATTATTATTCTGTGGTTAATCTTTGGTGAGATTCACAGCCTTTGGGGCTGGTTGGTAGCTCAACAGCTCGAGTCCTAACCAAGGACCTAGGACCTGTTAAGGTAACGTTGGTGGATATAAGCTGTTCCAAGTAGGGTGGCCCTTTGTAGAGTCAGAATGCTCAAGTCTGGTAAATTTAGAATTTCCAAATAGCAAGGTAGCCCTTTAGGTCTTGCTATAAGGGCTCCAATTACAATCGAGACAACACACGATTTCTTTTTCCACAGTCGCTCAACTTCAATTGGCAAGTCCCGGTACTTTGTGATTTTTTCTTGCTGCTTATTTTCAATTCGTGCATCACCAGGTATTGCAACGTCAATGAACCATACTTTTTTCTTTTCAACTATCGTTATGTCAGGTGTGTTGTAGGCCAAATGCCTGTCAATCTGAATTCTGAAGTCCCACAAGATTTTTACTTTCTCATTCTCTAAAACTTTCTCACCCTGATGTTCCCAGTGATTTTGCTGCACTCAAATCCAAACTTCTTGCACAATTTCGAATTAATGATCTTAGCAACATGGTCATGGCATTGTAGATTATTATTATTATTATTATTATTATTATTATTATTATTATTATTATTATTATTAAATGTGTATATTATAAGTGGTTTGGGTGTCTCACTCTTGAAATATGTAGGATTGAAAGTACAGCTCTCCAAGAAGTGGCTCTCTACATGGGGCTCCCCTTGAGGTGCACTCGAAAGCTACAGTTAGTTCAGAATGCGGCCGCGCGGGTGATTATGGGTGCCCCAAGGCAAGCCCATATAACACCTCTCCTGCGTGAGCTGCACTGGCTGCCTGTGGTTTTTCGAGTGCGCTTCAAGGTGTTGACAACCATCTTCAAATCGCTCCATGGCTCGGGGCCTAGCTATATACGAGACCGCCTCCTGCCCCATACATCCCTTCGCCCGATCCGCTCCCACAGAGAGGGTCTCCTCCGGGTGCCGTCGGCCGGGCAATGCCGGTTGGCGACGCCCAGGGAAAGGGCCTTCTCTGTGGCGGGCCCGGCCCTCTGGAACGACCTACCCCCCAACCTACACACTATCTCGGACCTCCGCCTCTTCCGCCAACGTCTTAAGACATACCTATTCCAACAAGCCGGCCTGGTATAGCCCCCCGTTTCTGACTTTTTATATATAAATTGTAATTTACAGGGTTTTAAATGGGTTTTTAGCATGGGTTTAATAATTTAATATGTTTTTAAAGATGTATATTGTTTTTTGTTATGGTTTTAACAATGCCTGTGCGCCGCCCTGGGTCCTAACAAGGAGAAGGGCGGGGTATAAATCTGAAAATATAAATATATATATATATAAATCAGATGGATAGATGATAGATAGATGATATAAATGATAGATGATAGCAGAGGTGGGTTACCAATTTTTTTACTAAAGTTTGCTCATAGGCGCGATGCATGATGAAGTCCAGGTGGATGGGCAGAGCCTCTCGCCGCCACCACTACCAGTTCACTCGATTCGGCCAGAACCGGGAACAACTCACTTCTGGATGATAGAAAAAGAGAGAGAGATTGAAAGATTTGATAGATAAATGAAAGACAAAAGACAGAAGAAGGAAGGAAGGAAGGAAGGAAGGAAGGAAGGAAGGAAGGAAGGAAGGAAGGAAGGAATGGTAGGTAGATAGATAGATATATAGAGAGATGATAGATGATAGAGAGAGAGGTAGAGATATAGAGACTGAGAGATTGACAGAGAGGCAGATACATTTATTTTATCAAAACAGAGCCTTAATCTATGTAATACTAAAACCATATTTTTCCAATTAAAATATCACATATTTTCCACTATTTTATGCAAGCAAGGGGCTTTGCTTTGTAAAGTTATGTATTATATTAGAAATATGTTGTGAATATATTACATATGGGAATATATCTGTTAAGAACGAATATGAACTGAAGCAACCAAAAGTGATTCTAGATATAGAAGTGTTCCAAGTAAAGTTGGGGAAAGAACAATGAGTTCTGTCATTTATATTGTTTTGCTTAATACTTTAAAATCCAGCTCCAGAATTCATCCTACAATTTAAGTCTTTCCACCTGGAAGCAGACATGCTCAAACTATTGTAGGCTAATATAGCCAGATAATATCACTAGTGTCAGAGATTGCTGATTAGTTTTGGGATGAAATTCCAGGTGCTGGTCACAATCTTTAAAATCCTATAAGATACCATGCCTAGTATCTGTGAGAAATAGCGTGCCTGAAGAGAAGGACTGCTGACATCTCCATTCTCATAAAATATGCCTGCAGGAACTTCTGTCTTGTTGTGGAATTCCCATTCATCAAAAACAAGATCTGTCTCTCGCTGCTGATTTTT
Organism: Rhabdophis nuchalis; assembly: GCA_039707465.1. NCBI lineage: Eukaryota > Metazoa > Chordata > Lepidosauria > Squamata > Natricidae > Rhabdophis > Rhabdophis nuchalis. Next base: position 162,726,197 of record CM077643.1, read on the forward strand.
ATGAAGTTCTTAAAGACTTGTCTATTCCAAAGACCATTTGGAATGTGGGACCGTGGAATGAGGAATGAATATTCCCAGGACATATTTGATTTTAAGTTAGTTAAGAGAGGTTTGTATGTTTATTGCTTTGGCATTTCTGACTGTTCTTAATGCTTGAAGAAGCAGCCAGCCACTTCAAATTTTTATTCAAAAATGAACGGACATGAGTACACTCCGCCCGATATTTTATTGTTCCATTTGTGCACGTTCGAATATTGTGTAGTTAATCCATGGTATCTAACAATGCAGTTCTGGGAAAGGATCTGTGAATGCAGCAAAACATCTGGTGCCTCCAAATCTTGCTTGTAAAAATCACCATTAGCACATGAGAAACCATTTCACATGAAGCTGTACCATTTAGAGGAGGGATTTCCAGAACATGCGAATATCCTATATTTCGACAGAAAAACATTTGCACATCCTGCATTGTTGTGTCTTAGGTTGTGCCAGTCACTGGAATATTTTGCAGTGTGTGATCTGCCTCGGTTTTTATGAGTGGTGCTTGCTAGGATATGATAGAGAGATCATCACCTAGAAACCCAGGGTAAATAAAGCAGTGTGTAATAAAACAGTGTAGTGCTTCAGATTTAGACTGGAGAAGGTGGTTCAGAACAGGCAGGAGTATAATCATAGCACCTGCTTCCTATTGGAGGTTAAACCATTCTCTCTGTGCATTTGAGCATTCCAGAGAGCAGATTCTAACCTGATCAAGGATGCATGAAGCGAACGATTTACTTACAGGAAAAGCATTGTAGGATAAGCAAAGCCTGGCATCTATCTAGCTACAGCTAGATGGTGCACAGGCCGTTGCCCCAGTTCAGCTCTGCTACACGTTGGCCAGCTGGTCTTCGGGTCACTGTCATGCATGCATGGGGGTGGGGTGCATGCAGGCAGGTTGCATTCATGCAGGGAGGTGGGGAATGTTTGCGAGGGGAGCGCATTCTATTTTGGAGGTTTCGGCGCGCACTTTGGGCATTCGGTCCGGAAAAGGTTAGTCCTCACTGTTGTAGACCAAGAGTAAGCAGAGTGAGGCAACCCAGAGCAAATCTTTAACCTACAATCTACAATCCATTGTCCCCTTGGGATTGTCATGAAGGCTAAAAAATCAGTACCGTTAGATTTTTACTTCCAATACCCCCGGGCTCTTTAAAGCAGCTGTATCTTTTCCTAGGATTGCATGTTTGCCTTCTGTAGCTGCCACGTGATCCCAGGGAAAGATATGGCTGCTTTAAAGGGTTTCAGCCAGGTGTTACCTTTACATCCCCCCACTGCCTGAACACCGTTCTGAAATCCAATCAGAATTCAGCCCTACATAGTTATATCGAGTAATGGCATAACCGTGTTTTCTGCTACCAAATCCTCATTCCACTAAACCAGAAGCAGTCATAAATGGCATTTTAGTCAATACTCCTATATTGGACATACGCTGTCCAATCTTAGGCAGTGCCTAGGGATTAAGGTGCTGGTCTAGAAACCAGGAGATTGTGAGTTCTAATCCCATCTAAAGCATGAAATCTTGAGGTTTTGTTCTTCGACAAGCCTCACCCCAAAATGCAAACTAACAGAGATTTCCATTACACTACGCTGTATATATCTACGCTGTATAAGGAAATAATGAACTTTTTATTAAGCCACTTAACAGCCTAAAGGAGAGGAAAATGAGAAAACATTACTTTAATATATCAAATATATTCATGCGCGCGCACACATATATGTGTGTGTATGACACATATCATTAGAAAGCTCATCAGTCTTAAAAAGTTAAACTGTAAACAAGCAAAGCCTGTTTGCACTGTCTCTAGTGGCAATTTGCCACTACTTTGCTTTCCAGAGACTGCTGATAGGTAGCAGGCAAAGAAGGACAAACATATTCCATCATATCAGACAAAAGGAAGGAACTCTTCTGTCCAGGGAGAGGATCCACCCAGATGGAGAATCTGGCTGACAGCAAATCATAACTCCACAGTAAACGGAAAACTAATTTTCTATTACACATTCTTTGCATGTGTGCATTATAACTTCCAGCTTTTGTGGAAATATATTAATGGCTATTAAAAAATAAAATCCTACTTGGGTATGGATATGTGTTTCTTTTAAAGTTTTGCACCACTATCTGCTACTTAATCATTCTATAGGCACTACAAACTTACAACCATTCATGTAGTGAACAGTATTTTTTGTCAGTTACAGCACTGACAAAAAGTGAATTGCAATTGGTTTTCATGGTCACAATTGTTGCAGCATCTCCATGGTCATGTGATCAACATTTGGAGGCTTGGCAACTGGCGTGTAGTTATGACGGTTGCAGGTTCCTCGGGTCATGTGATCATTTGTAATCTTCCCAGTTGATTTCTGACAAGCAAAATGAATGGGGGAAGCCAGAGTCCCTTAACATCAGCATGATTTATCACTGCAATCACAAATGCAGTGATTTGCTTAATGTGTCAAGAAAGGTTGTAAAATGGGGCACAAACTCACTTAACAATTGTCTTGTTTTGGTTTCAATTGTGGTCGTACTATCCATAGTTCTTTTGCAGATTTGCAAATGGGATCTCATAACAACCCATCCTTTTGTAGTGTTTAAGGGTTGGGTCAAAGACCAGCAAGCGCCATCCAGAAATTTTTCCGCACAAAAGGAGGATATTATGTCCCTGCCACAATTAAGCTTTTTCTGGCCAAGTCACTAGCACAGCTTCTTTATGGGACCTTGCTCAGACCATCAGCTTCATGTTTTACACCATTAGAAAAAGTTCAATCCAAATACACGCGATCAATTCTCCAGATGCCATGTTGTGTCTCAAATGCACTTCTGTGCCTGGATTGACAAAAATTGAAACAAGAATCTGTATAGCATCCTTCAGTCTCTGGCTAAAGCTTACCTTCTTCTGCAAGGTCATGCTCCATTCATCCTCTAGGACAGGGGTCTGCAAAGTTGACTCTTTGAAGACCGGTGGACTTCAACTCCCAGAATTCCCCAGCATAGCATAGCTGGCTGGGGAATTCTGGGAGTTGAAGTCCACCGGTCTTCAAAGAGCCAACTTTGCAGACCCCTGCTCTAGGACAAATTCTTTTCATCATGAATCAAGGCTATCAAGTCCAACTTTGCCAAACTAGGCATCTTCCCAGGTTCAATACTCAAGATTGACTACAACCTAGCAAGACAAGCCTTGCGACAAAGGGTGGAAGACATTGAGCGGCAGGCGGACTTAGGGAAAGTTCCGCTGTTTCTGGCTCCAGTTGCCATTAGATGTGTTGTTGTTCCTGACATTAGTCAGTTGGAGTCAACAAACCACAGGAAAGCATTTTCACTCACACGTTACCATGTGCTTCCATCGGCTGTACTGTATGGCAAGTATAAAAGGATACCCTTGATGGAAAGACTCTTTTCCTGCAGCTCAGGAGAGGCGGAGACTATGGGTCACATGCTCCTTAGATGTTCCTTTTACACAGAGATTAGGAAAAACCATATTCTGCCAATAACTGCTAGGTATCCTGGTTGTTCTGATACTACCTATGATCAGTGGCTGCTTATGGATGAACAGTCCATAACTACAGCACAGGTGACCAGATTCAGCACAGCAGCACTGGGGATTCATCGCAAACACATGTCTTCTCTACCATAGTTGTATAACAATTGGGGCAAACCCTTTGCAGACTCTGCTTAAGTCTTTTCCTTTTTAGTGTTGAACCTACAACAGGCCACAAACTTTATAGATTGTAATTTTAGTTTAGTTAGACCAATGGGTTTCAACCTTCCTAATGCCGCGACCCTTTAATACAGTTCCTCATGCTGTGGTGACCCCCAACCATAAAATTATTTTATGTTTTCAGTATTTTTTCCAAAATATGTGTTTTCCAATGGTCTTAGGCGACCCCTGTGAAAGGGTTGTTCGACCCCCAAAGTGGTCCCGACCCACAGGTTGAGAACCACTGAGTTAGACCATGTATAATTGACAGACTGGATTTTATTATAGATTTTAGTTGTTATTTATTATTTTATACTAGAATTTTTAATTGTATATTTACTGAGTGTTTTTATTTGCTCTGCTCTCTGGTCTAAGTCTGTAATAAACTGATAGGGTCACTGATTTAATGCACAGTTATACATAATTATAAGGGTGCATTATTTATATTATATATTAATGTTCGTGGGAATTTAATTTTTTTCCAGCATCTCTTGAGGGGTGGATTTGATTGCGGCGGCTCAGCCGTCATCTGACTTCCTTCTCTTGCACTGCTGCATGTCACCCTTTATTCAGCTGCTACATTTTTAAGTGAGTGTGGTGGGAAGATGTACTGCTGCTATGACTTCACATGCAATACGTTGTGTTTACTTTCAATGCTGCTGCGTTTATTTTCAGTTTGTCATCATATCAAAAGGTCTGCCAGGGCTTTTCCCTCTATCACTTAATATCCGGAACAGCTTGATGGAAGATGAACATTGGCATACCGTACGTAAGAATATTTGTGCCTTGGTCCTGTCCTCGTTGTGTATCAGCTTGGATTGTGTTGCACACTATACAGGTGAGACTTTAGGAGCAAGGGGGTTACTACTAGAGCAGTGCTCAGGGCTATAAGCCTGCCACAGGTTTTCCTATCCATGTTTTTTTCCATTAGGAGAAATAATACAAGGAGAAAATGGAATTGGTTGAGATGACAGCCTCAAGGTTGAGATGATTTTTGCAAACCAAGAGAAGTGTCTACAGCAGTGGTAATCAACCTGGTCCCTACCGACCACTAGTGGGCATTCCAGCTTTCATGGTGGGAGGTAGGGGTTTTGTCCGATACTGAAGCACTTTCCTTTTTTAAATTTAATTGACTTCCCTACTTTATAAATCACCATTACTGTGGAACTGGTGGGTGGTTAGAAAATTTTACCACTAACAGAGATACAAAAGTGGGCAGTAGGTATAAAAAGGTTGACTACCCCTGGTCTACTTAGTCCTGTTTTTATTGGGAAGTCGCTTTTGGTTTTTATGTCCAAAATAAGGGGGGAAATGGAACTTAGATTTTACTTTGAAGACTGAATAATTGTGTTGTTCTAGAAGTGGCTTGTAATAACTAAATGTAATTTTAAAAAAAGATTCAGGATACAAAGGATATAGAATGCAAAGAGTCCTTCACTGTACTGTTATACTGTTTTATACTCTACATGGGGCTCCCCTTGAGGTGCACTCGAAAGCTACAGCTAGTTCAGAATGCGGCCACGCAGGTGATTATGGGTGCCCCAAGGCAAGCCCACATAACACCTCTCCTGCGCAAGCTGCACTGGCTGCCTGTGGCCTTTCGAGTGCGCTTCAAGGTGTTGACGACCATCTTCAAATCGCTCCATGGCTCCGGGCCTAGCTATATACGAGACCGCCTTCTGCCCCATACATCCCTTCGTCCGATCCGCTCCCACAGAGAGGGCCTTCTCGGGGTACCATCGGCCGGGCAATGCCGGTTGGCGACACCCAGGGGAAGGGCCTTCTCTGTGGTGGGCCCGGCCCTCTGGAACGACCTACCCCCCGACCTTCGCTCTATCTCGGACCTCCGCCTCTTCCGCCAATGCCTTAAGACGTACCTATTCCAACAAGCCGGCCTAGCGTAGCCCCCCGTTTCTGACTATATTCATAAATTTTAATTTTTTAGGGTTTTAAAGGGTTTTTAGCATGGGTTTTAATTTAATTTAATGTTTTTAATAGTATATATTGTTTTGTAATGGTTTTTTAATAATGCCTGTGCGCCGCCCTGAGTCCTAACAAGGAGAAGGGCAGGGTATAAATTCAAAAAATAAAATAAAATAAATAAAATAAATACTGTAATAAATTTTAATAAAGAGCTTTAAACCTGCCACGGGTTGTCCAAGAGCACAGCTCCTTTCTGAACCAGTACTCTCCTTATTGAAGACATGGATTGCAGCGGGAAGGAGTAAGTGGATTCTGTCCAAATTCCAGGGAGGCGGAGAAAGGCAACTTCAGATGGCTTTAAAGTGGAATTGATCAACGCCATCTCCTGAATGATAGACAAGATGCTGGGGAGAAAGAGTGGAAGCACTCCGCAGTTCTCCCTTCCATGTTCATGCTGACTCTCTAGGGCCTCTTTGTTGTGTAGCATATTGAGTTCAGCATTTTGTGTATATATGACACAGAATGCTGAACTCAATAAGTTGTTGCCCTTCTTCTGTTTTCTTCCCAAAGGGAAAATGAACAAATGGACAGCTGCTATATAGCAATCCAAGCAAAGACGAAAACCAAAGACAGGAAAAAGATTATCCAGCTTGACTAACAATCCTTTTCTAATTCTGGGAAAGAGTAGAGAATGGTCATTTCATCTCAATGGAAAACCATTTTTTTCTGTTTATTTCTCTAGGCTTCTGTTCAGTTATGCTGATGGGCATCAGTGGTCCAATTTGTCTGTGATTGATTTAGAATGAATAGCAACCCCTGGAATGATGCCGATCATAAATAACCCAAAAAAAAATTGCATTTGCAAAATGGATCTGATCAGACCATTGTCAATTGACAGATCTCTGTAATGATTCTAGTGTATCTATGCAGACTGAGTAGCAATTACAGGTTCATAAAAATCAACTAGCAATTAAATGCCACAACTAAAAATCCATGATCTCAAACCACATTGATAATAAACAATACTAGTGTGATCGGGAAGGAACAGGAATCATCGGCCATGCCAACACCTGCCATGCACGAGAATTTATTGGTATTCTACTAAAGGACCAATTAACAAGCATATTGATCTTGATCCAGCATATGAACACATAAGAAACTAGAGCATTCGAATGACCAATCAACAAGAGAATCAATCAGCTGCTCAGAATTTAAATATAGCTCCAAACAAACAACTGACCAACTGACCATACTGGCACACAAGATATTTATAAGCTAAGGAGAACAGGACAAGAAAATCCTGCTGATGATGTTAGCAAATCTGGTAACAAAATGGTCAGAAACTGAATTGAAATAAGCTTGGAGAGCAAACCACTGCCAACATCTGAGCTACAAGTATTTTCTATTATTCAAAGCAATTACAGGTGCTTATCTCTGCCACTAGTCTATGCACATCTGTTCTGTTGACTGTTTGCAGTACAACAGCAGCCTTGAATTGAAGCCTTTGGCATGCAGGGACCAATAGCTGGAGGGTTGGTAGGGGGAGAAAAGATGATTGTGCTGGTCTTTCATTGTGTCCTGCACAGGTAGAAGGAAGGTTGAAAGAAGAGAGCATCTTTCTTCAGAAGAGCCTAATACATTTTTCTGTCTGATGTAGCGTTGTACCACTTCTTCCATATGGGTAGTTTCAACTTATGACCACAATTGAGCCTAAAATTTCTGTTCTTAAGCGAGACAGTTAAGTCACTTGCACCTCAATTTTCTACCTTTTTTTGCCACAGTGGTTAAGTGAATCATTGCAATTGTTAAGTGAATTGTGTACTTATTAAGCAAACCTGGCATCCCCCATTGATTTTGCTTGTTGGAAGCCAGCTGGAAAGGTTACAAATGGCAATCAGGTGATGCTGCGAGAGTGCAACCATCATGAATGCCTGATAGTTTCCAAGTGCCCAAATTCTGATCACATGACCCAGGGGCCTGCTGCTGCAACGTTCGTAAGGGTGAAAAATGGTCATACGCCACTCTTTTTTCAGTGCTGCTTTGACTTGGAATGGTCATTAAATAAATGAGTTGTAGGTTGTAGGACTCCTGAAAGGCAAACTGATTGTGAATTGAATCGTCCTTCCGCATAGTAGGCAACCTCTTTTTCTACCTAGTTCGGAGGACTATCCATTCACAGACCTTGATCTCTAGCCTTTCCTCTATCTTACCTCTATCCTTGATCTCTCTATCCTTTCACTCAAAGCTGTCTCTCTCCCTAATAGTTGTTGTGTCCCATCGGCTGCCAGCAGAGCAAGCTGCAGAGTCAGATGAGGAAGAGGTGGAGGGAGACCCTGGGCCAGCTTCGGAGCCTTTGGAAGTCTTTGATAAAGAAACAGCACCAGAGACAGAGAAAGAACCAGGGCCTTCCATCCTCCCCCAGGTGGAGAGGCAGCTGCCTTTGGGCCTAAGCTGACTGGGAGGGGGGAATAAATGGCGCCTATCCCAGATGCGCATATGCGGGGAGAGGAGAGGAGAGCAACGGAAGGCAATAAGCCGGCTTTCGGGGGAAAGAAGTCGTAGATGCTAGCCAGCCCCTCCCTAGCTTGGAAATAAATTAGTTTAGTTTAGTTTAGTTTAGTTTAGTTTAGTTTAGTTTAGTTTAGTTTAGTTTAGTTTAGTTTAGTTTAGTTTAGTTTAGTTTAGTTTAGTTTAGTTTAGTTTAGTTTAGTTTAATGGTTTTTTATACCGCCCTACTCCTGAACGATTCAGGGCGGTGTACAGCCAGAATAAAAACAAATATACAAAAGTTAAAAAAGCTTTTAAAAAATATATTAAACCTTGGCCAAAACATGGAAAAAAACCCAAACTAACCCTGATTAAAATTAATAAAAATTTGAGTTTAAAAATCATATTTTATGACAGCTCAGCTTGTTGGAAGAAAAAGGTTTTGAGACCACAGCGGAAGGTGCATAAGTCAGGGATAGTTCTTAATTCCGGGGGCAATTCGTTCCAGAGGACAGGTGCTCCCACGGAGAAGGCTCTCCCCCTGGGTGTCGCCAGTCGACATTGTCTAGCCGATGGCACCATGAGGAGACCCTCTCTATGGGAGCGTACTGGCCAGGCCAATAGTAGGGGTTTGGAAGTGACCATTGGTCACAGACAATCATTCGCTTTCTACTATACAGCAAACAATTCAGACTCCTTGTCCAGAACCAGATTTGTTGAGAGTGATTGTGTTTGGTGTTTCTTTATCCACATGAATAAAAGACTGTTCCTCCCCTGTTTTGAAACATTGTTTTACTCATGAGTAAGCAGCTTATCATTACTTGCAAAGAACAATAGTCAGGTTGATCTTGACATCTTCTCTGGGCATCCAACATCAGAATAAATTTCTGTGACTCTCTTCTGCCTGCACTCAGCAGAGCATTAACTTTTTTTTTTTTTACCTGGTTGGCACATTTCAGGACCAATTTACAAGGCGTCACTATAATACAGAGTATTTGTACCCGTAAATTGAAATGAATTATATTTGAATTGTATCCGCTTGTTTATCGTGCTGTGTATATACAGCTATTCATTGTAAGGCAAACATAGCTTTATTTTCACACTTGTCATGGTAATTTCCTGCTGGGTAAATATTGACATATGCAATATCGTGTGTTTGGAAGCCTTTGTATAAACACAGAATCGCATTGCCTGAAAGCTGACGAGGGGAAGAAAAGCAATCTTTGTAAACTACAAGGTCCATACATTTGAATAAGATGAAGGAAGCAAAAGACAAGAGGATCTCTGTAGTGTGAAGGGAAAGATAAAATGAAAAAATATTAAAAATTATTTGTACCTACAAAAGATCTAGGAGTTCTGAGATGACGGATTCTCCTGCCTGGGTTGGTAGAGGAAGAAGAGAAAATGATTTTGATAGCAATGCACCAGGGGCGGGATTCAGCCGGTTTGCACCGGTTCGTGAGAACCAGTAGTTCTGATGAGCATTTGACCCTGCCCACCTGGCCCTACGCTTTCCTGTCTTATATTTCCCTGATTTTTAGCTCAGCTGACTCACATGGCACAGCGGATTGCCACGTGTCAGCTGTTTTACTCACAGACACTGACATAGAAGGTAAGTTTTGAAGTTTTAAAAGGTCGGGTTTTTTTTAATGCTGCAGGCACGTGCGAGCGCAAAGCGCGCACTCACCAAAGCAGTTGTTAAAACAGTTGCATCCCACCACTGAATAGGCTTATATACCACTTCACAGTGCTTTACAGCCCTCTCTAAGCAGTTTACAGAATCAGAATATTGACCACAACAATCTGAATCGTCATTTTACCAGCCTCAGGAGAATGGAAGTCTGAGTCAACCTTGAACCTGGTGAGATTCAATCTGCCAAATTGCAGGCAGCCAGCAGTCAGCAGAAGTAGCCTGCAGTACTGCATTCTAACCACTGCGGTACACCGCGGGTCTTGTAATGGATCTATTTTGATGCATTATAACAAAGCAGCATATATATATATATATATATTTAGTATCCAGGATATCGAGTTGCTAACTTCTCAGAAAATGTGAATTATTTTGGAGAGCTTTTTCTCAAGTCCATATTTGACACCAATTTGTCCTTGCTCTCTCCCCCCCCCCCCCCCCAGCTCTTCATATTATTTTAGTTTCTACCAGTTTTCTTTCCTGGGTGGTTGTAATTAGTTTGTCATTAGTTTTTAGTTTGGTTGTTTCAAGCAACTTTAGGCAATCTGTCTTGAGATGGTGTTGCAACTTGAGGATCCTAAAAGCGAAGGGCACAATCTTCATTTTACAGGTAGTTCTTGACTTAAACTATTCGTTTAGTGACCACTTGACGTTACAATGGCACTGAAAAAAGTGACTTAGGTGACTAAGTATGCAAAGTGTTTTTCATACTTAGGACCTTTGCAGTATCCCCATGGTGATCAAAATTAAGATACTTGGCAACTGGTTCATATTTATGACCATTGCAGTGTCCCAGGGTCATGTGAACACTTTTTGACACCTTTTCACAAGCAAAGTCAATGGGTGAGCCTGATTCACTTAACAACTGTTACTAACTCAACAACTGCAGTGATCCACTTAATAACTGTGACAAGAAAGGTCATAAAATGGGACAAAATTCACTTAACAACTAAGCAACAGAAACTTTGGACTCAATTGTCATTGTAGGTCGAGGACTATCTGTATTTGTTTCCCTAGGGCAGGGGTCTGCAAAGTCGGCTCTTTTAAGACTGGTGGACTTCAACTCCCAGAATTCCCCAGCCAGCTATGCTGGCTGGGGAACTCTGGGAGTTGAAGTCCACCAGTCTTAAAAGAGCCGACTTTGCAGACCCCTGCCCTAGGGAATCGTTTTTAAAAGTGGGAATAGGATATTTCTAGAATATAAATTCTCCCAGTTCTACACAAAATATCCAAAGTTATGCTGGAGATATAAAGTAGGTTTTTGGTGTGTGTAGCTGTGACCAGAAACAGAGACATTTGCTTTCCAAAGTCCTTATAGTTCAATCCTTACCCTTATTTTCAACAAGGAGAAAATGTCCTCAGGACATCTCAGGATGCTAGGCAGTACAAATGCAGCCTATGAACCTTTTGATTGCAAACACCCTGGTTTAAAGACTTGAGTGCATTTTCTAGTACAGCGGCACCCAACTTTTGAGTGCACCAGGACCGGTTCTGTGGAGAGAGGTTTTTCCGCAAACCCAAGAGGGTGTGGTTTTGTGTGCTGCCTGCATCCTACAGATGGGGCTTTGCTTGTTTGTGCAGAGTAGTTGCTGGCATGCCACAAACTGGTGCCAAACTACGGGCTGGAGGTTGGGGATCCCTGCTCTAGTGAAATGTAAGCCTGATCTATGAATGACAGAAGGAGGAGCTAATCCCTTCAACTGCAAGGCAGACTCTAGAAAAAGCAGACGTTAATAGCAGAAATAAGCTTTTTCATTTTTTTTAAAGGGACTTACAACTGTAAGCAATTTTGTATTCTAAAAAACTTCTGAACGTATCTGGTCATTTTGTAAGAAAAATGTATATATGGCCCAGGAGTGGGTTCCTGCCAGTTCTAGCCTCTTCCATAGAAGAGGTTCCACAAATCTACAGTGCCGTTTAGAACCGGTTCCAGCTCCCTCCCCCCGCCCGTCCACCCATCATCAAGATGAAGAGAGAGAGGAGGAATTCTGGGAGTTGAAGTCCACAAGTCTTAAAGCTGTCAAGTTTGAACACCCCTGGGTTGTTTTTTTCTTAAGGGTTAGGGGTGCAAAGGTCCTGTAATGTGACAGCTTTAAGATTTGCATGCTTCAAATGCCAGAGTTTCTGAGCCAACATTTTGGTTGCTAAGCAAGAGTGTTTTTAAATGAGTTTCACCACATTTTACAAGTTGGCCATGCCCACCCAGTCACGTGACTGCCAAGCCACTCACACTCAGTCACATGGCTGGCAAGCAACTCCCACCTGGTCACATGGCCAGCAAGCCACTCCCACAAAGTAGGCCACACCTACAGAAGAGCTTCTAAAATTTTTTGAAACCCACCACTGATATGGCCTAATTTTGCCATATAATTGCCATACAGTTAGAAGTGCTACAGGGTTTCATTGCACCTTGATGTCATTGAGACAATTCTACCTACAAAGAACACAAATGAGCAGGATTATTCAACTCTTAACTTGTGTTAAGAATTCATGTGTGTTTCTTTGCATCAATTAAGGAGGAAAAATGAGATGTACTTCAATAGATGTAATCTGTCTGAAGGGCTGCTCAAATCTTAATGTGGATAAGGAGTTGTCAGAAGGCATTAACAGGCAAGTGATGGCAGTCTATATCCATGGTTGGAATCTGAACACACACAATGAAATGCATCATTCAAATAAAATTCAGAAATAGCTCTAAGCAGGTGATGGATTCGAATCTGTGTTGGCAAATGGGCAAGAACGTAGAGTATCTACATCTAGCAATTTGAAAACATTGTGGGTGGCTTCATGTAGCATAATGACTTTTCTCAGGAATAATTGAAGCATTTGTGTATCTGGGTATTCGTACTCGTACACGCTTACATATGGCTTTAATACCAATGCTCAACATTTAGCCTCTAACCACTCCATGAAGCTGCAATTATGATAATTAGGAAATACCATCATGTCATCAATATAACTTTGGAGGTTGAGCATGAATAAAATATAATTAACGGGAGATATAATTAAAACTTTTTTCCCCTAGAGGAAAAGAGGTAAATACCATCACAGCCAGAGCCTCAATTAATTTAACAGCTGTCTTTTGCTCAAGATTGTACAATTATTAACATTAATGAAGAGCACATATCAGGAGGGAGAAATCTAGAGGGATTTTCCAAAGAATGTTTATCATTAATTTATGCTTATATTATATTTATAGTATCACAACCCATGCTTGTACTCACTTGAATTTATTTAAATTCGCAATAAAAGTGAAATCTCCATGTTGAGCTCAGTTCCTGGTGAATTCATGGACATGAACCTGGCAGCAATTTGAAATTGAACTACTATTGCTTTTTTCTAGGGTAGAATTTGGTTTGGTAGGGTTTGAATTCCACTGTAGCCTACGGACCTACAAATCCTCGTAGTTGCCAATTCAGGATTTAATAGGCTATAATTATACTTATTTTTTTAATCAACAAAATCATCTATATCCCTGGACTAAAAATCCTATCGTATCTGAACAATCCGAATGCACTGTATTCTAATTTTTCCTAAACTGTAGAATAGAATAAGGGAGGCTGGGGGGGTGAGGTGATAAATTTGGGGAATTATTTTGGAGCTAAAAACATGAGATTGTGGAAGATCGTGATACTTTCTCTTTTATTACCACAAGAGACCTCTTAAGTTTCCAAGGCATTCTGCTCCACTGAACATGCCTTGAAATTTATCTATCCTGTGGTGTCACTGGAAAACTCTTTGATGGCAAATTCTTCAGCCAGGTGGAATCTGCCATTCGCATAACAAAGAGGAGACATATTGGGGTGACTTCCCTTCCCTCCTTATAACCTTCACATCTCCCCCTAATCTGTTCCAGATGGTCATAGGGCATTTTAGAACGGTGTGGGAGATAGCATGAAAGGCTGCAGGAGGAAGGGCAATTTTATCATTTTTAGGACTTGCCAGAAAATCTGATTCCAATAATTAAACACACACACACACACACACCCTTGCACATATACATGTGTGCACGCACACACATATATTGGAGTAAAAAGATCATTCTTTAGCAGTATGGTATTGCTAAGGAATGACCTTAGTGTGACACTAATCAGTTATAGCTCACTAGTATCATAATATTTTAGAAACATAATATCTGAGAATATAATCCTGCTGACAATAGGATTGTGCAGTGATTAGATTAGCAGAGTTGAAAGGGACCTTGTAGGGCATCTAGTCCAACCCTCCCCCAAGCAGAAGACCCTACACCATTTCTGACAAATGGCAGTCCAGCCTCTTCTTGAAAGCCTCCAGTGATGAAGCTCCCACAACTTCCGAAGGCAACTTCTGTTCCATTGATCGTTGTTCTCACTGTCAGAAAAGTCCTCCTTATTGCTAGGTTGAAACTCTCCTTAATCAGTGATTTGATTTCAGCTGCAAAGCGATGGTTCAAAGTATATAGCCATCATCCCAGGAAAAGACGCAGCACTATAGACATATTCTATGCTTATAGCCCATGTGCCTTGAAGCCAGGGGTGGAATCCTATCAGTTTAACAACCAGGTCACTGAGTTGCGCCTGTGCATATGTGCGCAGTTTACAGAGAAATCACCTTCCGCATTACTGCTGGGGAGGAAAACAGCTGAGGCACAGCAATCCATTCTGCCATGCCTGTCAGCAGGGCTTTAGAAAAGGGACTATAGGTATAGCGCAGGGGTGGACGGGAGAGATCAGCTCAAAGTTGGAGCAAACTGGTTTGGTCCTAGCTGATAGTCAGAGCTACCGATTTGACCGAACCCATCCAAATCAGTAGAGCCCCACCCCTGCTTGAAGCACATTTGAATATGAAGTGCTGTACTTCCCTAATTGACAATATTTTACCCTTTAATAAAAAGTATGTAAAGTTATGAAAGATAAAGATGTCATGTTCAAAGACAATTTCAAAGTGACAAGACTGCAAATACCAACGAGTTCCTTCAATTCTTAATATAAGAAAATGAAGATGTATCTTTATAATTTTTAAGAGTTTAAAATGAACAGCAGAAAAGCAAGACAAGGTTTTGACTATGGGAAGTTTTGAATGACTTAGATAATATTGGAATATTGGGTTTAGAATATTAAATCTTTGAAATTAATTGTAAAGAATAAATGCAGTTTTGTGGTACAATAAGGCTGATTTTGACAGACACAGAAGAGGATGCTTAAAAGTACAAAGAAATTTGTAACAAAGATCCATAATCATCTGAATGAATTAAAGAACAGATTTTTTAATGTAAAAGGAAGGAATACAAAGTTGTTTTATTTGACCAGAGTTCAAATGGAACATGTTGCTATTTTGGATTGTTGTTTCTGGATTTGCTGATATCTGGAGAGGAAAAATCTTCTGTATTGCTTATATTTACCTAATACAGTGTTTTAACTTCAAAAAGTTTTGTGAACTTGCTCTTTTTAAAGGTTTTATTTATTTATTATTATTCCTCCTGAGGAATTTTAGTCTTTTGTTCATGTTACGATATAGGATTAGTTTATATTGCTTAATGTGAAATTCTTTATAGTCATGAGTTGAGATATGGAATGTTTATTTCATTGATGTATTCATTGATCTATTTGGTATGGTTTTCTTTGGAATTGTTAGCATTTGGAATAGAAAAAAGCTGTGTATTGGGTCAGTGTACATTTAACATAGGGCTTAATCTTTTTCTCCCTACAGTTACTCTAGAAATGTTAGCTACTCTGGGTTCAGAACCAGTGTCACAACTCTGGTCCCATAACCAGTGTTAGCAAATGAATGCAGAATAGTGTAATTCACCGGACAGTAGAGAGATACGTTGCTGTAAACCACAAACAAACTCTAAAACAGTGATAGTAAGAACATAAATAGTCTTTACTTTGTAGCAACTAAAATGCTTCTTCCGACTAATTTCTCAAACAAATAACAACAGTCCAACACCAAACACAATTATCTCACAGTGATGCAAAACAATACTCCTTCCCAATATAAGGCTGAATATCCTAACAAGAAGTAAGAGATATTTGTAAGCTTGTTTTTTTAAAGAAGAAAAGGTCCCTCTTTGTCATACTAGTTTTTTGTTTACACTAGAATACCTGGACCACTTTATGTCTTTAAAATGCGATTTTACTTACTGTTAAAAGTTGAGATGTGGAATGTTATTTTAGAGCTTTTTGCTGATACCTGGACTGAAAAAGACATTACTTGTTGGATTTACCCATTCGATTTAAGAGATAAGTTATGAGATGAAGAGCTTTATATTAGTTAATTAAGGGGAAGGAGGAAATTATGAAATTGCTTATTCTAGATGTAATGAGGGTGAAAGTTGCTTTCTTTTTCTTGTCCCTTTCATATTTTTGTACCTTTTTTCCTTTTGTTTTACAGTTTGAATTATATTTACTATATTAACTAAATTTTAATTAGAATATTTGAAAGTTATTAAAATTTTAAATTATTAAAAATATATCAAACTAGTATCATGCCAATAACTTCTTATGCATTTTGAGTTGTGCACATCATATTTCAGTGCAACAGGTTTACATGGTGATAGAGATCTCCATCACTTTCCAGATCTCACTGAAAATTCAAATGATTTATCATACTTTTTCCTTCTGTAGACACAAGAGATGCCCAATTATTTTAAATCATTTCTGATTGAGCGTTGTTTATTTCGCTAGCTTTTTCCTGAGCTTAAACACTTTAAATCATTAAATTAACTGGAACATTGTCATTTTTCTTTATTATCACAGTGTATTAATTCTCAGTTGAAGGAATACTCAAGTCCTTGCTGTTGTATTCATCTATTACAAAAAAGAACTCTTAAGAACACTCTGCTCTGCTCAGCTCTTGATTGATTGATTGATTGATTGCACTGTGGGGAATATAGACTGTCTCTCAGAACTGAGTGGGCTGAAACATTCTGGAAGTGTCACATCCCAATTGATACAAAAATATTAACTTAACCTTTTATCAAATGCTAATCAATCTAGTTCAGCAAAGTTGAACTAGGTTGTTTTCCCATTACATCTTACTTTGATAGCCCAGAGATTTTTAAAGATATGATGTGATCATTGCATGGTGCACTTCTCAGAATAGGTCTATGACAATTCACCACAGCCTACTTGCCATGGTCAACTTGTTGCAACCAATTCACTGCAGGACAATTCATCACAGCCAACTCACTGTGGGGCAAGAGTTACATTAATATCAAAGAAATAGTGGAATAGAATTATTAAAGAAAGGTTGCAAAAGGAAGGACAGAATGAAATGTGAATTGCAAAAACTAAAATGTCTTTATTTATTTTAAATAATGAATAATTAAATTAAATAATTATATAGAGTTGTTAAATTGTCCTGCAGCAAGTTGTTCCATGATGAGTTGGCCACAGTGAGTTGGCTGTGGCAAGTTGTCCCATTTTGACTCAGAACTACTAGAGAAGTAGTTTCCTAGGTCTTGATAGCCTTCTAAGCTTCAGGATGGCTGCATTGATGAGACAGCTTTTGACACTTTAAGACTATTAAAGGCTAGAGAAAGCATCTCTGACTTGTCCAAGAATAATAGTTAGCTTTTTTTCTAGATACTTTTCAGTATTCAGTATTCTGGGCATTTGGGTAACAATATGCTGCTTGCACCAAGTAGTCCTCAACTTATAGCCATTCATTTAGTAACTGTTTGAAATTACAATGGAACATTGAGAAAGCTGACTTATGACCATTTTTCACACTTATGACCATTGCGACATCCCCATAGCCACATAATCAAAATGGTTCACTTGACAACTGGCTCATATTTATGGGACAATTGCAATGTGCCGATATCATATGATCACTTTTTGCAAACTCCTAACAAGCAAAATGGGGAAGCTAGATTTGCTTAACAGCCATGTTAATAAGTTAACAATTGCAATGATTCATTTAACAATTCTGATAAGAAAGGTCATAAAATGAGGCAAAGCTCATTTAACAACTGTCTCATTCAGCAACAGAAATTTTGGGTTAAATTATGCTCATAAGTAAAGGTCTATCTGTATACTGCATGTTAAAATAAAATCAAAAGGGCATCACAAATTCATAATCAAAATAATTGTAGGGATGTGGCATATTTCTTACGCTGAATCAACACTATCTCTGAGTTTTCTAGTATAAATAACATGATGAATTATAACACCCTAGAAATCATGGGAAGGTGTCATCATCTCTACCATTGGATATGATGACTAAGCAGGATGCAAGCTGAAATCCAACATCTGGAAATTCTGCCATCTAGGAAATTGGTATTGTTATTTTTGTTGCGAACCGAAGAGAGATTGGAGATCTCTTTCAATTCAATTTAATTCAATTTATTCAATTTATATACCGCCCTTCTCTCTTCCATGTAAAGCCTACACATTTCTACTGAAATATCTACTTGATGTTTCCCCATCAATAAAATATATAATGAACAGTCCACGTGTCAATGCATGCAGACATCCACCTGATCTGTCTCAATAGACTAACAATATTTCCAATCAACCACTATAATTAATACAAATGAACTAGGAAAAATGGAGGGGAGGGGTCAAAAGGATGAATAACAATGGCAGGCATCAAGGACTAAATGATTCTGAAATATTTTTGTCAAGTATCAATTAAATGCCTCTCAGCAATATAAATCATCCTCCTGTCTTATTCTTGATTCCATTTTTAACAGCATGGATGGTCAGTTCCTGAGGAACTTACAAATATCCTGTTCTTTTTAGAGCATAACACTGAGAAGGTATTGCCTTTCCAGGCAGCTCTATCCAACCTATATCAAGAAAAGCAATGCCATGGATTCTTTGCACAAGCTTAGTTTTCTAAAGCTTTCATCCCAGTTAAACATTGGTTCAACACATTCTTATGAAACGTAAGGCTGATATTAGCCCTTCATCCAAGTTTCTGCTTTTTCAAAGACCTTTACCTGGTTTCATATCTGTTGGCTTCTGCAACATCAAGGAATCTGAAATTGGTCATTGCACTATGTGCTGTGGCTAAGAACATTTACAAAAGGTTAGTCACATAAAGTTTTCAGTTAGATGAAGAAGTCTATAATTCAACCTCCTCTTTCTGGAAGTATTGGTGATTTCTCTCACTGGGATCAAACCATGCCTCAATTTTTACTAAGTCTTTAAGTACTTTGGCTTTAGAGCACGAAAGAAAAGAAAAAACCTAGATGCTAGAAGACTGGTTAAAGAACAAAGATTTAAGTGTTCTGTGACCTTTCATTAATTTATGTGAAATTGCTATTGATTCCTTATTTATAAACAAATCACTTGGCTAGTTTTTCAGTTACATTTGTATGCATTTATTTTGCTTTTCCAGTTCTCTGCAAATGGAAGTGGCATTTGAAGTGCAAAGGAAGAACAAAAGCATACCTACTGCATTCCATAAGCAGAAGCAACAGCAGACCATTATTTCTAATGAACATATTTGTTCAAAATGTGCTACCTCCCATATAGGCTCCTCTCGTTAATAAGAAGACTTAACTGAAATAAAATCAAGTTGACTTTCCTTGTAGGCATTTCAATTAATTAACTTATTTAAAGAGCATATAACTAAACACAAGCATTTGGACCAGTGCAGCTTCTTCAAATCAAGCTCAATGAAGCATAGACCACAAGATTTCCCAATAGCACCTTGATGACTAATTGGTATATTTTTCTCCTTCTCTCTTCCACAAAGGTAATTGAATAAAACATGTCTTTACTGCTTAAGGAATGTTTGTGATGCATATAAAAGTAGACTAAGCCATAAAAACGAGAGCCGGTTCAATGTAGTGGTTAAGGCATCAGGCTAGAAACTAGAAGATTGGGAATAGTACACCTGCCTTAGGCCCAAAGCCAGACGAGTGATCTTGGGCTAGTCATTTTCTCTCATCTTCCTGGAAGGTCGCCAATGGCAAGAAAACTGCAGGGACTTGTCCAAGCCATCTCTTTTTCAAGTTTTGCTTCCTGAAATTCTCAATGACATCCTTGAATGATTTTCTCTAGCCCCACTAACAGGCTTTCGAACCACTTATCATTGATGACATAATCAATCTATGGACCAACGAAAATGCCTTCCTTCATCTTGGAATCAGTTATTCTTGGAAACATCTGTCTCAAATAATGAAAACCTTCACCCATCACCGGAGTGACCGCTGGCTCCGGCATGAAGCTACTAAAATGTAACGTTTTTTCCTATATCCCTTTCCCAATATTATTTTGTAAAAACCAATAAATTCTTTAAAACACAAAAAAACCCACAACCTTCACCATCTTTGTTCATCGCTTTTATAAAATTTGACATAAGTTTGAGTTTTAGGTGAAGTGGAGGCAAAAATAGTTTTGTCAAGTCAACAAGTGGTTCATGTTTTTGTGTCCTAGAACCAAATTCTTTCAGAGTAGCCATTTCTTTTTAATGTAATGTGATTCTCATGCACGGCTGTCCCATTCAGATAAGTACTTGGTAGTTTTGAGCTACATTTCAAGCAGTAGAGCCATTACTTTTAGATTGCCACAAATATTCCAGTTGTACTAGGGGTACCAGATGTGCTTCAACAACAATTCCATATGTAGATGAAGCACATCCAGTCCATATGTTTTTGTACGTTTCTTTCATGTATGCAATGAGGGGCAACAGCAGTGGTGGGTTTCAAATTTTATAGAACCTACTCTGTAGGCGTGGCCTATTTTGTGGGCGTGGCATGGCAGTCATGTGACAGGGTGGGAGTGGCCACCTTTTAAAATGTGGTGAAACTCATTTAACAACGCTCTTGCTTAGCAACCAAAATTTTGGACTCAATTGTGATGATAAATTCTTTCTTTCTTTCTTTCTTTCTTTCTTTCCTCCCTTTCCTCCTTCCCTTTCCTTCCCTTCCCTTCCCGTTGGGTCACTGGCAGCGGCGGGCCAGATTTACTTCCAGGTACGCCGGTGGAACCCCCTCTCACCGGTTCTCTAAATTTCACCAACCGGCTCTCGCGAGTAGGTGTGAGCCTGCAGAAACCCATCACTGGGCAACAGGTTCTAAAGTGGGTAGCTGGCCATTGTGTAAAAACAGATTTCTATGAAATGGTACATGATAACTTAAACGCCGCCCTGGGTCCTTTGTGGAGAAGGGCGGGATATAAATGTGATTAAAATAAAAATAAAATAAATAAAACTAGAGCTTATTTTCATGATCAGCAGCCAAAGATCTCTGAAGACACCCTCAAAAGAGTTCAGGAAACAAAATCTTTATTGTCCAGTGGAATCAGACATGATTGAACAGAAGGGGGGGGGGGGGAGTCATAAAAAGTTTGCTGTGAAATTAAATGGATATCATATAAATCTTTGGCAATTTAATTGTGTTACCACAATGCTGTTTGCGATTCCTTCTGACATGTTTCTGGCAAGATTATTCTAGCCCTTTTTGCCAGGTAGGAAAATTCCCAAACCTGCATGCTGGCACTCTGAAATCTTTTAACCACCTCAAGTCTTATTCCAAGGAAAGGGTGCCAAAATAGCTTCTTCAGCTTGGCACCTTCCATTCTGACTGGGAATTCTGGGAGTTGCAGGCTCAACATAGCTGGAGGATAGCAGACTGGGAGCAAAAATATACACAAAATAAAAAAGAATACGTTGCAAGCTCAAAGCCAAAGTGTGTCGCTCTGAATATGGTGTCAGAATGTTTCACATTTCCTGTGTCCTGATAGCTCAAATCACAGCCTTGTAAGTGTTCCATGTCCTGATGCAGCAAAATTCAAAAGGAATGTTTTGCCACAGGAAACAATGAAAACTTGAAAGAAAGCATTTATTTTAATTGTTTTCATTCCAAGCTGATGTGAGAGCAATCAATGTGGTGTAATTAATTTTAAATTTATTATAATCACCCACCAGAGATTTATGGTACAATATGACCCCATTTACTGAGAAATTAAAAGGATCAGTTTTAAGTTTAAAAAAATTAAATTGTCCATGGAAAACAATAGAAGCAAATAGGAGGAAGAGGCGATCAGGGTGAAGAGAGGAGGAGGAGGGAGAGGAAGAGAAATAATTCATAAAGAACAAAGAACATAAAAAGTCACAAAACTTATTTCATAAACTATTGCTGACTTAGTTTTCTGCCTGTATAGCTCAACATAAATTTAACATATGTTGTTTGAAATATCAACCTAATAGCAGTATTTGTAAGGCATATGCGTTGGATGGGACACATTTGCATTTACAAATCCTGCTGCAAAGCTTGAAGAAGCAACATATTTGAATATTTTGCTACCTGGAATTTCAGCAATACAACATCAGATGTGAAACTTGCACCAGTTATTTGAATGACTACTTCCTACTGAGCAGAACACCAGTTTTTGCACTGTCTTCTCCCATCTTCAACAGGTGAATCTTTAAATCTTCCTCACTTCTAGCTATCAAAGTAGTATGATCAGCACTTCTGAGACTGTTGAGGTAACACCCAGAAATTCCTAGGCACAGGTACAGTATAGGTGGTACCTTGCTCAATAGTAGTAACTGTGAGAGGATCTTGGAATCCTAGTGGACAATCACTTTAATGTGAGCCAGCAGTGTGCAGCAACTGCCAAAAAAGCTAAGACAGTTCCAGGCTCCATTAACAGAGGGATAGAACCAAGATCATGTGAAGTGTTAATTCCACTTTATAATGCCTTGATAAGGCCACACTTGGAATACAGCATCCAGTTTTGGTCACCACGATGTAAAAACGATGTTAAGACTCTAGAAAGAGTACAGAGAAGAGCAACAAAGATGATTAGGGGATTGGAGGCTAAACATATAAAGAACAGTTGCTGGAACTGGGTATGTCTGGTCTGGTGAAAAGAAGAATTAGGGGTGACATGATTGCAGTGTTCCAATATCTCAGGGGCTGCCACAAAGAAGAGGGAGTCAAATTATTCTCCAAAGCATCTGAAGGCAGGACAAGAAGCAATGGGTGGAAACTAACCAAGGAGAGAAGCAACCTAGAATAAGAAGAAAATTCCTGACTGTTAGAACAATTAATCAGTGGAACAACTTGCTTGCAAAAGTTGTAAATGCTCCAACACTGGAAGTTTTTAAGAAGAGATTGGATAACCACTTGTCTGAAGTGGTTTAGGGTTTCCTGCCTAGACAGGGGGTTGGACTAGAAGACCTCCAAGATTCCTTCCAACTCTTTATTCTATTCTATTAGCACATAATGGTGATACATAAGGCTAGGCTTGTAATTGTCATGAAAATTCTGGATACTTTGCTACATTTTCTATAAAGACATCACTTCTGTTAATTTCAGCAAGAGGCTGAAAAATATACTCAGCCAAAATATTCAGATTAAAAAAAGAAATAGGAACTTTACAATACAATTGCTAATAAAGGGTCAGGGCTCCACAGAGTCTTTAAGATACAAAACCAGTAAATTGCTTCAGCACAAAGCTGCTGTTATTTTTCTGTCATCTAACTTGTTCCACAGTTGTTTGAAAAAGTGAGACAGTCAACATAGTTTTCTGAAGAACCTCAAGACATTCCATACATATTTGGCCTGACTGTCTAGAGTTGAACAGCTATTCAGAGAGGAATTGTAACATTTGTGTTTTGGGTGCAATCAAGACCGAAAGAGTTTCTACACTTAGTGGATCTTCATCTGGGGAGTCATTCTGAAACAACAGTTGCTATTTCTGTTGAGTTTCATCCTTTAAACATTTCCAAAGGTATTTGAGATGACAGCCGGAAGATGAATTATTGTATTTGGATATTGCAAATGTAGTGTTATAGATAGTCCTTGGCTTATGTCCACAATTGAGCCCAAAATTTCCACTGTTAAGTGATACATTTGCTAAGTGAGTTTTGCCTCATTTTACGACCTTTCTTGCCACAGTTGTTAAGTGGATCACTGCAGTTGATAAGTTAGTAACCTGGTTGTTAAGGGAATCTGCCTTCCCCCTTGACTTTGCTTGTCAAAAGGTAACAAAAAGGTGATCACATGACCTTGGGAAACCATAACGGTCATAAGTATGAACCAGTTGCCAAGCATCTCAATTTTGATCACGTGATCATGGGAATGCTGCGAAGGTTGTTACTGTGAAAACTGGCCATAAATCACTTTTTTCAGTGTCACTGTAACTTTTAACAGTCATAAATCACTTTTTTCAGTGCCGTTGTAGCCTTGAACAATCACTAAATGAACTGTTGTAAGTTGAGAACTACCTATATTTTTTTTAAAAAAACCTACCTTCTAAGGCAGTGGTAGTCAACCTGGTCCCTACCGCCCACTAGTGGGCGTTCCAGCTTCCATGGTGGGCGGTAGGGGTTTTGTCCGATACTGAAGCACTTTCCTTTTTTTAATTTAATTGACTTCCCTACTTTATAAATCACCATTACTGTGCAACCGGTGGGCGGTTAGAAAATTTTACCACTAACAGAGATAGAAAAGTGGGCGGTAGATATAAAAAGGTTGACTACCCCTGTTCTAAGGCTATGCATTGCATATGTTGATTTCTGTTGCATTTAAAGAATGACAATCTTGTCCAAGCCATTATTTATAATCCCAATGATCATTGGCACTTGAAAAAGACAGTTGTGGATTTTGCATGAGGAACAGGTCCAGCCAATGATTAACATGGCAGAGCATATGACATTTTACTATTTTCTGTTGAATAGGGTCATTGCAATTAATAGTTTGAGCACCAACAGTGCCATTATTAATAATGGATGTTTAAAACCAGAACAGGAGAGAAAACTCAGGGGATGCCAAAGCTGTCATCTTCCCATCACAGTGTGCAATCTTTCAGATGGTTCTGCAGAAATGAGACTACTTTTGTGTGGCACCTGACATACCAGTAGGTGGCTAAGGAGGAGCAGCAGAAGTGATACTATCTGTAAATATTGTTTAACACACATTTATAACAAATTACTTGATTCTACTTATATATCTTGAATGTATTCCCTAAAACAGATAATTTGGCATTTTTTTTACTACAATCTTCTGTAATATTTCTGGGAATGTCTTCAGTATTGTATGAAATCAAAATCTGGGAATATCTTCAAAATTATACATAAACATATTCACAAAGTATTATTTAAATATGACATGGAGATGAAATAAATAAATAAAAAGGTATGATATATACAAAAGTTCCAAGAAGTAATCATAGTTAAATGAAGGAAAGCGTACCAAGAGAAGAGAATATTTCTAGCTCAGGGTTGAACTGTGGGGTTCTTGGTGGTCTCTGACTTTAGTTGCTTACCTGCAGGCATTTCATTACCAAACAAGGTAACATCATCAGTGTTAGAAGTACAGTTTGGTCTCATTTTACAGTATATGTAGTGTCTTGCCCTGTTGGTGTAGGTGGGAGTCATCTTGGTGTTTTTCTGGATTAGGCTGTTGATTACTGTTGTCTTATTTGTCTACATTGGTAGTTCCTTTTGGGGGGTATGGTTTACTTCTTGATTGTTGCTCTAGTCTTAATCTCTGCTCATCTGGATGTTAATTGCTTGAGGGAGTAATTTTGCTAATTCTGGGTTTATGGATATAAAGAATGCTGTGACATCAAATGACCATGATTTCATCTTCATCTATGACCAGGTTTTGGCATTATAGTGGGGAATTGATGGAGCATCTGCTTATCTGTGTTCAAACTTTTTTCTATCAATTCTTTAGCAACATTGTGGGTTGGGGTCTCTGGTAATGATACAATTAGATAGAGAGGTGTGTTAATAATAATGCACATATATTTATACACTTACATATAAAACTCAAGTCACATGGGTGGCCACCCACCCATATTTGGTGGGTGGCCCACCAAATTTGAATTCTTTCCTAAGCATGACATACAAGGTAGTTAACAGAATGTCCTTTTGTAATCATAATAATTGCACTGCAGTAACTTAAGATTGATCAAAAAGGTCGGCAGTTCAACGATTCGAATCCCTAGTGCCATGTAACGGAGTGAGCTCCTATTACTTGTCTCAGCTTCTGCCAACCTAGCAGTTCAAAAGCATGTAAAAATGCAAGTAGAAAAATAGGGACCACCTTT
The DNA here is from genome assembly GCA_039707465.1 of Rhabdophis nuchalis. Taxonomy (NCBI): domain Eukaryota; kingdom Metazoa; phylum Chordata; class Lepidosauria; order Squamata; family Natricidae; genus Rhabdophis; species Rhabdophis nuchalis. The sequence goes on from CM077643.1 coordinate 162,752,020, forward strand.
GGTGGGGAGGTAACAGCGTTCCGTGCACCTTCAGCGTTTGTCATGCTGACCACATGACCACGGAGACATCTTCGGACAGTGCTGGCTCTTCGGCTTTGAAATGGAGATGAGCACCATCCCCTAGAGTCGGTAACAACTAGCACAAATATATGACGGGAACCTTTACCGTTACCTAACAAGACTAAGGTGTTCGGGACCGTTTTCTAAAAACAAATATTTATCCAGATACATAAGGAGCAAAGATCTTAACCCAATACTAAGACCATGCAATTTGCATAGAAAATAGAACTGCTTTCACTTCATTTCCGGTTCTTGACGGCAACAGTATAATGTATAATGTATAAAATGGAACTGCTTTCATTCAAAAGAGCACTTGTGCACAACATTTTCACTGTGATCCCTATCCAACATTACATGCATGCAACAACATCTTTTGTTTTCTTGAAATTGTATAGATCTGCATTGCAGTAGCAAGAAGAATTAGATATAGTTATCAGTCATCAAAAAGCAGATATCCTACATTACTGCAAAATATGGGTGAGAGAGATGTCATAGCTCTCTGTTCATCCTAGGATTTAGAAATATTTGATTGTACAGCCAAACTGTCTCCATCACAGTTTTGTTATGTCCAAAACTCTATTGCCTGAGAGACCATAATTTGTGTTTTACAACAATGTGCAGAAAAGAGCAGATTCCAATGGTCGACTACAATTATTCATGCTAGCTTATCCCCTTTCCTCTCTAGTTCTGGACTCATTTATCTTGTTTATTGGGTTGTTGAAATGCCAGTCCATGCAGAGTTTCTGCACTTCTCTCTATGGAATCTATAAATTAGATACCATTCCTTCCTGAGTAAGCTCATTTTTAAACACTCAGAAATGTTTGTTTTTGGTATGCAAGCCAGAGCAGGGTTAACAAAACACACTCTGCCAGTGTTTTGTTTATTGCAATATAAAACACCGTTAAGTGGGGAATAAATTGCCGTTCAAACATATGCATTCTGAAGTCTGATACAGCTATCATATTTTCATAAAAGGTTTGTGCAAATTGTATCACAGGCAGCAGTTTGCCAGCATGTCATGTTCATATAATATCGTATAATTTTTCTCTCACTCAGATGTCAGAACACTTCAAATCCCATTTAGAAATAACTCATCTGTTTTGCTCAGTTACATATAGTTTTATTAGTTTATTGAAGTCTAACAAAGGAAACAGATGTAATGCACTGAAGCTACATTTCTAAAAAAACAAATATTCAGGCAAATATAACTTCTGATCTCTAAATAATTTTAATGTCATGTTCTTTTATAGAATCTCATAACTATTATTAAAATAGTTTATGAGTAGATTTTAAAAAATGTTGGAACTTCTCTCATATTAGATCCAAAAGTTTACAGAGTAAAGGATAAACATTACACAAATTATGAGTATTTTCCAAGTTAATATTAGGTATGTCTTAACATGCAATTTTATTTTATTTTGTTTGTGCCTTTGAGTCAGTTTTTAATTCCTGGACAATGCTTTGCAATTTGCTTGGCAAGACTGGGAAGTGGTTTGCCCCTGCCTGCTTCCTCAGGCTGAGAGAGAGTGACTAGCCCAAGGTCACCCAGCTGGCTTCACGTCTCAGTTGGGACTGGAACTCACCATCTCCTGGTTTCTAACCTCAAACTGGCTCTTTAACATTCTATTTAACATTCCAAAATGAACAAGAAAACTGCAATGTTCTTTTCAAATTAACCCCAGCATTCAGTTTTTATTCCTCAAATTTCATAGATTGACTTTCATAATCTCAAATTAGGTTATTATAAACATTATAGTCTTACTCACGTCTATAACATGAAATCAGATGGAATTGTCCCTCTATTTCTATAAGCATTTCTGTCTAGATTAATGCATGTCTGTATTAATGCATAAAGTTTTAAAGGGTACAATAATCAATTGCTGAGTGTAAAGTAGCCTTTTACAGAAAGTATGACTCTCGTTATAATTTTATTTATTTACTTGTCAAATTTACAAGTAAATTTACTTTACTTTACCACAAATTTACAAGTGGTTTAGGAAAACACTAAAGCATTCAAGACTGAAATGCCAGGATCTATACATCATATCAAGTCATTGTGGTCTGGTTTTCCAAGTTGCAAACACAAGTTTCATTAAGCTAGTACCAGATAAGGCATGTTTTACTTTAATACCAGATTAAAATATGAACTTCCTATCTGTCAGCCTGTCTTGCAAGCAAACTGACGCATATCTAAGTAACTAGATTGATCCATGAATAAGTTTAATTACTACTATAGAATTGCTGCACACTAAGAGCTGGAAGCTATTCATGAAAAGTGAAGCATGCTCATTTCTTTTTTTTTTCCTGATCAAAATCCAAATTTTTAATGTTTGACCTAAAAATGGGAGGAGGGAGAAATTTTCCCATCAAAATAAAACTGCAGCTTGGAGACTATAAAATTGGAGATTATAAAGTAGTAGGGAAAGCATTAAACAATTTATCTCCAAGATTGTAGGGCAAAATAAAAACATTTTTTTAATAAAATGTTCAAAATCTTAAAGTTTATTCACAGATGTTCCACACATACATCAACTACTAAACTAAGATGTAAGAGGTGAGGTCTTCTTCCTAAATAACAGAAGAACTGCAAAATAATAGAGTTGGAGTTGGACCTAGTCCCTACTCAAGGAAGGGACCCTATACCAGTGATGAATAACCTTTTTTTGGATCACATGCCAAAAGCGGAGGGAGTGCAGGGGGGTCGTACGCGGGGGTGCCACACCTACAATGCTATGCAACCAGCAGTCCCTACCACCACTTTTGGTGCATCTTTTTCAGCCTCCAGAGCACAAAAAATTGGCCCAACGTGCAAACTGGAAGTCCATTCCCGAACTTCCGGTTTGCACGTTGGGTGGCTTTTCACCCTCCAGAGCTTTAGGGAAGCCTACGGAGGGTGAAAAACAGCCAAAAAAGAAGGCCAAAATCAGCTGGCCAGCGCACTCTAGCTGATAGAGCAATGCTTAGCGTGCCCTAACAAATGGTTTGGATTGCCATCATGGCCCTCTAGCATTCTGGGCAAATGTTTGTTCAATCTCTCCTTAAAAACCTCCGTTGACCCACAACTTTTGGAGTTCCACTGATTAGTTATTCTAGATCTGTTGGGAGATTTCTCCTTAGTTCTAGATTGGTTCTCTCCTATTACCATCTACTCCTCTTGTTCTGCCTTCAGCTCCCTGTTCTTTGTAACAGAACCCTTGGAAGACTGCTATCATGTCAGCCCTAGTCCTTCTTTTCATTAAACTAGACAATACCCGATCCTTGCAATTGCTCTTCGTATGTTTTAGCCTCCTGTCCCCTAATTACAGGAACTGCTTGGAATGAGATACATTTTCAGATGGAACATCTATGCCAGTAGCAATTCTGTCATTACTGCTGAGGTCTTGGGAATCCAGAGGGACCAAGACTTTGTCTTGTTTCAATGTAATCAGCGGTTAACTCCCTTCAATCTGGTTGACCCAGCAGGAGAGATGGCCTGAATCTTAGCTCCAGTAGGAGGGGTACAAAGACTCCTCCTGTACCTTCTCCAGCAGTTGCCACAAGAAGGTGCCCAGGCCATGTAAGTCCACCCTTTATGAGAATCATAGTTATTCTCTACCTAAAGGAAGCTGGACAATCAGTTGTAACTACAACTCTCCCTGCTTAGTGCAACTGTTAATCCCTTTTATTGGTATACTTTTTTTTGTGACACTACTCTCTTTGGAGAAAAAAAAATACCATGTCATTTTCATAGTCAAATATTTCTTTCCTGATTGTCCTGAAGGTTTAATCTATTTGGACAGAATGGCTCTATTAACAAAAAATGGATCGCTTTGTTTCAAACAGTATTGTATATGTTGGATTTATTACTAAAATGAGAAAGAAGTATGTGTCTCTTTAAATTTTAGAATGTGCCCCAAAACTTCAGTGAGCTGAACAGATGGAGAAAACAACCTGCTACCATCCTACGTTAAGGCAGTCATACCTCATTTACTTGTCAACTTAGCTAAATTTAATGCATATATACATGAAATTAAGTTCCTACCCTGTATTTAGATTTCTCCTATTAACTGAGGACTTCAGCATTTGCAGTAGCATATTTGCAAGCCAGTCTTTACTTCTTTTCTATAATTTATTCATTTCACCTTATTTTCACTGAAATAATAATAAGCCCTGACCTGTTTCAGGTGAAGGAAAATAAAACCGCAACAAAAACATTACTATAGAACTCCCAGTTGTAAAGATTCTTACAGCAACAGTACTATAAGGGCAGGATTTGGACTGATGAGATCTGTTTCTTGTCATAGCAGCAGAGTTACTCTGCTTTATGGGAAAAAAATAATTCTGGTATCAAAAATATTAGGAATTTTACTCTTTCAATGTCTTGGCATCAAAGAAAAAAAAAATTCACTTTATGACCTGTCATTGAGCCCTGTGTGTAAATCACGGCACTGCTCACTTACTCCTTTCTTCTTTGGCTCCTTCTTACCCTTGGCAGATAATCCAGGTAAAAAGCAGAACCATCTCACACTAGAATTGTAAGGAATATTGGTTTAGCCATGTACTGTTCAATGTCACAGATCCCTCTTGTCATAAGAATAATTTGGGGTTCCAACTTGAGCCGAGGTTGTGCGAGAATAAATATAAATGAGATCCAGACAGTCGTGAAGAAAGAAGAGATATTTATTCCTAAAAGCAAACAGTTTGCCTTTAGGGGCAGCTGCAGAGAAATGGGGTACAGCAACAGACTTTTTATAAGGGACCTGGACCTGGTGTGGAAGTGTCTATGTGCTAATTTTAGTGGGGGGGGTGTTTGTGTGTGTGTTTATCGTGTTTATTTTTGTGAATGTGCACGTCCTCTGGGAAATCTAATTTAATTAACTTTATTTGTGTTTGCAGACTTTATCCTTTGATATATGGATTAAGTCTGGGTATTTGGAGGTTTGAGGAAATTAGGGTAAAAGATTTTCCCCGGTTTGCTATTTTTACTTGATTTATTTAGTTTCAGCTTGACTGCCAGTTATCTAGTGAAGATGCTGATTATCAAACCATTGTGGATTCTGTTAACGTTTTAAGGGGAGTATCAAGAATAAAATATATTTTGATTTAAAAAAAACTTCTCACGCTCTGTGTAGACTAATTATGCTATTGTATTTTGTGGTTGTATGAGAATGTACAACAGGAGAGGGCAACGGAGAAATAAATTAAAGGAACAAATGAGACCATAAAAAGAAGTGGAAACATGTCTAAAAGCAGTTTACAATGATACAATTCATGGCACTTTTCTATCTTTGCTTCCACTGTGGCCTTAGGTCACTTCCTGCACTTCATATCCTTTTGTTCTTTAATCTTTAAATTTTTCATCTCTAGCTTTTTTTTCTTTTTTGGAATCTCATAAACTTCATCCAGTCATGACTTCCCTTTCCTCTTGACCCATTCACTCTTCCTTCAAGTACAGTTAACAGAGTTGGAAGGGACCTTGCAGGTCTTCTAGTCCAACCCCCTGCTCAAGCAGGAGACCCTACATCTGCCTCTACCTAGGATTGAACTCACAACCTCCTGATTGGGAGGCGAGAACTCCACCTCTAGGCCACATTTCTTCTGCAGTTCATCCCTCATTCTTTATTCTACATGACCTTGCCATCTTGACATACTTTGTTCACTGGCCACTCCCTCTTATACTCAATCCACCCATCCATTGTTGAAGCCATCACTTCTTATTTTACCATGTACATTTCTGCACCACATCAGTCGCCCCCAGGCTCAACATACTTTCACCTTTCTCCGGATATAACTCACCTCCCGCTTCCATACAACCAAGTGGACAGAAGCAGATTTTATAAACAGTTGTTTTGGCTTCTTTCAACCATCATTCACTCGTCACAAAGAATTGCATGTTCCTTGCTGTCCTTCCATCACTTTGCACATTGTAACATGTCTTGACAGATTTTATGTAACCGTGTATTTAATATATCTCTATGTGCCTGGATTAGGAACACGATGGCTCAATGGATAATACGCTGAACTTATCTATCAGAAAGGTCAGCAGTTTGGCGGTTCAAATCCCTAGCGCCGCATAATGGAGTGAGCACCTGTTACTTCTCCCAGCTTCTGCCAACCTAGCAGTTTGAAAGCATGTAGAAAAATAGGAACCACCTTTGGTGGGAAGGTAACAGTGTTCCATGCTCCTTCAGCATTTAGTCATGCCGGCCACATGATCATGGAGACATCTTCAGACAGCGCTGGCTCTTTGGCTTTGAAATGGCGATGAACACCGCCCCCTAGAGTTGGGAACGACTAGCACATATGTGCAAGGGGAACCTTTACCTTTAAGTGCCTGGAATCAAAGTGCTCTCAGTGGCTTACAGAGAAAATGTGCAATTCAACACATCCATGGTATAGAATGCACTGCACAATAATAAAACCATTTAAAAAATGAAAAATGGCAATATTTTTCATGGGCAGTAATGAAATCCTACCTATAAATTATCCTACTTGCTCTTCTTTTTTCACTATTTGTATGTAACTTGCAATTTTCCAGTCCATTTTTCAACATAATTACCTTAGTATTTGATAAATTGTCAGATCCATATTCCTCGTTGTGTCATCCAGTCTATCCAACATTTACTGTAAATCATTCAGGTTCTCAGCCAGCAATGATGGCATCATCTGGTTACTTCCCAGGGTGCTAAAGGAACTGGCAGCTGTAATCTCATAACCACAAAGTGGAGAAATCCTGGAGTACAGGAGAAAAGCCAAAATACAGAAGAAGAGCTGACATTGTTCCAGTTTTTAAAAGGGAAATGAAGTAGACCATGGAAAACACAGTCCAATTAGATTGACATCAGTATCAATTTCTAAACCTGTTTCACCAAGAATTGGTTTGTAAGAACTTTAAAAAGAGCAAAATGATCACTACAGTAGCCAGCCTGGATGTGTTCAAAAAATAATTTATGCCAAAGTAACGTATTGCAGCTACTTTATGCTACGAACGTGAGAGACCCAGGTAACCGTCGGTTACTTTCTAAACTAAACTAAAGAAGTTTAGTTCAAAACACTTATTTCAAGAAACCTATATACCAGTGACGGCGAAACCTTTTCACCTCGGGTGCCTAAAGCACGCACACTCGCGCTATAATGCCTCCCATGCGATGTTCCCTGAGAATTCATGTGTGACACCCCCTGCTGTTCAGCGCATCTACACGGCTTTTTTGGAGCCTGCGGAGGGCAAAAATGGCCTCCCCCACAGACGGGAAACAGCCTGTTTTCTGACTTCCGGTGGGCCCAGTAGGTCCATTGTTTCACCCTCCCAAGGCTCCAGAAGCTTTCTAGGAGCCTGGGGAGGGTGAAAAAAGGCCCAACACACAAACCAGAAGTTCAGGAATGGACTTCCAGGTTGCCCATTGGGCCATTTTTCTCCCTCTGGAGGCTTCAGGAGGGCAAAAAATGACTGAAAATCAAGGCCGAAAATCAGCTGGCCAGCACAGGACAATGCCTCGCATGCCCTCAGAAATGGCTTCGCGTGCCACCTGTGGCACCTGCGCCATAGGTTCATCATCATGACTATATACAATAATTTGATCTACTAACAGTCAAGACAAATTGGTGCTAAATAAGAGTCAATGGAATTCACGGAAGGCTGTGCTTGTGTCCCTTGTGGGAGTGGAGTGACTCCAAATTGATGACACATTTAGCCCTGCCCTTGGTCTCAGCCTAGTCGTCCCCTACAAAATGTAACCTCGACTTCAGAATGGTATTTGATAAAGCTGACTATAACTTATAAGTGGGACAATGTGGATACATAGCCTCACGACCAGTCACAATTGATTGAAAACCATGCCCAGAAAGTGTTCCTTAATGGGTCTACTATGTCTAGGTGGAGAAAGATATGGAGGAGGTACCTTGGGATTCTCTTCAGGGCCCAGTGTGTTCTTTAACATTTTTATACATGACGTAGACCAAGGGATAAAAGGGATGCTCAGCAAATCTTCAGGTGAAACAAGATTTGAGGACATTGCTGATGTCCTCAGAAGACACAGTTACGGTTCAAAGGATTCTTTGTAGATTTGCCCTTTGGGCTTTCTTCCAACAAAACGCAGTTTAAAATATAGGGTTCTGCACTTAGGTAGGAAAAACCAAGTACAAGGAGGATAGGATCTAGTGATAGTTTGTCAAAAGGATTTGGGTTTCCTTTCCTGACTATAGATTAAATATGAGCCAGCAGTTTGTGCAACCATCAACAGAGACAATGCTGCTTTAATGGGACATCAGCAGAAGTATAATGCTGAAATCACAATAAGTTATGGTTGCATGCTATACTGCACAGATCAATCAAACTGTACCTAGTATGCTATGCCAAGCTTTGGTTGCCACAGTACAAGAAGATTATTGAGGAGCTAGGAAGAGTGCAGAGAAAAGCAAAGTGAAATATATCTGGCTCCTTTCATTTCTCTTCATCTGGCTTAGTTTTTAATCTTTAAATTTTTTTACTGGCCATCTCTGAGCCTATTCCAGTTGCTCTGAATTCTTCTTAGTGTGATCCTCAAAAATGGAGGATGGGTCTTACCAAATCAGACTAGAGTGAAATAAATATTTCCTTGGATTTGACAATTATTCTGATGATGCAGCCAAAGTTGCATTTGCCTTATGTGAAGGCACTTCTCACAAATTCATTCGTTTTAGAAATATTTGGCCCTGGACAGTAAATAAAATTTCATCAATTTCCTTTTGCAATCAACTACTCCTCCAAGATCTTTTTCACAAGGAGTACTGCCAACCTACTGTAGGTATTACCTCTCAAAATTTTAATACTTTCTTTATCTGTGCATTTGCTTTTTACTTTTTTAAGTGCAGAACTTTACAATTATGTCTCTTACACTTCATTGGGTTGTTTTCAGTTGTTTTGAATTTAGCATAGTTGTTCTGAAAATTACTAGAAACCTGGTTATTTGCCAAGCCTTTAGGACAGGGTGCTTATGGAATCCCTTTTGACTTACTTTCGATCTTCTGGTTGCCTGTGCTCTCTTTTACGTGAATTATTTCTTTTATTTGTAAGTCATCTAGGTGGCCTTGGAATTGAAATAAATAAACACATTTCAAGTTTATTATGTCTTCTACTGTGTCAGCCAAAGCTGTATTTAAGCAAAAACTAAATACATTACACCCTAAGATCTCACAGTTTCAAGGAGCCTCTCAAAATTTTAATACTTTCTTTATTTGTTATAGTTTTATATATGAAATATAGCGTTCATATTTCAAAGTTAATTAAACCCTCCTGTATAGCTCATATGAACCTCATTAATTGATTAAGACATGCTTTGCTTCTGCAGGCATTCATACCTTCTGTTCAAAGAGGACTTCCCCACCCAGTAAGGGTATATTATGTTTCTTGGTAATATTCTTGCCAAAATCACTTGTAACACTTCTCTGTTAGTTCTTGCAAATAGAACCTCTACAGCTTCCAACTGCTTTGAGCCTCATCATGTCTCTATCCAGCCCTGATATTAGCTATCCTACCCAATTGTGTGTTTGTATAGGGTTTGTATTTGATAAGAGTCCTCCCTATCTATGCACCCAAATTATTAATGAAAAATATTGAAGGATAGACACTGCGGAGCCAATCGTTTTGGCATTCTTTCTATTGCATTGGTTCCATTTGCAATTCTATTCTTCTCAATTGTGATATAGTTACAAAATCTATCTCACCAAGGATCTGTTGTTGCTATTAATCATACTGGTAGTCCTCCTCATTCAGTTTCCAAGTACTTAAAACTGGAAATTCTGTCACTAAGTGGTGCGCTCATAAGGCACAATATCGCAGGCTCAGCAGTCCCCGTCGCCATCATTAGGTGAATTAGAATCCCCAGCTAGACTGGAGGCAGGTGTCAAGAAGGGACCTGAGTCTGGAGTCTTTGCATTGCAGGAAGCAGCAGATGTCTGACCTCCCCTGGAATTCTTGAAACCCTTATCTTACCATTCCCAAGGAAATACACTCATTCTAGTCAGATTCTTGTAACATAGCAGACTAGCAATAACATTCCTGCTGAGACTCTTCCAGTAGTTCTGATTGCTTTCACCTGACATTCCTATGGTCATGTGCTCACCATTTGCGACCTCCTGCTGGCTTTCCCATTGACTTTACTAGTTGGAGGCTGGCAAAGGGTGATCAAGTGACTGTGGGATGCTGCGACATTGTAGCTGCAAACCGGTTGCTAAGCTCCCAAATTGTTATCATGTGACCATGGGAACACTGTGACAACCACCCCTATTTATTTATTTATTTATTTATTTATTTTTCACATTTATAACCCGCTCCCATCTCACCACAAAGGGACTAGGGGCGGCGAACAAAGAATTACATCAATAAACATAAATACAGAGATATTAGGTGCCTGTGTTGTGACCATTTTAAAATCCCCATTTACAACTGGCGGTGCTGGGGTTACGCAAGGCCGGCTAGTTGGAAGAGGTGAGTCTTAAGACATTTGCGGAAGAGGCGGAGGTCAGGAATGGTACGGATTTCAGGGGGCAGGTCGTTCCAAAGGGCTGGTCCTGCCACAGAGAAGGCTCTCCCCCTGGGTGCCGCCAGTCGACATTGCCCTACCGACGGCACCCTGAGGAGGCCCTCTCTGTGGGAGCGTGTCGGACCCAGGGATGTATGGGGCAGGAGGCGGTCTTGCATATAGCTAGGTCCCGAGCCATGGAGCGCTTTGAAGATGGTCGTTAGGACCTTGAAGCGCACCCGAAAGACCACAGGAAGCCAGTGGAGCTCGCGCAGGACAGGCGTTATATGGGAGTGTTTGGGCGCTCCCGTAATTATCCGCGCGGCCGCATTCTGGACTAACTGTAGTCTTCGGGTGCATCTCAAGGGAAGCCCCATGTAGAGAGCATTGCAATAGTCAAGTCGGGATGTGACGAGTGCTTGGGTGACTGTGCAGTCCTTCATAAATAATCTTCATTCATAACTTTAAAACATCACTGAAAATGTCAGAATACCTGCATCTGACCTTCCGTAAGTTTGGGATCACTCTGCACATTTCCCATAATGTGAGTATTGGTTGATGGACCATAAAGGCCATGAATTTCATGGGAATTATATTCTTCCTGAGCAACTGGAGATAGATAGATAGATAGATAGATAGATAGATAGATAGATAGATAGATAGATAGATAGATAGATAGATAGATAGATAGATAGATAGATAGATAGATAGATAGATAGATAGATAGATAGATAGAAACAGGTAGGTAGGTAAGTAGGTAGGTAGGTAGGTAGGTAGGTAGGTAGGTAGATAGATAGATAGATAGATAGATAGATAGATAGATAGATAGATAGATAGATAGATAGATAGAGCGAGCGAGCGAGCGAGCGAGCGAGCGAGCGAGCTAGATAGATAGATAGATAGATAGATAGATAGATAGATAGATAGATAGATAGATAGATAGGCTGACAGAGAGACAGTCTATAAAAGTACCGACATGTTTAAAAAGTCAGAGTTCTTTGGAATTCTCATCCACCTCCAACAAACACACACCTTATTGTGGAGAGATTTGACTATTTGAAAGACGTTAGAAGCAGATTATTCCTACAATTCCCACAGTTGCCTGTTTGCCAGAATGGCGCCTATGTTCATAGGATGTACATTAAGCCACACATTCAGAAAATAGGTTCCTAATATCCCATCAGAGGTTTGCTTGTATATGCAGCTACCCTGAAGCAACAATTCATTTCCTCTACTCTTTCATGCAAGGGTGGTATCATAAATGAAGGTGTCAAAGAAATGCCAATTATCCAAATTGTTATTAATCCCATGTTCTTGTGAAGCACTTTGTACCCAGTAACATGAAAGAACTCACAGATCCACCTATTCTTCAGGCCAAAAGGAGGAAAAAAAGACAGTAATATGTTCCCATCAAACATCACACTGCGCAAAGGTTCAAAGCTGTTATATGGAAAAGGAGGATCTCAAAAGCTTAATGAAATGATGTTAACAATATAATAGATGCTTTAAAATGTTAATATTTTCCTGAACACATATCCGCTGGGTCCCTCCTTCCTGTCAGGATTTTCCTTCTTCGGCTAAATTGTGTTCCCCCTATAAATAAAACTGAATCATATACGAGAATGAACAATTAAATGAGAATTTAAACATTGCACAAGAGTGAAATAAATCATGTCAAGCGATCTGATGCCATGAATACTTTTGGTGCTACTGCACTGAGTCACATTATTCTGTGTACAATTAAAATATACTCCTGTATTCATTGGAATTTCTCTTCTTCCTTCTTTCTCATCTATGATGCTTTTCCATAGGAGACTCAGTTCAACAGACCTTGAATCCAACTGGGTTTGAGCAAAAGAGTAAGGAAGAAGTTGCAGCCCAGTCTTAATCTAATTTAGAAAGATACAGTCTTTAACTAAAAAGCTATTGATTCATGATAACATCTGTGAATCAAAAGCATCTAGGTAATTTTCATTTACTTTTCCTGATTCTGCAAAGTTCTCCCTATCTTGAACTTGCTGTAAGAGCTTTTCCTAACTGAATGAACACATTATGTTTAGTCCTAGATTGTTTAACCATGATTTATTAGTTATAATTAGTATGATTCAGACAATCTGTTCATCAGAAATGATGGTTTACACATTGATTGTGCTCAGACAACATGCTGAGCTAAATCTAACCCCATTAGCAGTTAGCACAAAGGAATTATCCTAACCTTTAATCTAAAAGGAGGGTTTTTTAAAAGTAAGCATGGGGTATAAAGTCATGGGAATCAATAATTCTTCATTTCAATTAATTAAAAAAATGTAACCTGTCTACCTCTAAAGTCTATGGGAATTCTCCATGAGCAAAAGTAAAACCTTGAGAGAGCAGGTAAAATGCTTGATAGAACTTTCTTCTTTGCTTGCTTCATTTTTGAAGAATGAACTCATGTATACATGAACAAGGGCCACAAATAGATCTTCCTATCCAGGCATAGAATGCCATGAGCATTGTTTCAAATATAAGCCAAGGTAAATAAAACTGTTCTGATTCCACCCAGGTTTGGTACTGCATTTTCTCTGAGAGTAGAAAATAGTAGTACCTCCACCTAGTAGTCCACACATATAGACAACCGCCTAACTTGAAGCAGATTCTCATAAGCAACTGAAACAACAGGAAAGTAATACTAATGAAGTTGTCTACTTTGTTCCCACACATATACCAATTTATTCACATAGAAAATTCACATCGAAGGTGCCTTCCAGGAGTGGGTTCCTGCCAGTTCTAAGCTCTCCTATAGAAGAGGTTCCACAAATCTACAGTGTCATTTAGAACCAGTTCCAGCTCCCTCCCCCCACCCGTCCGCACATCCTCAAGATGAAGAGCGAGAGGAGGAATTCTGGGAGTTGAAGTCCACAAGTCTTAAAGCTGTCAAGTTTGAACACCCCTGGGTTTTTTTCTCTAAAGGGTTAGGGGTGCAAGGGTCTTGTAACTTGACAGCTTTAAGACTTGTGTGCTTCCAATGCCAGAGTTTCTGAGCCAACATTTTGGTTGCTAAGCAAAAGCGTTGTTAAGTGAGTTTCACCACATTTTCCAAGTTGGCCATGCCCACCCAGTCACATGACTGCCAAGCCACTCCCACTCAGTCACATGGCTGGCAAGCCACTCCCACCCAGGCATATGGCCAACAGGCCACTCCCATAAAGCAGGCCACACCTACAGAAGAGGTTCTAAAAAAATTTGAAATCCACCACTGGCACCTTCATATGCATTTTCTCTAATGTGATACAGGCAGTCCCCAGGTTAAGAAAGTCTGACTAACGGAAAACTTGGATGTTCGAAAAGGCTGCCCAGTAGGAAAAATGGCAGATGCCATTCTCCTTCCTTGAGCAGACAAATCACTGAAGCCGCACCATGTTTTCATGAACTGCTGAAGTCATGCATTTTTAATAGACAGTCTATTTTCAGTGGTTTTCAGCAGTTCGTGAAAATATTGTACTGCTTCAGCAGTTCATCAGCTCAAGGAAGGAGAAGGCCGTCTACCATTTTTAGTAATAGGCATCCTAATTTACATACAAATTCAAATTAAAGGCAGAATTGGGAACAGAACTTGTTCTTAACCTCAGGACTGCCTATATATGTCATTATCTGCCAGGATGCTTCTCTGGATTATACATAGGACAACTAAGTAAGACTTTGTGCAAAAGAAACAACGGATACAAGTTCGACATCACGACTCAGAATAAGTAATAGCAGAGCATTTTAAACTTCCAGGATACTCTTATTACAGTTCTCCTGAAAACATCAAAATGTTTCAGACTATTTTAGAAAGTCTCAAGAAATACAAAGAGTTTTTAACACATTATAATTGTTAATTAAGAAGATAATACTAAACTATCTCAGTGGTAAATTGCATCTGCCTAACCACCCTATCTTCCCCTCCCTTTCCCCCACCTCATCCCAATTTAAATCCAGCATCAGATTAGCTGCTTCATGCATCTGATAATGTGGGCTGCAATGCATGAAAATTTATACCATTTGACAAAAGTTGTTAGTCAGAAAAGATGCTACCAGATTCTTTTTGGATTTATGGATGAGACAGGTTTACACAAATGTTCAAGTGTGGAAGAGAAGGGATGTCCATCACAATTCTCTAAAGGGTTATATACAGTATTTCTGCTGCAATTATAATTTTCTGTTTGTTTCTCTTTCTCTATATTCTCCCAATAAAGTTCTTGGAAAATCATTGTTAAATTAGAAAATTTTGCTGTATGTATAGATACTCTCTTTTAATCCCAATCCACATCTTTACAGATTAATATGACAACAACCTTTTCCGTGGTTGATGTTTCAATTTTATTCCATTATTATTTATTCTTACTTGTAAGTGCAATCTTTTCATTCCTCCAAAATCTAAATGTCTATCAACTATCTGAAACTAAATGCTATTGAACTCTAAGTTTTATTATATGAATAAATAGATGTAATAGATAGAAACGTTTGGTTCTCTTTTCTTTTATGTTTATGTATATTTCTAAATGGGTTTAAAGCAATGGAAATGGATAATAAATCCATCATGACTTGGATTTTTAATCATTTTTATTTTTTCATTATTCTGATTTTGTTCGGATTTTTAAAAATTATTTCATCCATTCTCAGCGTCTCAAGAAATCTACCTATTATATTGGCTAGGCTAACTGGTCCATAGTTTGCTCCCATAATTTTAAAAAGCTCCCTACCTATCTGTAACTTTAGCCAGGATGAACAAATATTCTATTAGCATTTCCCACGTTTATTCAGAGGAATTTGTTTTCATTTGGAGGCTACTTTTTTTGATATTGTCTATGACATTTAGACATACCTCTGGGAAACCAGAATGAAGCAGCTGCAGCTCAAAAACAGTCCATAAATCATTTCTTAGACATCTCTTAGATTCACCTCTGTTATCATTATAAAGTTTCGTGTTTAGTGCCAAGCTGGTGGGACCCAGGGAAGGGCAAGGAAGTAGCAGGATCTTCCTTTGCATCTGAAACATCAAGTTAACATGCAACAATACAGCAATAAATGTAGTTCTGCCTTAAAAGTTACACAACTACAGGAACCTTTTTAGCTGTAGAATTACCTTAAAACCTGAAGAGATAAGATCAATTTTTGCTTAGTTCTATCAAAGTGATTCTAGATTAATTGGTAAGGATATTGTTGGTGAGGAATTTTTAAAGTGCTACTTTCAAGAACGTTCTTTGTCACAAAAGTTGTTATGCATATGTCCTGTCACAATTAGACACTAAAATACCATATTTATCGTACTATAAGACACTGGACCATAAGATGCACATTAAGTTTAGAGGAGGAAAACAAGAAAACAAATCTGCCTCTGTCTCCCAGCATCCATCTGGTATTCATCTGGCTAGTATCCTTGCAGCAAACAGCAAACAGCCTGGACAGCCCCAGCATGTGGCTTTTCAGGGCTACGCTCCATCGTGCCCACCCCCAGTGAGCTTCTGCCACCGCTGAGGAACACTGGAGCCTTTGCTGCTGAGCAGCTATTGGCAATTGGATCAGCTATCCGGAATACCACCAATCAGCTGTTCTAGGCATTGGGGATTGACTCCAATGCCTATCACTGCCATCGCCTATCGCTGCCAATCACCGCTGCCACCGTTCACCATGACCTATTGCCATCACCGCCAAATGTTTGGATCAGCGTCCTGGAATAACACCGATCAGCTGTTCTTGGTGGCATAGATTGCCACTGCCTATCCCCACCACCGCTGTGATGACATGAGTTTGATAGTCCTGCTCTAGAGATTAGAGTTTTCTTGACCCAACGGGATTTCTGTAAGGTTCTAAAGACTCCCTGGAGCTCAGGGAGTGTGGTTAAACCCATATTGGGATTGTGCTGGTTGTGCAGCATTTAATTTTATCTTAGTTCCTGTATTTGTTATTTGTTTGGTGTGTTGTTATCTTGTTTTATTTCCTGTTAGCCATCCAGGATAGACAGCTGTATTAGAATGAATGAGAGAGAGATCCTCAAATCCCTATGACAAAAGCAAGAAGAAGCAAAGATTCAGTGTTCTCACTCATGCTTAGTGGTACCAGAGGTGGTATTCAGCAGGTTCTGACCAGTTCTGTAGAACCGGTAGGAGAAATTTTGAGTAGTATGGAGAACCAGTAAATACCACCTCTGACTTGCCCCGCACCCATCTATTCTCTGCCTCCTGAGTCCCAGCTGATCAGGAGAAAATGGGAGTTTTGCAGTAACCTTCCCCTGGAGTGGGGAGGGAATGGAGATTTTGCAGTATCCTTCCCCTGCCACACCCAACAAGCCACACCATGCCCACCAAATCATGCCCAGAGAACTGGTAATAAAAATGTTTGAATCCCACCATTGAGTGGTACTCATATAGAAACCCTGGAGAGAGGGAAGCTATCTTGCTCAGGTGATGTATTTACAACCTTGTATGGAAAAGGCTTGACTTTATCATACTAATTTTAAGTAGGTTTCACCAAATGAAAAGAATTTATTTATTTATTTATAGAAATAGGTGTATTTAGACATAACAGTTTAGTTAATTAAAAAGCTAACAGCACTATAGAACTATTGTGAAATCCAAAGTGGATGAAGCAATGTTCTGCTGCAATAAAAACCAGATTTTCCAATGTTGATGAGAAGTATTTTACCCTCATAATATGCATTAAAAATTCCTGCTAACATTTGCTTATATAAAGTAGCCCAGCCAAACCTTGAAAGAAATGAACAAAGAACCACTCAAGACTGGAATAGGCAGACAGAAAAGCAGAAATATACAAAGCCTGAAATCTGCTCTTCAGCTTTAAAAGAAAAGCAATATAAGGTGCCTTAATGTGTTTGCTTTTTGCATTTATTTAGGAATAGTTGCCGAATGAATGGGATTATCAAAATGCCAAAAGAAATTGTCTTGGCTTTTCACCCACAGTCGAAAGGGCAGGAATGCGAAGGTCAGCCAGCCAGTAAAGCTTATGTGTGTGATTCAGTCTGGATTTCTCAAATGGTTATATACTCTATCTAAAAACTCTATCCATTTCGACAAAGTTGCATTAGAAAACTTTACATTGAATCGTGACCTATGAAAAACCCACACTGGAATCTTTGCAGAAAATAAAAAGATTTAGAAAGCAATTTCAGACCAAATTTGAAACACTATATCACAAACACATGACTTAAGTGAGAGAAAGCACATTATCCCTATGAACCAGGTTCCCTGATATTCTTGTCTTCTTATAGCGAATGGCTATATTTAATCATACCAGATATATACTGTGTGCTAAAATGAAGAGGGGTAGGGAAGAGCAAAGATGGGCTATGCCCAGGGGTGGGCATCAAAAATTTCAGCAACGGGTTCTCTACCTGGTTGCTGGATGGGTGTGGCCATGGTGGGCATGGCCTAATCGACCCCCTGCACCATGGCAGCAGGGACATTTTCGGCTTCCCAGGCTTCAGAGGCTTTCCTTGAGCCTCTGGGAAGGCAAAAACTGCCTCCCCCGGACTCCGGAGACCCTCTAGAGCAGGGGTCTCCAACCTTTGCAACTTTAAGTCTGAAGGACTTCAGCTTCTGGGAGCTGAAGTCTTTCAGACTTAAAGTTGCAAAGGTTGGAGACCCCTGCTCTAGAGCAGGGGTCTGCAAAATTGGCTCTTTTAAGACTGGTGGACTTCAACTCCCAGAATTCCCCAGCCAGCTGGGGAATTCTGGGAGTTGAAGTCCACCAGTCTTAAACGAGCCAACATTCCAGACCCCTGCTCTAGAAGCCTTCTAGAACTTCCAAGAGGCTCATTTTTTCCCCTCCCCGAGCCGTGGCACTTACCTCACATCCAAAATGGGCTATGAGGAGATTCCTGGGAGGGGTAGGATGGGGGGGAACATCCAGAGGTGGAATCCAAACCCGCCATAATATTAGCTACAGGTTTTCTCCCAAACCCGGGCGAATCCATAGTAGCCCACCCCTGGCTATGTCTATTAATACAGATAGTCTTTGACTTATGATCAGTTGCTTAGTGACCGTTCAAAGTTACAAAGGACCCCAAAAATGGGACTTAGGGTCCAGTCTCCAACATCTGTTTCTCCCAACCCAGTCATATTACATTTTGGGAGCTTAGCAACTAGCCCATATTTACAGCCATTTGTAGCACTCCGAAGCCATGTGACTATGATTTACGATGATTTTGTCAGAAACCGGCAGCTCTAGCAAAAACTGCTCTGTAGTCAATAAGTTCAACTTAGTAGCCACCATATTCACTTAACAACCACTATGTTTGTGTAGGAAGTTATCCCCCAGCCCTCTCCTAGGAAAATGAAATATCCTAGGAAATATTGAAAAGGCAGAATATTACATTTCCCTGGATGTGAAAAGGGAGAAACATTTTGTAATTGCTGCAGCTTCCTGCCTACCCCACCTTTTGTCAATGGGCCATTAAGAGGCCAAGCCAGTCTATTCACATAACAAAGACAAGGTGATGGAATCAAGGCAGGCCAACTGACCACATGACATCTGAGAACTAAGCCTAGAAAGTTGCCTCTGCATGGCCCCATGTGAGTCTGACAACCAATCAGGAATACATTTCTTACACAGGAACAGGAAACAGGTGGGGGCTGAACAGGTTATAAAAAGCCTAGCAAGCCCCTCCCTCAGCCCTTTTTCTTCTTCACCCAACACCCGGAAGCATGTGATTACCTTTTTCCCCCAGGACCAAGCCATGTGGTCCTGTCTACCATTAAACTATCTTTCCAAGCAGCCTCCATGTCTCCAGTGTCTTTTTCCCCACTTGGAGCCGAACCCAGAAGGACATTTCTTCCAATATTTGCTTAATGATTACCACAATGTGATAAAATTCGATCTGGGTCCTGTGGTGATGCACTTTACAATTTACGACCAAAATTGTGAGCTCAATAATGGTCATAAATCAAGGGCTACTTGTAAAGACCTTGTCAAAAAAAAAATGTGCTTAGATGAACAAATGGCAATTTAATACAGTGGTACCTCGGATCACGAACTTAATTGGTGAAACGACTCTGGTCGCGATCCGAATTGGTTGTGATGCGAGGCACAATTTCCCATAGGGTTCAATGTAAATCCGATTAATCCGTTCCGACCTTGTTTTTTGGTTGTGATGGGAGGCACAATTTCCCATAGGGTTCAATGTAAATCCGGTTAATCCGTTCCGACCTTGTTTTTTGGTCGTGATTCTTGAACTGACTCTGTTCGCGAAGTCAGTTTCCCATAGGGTTCAATGTAAAGCAGCTGAGGGGCGATGGAGCAAACCGCGCGCGGCTGCCAGCATGACTTTCGCCCGTCTCTTTCTGGGCTCTGCGAGTGAGGAGGACAGGTGTGTGTGTGGAAGCGAAGGCAGGGGGGGAGACCCGCGCCCAGCTTTAAGACCCCGAGAACTGGACGGATACACCGAACAGAGGCGCACCAGGAATTCCCAGCCCCAGAGGGCCATGCCCCAAGGAGGCCCATAGAAGCAACCAGCCAGGGCTGCTTCCCCGCAAGAACCTCTTGCCCCACCAGGCCCAAACGGATCGAGGGACTCACCAAAGCAAGAAAGCTGCAGGGCTCCGTTGTGGCCGCTGGTGTCCTGTAGCTTGAGGTTGCCGCTCGGGGGGCTTCTGCAAGAGCTGCGCTGCCCGTAGAGCGGCGGCGGCGGTTGGGAGCGCCAGCCGGAATGTCCGTCTGACTCTGGCGCTTGGGGCTGTTGTTGCTGCCGCCGCTGCCGCCTCCTCCTCCGCCGTTCCCAAAGCTTTGTCCTTTGCTGGCCAGGAAAGCGGAGCTGAATTTCGGCGCTTCTGCTTCTCGGGACGCTTCCCGAGAAGGACAAAGCTTTGGGAACGGCGGAGGAGGAGGGGGACGGACATTCCGGCTGGCTGTAGCGGCTCCGGCGCTTCTGAATTTCGTCCCCAAAGCTTTGTCCTTCTCGGGAAGCGTCCCGAGAAGCAGAAGCGCCGAAATTCAGCTCCGCTTTCCTGGCCAGCAAAGGACAAAGCTTTGGGAACGGCGGAGGAGGAGGGGGACGGACATTCCGGCTGGCTGTAGCGGCTCCGGCGCTTCTGAATTTCGGCGCTTCTGCTTCTCGGGACGCTTCCCGAGAAGGACAAAGCTTTGGGGACGAAATTCAGAAGCGCCGGAGCCGCTACAGCCAGCCGGAATGTCCGTCCCCCTCCTCCTCTGCCGTTCCCAAAGCTTTGTCCTTTGCTGGCCAGGAAAGCGGAGCTGAATTTCGGCGCTTCTGCTTCTCGGGACACTTCCCGAGAAGGACAAAGCTTTGGGGACGAAATTCAGAAGCGCCGGAGCCGCTACAGCCAGCCGGAATGTCCGTCCCCCTCCTCCTCCGCCGTTCCCAAAGCTTTGTCCTTCTCGGGAAGCGTCCCGAGAAGCAGAAGCGCCGAAATTCAGCTCCGCTTTCCTGGCCAGCAAAGGACAAAGCTTTGGGAACGGCGGAGGAGGAGGGGGACGGACATTCCGGCTGGCTGTAGCGGCTCCGGCGCTTCTGAATTTCGGCGCTTCTGCTTCTCGGGACGCTTCCCGAGAAGGACAAAGCTTTGGGGACGAAATTCAGAAGCGCCGGAGCCGCTACAGCCAGCCGGAATGTCCGTCCCCCTCCTCCTCTGCCGTTCCCAAAGCTTTGTCCTTTGCTGGCCAGGAAAGCGGAGCTGAATTTCGGCGCTTCTGCTTCTCGGGACACTTCCCGAGAAGGACAAAGCTTTGGGGACGAAATTCAGAAGCGCCGGAGCCGCTACAGCCAGCCGGAATGTCCGTCCCCCTCCTCCTCCGCCGTTCCCAAAGCTTTGTCCTTCTCGGGAAGCGTCCCGAGAAGCAGAAGCGCCAAAATTCAGCTCCGCTTTCCTGGCCAGCAAAGGACAAAGCTTTGGGAACGGCGGAGGAGGAGGCGGCAGCGGCGGCAGCAACAACAGCCCCAAGCGCCAGAGTCAGACGGACATTCCGGCTGGCGCTCCCGACCGCCGCCGCCGCTCTACGGGCAGCGCAGCTCTTGCAAAAGCCCCCCGAGCGGCAACCTCAAGCTACAGGACACCAGCGGCCACAACGGAGTCCTGCAGCTTTCTTGCTTCGGTGAGTCCCTCGATCCGTTTGGGGCTGGTGGGGCAAGAGGTTCTTGCGGGGAAGCAGCCCTGGCTGGTTGCTTCTATGGGCCTCCTTGGGGCATGGCCCTCTGGGGCTGGGAATTCCTGGTGTGCCTCTGTTCGGTGTATCCATCCAGTTCTCGGGGTCTTAAAGCTGGGCGCGGGTCTCCCCCCCTGCCTTCGCTTCCACACACACCCATCCCCCCAGCCAGCCCTCGTTCATAATGCGGAGTTCGTTTTTTTTACGAACTTTTCCGTTCGTGCAGTGAAACGGTGTTCGTGATCTGGGGCACATTTTTTGTGAAATTTTTGGTCGTGAAGCGAATTGGTCGTGAAGAGAGGCGTTCGTAATCCGAGGTACCACTGTATTTTAATTATCATTTATCATTGATTTTAAAAAATGTGGGACCAAAGACATATCCCAGTAGTGTACAAGTAGTCCTCAACTTACAACAGTTCATTTAATGACTGTTCCAAGTTACAACGGCAATGAAAAAGTGACTTAGGACTGTTTTATACACTTATGACCATTGTAGCATCTCCATGATTACATGATCAAAACTCAGACTGACTCATACTTATGACAGTCGCAGCATCCAGGGATCATGTCATCACCTTTTGCAACCTTCTGACAAGCCAAGTCAGTGGGGAAGCCAGATTCTCTTAACTTAAGAACTGTGATGATTCACTTAACAACCGTGGCAAGAAACATTGTGAATTGTTTCAAGGTTCAATTAACAAATGTCTTGCTTAGCAACAGAAATTTTGGGCTGAATTGTGGTCGTACGTTGAGGACTACCTGTATAACTAGTGCAAGTCAGAACCTCTGGCATGAAGACAATGGTTGTCTGCTGATCAGAACATGGGGTGGAATGTGGGATCTATTTTCCAATCTGCCCCATCCTATTCCAGCCAGAGCAGGGGTGAAATCCAGCAGGTTCTGACAGGTTCTGGAGAACCAGTAGCAGAAATTTTGAGTAGTTCAGAGAACCGGTGGAGGAAACTTTTAGTTTCGGACAACCAGCAAATGCCACCTCTGGCTGGCCCCAGAGTGGGATGGGAATGGAGATTTCGCAGTATCATTCTCTGGCTGTCCGAGTCTTTGCTACACAGAACTCGGCTGTATGAGTCCCACATGTACATCTCACATGTACAGGAGAGAAGCAAGGAAAAAAACTAACCCTGCCTTGTAAAAATGGCCTTTGAAACCAGACACTGAGTTACTGAAAAACCCCAAAGGGCCAACAATTTTAGGAAATCAAATCTTCTGTGATCTTTTGTGCCAATCAAGGAATGGAATTTCTTTATAGAGCATAAGTAGAACCTAATATATATTTTTTAGAGTTCACATTATAGCTGCCCAGCAATCTTTCCATAGGAATGGATCCTAGTGGATTTAAAGCTCTGTGTTAACAAACATGCATCTGATCGATGAGAAAGTCCACTGCTTTCTTTTTTTTTTTTACAAATCTCCGCACCCAATTCCTACTCTATGAGCATTGAGGCACAAGATAAAGATTGTTGTTGTTCTCAAAGATAATATCAAGCAAAATAAAATAGTAAATCTTTAGGGAAATAATTTAGGGAAAGCCATTTTAATAATAGTAAGACACCAAGAATTCCATCCAATTAAATACTGTCTTGTCCAGTAAAAAGAAACTATGTCCATCTCTTCCTGTGTTCTCCCAAGTTTTGAATGAAAACCAGTTCTGGGGATCATAGGAAGCAGACTCACATCCTAGGCTGAAACCATTCAAGACTTCACACTATTAAGCACTTTAAATTTTTCCCAGAAAGAGACTGAAAGCTAATTCAGTTGCCACAAAGAAGAGGGAGTCAAGCTACTCTCCAAAAGCACCTGAAGGCAGGACAAGAACCAATGGATGGAAACTAATCAAGGAGAGAAGCAACCTAGACCTAAGAAGAAATTTCCTGACTGTTAGGACAATTCATCAGTGGAACAACTTGCCTCCAGAAGTTGTGAATTCTCCAACACTGGAAGTTTTTAGAAAGAGTTTGGTTGTCTGAAATGAAATAGGGCAGTGATGACTAACCTTTTTTGGCTCGCATGCCAAAAGCGGCGGGAGCGCAGGGGTGTCATGCACGGGCGTGCCACACCCATAATGCTATGGGTGTGACCCTCTGCTTTTGGCGTGCTTTTTTCGCCCTCCCCAGGCTCCAGAGGCTTTTTAGGAGCCTGGGGAGGGTGAAAACAGTCTCCCCTCCCCACCTCCAGAGGGCAAAAAACGGCCTCAAAAGAAGGCCTAAATCAGCTGGCCAGCACACACATGCGTGCTGGAGCTGACAGGGCAACGCCTTGTGTGCCCTAAGAAATGGTTCTGCGTGCCACCTGTGGCACCCGTGCCATAGGTTTGCCATCACAGGAATAGGGTTTCCTGCCTGAGCAGAGGATTGGACTAGAGCAGTGGTCGGCAAACCGCAGCTCGCGAGCCACATGTGGCTCTTTGGCCCCTTGAGTGTGGCTCTTTCGCTGCCCCACCTCACATTCCTTATTTTCCGGCCGCAGCCCCACTCTGTGGAAAACATAGGCGCGCACCTTACAAGTACAGCCGGGAGTAGGAACAAAGTCCCTCTCCCAACAGGCTCTTCCTTGCTCTGAGGACTTTGGAAGGAAACTTCTGCAGGCTGTACGTGTGCGCACACGCCTATGTTTTCCGGGAAGAAGAGGAACTCGAGGGGGATTCCTCTCCCCCCCGCGGATGGGCTCCAGACCTGCGGAGCCTCGTCCTTCTTTTTAGCTGGGCGATCTTTAACCAGGCGATCTTCGCCTGCTGCACAAGCCCTCGGGCACGCTCTGCCTTCTTCTCTCTGATAGCCGCCTGGTTAAAAAGAAGGATGAGGCTCCGCTGGTCTGGAGTCCCTCCGTGGTGGGGAGAGATCCCCCTCGCATTCCTTGTCTTCCCAGATCGGCTGGTAAGGGGACAGAAAAGGTTGTTCTCCTGTCCCAGGTTTCCACTTCCTGGCTTCCAGCTTCTTTTGTTGAGCCAGCAATTAAGGTTCTTTTTTATGTCTTAGGAAAGATCACCTGGTTAAAAAAAAGGAGGAGGCTCTGCTGGAGGGGGAGGGGGAGACAGACAGACAGACACACACACACACACACACAGAGTGATTGAGTGAGTGAGTGCAAGACAGACAGACACACAGACAAAGAGGAAGGGAGGGGAGAGACAAAGATAGAGAGGGAGGGAGGAGAGAGAGACACAGAGATACAGATAGACAGACACAGAGAGCGAATGACAGAAAGAGACAGAGAGGGAGGGAGGGAGGGAGAGAGAGATAAAGAGCCACAGAGAGACAGACAGACAGAGAGAGACAGAGAGAAACAGAAAGAGAAAGAGAAAGAAGGGAAGAAAGAAAAGAAAGAAAAAGAAAGTGGGAGAGAGATGAAAGAAAGAGAACATATGACCACAATTGAGCCCAAAATTTTGGTTGCTAAGCAAGACCGTTGTTAAGTGAGTTTCACCACATTTTCCAAGTTGGCCACGCCCACCCGGTCACATGACCACTGAGCAACTCCCACAAAATAGGCCACACCTTCTGGCTCTCAAAATCTTTCATTTCATTTCATTTCATTTTATTCGATTTATATACCGCCCTATTTTCCCTAGGGGGGACTCAGGGCGGTGCACAGAAAGATAAAAACCCAACAACACATACAAAATATAAAAGACAATTAAATTATTAGATCTGTGCCAAAAATTTAGATAATATTAAAGTTAAAACCGGTAAATATCAAAATTTAAAATTATACCCTTAGTCTATGTCAGGCTGGCTAGATGAAAGAAATGTGCTTTTAACATCCGACGGAAGAGTCGTAGGTCCGTGATGGTATGGATATCGGGGGGCAGGTCATTCTAGGTCGTTCCAGAGTGCCGGGCCCGCCACAGAAAAGGCCCTTCCCCTGGGAGTCGCCAGCCGATACAATCATTGTATTGTTGATATTTGGCTCTGTTGACTAATGAGTTTGCCAACCACTGGACTAGAGGACCTCCAAGATCCCTTCAAACACTGTTATTCTAAATTCTAATTCAACTATTTCAGTAAGGGAGTCTCGTGTGTTTTTAAGAACTGTGCTGCATCATAACCCAAGACTGATATTGTCAGGGCCCTGTTTCTGTAGTGGTCAGTTTATACAGAAACCTATACAGGGCCCACCAGCACCAGAGTATGTGGAAGGCATGAAGACTACAAGGCAGGGACTTCATATGGAACAAAACTAAAGTGCCTCCCGATCTCTAGATCATGAAGCAAATGGCCACATTTATATTCACTAGGTGAGATAAAAATAATGAATAAGGTTTGTTATTGTGTAGTGTGAAAGATAGGTTATCTATCTAAATATGGTTTTATTCTTGCCTGCTAATTTAATCATATTGTCACTTAAGCTTCTATTGTAAGTTAAATGACTTGAGAACCTAAATTTATTGCAGTAGCTAGGAGTTTATATCAAGAGGCATAGCAACTCTGCCACTGGTGATAATACTGTGCTTATTTCAAATAAAAACTATTTCCCCCATCCCCTGAATAATGTTTCACTAAAATGGGCAAGTTCTCTTCAATCAGCTGAGACTATAATATTGGAAGAAGCCAGTTCTTGTTGGGTTGGGTTTTTTTTTTTAATTCCAATCTTCCACTTGGGCTATGAGTCATCTTAAATTAATCTTTGATTTGGGCAATGTATGTAAGTGTAACAGCGTGTGGCTATTTGCAGCTTTATCCTTGTTCTATTCTTCTTTTAAAGTATTCTAAGTTGGTGGCCATCACTACAGCTTGTAACAACAAATATCATAATTTATCCTTTTCCTACATCCCTGAATGGATAACTTTCTCCAGCCCATGGACCATCCTGGGCTTTTGAATTGACATACTGGAGGCTACACTCCACCAAGTGCAGTCAAGAGAACAGCTACATTTGATCCAATATTTAATTACAGCTGAAAATAGCTAATATGCTAATACTCCAGGCATATCCCAAAGGTACTTTTTCAAAATTGCAACTGAACTTTGCTTTTCCTTGAAGACACTTCACTTCTCATCCAAGGCAAAACCAAGTCCAATTGCATTTTGAAAAAGCATCTTTGGGACAACCATAACCTGGATGACTGAGAATCTCCATAGGCATCTCCAAGCACATGCTTAATCATTTTCTCTTTCTATCACCTCACAAATGACACTTTGGTAACCACATCTGGAATTCTCTATGGGCTTTACCCAATGTTTTTGAGGTGATGTGGGGTTGTAAGGTTCAAAGTTCTAACTTTCAACCACACTTCTGCTTTTCTTAAAGAAACACTTGCTTTTACCTCTTGCTGAATTCACTTCTGTTTTATTAGATGACCTTGGTGTCTTGTCCTACGACTATAGAAGAAAACATCCCCTTTATTACTGTCTTCTTACCACAATAAATGTTATTCACCTATGCTGTACATTAGTAGTAGAATAGGTTCCAGCTATATTTCAATACCTGCCTAGGTATTTATTATTCTACAGCTCAGAGAGATATTTACCCACTCACAATTCATACATGTGGCTGTTTGAGATTAATAGCATCCAGCATGAAGCCACTACCATTTGTTTTGAATGCACCTTCTTAGGCTGATAGCACTTTTAATTTAATACAACTCACTCTTCTTTTGATAATTCATTTGCTTTGTACTATCTGTTCCTTATACACAGGAGGTGCTTAATAGATTTGGATTTGTTATTCTACATATACTTTTTTGAATTTTTATTAGCAATGCAGAGCACATAAAATATGCCTGATAAAGCTGCCTGGGACAATGGATGTCCTTGAAACAGCAAATCTGTGCACTGTTCTCCCTAGCTACAAATAAGGGTATTTATTAGCATTAAAAATTGTAGGCCACCCTTTAGGTCAAAACCTTCTCAAAGTGGCTTACATTAAAACTTCTTTTTTAAAAAAATCTAGTATTATAGAATAAAATCTATCATAGCATTTACTGCTTACACATAATCCTTCTCATGTTTCTTAGGGACAAAAAAAAAAGAAACTTAGCTTTTCAGTTATATTGATTGCGAAGTAAATGTGTTTATGATTGCTGGTTTAGACTATGCTCCTTAAAACAAGAGTTAAGATCTATTGACATGAATTGATTTACTTTCAATGGGCATGCAGCAATTACAGTATTAATGGGAACTCTTTAATCCTTAAGTATAGGCCTATCTCTGAAACTATTATGCAAGGCTGGCTTCTGAAAAAACATAACAGAATAACAGAGTTGGAGGGGGCCTGTCCAACCTCTGCTCAAGCAAGAAACCCCATACCATTTCAGACAAATAGTAGTCCAATCTCTTCTTAAAGACCTTCTGTGTTGAAACACCCACAATTTCTGGAAGCAAATCATTCCACTGATTAACTGTCTTGTCAGGAAATTTCTCCTTAGATCTAGGTTACTTCTCTCCTTGATTAGTTTCCATCCATTACTACTGATCCTGCCTTCAAGTGCTTTGGAAAATAGGCTGACTCCCTCTTCTTTGTGGCAGTCCCTTAGATATTGGAACACTGCTATCATGTCACCCCTAGTCCTTCTTATCACTGGTCTAGACATACCTTTCTTCATATGTTTTAGCCTCCAGTCCCCTAATCATCTTTGTGACTCTTCTCGGTACTTTTTCTAGAGTCTCAACACCCTTTTTATAATGTGGCAACCAAAACTGGATGCAATTTCCCAGGTGTGGTCTTAGTGAGGCATTATAAAGTGGTGTTAACACTTCATGTGACATATAGACATATTAATGTCTGCAATGCCAGATGTCCTTTTTAAGTTGTGTTACGTTCAAAGCTGCGATGGACATTGGCAAAGAGATGGACACTATCTATCCGTATTTAATGGGATAGTGTAAATTTAATCCAGCTAGAGGGTTGTAGGTCTTTCATTTTAATTTAATGTGGTTCGTAGGCTAGGATATTATACATTATATTATCTGATAAAAGGAGTCTTAGAATACGTACATCCTCTGTGTGATCAGGAGCCTCGCATTGCTGCCCGCACTTCATTTTGAACAATGAAGGGGCTACCTGATGAAATTCATCTGAGACTACCTAAGAGGAAGACAACAGAATAATGCATAAGGAGCCTGAAAAAAGACCAGAGCAAGACAGAACTCTTTGTGATGCTAATCATCTATGATTACAGCAATCCATAATAGTTATTTAAATTTAGTTTGGGATCAAATCTCTGTGAGATGTTCTTAATTAGATATCAGAAAGGAGGTGCTTCCAGAGGTAGCCAGGAATAGCTGAATACTAGCCAATGTATTCAATTTTAAGGCATATTTTTATAAGATTCTGGCAAATAGAACCGCAGGATATTAAATAAATAGATGAAGAAATTACTTTGCTTGCTAAACTGGCCGATCTTCTGTTTGGTTAATGAAAATAATTTTTGCAATAACGTATTTATTTATTTTTAATTCCTGTGACCAGCAGCTTTGCATAGCTTCTATGTGAAATAAATACTTAAGAGAAGGATGCAAAACCTCCAAGTTAGTCTTGTTTAAAGCACAGAAGAAAATGCAATGCTCAAATGAACATCTGCTGCCGGTCTGCCTTGAAGGAATTAAAGTCTCCTGTTCAATGCCAGCCACGAGGCTCTGCCCCCAATAGATTCATCTCAGCATAGAAGGGGGCAGCCTGCGTGTAGGCATCACCATCTGTCAAGAGATATGGCCTGCGCATGACTTGTGAAGTCAGAACTTTCTGCACATTAAACATTTCACTAAGCAAATTCTAACATTCTTCACCTTGATTTATAACTGAAAGCTTCAGCTAGTAATCTTGGCTAATTTAAACCATTCGGCAATCAGAAGCTCCATATAAATAATGGCTTTACAGTTGTTTAAAATAATAATTTCAAAGAATGAAAAATAGTTTCTAGTCTCGCTTGATCAATATAACATTTTAAACAGAGCAGAACAGGGTCAGCCAGCACAAGTGTGTTTGCTTTAACAGAGGAAATTCCAGATTACAGCTATATAATTCATGGAACCATATTTCATGGGATAGCATCAGTCAATTAGCGCATTCCAATATATGAAAAATGCATTAGCTGGCTAATGTATTTGATTTTTTTTTCACCCTTTGGTGAAATAGGGACCGTATTCTTCTTATTTTTTTAAATGTAGGTCAGTTACTGTACAGTAGCATGTAACTAACGAAGTTGCTTAAAGGAATTCAGTTATCTGTACATGTAGTCTTCTACTTACAATAGTTTGTTTAGTGATCACTCCAAGTTACAATGGTCTTAAAAACAGAGGTGGACTGCGCTTACATTCACAACAGGTTCGCTGGTTGTGAGCTTGCACGCACCCCTTTGGGACTGAAACGGTGCTTCAAACATGCCACTAACCAACTCAGGCAGCTCCGGTGAATACAAGCAGGGGTGGCGCAGAACTCAACTGGGCAGCGAGGATGGAGGGATGAACCAGAAAGTTAGTTATAAATGGATAGCTTAGCACAAGGGCAGGTGGGCAGGCCCAGCTGGCAATCACAGCTAAGGTTTGCCTGAACCCGCACCACCATGCAGCAGCCCACCACTGCCTGAAAAAAGTGACTGATGACCAGGGGTGAAATCCTCCCGGTTTGGCCCAGTTCAGCCAAATCAGCAGGGACAATTGGCATCAGTTCTCTGAACCGGTGGCAAAAATCCCTGGTGGCCCCGCCCATGCCCGCCTGGTCACCTTGTCGCTGCTCCCTTTTCTGGCTGCTTGACCCGCCCACTCAATCTGAATGTTTATTCCCCTGTTCACAGCAGAGCTGCTGCGGCCTGTCCCTTTAAGGTAGTCCCCAGGTGGGAGGGAGCCGTGGCGGACCACAAAGGGAGCAGCAGCTCTGCTGTAAATGGACTCATACACACATTTTTTCCTACCGGGTTCTGTAGGTGTGGCTTGGTGTTGGTGGGAGGCATATGAATGAGAGGGTGTGGCCATGAGTGACATCGAGTTGGCCAAGCTCACTAAGTCACAGGACACCGCCATCAAGCCACGCCCACAGAACCGATAGTAAAAAAAATTGAATTTCACCACTGATGATGACTGCTTTTCACACTTAATGATTATTGCAGCAGCCTCATGGTTACATGATCCAAATACAGATGCTTGGCAATTGATTCATATTTATGATGGGTTGCAATGTCCCAGGGTAATGTGTTCACCTTTTGCAAACTTCTAACAAGCTAAATCAATGGAGAAGCCAGATTTACTTAACAACCGTGTCAGGGCTTAACAACTCCAATGATTCAATTAACAATTGTGGCCGTAAAACGGGGCAAAACTCACTTAGCAATTGTCTTGTTTAGCAACAAAAATTTTGGGCTCAATTGTGGTTGTAAATTGAGAATTACCTTTATGTATTTAAATATAAAAATTCTCTCTCACCCTTATTGGAAGGGGTGGGGTCCATGTCTTCTTCAATCTCAGGTGGGATTCAAAAAAATGTATTACCAGTTCTATAATGGCTTGTTGGGTGTGGTGTAGCTTGGTGGGCATGGCAGGGGAAGCACGCTGTAAAATCTCCACTCCCTCCCCACTCCAGGGGAAGGTTACTGCAAAATCTCCATTTCCTCTCGATCAGCTGGGACTCGGAAGGCAGAGAATAGATGGGGCCAGGGCCAGTCAGAGGTGGTATTTACTGGTTCTCTGAACTAATCAAAACTTCTGCTACCGGTTCTCCAGAACTGGTCAGAACCTGCTGAATGACACCTCTGGTCCTCTACTATGTCCTCTATTAAGTCTAAGATTCAGCCCAAGATCTTAGCTTTTCCTAGCACTGTACTTTTCTGGGTAAAGAACTCTGAAGTTGTCCCTGGGCTCTGTTGGAGCCACTCTCCCTGCTTAAGAGTTACAGCTCCCAATTCTCCTACCATCACTGGGGCCATTTTGGCCTTTACTTTGGCCTCTCCAGTTCCTCCATCAGACCTTGGTGTTTCTCCAGCTTTTCATACTCCTTCTTCCTGATGTTGCTGTCACTTGCTGATTTAGTTGTCTTAGCTGCTAATTTTCACAGTTTTAATTCTAACTTCTGTGGCTCTCATCCCATATTTAAGAGGTTCCTAAGAGGGCATGCATAAGTCCACTAACAGAACTATCGTCCCTGTCACATTTCAGGTTTTTTTCAGAGTCAGCATATTGCACCCAACAATCTGGATCCTCAGAAGGATGGACAGCTGAGTCAACAGGTCAGGATTGAACTGTTGACAGTTCACAGAATTAGCCTGCAACCATGAGTCAACCATGAGCAGGTCAAAATTGAACTGTTGGCAGTTAACAGAATTAGCCTGCAATGCTGCATTCTAACCACTGTACCACCACAGCTCCTAATGATACTGGAAGAAGTGCCTCTGCCCTATATCAATGCGGCTGCCCTATAGCAATGTGGCACTCCTCTTGCTGAGACTGAGGTGCTGATATGCAATGTCCTGTTGCTCAGTGGTCCAAAGTCCTCTTTTCTGATGAGAGCAACTTTTGCCTCTCATTTGAAAACCAAGGACCCAGAGTATGGAGGAAGAATGGAGAGGCACACACTGCAAGATGCTTGAAGTCGAGTGTGAAGTTTCTACGGTCTGTGTTGATTTGGGGAGCCATGTCATCTGCTGGTGTTGGTTCACTGTGCTTCATTAAGTCCAGGGTCAACGCAGCCATCTACCAGGAGATTTTGGAGCACTTCATGCTTCCTTCCACAGATGAGCTTTATGGGGATGCTGACTTCATTTTCCAGCAGGACTTGGCACCTGCCCACACTGCCAAAAGCACCAAAATCTGGTTCAATGACTGTGGGATTACTGTGCTTGATTGGCCAGCAAACTCGCCTGACCTGAACCCAATAGAGAATCTATGGGGCATTGCCAAGAGAAAGATGAGAGACATGAGACCGAGCAATGCAGAAGAGCTGAAGGCTGCTATTGAAGCATCCTGGTCTTCCATAACACCTTAGCAGTGCCACAGGCTGATAGCTTCCATGCCACCCTGCATTGAGGCAGTAATTGCTGCAAAAGGAGCCCAAACCAAGTACTGAGTACATATGCATGCTTATACTTTTCAGAGGTCCGATATTGTTCTATGTACAATCCTTGTTTTATTGATTGCATGCAATATTCTAATTTCCCGAGCTTGTGGATTTGGGGTTTTCATGAGCTGTACGCCATAATCATCACAATTATGACAAATCATGGTTTGAACTATCTTTCTTTGCACGTAATGAGTCTTATCTCACAAAAGGTTTCACCTTTTAAGTTGCATTACTGCAATAAATGAACTTTTGCACGATATTCTAATTTTTCAAGTTTCACCTGTGTGTTTACTTCTCTTTAATCATGTTCTCATCATGCGCTAAATAAATAATTATCACTATCTTGGGGAAGCAAAACTGATGCCAGGATAGATTGTCTTCCCCCTATGGGAGTCTTCCAGCCAGAGAGCTATTCTCAATAAACCTAGAACAGGGGTCTGCAAAGTCGGCTCTTTTAAGACTGGTGGACTTCAACTCCCAGAATTCTAGCTGGCTGGGGAATTCTGGGAGTTGAAGTTCACCAGTCTTAAAAGAGCCGACTTTGCAGACCCCTGACCTAGAAGATAACAGGTTGGCAAAAACGGATGTGGCTTTGGATTGAAAATATAACAAGTAACTCATTCAAGTTTATCGATAGTCGGCCTTTAGATTTGCTCTGTGCAGTTTGCTTTTATTTTATTTTTCTTATTTTTTATTTTTTGCTGTGGAAGCCAAGGTTTGGGAATGATTGTAATATGTTACTTTCCTCTGTCGTTTTGATGGATGGGAGATTTCCAGTGATGGAGAAGCCAGATCTTAGGAATGTGGACTTACAATCCAAATCACTGAATTTCAGCAACAAATTATCCCCATAGGGGAATGTGACAAAAAATAGAGTTATAGGAGTATGGGAAATTGAATCTTGCACTATAAGCTGGTGCTCCATTTTGCCAGACCCAGTGTAATTTATTATTTACCCCTAGAGTTAAGAGACGCAGGATTCATTCCAATACACTTCTATGTATTCCTCAGTACAGGAAGCCTGCAAAAAGCAGAACATACATTTTGCTTAGCTGGATTACACTGTCCTCTTTTTGTGTAAATGTCATCTGATTTTTTTTTATTTTTTACAATATGAGAATTGGGTTGTTTTTTTTAATGGCTTTGGCTGTTGGTTTTATATTTCATGAGGGAAATAAAACAAGAATGATGATAAATTGTGTAATAATTGTTCTTGCAGAGATCCACATGCTGAAGAGAATGAGCATCTTTAGATGGGGAAAATGGAGTTGTGGATTAATGGGCAAAATGGGAGCTTTTGTGTTGTGGATGTTAGAAAGAGATTTTCTGGAATGCTAATGTTGGCTTCTGTCTTTAAATCTAGCTAGCAACGGGTAAAAACATTCGCACTGGGATCATTTTTTAATATAATTAACTTTTAAAAATGGCCCACTTGGTGGCAATTGGGCTTTAAAACTATCTCTCTTGATGTCAGGGTGGAAAGGTGGTTTTATTAAGGATAGGATAGAAGCATTGTGGAACTTAGAACTGGCAGATCCCTCTTCAATAGCAAATTCCTTTGGAAAATGCAGTCAAACAATGATGCTTCTTTAAAATAGTCCTTCCCAACTTCAGTGGAAGTTGGACTAGGTGGGACCAGAAAAAGGGCTCCACTTCGCCACAGATTGGGTCTAAGGATGCTTTCCTTTCCCAGATCTGGAAAAGGTACCTAGGAAGAATGGTTCAGAATGGGGAACTTCAAGAGTTCCATGCCTGCCAAGAGTCCCTAACCTCGGTTATATATCCATAGTGCCGTGAGGGCGAACCTATGGCACACGAGCCACCGGCCCAGCCGAGCTCCACCAAGTATGCGCGCCTCCCACTGGCCAGCTGATTTTTAGGTCTCGCAAAACACTATACAAGCCATCAAGAATATAACTATATACAGAATATAACTATATAATTATAAACAGGAACAGTTAGTGCCTCATAGGAGCAGATAGAGGTAAACCCTAGAGGGGCAGGAAATGCATCACTGAACAACGGAGATGAATGCTAGGGAGGAATAAATCTGCATACAAGGCCGACATAATACCTGTAACAGCAAAAGCATGCAGGGGGGTGGGGGAGCATGGGGAGGGGAGTGGTGCCCCCCTGCACCCCTTTTTAGTTCCAGGAGGCTTCAAGAAGGCTTGCTAGGCCCAAAATGGGGTGGGGGGTCACAAACGCATGCACGTGGGGGTGGGGGGGTGCGCATTGTATTATGGATCTGGGCACACGCAAGCACACTTTCAGCATGTGAGGACAAAAAGGTTAGCCATCGCTGCCTTAGTGCTTCAGACAAATGCTTCTGAAATGGGGGGAAAGCTTGTGTGAACATAATTCTGGTCCCCCCGAGCAGTAGTTTTGAAGGCAGCTGCTGAATTTCTCCCCAAGAGGAAATGTCTTTAGTATCCATTGCTTTCATTCAAATGATGAAAATGATGTTATGCTATTGGGATACAAACTCTACCCCTTTCATATATGTGTCTAATATCATCACACAGAGACACAAACAAATATAGGTAGGGCTTGTATCATGTTGGTCTGATTCTATTTTCATCATTAGCCTCCCTTTCCACCCCCATTCACTCAGCCCAGGCAACACTGCCTCCATTACATTTTTAAAGATAATTGTCCTTATGTATCCAGAAGATGTGTCAATACCTTGCACATTTCTCCTAATGCATAGAATGCAGGCAAAACTATGTGGACTTCAAGGTGCTAGTGTCTAGATTAGAGATCCTAAATTCCATAGTATAATTTGAGCATACTTGAGATTAAACCTCACTTTGACCTAAAATATGCTCAAACATTTTGGCATATTGTCAGCAAAGAATGATGTATGTGACAAGGATATAGCTTAGGCTGATAGTCTAATTTGTACATTCTTGCAATATATGAAAGTCTTGATTGACCAAAGCCACAACAAAGCTCTCTGTGAGCCCATTTGGTTATATTTCTTTGTCTTATATAGCATGCCTTTGATTTACTTTGTTTGTTGCTTCTTTCTCCTCTTCTATACTTTGTATAACATTGCTTACCTTGGATAGTCTAATAGGCATAAATGTGTTTCTCCGCTCTTAAAAATTGAGATTCTTCAAACAGAGTTTGTCATTGTTATATCACTAATTAAAAACGGCTGGAGGTTTTTCAAATAAAAACCTGGATAGAGCTGCCCAAATGCTAGCTTCAGATTTGCTGACTCAGAAATATGTTAAGTAAATTTGATTAGTTAGGTACTGTATAGAATTACCTTTCATGCAATAGGAAATATGGGAAAGAGTGAGGTTTAAGTATTATTCAAGGGTTCTGACTTGGGTTGCCCCACTGGAGGCCATGACACATTCAACATTATATAATAATAAAATACCACTGACTTACCAGGACCTTCTAGACCCTCTAGGGGAATTAAAAACGCTAGAGGACATCTCCAAGGCAGGCATAGAGATAGATTGGTGGGCTTATGCTCAAATAAAATCCAAAACCAGAAGAGATAAAGAGAAGGAAGGAATATATAGAAGAATACAGGAACTAGATAAAATTTTATTGGGATCAGAGAAGAAACTACTGTCCAGATGTTACCAGTTTTTGGATACAAGGATGGATTGGTGAGGAGGTAATTAAAGACTCCATGATTGCCTGGGGGAAACATCTCGGGTCCTCTCCCGACTTGGATAAGTGGGATGAGATTTGGACCAAAAATATGAAGCTCACACTGGCAACCTCCTATAAGGAAAATATCTATAAAATGGTCTGTCGCTGGCACCTGCCGCTGGCAAGGATTGCCAAAATGTACCCAGGAACATCTCCAGAGTGTTGGAAGTGCGGGAGTAAAAAAAGGGACTTACTATCATCAATGGTGGACTTGTCCCCAAGCAGGCAAATATTGGTTAAAGATTAGGAAATGGATCACAGAGATCACAGGTTGTACAGTCGAAATGAAACCAGGGACCTTTTTATTGGGAATGAAACCTGATAAAATAAACAAGGACATATGGTATCTGACCCTCCACATTATTACAGCAGCTAGAATACTCTTTGCATAGGACTGGAAAAACGAGTTGCTACCTTCAGAAAGTAAATTGTTCTGGAAAATCACAGAATGCACGGAAGCAGACCGCCTAATGAAAATACTCAGGAACCAGAAGGACTCGGATTATTACAACTGTTGGAATCTATGGTACAACTGGATGAATCACAGAAAAGGAAACTCAAAATAGTCCTAATTGCTCTCTGGTAGCTATCGGCTTAATGGATGTATATTCAGACTCGCTTGTTGCAATATGTTGTTTGTGCATGTGTAATGGGGAAATTTGTCTTTTTTCTTTTAAAAATTTGTAAATAAACTTATTCTTTTTTAAAAAAAGAATTACCTTTCATGCAGTCCTAAACATATATGTCAGAAGAAGAGTAAACAGTAGGACAAGGAGAAAACTTGACAAAATCCAAAATGTCTAGGCAAATGGGTGATTCAACATGATATCAAAAAGAAAATAATACCATTGTCACTAAAATTTCTTTTGTACCGCTATTTTAAATATTTTTTTTAAAAACCCTTTTTGGAAATTTCCAATATAACTTTCCTAAAGAACTATTATGAGAAGGTCTAGTCGGATGATCTTAACATCCAGACCAATTGTTAGGGCACACTATACATACTTTCTCCTCCATTAAGATGTAGGAAATTTAAAAAGGAACCTTTGTCCTACAGATTTCAAGTTGCTTCAATAGTCACTGTGAATGTGAAGCAATATCAAGAGTCTGGAAGAAAAAGAAGTTAATCACCTGGAAAAGAGCCTGGAACAATCCTATTTCCATGATACTAAGTCAAGACAATAGACCTAGACCTAGTCCTTCCTGACATCTAATCCTAAATCTTCTCCTTTTTTGTTGCAGATCCAGCCTAGAATTAAGGAGAAATTTCCTGACAATGAGAATTAATAATCAATGGAATGGCTTGCCTCCAGAAGTTGTGGCAGCTCCAACACTGGAAGTTTTCAGAAAGAGATTTGTGTAGAGTGGTATTTGGTCTCCTACTTCCAGCAGAGGGTTGGAATAGAAGACCTCCAATGTCCCCTCCAAGTCTGCTATACTGTATTTTGTTATCTTATACTTAGTATATATAAATAACCTGAGCATTCAACATGTTGGAAAGCACTTGTGTGTTTTATGAAATTTAAAATTAAATTGGAGAGACAAAGAGATTCCAATGATTAATATGATAGATAATTCCATGAAGTATATTTTCCTGAAGTGTTACACCATCCAGAGTCACTTGTTGCAATGGGAAGCTATAGAAATCAAATAAATAAACAAAATAAAAGAAAGAAGCCAGTTTGTATAAACAAATCAAAATAATTAGTGAACAATTAGAAAAGTGTGCATTATTTGGAGACTTTTGTTCTTCCTTATTTTCTGCTTAGCCACTTGATCGTGTGTGTGTGTGTGTGTGTGTGTGTGTGTGTGTGTGTGAGAGAGAGAGAGAGAGAGAGAGAGAGAGAGAGAGAGAGAGAGAGAGAGAGAGAGAGAGAGAGAGAGAGAGAGAGAGAGAGAGAGAGAGAGAGAAATGGAAAGGGAGGAAGGGAGGGAAGGAGAAAGGAAGAGAAAGAAAGAAAGAAAGAAAGAAAGAAAGAAAGAAAGAAAGAAAGAAAGAAAGAAAGAAAGAAAGAAAGAAAGAAAGATCATATTCCTCTCAATTTGTAATTATGGTGGAATGCCAGGTGTACTGAATGACTAGATTTACACACAAAGAGGAAAATAAAAGAGTGCTGTTTTAATTTACACAAGTCCATTCTATTGTGCAGACGTTCGTTCATTCTCATGCCTTCAATAGCAGACTACTCCCTTTCCCAATCCATTGCCCATTTCCTAAAATTGAGGTCAAAGTCATTGTTCACACAGGTGGAGAGATTGAATTTCAAATCATTTATTTGTTCTTCCAAAAAAATCTAGAAGATGGGGTGCAAGGATCTTGCCTAAATTCCTTTGAAAATTTAGCACGGATACTATTTCTTTGGAATGCCTCCAATTTAATAAGACTTTAGAAAGCTTAAGGCCCACTTCTTTGAATTTCACCATTTAAGTATGGACTAGGGTAGCCTATTTTTAGATCATATCATGTTCCCAGGAATAAATAGTATTACCACATGGGAGCAGAATAACTGCCACTGTTGTTGTTTTTTAATTGCTAATTGTATCAAGAGTTTGTTCTACCAAATGGCAATTGCAGTGTGCTAGAGCAACAATATCATATGAAAGCCCTTATGAAGGCTTTTAGGTTACACATCAAAAGCCTCGTGTCAAATGAGCTGGAAAATTTACTAGTTTGCTTCTCCAATCTCCCCAGCTAATTAGCTGGACTTGTTGTGATTTAGGTGAAAAATTGCCAATTACCCTGAGTTCTGTGAATAGAAATATAATAAAACTAAAATAAAAAAATGAAAACAAAGGAGAATCCAGAAGCTGCAGATGTTTTGCAAACCCCGAGAAGTTTGGCACCCAGTTGTACAGTTAATCTACATTTAATGCAATTATTGATGGAACTTGGATCACAAAACAGAAAGGAAAATAAAAGGAAACTTTTAGCCCATGATAAGCGTTGTGATAGGTCTGTAAAACACATTTAGGAAAAAAAAGGGGTTATGTATGCTTTGTATGCTTACATTTTTAAAGCATTACTGTTAGACCTGGATTTTCTTTTTATTTTCCTTTACGGGTTCTAATGTTACATTATTGTCCTGTTCTGTTAACATTTCCATGTAGATATGGAAACAATACTTATTTCTGGTTTTAGAAATGTTTGAAGTACTTTACTGAAGTAATTTGTAGCTCCTAAGAATTGGATTATCTGCTTTGCACAGTACCTAAATATATATTTAAATATATAAATACACAGTAAATAAATATACAGTAAATAAATACACAGTATTTATTAAATAAATACAAAATAGATAATTAATAAATACATAATCCAAATTCAGTCTGAACAATTGACTGATTGTGTAATAAACTATAATCTATATAAATAAAAATGTAACAAGAGTTTGTTCAAAGCCGCTAATCTCCAAAAGTACTGCACCGATCACTTCCAAATTTTCACACAACGTTCTTTTAAAATACAGCACTAATGATATATAGATTGTGTAGATGTCACACCTGTGCCAGGTACACGCAACAAAAATGTAAAAAATTGTTTAAAAGGTAAGTAGATGGATATAGATAGAGCAGTGGGCCACAGGTATTATATCATCCTTTATGACATAAAATACTGAGGGAGAAATACAGTAGATAGGTAGGTAAGGAGGGAGGGAGGGGGATAGAGAGGGAGAGGGAGAAATACAGTAGGTAGGCAGGTAGGCAGGTAGGCAGGTAGGCAGGTAGGCAGGTAGAGGGAGAGAGGGAAAAATACAGTAGGTAGATAGGTTGGAGGTTATACGGTGGTTGTGTGTACATGTTTGTGTGTGCAGGTGTAGATCTACACACAAATTGGTTGGCCATTTAACCAGACTGTGCCACAGCAATGCATGACCAGGAATGGCTAGTAATAATAATAAAGATGCTTTAAACACCATCAAACATCAACATCTACCTATCCCAAGTCCTTGGGAGGGACTCGATAGGTGAATATAAATGCTCCATCCAGTCTGAAAATCTGGCGAACAGATAAACATGCAGTGTTTAATACACTGCTAAATATATGCATATACCCACTCACCGATTCCTGCACACCTCACATATCTGCCTCACATATTTCTATGCTGATACTGATTTTCCAAAGCAAGAAAAGCACCATTGTATTCTTATTTATAAAAGCTCCTAATTTGGAATCAGTGGTTTTGGTTCTTTTTACATACTACAGGCAATTGTGTGGGTTGCTATTAAGAAAACTGGTGTGAGTAATCAATTGTAGTTTTAAAAATGACCGGCTTTAAAGGACTGGGAAGATGCATTAGCATCAAACAAAATATTAAGTGCCAAAAATATTATAAGGCAAGATTTAGCTTGATATTCCCATGTAGTAAGCTACCCTAACCTTGTGAATTCCAATTACTGAAGTCCTAACATTATTGAAAATAGTTTCTGGATTGATCTGAGATCATTTCTAGATTATACCTGCATTACAATTTGCAGCTAGCCCATGGAGCAGTGATGGTGGCCATATGCTCTGAATGGTGTATCAAAACAGCTATATATTCCTGATCAAGGACTGCATCCATGGTGCAGCATTCTAAAAACAACAAAATGATAGATGATAGATAGATAGATAGATAGATAGATAGATAGATAGATAGATAGATAGATAGATAGATAGATAGATAGATAGATAGATAGATAGATAGATAGATACATCCACACAGGCAAGACTAAAAAAAAAATGTCAAGGAGGCGCCATCATCAGAGCACAGACTCTTTTTTTACATGCATCATAAGCATCACATGTTAAAAAATAATAAGAATATTGGACTTCGATTACACAATCACAGATTACAACTGTCACAGCTGCCACCTTTTTAAAAACCCCTACAGAGGCTGCTGATGGTGAAATGAAAGAACAATGAAGTGCATAAACTGAAAGATTTAATTTATTTATTTGTTTGTTTGTCAAACATGTACAAGATAACAAGTATGCCGCCCTGGGTCCTTTTTTAGGAGAAGGGCGGGGTATAAATTGGATTAATAAATAACAAATAAGTATAGGTATGAACATAAGCATGAACAAAGGAAGTAAATACAGATAAATGAGACAGTAAGAAAGGAACGATAGGCACGCTGGTGCGCGTATGCATGTCCCCTTTACAGATCTCTTAGCAATGGGGTGAGGTCCACACAGAGGTGGGTTGCTCCCAGTTCGTCTCGGATTGGGTGAACCGGTAGTGGAGGCTGTGGGAGGCTCCGCCCACTTGCCCAGATGCTTCTGCAGATGCACAGAAGTGTCACACACACGCATGAGTGAGCACAAGCAAACCGGTAGCCCTGGGATTTGCAACCCACCTCTGGGTCCATGGTAGACAGTTTGAGGTTGAAGCTATGGGGCTTTGAGGCTGTAACAACAGAGTTGGGTAGAGCATTCCAGGTGTTGGCCGCTCTGTTTCTGAAATCGTATTTTCTGCAATCGCAATTTGAAGCACTTTACCTTGAGTTTGTATCAATTGTTTGCCCGTGTATTATTGCGGTTGAAGCTCAAGAAGTCATTGACAGGCAAGACATTATAGGAAACAATTCATCAAAATATTATCTGTAAGAAAAAGGGCGAAAGTTGGGGAAAACTAATGGCAATCTAAATATTTCAGGCAAAGTGAAGCATACAGAATTCTTGGTGTCTTTGCAGAAGGCCACTGGTTTTCTTAGTCACGGGGTTTGAGCTCAGTGTCAACAAGGTGAGCAAACAACCTCTTCAGCATTTTCCCCTCAGGACATTTTGTAACATGTACCTGATGAGGCCTGATTAAGCGCCCAGAGAAGTCATCCATTCAATCAGGTGGCTTTTGGCCTGAATCTACCTCTGAAAATATGTGCTGAGGAAAACTGCAACCTGATTCCACAAGTTGTAAGAAACAACATGTTATCCTTTATGGAGGGGGGAAATGTTCTAAGCCTAAAAGGGTCCGATTTTTCATGAATTGTTCATCAGTGTTGAAATGTATTCTTTCAAAAATTTTGCTGAGTGTTTCAAAGGGCAATCAATGCCTCATTTAAAAAACAAAATAACAATTCCTCAGCACCGGCTTTGTTTTCCCACAGTGGGAAAACAAACTGAGGGAAGCGAGAGGTCATTATGCATCACACATCTTAAAATCATGTACTTGGAGGAGACACAAGGATAGCCTTAATGCTTGACCTTAGGAGGTCCCAAGGCACACAATCATGCCTAGGGATTTTTGCTTTTGTGAAAGACCTCTACTCTGATTGATGCATAAACAGTTTAGCTGCCTCTTCATATAGTCCATTATTGTTATTATATATCCATGTAACATCTTTCATTGATGAATCTTTTTGGTCATTTCTTTGTGGGGGCTGTGGGGGTGGGGGGGTGAGCAAATGTATAGAACGAGAGACTCCAAACTTGGCAACTTTAAGACTTGTGGACTTCAATTGTCTGAATACTTTAGCTAACATGGCTGGCTAAAGCATTCTGGGAGTTCAAGTCACCAAGTCTTAAAGTTGCTAAGTTTGGAGATCTCTGCTTTAGAGGATAAAATGAGGTTGTAACTGATGGTGTTATATGCCGACCTGAGCCTTGGAAGTCAGGCATTGGGAAAAAGGTGAACAATTTCTTGTGAGTAAACAGACCATGCAGGCAGTATGTTCAAATTGTCTGGTTCCACACATAAGAAATTACTTTTCCATGCCACCCCATTTCAAACAGTCACACTCAGTGCAGAAATATTGAAGTTCAGATGAGTCTGAAAGGCATTTCAAAGGCAAGCACTCAAATGCAAATTCATAAACATATTGCAGTAGTCTAGCCGAAAAACATCTGGATATTAAAAACAAATACGAGGAGTCAAAGCTGGCCCAGGGAACCTTAGGCTTATGAAACAGATGAAATGACGTAGAAACCCAAAGGCACGTAATGCTGGATTTTCTAGTACTCCTCAAATTAAAAACTCGTCTCTCTAGACTCCTGTCCCTTTACAGTGACTTTGTCCAGAACAGGTTAAACTCCAATTTTTCACAATCAGAGGAATGAGCTATCAGCATAACTTCTATACCAGAACTGAACTGACAAGCATGTTTTTCCTGTGGAAAAATACTCACATTTAATGCGTGAATTAGAGCAAGAGAAATTTCCAATGCGCAATCATCAAGCAGGTCATATTGTAGGGAACAGTTTTTATTTCAGATTACTTTATTGGGAAGTAATGATGACAGCAATAAAACATGACCTAAAGTAGTATAATATATTTTCCACAACACACTTCATATGTTGTCAGCAGATAGGCTGCGATGCAAACATCTATTGGGAGTGAAGTTCCATCAAGAAAAAAAAAAAAACCCTGTATCAGTCACATTTATCTATGAGCATTATTTGAAGGTTAAATTATGCAGCAATGGTCATCCTTCAACGCATTTCAAACAAATAGCACAAGTATTGCATTATAAAGCTATTCATTACAACTGCAGATGTCTGGGTCAGTAAATAAAAAAGAAGGATATTGCTGTCCTATGTAAAACTTTTGAGATATTGAACTGACTAGTGATTTTATGTTCTGTTGACTTCGGCATACCTCTTTCCTATCAAAACACCATTAAATACATAGCGGTTTGTTGTGGAAGTACAATATATGCCTTTAATTAATTCCAAGAGCCTCTATGAAAAGTCCCTTTCAGACATTAAAAGTCTTTCAGCTACAAGAGAAAGGTTCAGAAGGAAACAATATTATCTGATTTACCACCACCAACCTCCCCACTTTCTTTCTCACTTTCTCAGTGGAATCTGGGATATAATAAAATGATAGTCCTAATTGGTCATCTGTGACCTTGGTGTATATTTTTCCTTTAATGTCTTCAAATCCTAAATTCCTGTTTCTAGCTTCCTCTCACAATGAAATGAATAACCTCCAAATCTCTGTACTATATTGAGAAAGGGTGTTTATGCAGGCAGGTGAGGTAGTCTCCACAGAAGCTAGGCCTCTTGAGAGATTTCAAAGCCCCTGGCATAATGAAATCATTAATACTCCTTTTATAAGATGTCATCTAAAATCAGTGCAATTAGATTAGCTACCTAGAATGGAAAGTTAGAGAAGAAATAAAGTCCCAC
Source organism: Rhabdophis nuchalis (assembly GCA_039707465.1). Classification (NCBI taxonomy): domain Eukaryota; kingdom Metazoa; phylum Chordata; class Lepidosauria; order Squamata; family Natricidae; genus Rhabdophis; species Rhabdophis nuchalis. Next base: position 162,796,484 of record CM077643.1, read on the forward strand.
CACAGAATTCATCACATCTGATAAAATACTTAGTGAATTTGCCTGGAAGTTTTGTTTTGTTGGTGTTGTGTTTTAATTTTGGCTTCAGGGATGTGCAATTTTCAATCTAGGAGGGATTATGACAATTTCTGGTCTAGTTTATCTGGACTTGAAGACTAAGCAATACAGGACCTGCTTAGCAATTGAGTGGAAGATTACCAGGGAATTCCAAACTTTAGGCTATAGAAATCAAAAAATATCCTGGAAGAAGGCAATACAAATCATTTCCATATTGCCACCAAGGAAAATATACAGACATGTCCATAAAATCCATCAGGAGTCAAGCTCTGCTGAAGCTTCTTCTCCTATAATCTATGGCAGAATGCATGTTTTTGCTCATAAGGTAAAGGTTCCCCTTGCACATTTGTGCTAATCATTCCTGACTCTGGGGGGTGGTGCCCATCTCCGTTTCAAAGTCGAAGAGGCAGAGCTGTCCGAAGACATCTCCGTGGTCATCTGGCCGGCATGACTAAACACCAAACGTGCACAGAACGCTGTTACCTTCCCACCAAAGGTGGTTCCTATTTTTCTACTTGAATTTTTACGTGCTTTCGAACTGCTAGGTTGGCTCATAGAATGCACAGAATGCATGGTTTTGCTCATAGATCACACCAAATTCAATTACTGGCACCTCCAGTTTAAAAAAAATCAAAACCAGGTTGGGTGACAATAGTGGGCTATAGAGAGATCAATCTGGTAAAAGAAGGATTTTGATGGTCATTATTACCAATGGTCTCGTTCAATGCTAGAGCAAATGTGAGCCAGTTGGCCACTGGTTTCAATTCAAGTAGTTGGTGGGTTCAGTTCTGGGTTCAATTCAAACAACTTTAAAACTTTTCATGGTATGGGATCAGGATACCTGAGGAACCTTCCCATCTCATGCCAATGACATCGACCCATCCCACCTGGTTGCAGAGCTGTGAAACTGAATTTGGTTAGAGGTACACATTTTCTGTTCAGTGTGTTCTGAAGATCAAGTTTCAAAATATTTCAGTAAAAAAAAATATTAGTTCGTCTGCTTTTGAGTCAATCCCTGTCAGGAATATCCATGTCAGATTTTATTGATCTTTCCTCTTCAAAGTGCTGACCGGTTCAAGTATCAAACTAAGCTATGCTTTGCTTAATCATTACTTGGTGAATAAGACATAATAATAGGAGAGGTAAATAACCGTAAGCCATAAACTTGGACAGTATTTGCAAACCTCAAGGCTACATTCATACAACTTGCATTTTTAAAATGAAACAAATGACATTTTGGCACAGCACCAGGGACGAACCCAGCTTCCAAAGATCATAAGATTTAATAATATATACCTATTTCTGAGACTATGTTGTATAATCAGCTTTAAAGAAATGTTGAAGATAAACGAATTTTAATCAAAGATTTATAGAAACTTATTTTGCAAAATTAGAAACTGGTTGTGATTTACCTACGTGTTGTTAGTAGTCAAACATTAACAATCACATGCTTATTGCAAGTTTATGTGACACAATAAGAATATTGGGAACAAGATTTTTTTATATACAAATTGGCTTCTAAATTTGATTAAGAATTGTAAAATATTTACAGCTGTGAAAATCGTATCTACTGCTTAGAACTCTTCTTCGGTTATTCTGCTTGAATATCTTTCTTTTTTTTTTTTTTTGCTTAAGGGCTAATATAAAATAATACTGCATGGCATTTTTAGACAAAGTAAGCAAGCTATTTTAATTTCGGGGTTTTATGTATTGATCAAAATCAAAGCTAGAAATTACATTAGTATGACAAAGGCATAGGAAAAAAATTACATAAAATGAAAACTATACTCAATGGGAATGTTTATACTATTTATTTTATTTATTTATTTTTATTTTATTAAATTTATACCCCGCCCTTCTCCAAACGGACCCAGGGCGCACAGGAATTTTAAAATACATACAAAATCAATAAAAAATTTAAAAAACTTATTTAATAACCGTCCTGTGCTAAAACCAAATTAAAATCCCCCAAAATTTAAAACTGTCTAAAATAGTCAATTGCAGAGGTTATGCTAGGCCGCCTAGATGAAAAAAATGTGTCTTTAGACACTGGCGGAAGAGGCGGAGGTCGGAGATGGTGTGAAGTTCAGGGGGAAGGTCGTTCCAAAGGGCAGGGCCCGCCACAGAGAAGGCCCTTCCCCTGGGTGTCGCCAGACGGCATTGTCCGGCCGACGGCACCCTGAGAAGGCCCACTCTGTGGGAGCGTATCGGTCTAAGTGATGGATGGGGCAGGAGACGGTCCCGCAAGTAACTAGGTCCCGAGCCATGGAGCGCTTTAAAGATGGTCGTCAAAACCTTGAAGCACACCCGAAAGACCACAGGAAGCCAGTGCAGCTCGCGCAGGATTGGTGTTATACGGGAGTGCTACTGTACTCAGCTACTGTATCTCAGCTACCTCCTAACTGCTGGATATTTAGTCAGCACTAAGAAACAAATTATATGTTTATAGCTAGATTTTTCTTTCCCAATTAAATATTTCATACTGATGTCTTCCCATTTAGATTGAAACATTCGGAAAGAAACGTTTGCTCCCTTTCTTACTGAACACATTGTGTTGCAGAGCTTGTCTCTTAAGACACAAGGCTTAAAGAATTCAACCTGAATCGATTAGACTTTTGGAAGCTTATACAGGGGACAAGCTAGTCATCATTGTGTCCAAGAGCCTGCTGAAAACTCAATGGTTGAATCCCAAGGAGATTGAGGAAAAATCGCCTTCCTCCAGTGATTTAAGGGGTGCTTTAAGTAAATCAACATGCTTGCAGGTTTGCGTTGCCAACTTGTTCTCTTCAACCCTTACTTTAGATCAATCTATCAAAGTGTAAAATACCTTAATGATAGCAGAGTTCTGGAGCTGTTCCAGTTATGGAGAGTGGAGTAATATCCATCACGGGTGCCAAGAGTAACACTGGGGAGGAACTACAGAGGAAAAGGAGAAAGCCAAAGAGGAACATAATTCCTTTGTTGTCTTTCTCACCTCACCGTTGTCAGGAGAACTTCCACACACTTGCTAATTCAGTTACATTCTTAAAGAGAGGAGTTCCTCTCCTTTCATAAGGCTCTGGAGACTTAGCTAGTTCCCCAGGCACTCTGGTCAGAAGGTTAAATAAGCTCTGTTATAGATGGGAGTTTAAGACTGGAATGTATCATTTCTCTCAAGCAGCATGGGTTATTTTTTTTTAAATTGGGTTTTTAATCTTTGTACACTACCTGGAATCACTTCTGTGATACGGGAAGGCATCTAAATTACCTCAGTACAGGTAGCCCTCAACTTATGACCATAATTCAGCCCAAAATTTCTATTGCTAAGCAAGACAGTTGTTAAGTGATTTTTTTCCCATTTTACAACCTTTCTTGCCACAGGTGTTAAGCTAATAACATGGTTGTTAAGTGAATCTGGCTTCCCTATTGTCAGAAGATCACAAATAGTGATCACATGGACCCAGGACACTGTGACTGTCATAAATATGAGTCAGTTGCCAAGCATCTCAGTTTTAATCATATGACTATGGGGATGCTGCTATGAAAAATGGTCATAAATCACTTTTTTTTCAGTGATGCTGTAACTTCAAATGGTCATTAAATGAACTGTTGTAATTAGTTTAAGATCAGCCCACAGTAAATGACAACAAAATAATAATAACACAATTGGATTCTCTATCCAAATTAGCAGCACCTGCCTATGTTATTTATATGTCTATGAAAGGTCTAGGACAGGGGTCTGCAAAGTTGGCTCTTTTAAGACTGGTGGACTTCAACTCCCAGAGTTCCCCAGCCAGCATAGCTGGCTGGGGAATTCTGGGAGTTGAAGTCCACCAGTCTTAAAAGAGCCAACTTTGCAGACCCCTGGTTTAGGACAGTGATGGCTAACCTTTTTTGGCTCGCATGCCAAAAGCAGGGGGAGCATAGGGGGGATGTGCGCATGTGTGCCACACCAATAATGCTATGTGCACGCCCCCCTGCTTTTGGCACGCTTTTTTCACCCTCCCCAGGCTCTAGAGGCTTTCTAGGAGCTTGGGGAGGGTGAAAACAGCCGTCCTCCACCTCCAGAGGACGAAAAACGGCCTCAAAAGAAGGCCTAAGTCAGCTGGCCAGCACATACATATGCCCTGGAGCTGACAGGGCAATGCCTCGCGTGCCCTAAGAAATGGTTCCGTGTGCCACCTGTGGCACCCATGCCATATGTTCGCCATCACGGGTCTAGGAAATAAATAGCGGTAATGACATGTACTGAGTAATGTAGTTTCCTGGATTTCCAGGAAATGGGGGAGGGGTGTATTCTAGGGGAATAAGAGGCAACTCAGTTCAGATATTTTCTGTGAGAGATAAAGGGGGATGACAATCCCTCCCTAATAGTTCTCTGAATATATGCTTCATATATGAATGGTCTAGGATTCATTCTGGGAGGGGCAACAAGTTCTAAAAACAAGAAAACCAAGAAAACCATGTGACTTACCATGTGACCCTTTATTTTGGCCAGAAGGACTAGCAGGTCAAAAGGCAACTGATGCTAGCAAGTTCTATCTTGCACGTCGAGTACCAGGAGAAAGATGAGGATCGGGACAAGCTTTTTGCTTCAAAATGTGTCAAGTACCAAATTTGATGAGTTTTGAAGCAATCAAGTACCAAGGTGTCACTGTAGATAGTAGTTTGCTTCAATTTGGCAAGATTCTGTCTATAGATGCAGAACAATTTTTTAAAAGGCTGCTTGGAAGAATCATCACATTGCAGTATCTTTTTCGGTTTTGGGGCCTAACAGCTGGCTTGACTATTACAATGAGCTTTACGTGGGGCTATAAATAAAAATAAAATAAATAATGAAAAAGAAACCAAAGTCAATCAGAGTTGGGCAGCATATAATTAATAGTAATATATTTCTGTAATTAATTTCTGTTACACTAGTCTAAATAATGGGATTTATGTATATCTTTAAAAAGCATCAGACTGTGAGTTTTGGGTTCATTCTGAAGTAGATTTAGATAGCACTGAGGAAACATCTGGAGTGAATTCTGATACAACTGCTTCTAGCTCAATTTAGCTAGGTGTGGGTTACTTTCTTACAACTAGAATTCACATTTTATTCATTTATTTATTTGGATGATCAGAAGAGCCTTAAATTCTTCTCTAAGGTCAGAGTCATTAAGTATGGAATGTGCATATGTAAAACCAGGATAATATTGCTCTCCCAGAATCATGAAGCCCAGGCAAGAATATGTTCAATCGATACTTAGGCATTTTTATTTTAAAGAATAGTTAGAAGCATCTAGCCAACTTTTGCTGATCATAAGCTAAAAAGAATTGAACCTGTACTTGAACGGAAAGCTACCAAGAATGCCAGGGAAGTTTTTTTAAAAAACTCCTGCAAAAAAGCAATGGAAAGCCACTTCCTTAACATTTCCCAAGACGCAACAAGAATAAATCCATGCTTTTGAGCTTCACTTAAGGAAGATTTAATCTTGTCTTCAGCATTCAGCTCTGAAACAAAAGTATCTAAGCCAGCTCCTTAGATCATAAGAATATTAAATGATGATTTGGGGAAAAAAACTCAGGAAAGAATGTAAGCAATTTTAGCTAGTTGTGACAAGCACTGTTTGCAAACAAGAGGCTCAAAATAAGCATTTGAATCCCATCTAAACACAAACAGCCTTCTTGGGAAGTTTCTCTAATGTCTGCTATTTCAGTGCATCATGAATTTCTCTCCAGTCCTTAGATATATTCCTTTGCCAACACGGAATGGGACAACTCACTGCAGCCAATTCGCCATGGTCAACTCACCATGGCCAACTCACCATAGCCAACTTGACATGGCCAACTTGCAATTTGTTGCAGGATAATTCAATAATTCAATTTATAATTTTAAAAATATTTTAATTTTTGTCATTCACAATCCATTTTGCCCCTCCTTTGGCATTGTTTCTTTAATTATTCTATTCCACTATTTCTTCAATATTAGTGTAAACTCTTGTCCTGCGGCAAATTCTCCTACGGTAAAGTGGCCATGGCGATTTGATTGTGGCACGTTGACTTTGATGATTTGATGGAGGTCCTTGCCATCACTCTTACCGATTTTCTCCTGGAAAAAAAAATTAGGATCTATTCAGAAAATCTGCACACAGTACAGATAAGTATTATGCATGACAAGTTTGCCTTGAATCCATCATAAAGGTAAACCTTCAAAAATCATGTTATGTCCCGGTGGAGGCCTTGCGGGTCTGGATGGGAAGTAACAAACTCCGACTCAATCCATCCAAGACCGAGTGGCTGTGGTTTCCAGCGTCCCGGTACAACCAGTTGACACCATCACTGGCCATTGGGGGTGAACATCTAGCCCCTGTGGATAGGGCACAAAGCTTAGGTGTCCTCCTGGATTCCCGGCTGTCCATGGAAGATCATCTGACCGCCATGGCCAGGGGGGCTTTCTACCAGATACGCCTGGTACGCCAATTGCGTCCCCTATTGGACCGGGACACCCTTTACACAGTCACTCATGCGCTCGTGACATCCCACCTAGACTACTGTAATGCTCTCTACATGGGGCTTCCTTTGAGGTGCACCCGAAGAGTACAGTTAGTTCAGAATGCGGCCACACAGAGAATTTTGGGAGCCCCAAGGCCTTCCCATGTAACACCGCTCCTGCGCGAGCTGCACTGGCTACCTGTGGCCTTTCGGGTGCACTTTAAGGTGTTGATTACCATCTTCAAAGCGCTCCATGGCACGGGACCTAGCTATCTGCGGGATCGTATCCTACCTCACACATCCCTTCGGCCGATCCGCTCCCACAGAGAGGGACTTCTCTGGGTGCTGTCCACTAGGCAGTGCCAGTGGGCGATGCCCAGGGGAAGGGCCTTCTCTGTGGCGGGCCCAACCCTCTGGAACGACCTACCCCCCGAACTTAGAACTATCACGGACCTCCGCTCCTTCCGCCAAAGTTTGAAGACGCACTTCTTCCATCTCGCCGACCTGGCCTAATCCCCACCATCTCGCCGGCCTGGCCTAATCCCCACCATCAAGCTGTAGACTGAAGCTCAAATTGTTTTAATTTGGATTTTAAGGGGTTTTAATTTGGATTTTAATTAGGATTTTAAGATTTTAGGATTTTTAGCACAGGGTATTGGGATTTAATCTATTTTTAGTATTATTAATTGCTATGTTTTGTATTTTTCTATTTTAATGTCCTGTGCACCGCCCCGAGTCCCTTTGGGGAGAGTGGCGCGGTTTATAAATTTAATAAAATAAATAAATAAATAAATCACGTAGGTATAATTCTAAATGATAACTCATTTCCCTTTTCTCTTGCTCCTACCTAGCAAACAAAATCCCAGTAATTAAATTTAGCAAATGTGTGCATAAGAGAGCAATTTAAATATTTGAGGAACCTCAAGGAAGCTCAACCAATAAATGTACATTAGATTGCTAAATTGGGCTTGCAATTAAGACATGTTCACATATAAAGGAGATAAAACTACTGTATATTGGAAATATAAGCAAGGATTGCGCACTCTACATACATTGTAACAATGGGGGGGAAATCTTTCTTTGCAGAAGAAAACTCTCTTACTGGATTAATTCCTGTCCTTTTTCACCCTCCAACACTTAAAACATCTTCCTTTCTCGTGTTACTCTTTCCACGTACTGCTTTCCAATTAGGGGTGGGTTTCAAATTTTTTAGAACCTACTCTGTAAGTGTGGCCTATTTTGTGGGCGTGGCTTGGCAGTCATGTGACAGGTGGGAGTGGCCACCTTTTAAAATGTGGTGAAACTCATTTAACAACGCTCTTGCTTAGCAACCAAAATTTTGGACTCAATTGTGATGATAAATTCTTTCTTTCTTTCTTTCTTTCTTTCTTTCTTTCTTTCTTTCTTCTTTCCTTCCTTCCTTCCTTTTTTCCTTCCTTTCCTTTCCTTCCCGTTGGGTCACTGGCAGCGGTGGGCCAGATTTACTTCCAGGTACGCCGGTGGAACCCCCTCTCACCGGTTCTCTAAATTTCACCAACCGGTTCTCGCGAGTAGGTGCGAACCTGCAGAAACCCACCCCTGTTTCCAATTCAAAGTATATTTTTAAAATGTTTGTCATAATTCATAGAATATTATTTTTCGGAACGTTTATGTTTCTTTTTATTAACTAGCTTGCTTTTCTGATTTTTGAGGTGGACATGCATTTTTCCCATTTCTGGTATCTATATAAATAAAAATGTAACTATGAGTTTGTTCAAAACAGGTAATCTCCAAAAGTACTGCACCAATCGCTTCCAAATTTTCACACTACGTTCCTTACAAATACGGCACCAATGATATATATAGAGTGTGTAGATGTCACACCTGTGCCAGGTACATGCAACAGAAATGTAAAAAATGTAGGTAGATGGATACAGAGAGAGCAGTGAGCCACAGGATGACATAATACAAAATGTCATAATACTCTGTCCATAAGATTCAAGGAGAAGTACAGTAGGTAGGTAGATAGATAGGCAGCTATAGGGATAGAGAGAGGGAGGGAGAAATACAGTAGGTAGGTTGTGGGTTATATGGTGGTTGTGTGTACGTGTTTGTGTGGGCAGGTGTAGATCTTCACACAGATTGGTTGGCCATTTAACCAGACTGGGCCACAGCAACGCGTGGCCGGGAATAGCTGTTTTAAATAACTGAATATGCCCAATGATATTTGCCAAAAATGCCTTTGGCCATAAGGTTAAGTAATGTTAAAGCTTAAACTGCCAACTCTGAAAGTTTCTGGGCTTTTGGTAGTGGGTACTAATGCAAAATCTATATTCTCTTGTCAGTGATGACCTGTCTGCAGGGTACTGAAAACATAGGTTTTCTAATTTAAACCTTTCTCGTTGTGACTTTAAATTACTTGGGATTATTCCTTTAAATGACTGATCATCAAGAACTGCAATTGGAGAATTTGTTGTCATGGAGATAAAATTAAGGGGTATTCCAATGTAAACTGTCTTGTGCTCCTGAAGAAAAGGCTACATAACGCGGTAATATTAATTTTTGAGACATTTACTTTGGGCAACGTTTTCCAGGTGGGATTTTTTTTTTTTTTTGCCAAGATGTGCTATTAGATATAACATTGACTTCACTTTTTACAACATGGAGACTCTTAAAATCTTGGAGCACAAAAACAGCCTCAGTCATGGAGACCTTGTTTTAAGTTCTGCTACATTATCCCAGGATGATCTAGAAGCTATTTTGGGATGAAATTTGTACAGGTAGTCCTCACTTAGCCATGACAATTGATTCCAGCAAAATGGTCACTAAGTGGATCACAGGACTGAGAAATATAAACAGCAAAATTCACTCGTTGCTCCCATTTCATTCAGATATAGTTCTCTCAAACAGCCATTCCAGTATTCATTGTCAAGTACAGACATTTGGGATAAGTGCCTGCATTGGTCAGAAAAATATTTTTTGTATTACCATTTACTACCAGTCGGTGGTGAAATTCAAGTTTTTTACTACCAGTTCTGTGGATGTGGCTTGGTGAGCGTGGCAGGGGAAGGATACTGTAAAATCCCCATTTCCTCCCCATTCCCAAATCTCCATTCCTTCCCCACTCTGGGGTCAGCCAGAGGTGGTATTTGCCGGTTCTCTGAACTACTCAAAATTTCCACTACCGGTTCTCCAGAACCTGTCAGAACCTACTGAATTCCATCCCTGCTACCAGTACATTTGCAAAGGGTCACTGCCTGAGGCAGCTTTTTTTCTTTACTTGCATCCTGCCTTTAACTGTTTTTACAAAAAAAACTCAAGGCTGCAAATTTCCCACAACAACCCTGTGAGGTAAGTTGGACTGTGAGAGAGTGACTGGCACAAAGTCACCAGGCCGACTGTTATGGCTAAAGTGGGGAGTGACTTCACCTCATAGTCTCCTGGTTTCTAGACTGATTCCTTAATCACTGGGCCAAACTGGCTCTCAAGTTATTCAGTTGCTAAAGGAGAACTACAAGAGTCCTTACAAGAGAAATGGTTGGTTCTTCTCCCGGTGGGAATTTCCCTCTCAAAGTAAATGATGGAATCTTCATTAGGTTAAATCCCTGTCATTCAATGGGTGAAGGTCACAGCCTAGAAACCTAGTGGGGGGGAGCAAGTTTACTGCTACACACTGTACTTGCAAAGACCTTATGTTTTCTCTTCTTCTAACAGGACCCTCTTTATCACCCATACATGCAAATTGTGCAATAAAGCCACCATTTACTTAGCTTTTTTAAAAAATAAACCATGATGGCTGAGTTTTATGAAATGCCATAAGCCAGGAGTTTTTGTAAGCTCAAGGCAGGATCACAGGATCACAGCAGGCTTTGCACATTGTGTTGAGAGTTGCATTCCATTAGTAGATACAACCAGGAACCCATTTGTGGGCTGGTTTAGGGAGTTTTATGAGTGCCTGAAGCCATACATATTGGCCCCAAACATATTTTTTTTTTAAATCCACTCGTTGAAAAAGCGAGGAGCATTACATCTGTTCTCATTTATTTTGTGGTGCCTAGCAGAGCTAACACTAGATTTATTGCCATTCCCGTGGCATAGTTCATCTGCATCTTTGTGAATGATTTGAAAAGTACAACCTTTTTTTCCACGGATTTCATAAGCCAGAAATCATTAGGTGGGGTCATATTTGGGGGGAGAGAGGTTTCCCCCATTTATTATATCATAGAATTACTCTATTAAGAGGGGGAAATGTAACATAAGTTATTTCATTCCAACAGACAATATGCCAAGGAATAGCAGAAAGGTTAAGGCTGCAATAAATGATCCTTCTGAGGAAATAACTTTTATCTCACCTGAAAAATATCACTTCGTTTTGATCTTCGCTGTTTGGGCTGATTCGGTTGCAGGTAGCCTGTGGAAAACAGCATAAACAGTATAGATTTTGCACTGAGCATTTGGTCATATATAATACCGAGAAACAACTCAGAACTCAAATGTGTACCTCTCTGTTTCAGCAGTACAAAGCTGCTTGTTGTCCCAAAGGTGCTTTTTTTTTTTCTTTCAAGAGACAACTGGACTTTCTGGTTTGTCTTTGAAGATGTTTCGCTTCTCATCCAAGAAGCTTCCTTGTGAGAAGTGAAGCGTCTTCAAAGAGAAACCAGAAAGTCTGAAAAAGCACCTTTGCGGCAACCATGACCTGGACAACTGAGAATCTCCATAGACATAAAGCTGCTTGTTGTTGTTTTGAGGGCTGATGGAGAGTCATGTAGGCTGTGTTAGGATAATTATCCTAATGTTGGGTTGACAATATATATAAGCCAGGATTCTTAAAGAGTATATGTAACTTTAAGGACTATGTGGAATCTGATTGGCTGTGCTTCCCAGCTCAATCATAAAAGGCAGCTGTGAACACAGTTCATCCCTTTTGCTTTCCTTTGCTTCCTGGTTGCCACTGAGGAGGAGCTGAACTTGAAGACGGAAGAAGTATCATTGTTTTGAATTACTGTAAGATAACTGTATTTTGGTGAATGACTTTATTGTTAGAGAAGTTAGTATCACTGTTTGGAAGAAGTATTTTAGTTACTTCAAAAGTAAAGACTATTTATTTTTTCTACTATCACTGTTTGATAGTTATTTGTGTGGTTTAAGCAACGTAACTCTTGCTGCCCGGTGTATTGCACTATTCCGCCTTTATTTTCCAACGGGGATGTTTTTTACCCCTAACAGGCTGAACTGTGTGGTTTTATGCTCCTCTGATAGCACACCATTGCTTCTGTCACAAAATTCACACTAATTCTGCATGCATGGCATAGAACAGTGATGACTAACCTTTTTCTAAAGGTGTGCCAAAATTGTGAGTGCGTGTGCATGCATGAGTGCCCACCCATTTATGCATGCGTGAACAACCCCCACATGGGGGGGGGGGTTATGCCCTCCCCAGGCTCCGGAGGCTTGTGTGGATGTGGACGTGGTGCGTGCGGGTGTAGTGAGCGCAAGCATGCGAGCGCACACTCACATTTGCAAACCGCTAGGGAAGGTAAGTAAATACAACCCCTGACTGTGAAGCGGTATATAAATAGTATTGTTGTAAGCGGCCCAAAGTCATTTGACAGTGAGATGGGCAGCATATAAATTTAATTAATAGATATTACCCTGGTTAGCTGCATTATTTGTGAAAGAGAAAGACAGTTGCTTGGGAGTAATCGTCAATCCTAAACTATTATGGGTTGTGTGTTCTTTCTTTTTTTTTAACTTCAGACACGAACATGTTTACACCGTTACATTTCCCTGAACTAATTAAAAAAAAAACTTTAGCCCAGAAGCAGGCAATCTGGTGTTCTCCAGATGCTTTGAATTATAGCTCCTCACATTCAGGCCAGTGTGGCTAATGATCAGGGATGTTGGCGGTTGCAATCCAAACTATCTGGAGCAGACCAGTTATTTACCATGCTGAAAAGGCAATGAGAGATTGAGAGACAAGGCCTTATGATCTGATGTTGCTCTTTTGACAGATTGAGGGCACCCCTACCGCTTGCCTTCGCACCCCTCTCCGGTCACCTCGCTGCCCGGTACATGATGTTATCTCTGTTCAGCAGCTCAGCTGGCTTAATTCCAGCTCAGCTGCATTTCAACAGGAAGCAAACCAATCTGGTTTTCAAGTTAAAAATACTGAAGCTCTAAAAAGCAGGCCATTTGCTATTGGCAGGCACTCCTGGCTGTAAGTGATCGTTTCCACCTTTCCAGAAAGGAAGGGGCGGTTGATGTAGCATCAGGCTATCATGGCCATCATGCCTTCAGAAAATAAGCAGAGGAATGGCACTTGGGAGGCACAGCACCTGGTGGTTTTCCGGCTCCTTGATGGCAGCCACTCCGATGTTTTAATTACCAAATAAAGCAAGCTGAGAATAAGCACCAAACCCTCGTCAAGCTATTTTTTTTTCCTCTAATTAGTCACCTGCTTTGTGACAGATTCTGCGCATTTTCAGCTCGGCGATGGGGGAGTTACTGTGAATCCGTTTGAACCTCTTTTAAGAGGGTGAGGAAGCAAAGCCAGGGGTGATTTGGGACTGACATGACCCTTCACTTTTCTCCTTTGAACAGAGAAATAATTGAATTGGAGAGACGCCGGCATCGCAAATCTAAAGAGACAACAGACCATTTGCCTTTCAAGCTGCTTGGGAAGACCATGTATTCAGACTTCAAATTCTCCTGCACATTATGGATGCAGCTGGAAAGTGTAACTGCTCTTTTTACCCATCCCTTCTTTTAAACCGGGAAATGGGTTTCTATTCTATTTTAAAGCATTAGGAACTGATTTGCTGCTGCTGAAGTGTGCTTCTGCGGTAAATGAGAAAAAGTGGAGGGAAAAAAATGTTCTTCCTCCTCACCTCCTGTCTGAATCCTTCATAATTGCTCACAAAAGTCATCAGCGTTTGGCACCAATGTAGCCATTTTAGCTTTTTTTTACACACACACACACCACTTACTTCCTCCTACTTCTGTCTGCCACTACAAAATTGGGGCCATGCTACTTTAGTTATCTTCCCAATCAGAATTTGGAAAGTTTCCACAGCAGGGCTAAGGAAGGGAGGGGGGAAACTCATTTCAACCTGTTCGGCACATTAGAACATCTGTGATGGATAAAAGCTCTAAACCTGCATTTCATTAATGGGGAAAAATACATCCAAGATGTAGTCACCTGCCCAACCATATTACCCAACCACATATTTTCTGTTTCTCACTAATGAAGCCCACATTTAGAAAATTCTGGGTGCCTGAATAGAAATATTTCGGTGGTGTTACAAAGCTTTGTAAATGACTTCTATATTAAAATATCACATATGTTATTATTATTATTTACAGGACTTGCCTTAGAGACTTCTCGTAGCAGCAATGCATTTTCAAGGTGATTCAAGTGCAGAAGAATCACTTGTCAGTGAAATGGGTGGGTGGATAAATGGGTGGGTAAGTAAGTAGGTAGGTAGGTAGGTAGGTAGGTAGGTAGGTAGGTAGGTAGATGGTAGATAGATAGATAGATAGATAGATAGATAGATAGATAGATAGATAGATAGATAGATAGATAGATAGATAGATAGATAGATAGATAGATAGATAGATAGATAGATAGATAGATAGACAGAGAGAGAGAGAGAGAAAGAGAGAGAGAGAGATGATAGGTAGGTAGGTAGGTAGGTAGGTAGGTAGGTAGGTAGGTAGGTAGGTAGGTAGGTAGGTAGATGATAGATAGATAGATAGATAGATGGATGGATGGATGGATGGATGGATGGATGGATGGATGGATGGATGGATGGATGGATAGATAGATAGATAGATAGATAGATAGATAGATAGATAGATAGATAGATAGATAGATAGATAGATAGATAGATTGATTGATTGATTATTGGTAGATAGGTAGGTAGATGATAGATAGATGATAGATAGATAGATAGATAGATAGATAGATAGATAGATAGATAGATAGATAGATAGATAGATAGATAGATAGATAGATAGATAGATAGATAGATAGATAGATAGACAGACAGACTCTTCTCCAGAAAGGAACTGGGAAATGGATATTGTTGATGCTTTCCTATAAGCCAGAACATTATCCTTACAAGCCAGAGCTGCCTAGGATGGATTGTTATATAGCAGTGATGGTAAACCTTTTCAGCACCAAGTGCTCAAACTGGAACACGCGTGCATGAATGTGCATGTGCAGATGCTGGAGCACTGGAAACCCAAAGACCAGCTGGCCAGTGTGTGCATGCCTCTTTTTGGCCATTTTCCAGGCTATTTTCAGGTCATTTTTGGTCTGTAAAAAGGCCTGAAAACACCTGAAAACCACCCTGAAAATGGCCCGAAAAACAGCCTGAAAATGGTTTCCTGCGCTCCAACGCCCACAAAGGCCAGCTGGCTGGCACATCAGAATCCAGAGGAGCAACTGGAGACGCCATGCGTGCCCACAGAGAGAGCTCTGTGTGCCACCTGCGCCATAGGTTCACCATCATGGTTATATAGTAAACCAAAATTACACTACTCACGTGTTATATGCTAGTCATGCTTTTCCATGAAAAACAATGTTTACAAGCCATAATTTCTCAAGAAATCCACAGCTATTGCACATGCATCCTGCATTGACCTTTTTCAATAGAAATTGACTTTCTTTTCTTTTCTTTTCTTTTTTCTTTTTTCCTTTTTCTTTTTTCTTTTGTGAGTAAAATGAAAAGCTTTTCAGGTACATTCCTAGTGGAAGAAGAAACAGTTTCCTGATACATGGTAGCCATGTGTATAAGTAGAGTTTACACACTCCCAGTTTTCTCTCAGAACGACCTTGGAAGGTATTTCCAATACAAAAAATTAATACAGGGTAAGACACCCTGAACCTCCTCCATAAATATCCATGCTTTAATCCAATTTTATTCCTCAATAATACAATCATACAATCATACAATCATACAATCATACAATAGCAGAGTTGGAAGGGACCTTGGAGGTCTTCTAGTCCAACCCCCCTGTCCAACCTCCCTGCCTAGGCAGGAAGCCATATATCATTTCAGACAAATGGCTATCCAACATCTTCTTAAAGACTTGCAGTGTTGGGGCATTCACAACTTCTGGTGGCAAGCTGTTCCACTGATTAATTGTTCTAACTGTAGTTGTAGACAAGCAATTCTGAGGCCAGTGTTTTCCTACCAATAATTCTAAAACCAACTTGGAAAATTTGAAGTAATTGTTATTTTATTTCATCCTGTTATTTTGATTCTATTTGACCAAAAAAGAAATTTAAAACATAAATTGAAACAAATGCAAATGATGAACAGTTATAAGCCTGGTGAAGAAGATGTGTCTCCTAAATGAAACCCTTCAGCCAAAGTATGCAGAGCATGAACTTCTAGAATTACTTATAGACCCTCATAATGGCTCATTTTGGATCAAAATGAGTGGTGGGATTCAACAATTTTTGATACCAGTTCTGTGGGCATGGCTTGGTAGGCGTGACAGGGGAAGGATGCTGTAAAATTTCCATTCCCTCCCCACTCCAGGGGAAGGATACTGCAAAATCCCCATTTCGTCCCAATCAGCTGGGACTCGGGAGGCAGAGAATAAATGGGGGCAGGGCCAGTCAGAGGTGATATTTACCGGTTCTTTAAACTACTCAAAATTTCCGCTACTGGTTCTCCAGAACTGGTCAGAACCTGCTGAACACTGCAAGTCTTCAAGAAGATGTTGGATAGCCATTTGTCTGAAATGGTATAGGGCTTCCTGCCTAGGCAGGGAGTTGGACTAGATGACCTCCAAGGTCCCTTCCAACTCTGCTATTTTATTGTATAATACCACCTCTGATCAGAATAACTTCACCAGAAGGTCTTAATGGCCACAGAGATACGTTTCTAACAGGATAAGCTGATAATGGGAGGAGGAGGAGGGACTTTGAGGGTTAATCTCAACTGAGAATTCCACAAATCATCCAAATCTAATTCAAATTCTAGCCATGGAGTTGGCAATGTTCTACAGTATTAAAATATGAGATTAAAGGGCAACAAGATTCAATTTGTAATAGTTAATTTGATAATATATTTGACCACCAATTTATAATAGGGAAGCATCAAACATGCCTACAGAGTCTTCAATGTTTCTTTTTTTTCTTTTTTCTTTTGGCAGAAATGAGATAAAAATACCAGGAAGGCAGAACCTTGAAAGGCATTAATCTTACCAAGTTTCAGGTAGTTTCTAGATTTCAGCACAATACATTTTTGAAATAATCATCCTTCATTCTTTTTGAAACAAAGATAGCAGGGGTGAGGGGAAGACAGCAAAGAGAGTTTTGAGACCTTGCACTGAACCAGGGCAGAACGTGTTACACTCCAGTGTCAACATAAAGATTTTCAGACCTTGTTTAAAATGATAGCTACTTAGAACCCATCAGCCTCTGAACATCTGCTTTTCTGGGCTGATGGGCTTGCTGCTATAAGCCCTTAGCCAACTATTAAAGTCACAGCAGACATACCACCTTGAGTATATGTGGAAGGAAAACCAGAAGAGATCTTCAAAGCGAAAAAGGATCAGAAAATCTACCAAAGCTCTCAACTGCTTTGAATCTATCTAAAGTAGATTGAAGATAGCTGATTGATGTCTTCTACCAGGGGTGTCAAACTCAAGGCCCAGGGGCTGGATCCGACCCACGGTGCCAGACTGGAAATAGCAAAAGACCAGACCACGGTGCCTCTGGGAGCCAAAACAGAGGACATCCCCAGGGCGACCTGGGGGCGTGGTAGCTCAAGTGGCTAAGATGCTAAGCTTGTTGATCAGAAGGCCATTAGTTTGGTGGTTCAAATCCCTAGGACCACATAACAGAGTGAGCTCCTGTTACTTGTCCCAGCTTCTGCCAACCTAGCAGTTCGAAAGCATGTAAAAATGCAAGTTGAAAACTAGGAACCACCTTTGGTGGGAAGCTAACAGTGTTCCGTGCGCCTTCGGCATTTAGTCATGCCAGCCACATGACCACAGAATCATCATCAGACAGCGCTGGCTCTTCAGCTTAGAAACAGAGATGAGCACCGCCCCCTAGAGTCAGGAACGACTAGTGCGTGCCTGCGAGGGGAACCTTTACCTTATCTTTACCTATGACCTGGATGACTCAGATTTTCACAGACAGCTTTTCTCCAGCTTTTTCGTGGAGATGAAAAAAAAAAAGGCTGATGCATGATTGTAACCGGCCCAGTCAAGTGACTATAACCTAACAGTTTTGTCTACATTCCTATGTAAAAACTTTTTTTAACAGCTAGGAAGCTTTTTCTTAGAGTCTCCCAGTCTTCTGACTGGTGGGAAGAGTAGAGGAACCCTCTCCAGATATTAAATAAGCCATTAAACAGCATTAGAGTTTTGGATATGCTCCGAGCCTTGCCCGATCCCTTTCACAACTTATTTTTCCATGAAGTTCAGTCCTCAGTTCAGATGAGTTTATTTATTGCTCCTTGGATTACACTTACTTTTAGAATCCAGTCCTTTTTTCACTTATCTCAATACACACACAGGCCCAGGTTTCTCTTTGCTGGGATACATTTCTCATAAAATAAATACCATTTTAAGCAGATATTTTCAGAGTAAGGCCGGTTGTTTCTTGAGGGCTCTAATCCAGGGGTCCCCAACCCCCGGGCCGTGGACCGGTGCCGGTCCGTGGCTTGATAGGAACCAGGCCACAGGGCCGGAGAGGAGGAGGAGGAGGGAGGAGGGGGCAGCCCCCTGGGCAGAGCGCGCACTGGATGCGGGAGAGCGCAGGCGTGGCTGTTCGCGCTGTTGGAGGCCCTAGAGGGCCGAGTGAGCCGACTCCCCACCCCGTGTGCACAGCGGTCACCTGTTCCCCCACCCCACCCGCTCCTCCTCTACGCCAGCCGGTCCACAGAATTTTTTTTTAATGAAACTGGTCCCTGGTGCAAAAAAGGTTGGGGACCCCTGTTCTAATCCATATCCAGCCTCGGATTGTCTATATCTTGTCCCCAGTACGGTACTAAGTCAGCTACTGGGTGCTAGACTGAAATCTTGTGTTTTTATTAGTTTTCAATTACAAAAAGGAGGAGGCACTTTCTTTCTTTTGGCTTTGCGTAAATGCCTGGTTGAAAGAGTAGAGAAAGAATCTAGGTAAACCATCTCTGCTTCACCCAACTTGAGCCACGTAGATTGTGTGGAAACTCCCAATGAAGATCTGCTGCTGTGGCCTAGAGGTGTAACTCTTGTCTCCCAATCAGGAGGTTGTGAGTTCAATCCTAGGTAAGAGGCAGATGCAGGGTCTCCTGCTTGGGCAGGAGCTTTGGACTAGATGACCTGCAAGGTCCCTTCCAACTCTCTTAATCTGTTAAGATGGAACAAGGGAGGTAGAGACCTTACATATGTACTCTTTAAAATGTGATTTTTGTTCTTTTGCTAAACCCCTTCCTGTTCTAATGTTTAAAGGTAAAGGCTCCTCCGCACATGCATGCTAGTCGTTCCCGACTCTAGGGGGAGGTGCTCATCTCCATTTCTAAGCCGAAGAGCCAGCGCTCCCTGAAGACATCTCCGTGGTCATGTGGCTAAATGACTAAATGCCAAAGGCGTACGGAGCGCTGTTACCATCCCACCAAAGGTGGTCCCTATTTTTCTACTTGAATTTTTACGTGCTTTCGAACTGCTAGGTTGGCAGAAGCTGGGACAAGTAGCGGGAGCTCACTCCGTTACCCAGCACTAGGGATTCGAGCCACTGAATTGCCAACCTTCTGATAGAGAAGCTCAGCATTTTAGCCACTGAGCCACCGCATCGCTGTTCTAATGTCTACATAATGTCTAATGTCTTGTGATATGCTTATGCCAATAAAAGCTTTAATTTGACACTAGTGGGGGTGCAATGAAACAGAAGATGAAAAGTTCTAATAACGTGCAAAACTGAATGGACTGCTGCTGTGGCCAAGAGGTGGAGCTGTCGCCTCCCAATCAGGAGGTTGTGAGTTCAATCCTAGGTAGAGCCAGATGTAGGGTCTCCTGCTTGGGCAGGGGGTTGGGCTAGATGACCTGCAAGGTCCCTTCCAACTCTGTTAATCTGTTATCTGTTACACCCATTCACTGACTATCTCCATAATGTTTGGATCTTTTTGGAGGCTGCAGATCAGGGATGTCCAGCCTTGGCAACTTTAAGATGGGAAGAAACAGGCTTCAACTCAACCCGTCCAAGACCGAGTGGCTGTGGTTTCCGGCATCACGATATAACCAGTTGGTACCATCTCTGGCTATCGGGGGCGAGTTATTAGCTCCCGCGGAAAGGGCCCGCAACTTGGGCGTCCTCCTGGATTCCCGGCTGTCATTGGATGACCATCTAACGGCTGTGGCCAGGGGGGGCTTTTATCAGGTTTACCTGATACACCAGTTGCGCCCCTTTCTAGATCATGATGCCCTACATACGGTCACTCAAGCCCTCGTCACCTCCTGCCTAGATTACTGTAACACTCTCTACATGGGGCTTCCCTTGAGGTGCACCCGGAGGCTCCAGCTCGTCCAGAACGCAGCCGCACAGGGGATTTTGGGAGTGTTGAGATACTCCCATGTAACACCTCTCCTGCGTGAGCTGCACTGGCTGCCTGTGGCCTTCCGGGTGCGCTTCAAGGTGTTGGTAACCACCTTCAAGCGTTCCATAGCATGGGACCTGGTTATCTGCGGGACCGTCTCCTACCACATACCTCCCTTCGACCTGTCCGCTCTCACAGGGTGGGCCTTATCAGGGTGCCGTCTGCCGGACAATGCCGGCTGGCGGCCCCCAGAGCAAGAGCCTTCTCTGTGGCAGCCCCTGCCCTCTGGAATGGCCTACCACCCGACCTTCGCACGATCACGGACCTGCACCTCTTCCGCCGGGCTCTAAAAACATACCTCTTTCACGAGGCCAGCCTGGCATAGCTCTAAATTTTAATCTTATTTTAGAAATGGGTTTTAATTGATAATTTTAGCACGGGTTCAACTTAATTTAATTTATTTTTAATATTTTTGTATTTATTGTTTTTTACATTTTATTCCTTTCCTGTGCACCGCCCTGAGTCCCATCGGGAGATAGGTGCAGTATATAAATTTGATAAATAAATAAATAAATTTGATAAATAAATAAAAAGACCCGTGGATTTCAACTCCTAGAATTCCCCAGCCAGCCATGCAATAAGTTTAGAGTTCATTGAAAGCTATACTGGCTGGGGAATTCTGGGAATTGAAGTCCACAAGACTTCAAGTTGTCGAGGTTAGATACCCCCTGCTCCTTGGATTACACTTTTGGAGCATGGCCTTAGTCCGCTTTCAGCTCATTTTCCAGCCGGACTCGGACAAGCACAAAAGTCTGTTTCACATATATTTGCGGTGAATGCACTTTCAGCATTTGCACTGCCTGTCTGGGTCCTGAACCCCATAGTAATAAATGTCCTAAAACATGTGGCAGGCTCATGTCCAAAAGCCACAACTGAAAGTGATTCCTAACCCATGACCCCTGCCTATTTACAAATATTTTCAAACATTTCCACACCCATGAGATGAAGCAGGGAGCATTCTCTTCATGCAGACCATAAAAATGAAAAGCAGGTTGGAAGCTTTGTGCAAATTCACAGGAAGACACGGTATCTCCTAATCTGGGGTTGTTGTGGGTTTTTTTACATGTTTTTCAAGGCAGAAAGATGAGACTGCATTTTATTAGCATCGCCCTCATGATCTTCGAAGAGCCTCCCATATCTGATAGGGGATTAGAAAAATATTTGGCTGACAGAGATCACTGCATTGCTTCTCTTTTTTAAGAGCAAGACAAAGAAGTAATGAAGTCATGGCGAAATCATTCAGCTGGTTTAACGCAGTCCAGCTGCATTTGTAGGATATTAAAGGCATTTTGCTCCTTTTTTTCAACATGCAAACCATGTTCAGATGAGAACAGACTGATTCCAATTTAAATTACAGTATATGAACACTCCCAGAAATAGATAGAAAGATTCCCATTTCACAGGTTTTTTTCCCCTTTCTATATTGGCCCCTTCCTATATTGATTTCTTTTTTTTTTAATTGAAAAAGTTTTTCACCAACAAATTTTCCCCCCTTCTTTTTTACCCCCCCCCTTCCCCCAACATAAAAAAACATAAATCAGGTACAAATATTATATTCCTTTACCCCCCTCCCCCAACATAAACTACATAAATCAGGACCAGATATTATACCCTCCCCCCCCCCTCTTTCAACCTGGAATAGATAAATCAAATATCAGTATAATTCCCTCCCATATCCTCCCTAACCCTCCCCAACCTCCCCTTCCCCCCCCCAACCCTGTGACTTCCACTATATGCAACCCTAGTAATTCCAAACACAATATATGTTATTCATTCCCTTCATATTCTACCCCCTGCTGACTACCTTATTCATCTAATCTCCATCAGCTAAAAGCTACACAATATTTTCTAGTCTGATACTTGTTTTGTATATAATCAATCCACTTTTTCCACTCCTGTGTATACGTCTCTTGCATCTGGTCCTTTAAAAAAGCTGAAATTTTCACCATTTCAGCAAATCCAGCCATCTTCTGCGTCCATTGGTCTATAGTAGGCAAAACATCTTTCTTCCAGTGCTGGGCAACCAGCAGTCTAGCTGCTGTCACCCTATATTGATTTCTTGATGTTCACTCAGTATTATTCTACTTAGAAGTTCTCGGAGGGGGGAAAAAGTCAGCATTATTTATTTTGCACAGCAGTGTGTTTTGTAAAGTAGCATTTGTATCTTTTTGTAATCCCTCCGATAGGCTTTCCAACCTAGGATTTTTTATTATTATTTGGGATTCTGTAAATCCTATGCTTCAACACAAATAGCAAGAGCAACCTTGGTATGATTTATACAATGAAAAGATCTAACTGTTGTCAATTATCAAGTATAGACCAATTTTAAAGGGCCTGGAATTGATAAGCAACTGAAATATGTGGGGACTGAGCAGGTGTTTTGTTAAACATATTTTCAAACTTTTAGACAGCACTGCATTATTATCTAAAATAGCAATGGTCTTAGAGAGATTGGTTCCAACCCTTATGGATTTGCTTGAGCCATAAATAGAGACGGGGCTATAAAACGGGGCTCAAATTCTTTGGCTTGTGATATGGAGGTGCCTAAACTAACAATGCAATAGAGAGGAAAGAAAGAGATTGCAGGCACCCGCATCCTCACAGGTTACATTGGTATTTTGAAGGTGCTGATGAAGGTCAAGATCAATTACATCACTGTATTTAATTGATAATAATAATAATAATAATAATAATAATAATAATAATAAAGTTGAATTTATTAACCGCTCCCTCTCCCCACAGGGACTCGGGGCGGTGCACAGGGAGAATAAAAAACAATAAATATACAAAATACATACAATTTAAAACAGATTAAACTAATTCCTGTGCTAAAATCCCTTTAATTAAAAATCCCCACTAAATATAAATAAACATTAAAAAAAACCCATAGAGAGAGAGACTACCCTAGGCCGGCCAGGCGGAAAAGATGAGTCTTCAATTTCAGGCAGAAGGAGCGGAGGTCCGTGGTCGTTCTAATATCGGGGGGAAGGTCGTTCCAGAGGGCCGGGCCCGCCACAGAGAGAGCCCTTCCCCTGGGCGTCGCCCGCTGACAAAGTCTAGTGGACGGCACCCGGAGAAGCCCCTCTCTGTGGGAGCGAATCGGCCGTGAGGATGTATGCGGCAGGATCCGATCCGCAGGTAGCTAGGTCCCGAGCCATGGAGCGCTTTAAAGATGATGGATGCTGCTATCACCGGTTGAAATACCAAGGCTATTCTTCTGCAGCTCCAGAAAGGACTCTTAGAGACATGGCTGCCAACAGGAAGTATATAATTATAATCACGAGCATCTTATATTCCCATCACTGAAACTTCTAGCCATGTTCCCAGGTTGAGTAAGTGTTTTTGCAATGTCCACAAGAAAAAAATTGGTTACAGAATTGTTGTGGCCCAGCCGGCTCTGGATGATCTGCTGATGGACTCCTCTAGTGAGGAGTCCTATGAGTCTGCTCTGGAGGAGGAGGGCGACCTTGAGAGAGCAGAGAGCCCAGCTGGTCATCAGGAGGCACCTGGGTCTTGGAGTAGTGGGGAGGATCAAGGCCAGTTTGTCCCTGATGCTAGAGTGAGAAGGGCTGAAAAAAGGAGGCTTCAATTGCATCAGAAGCGAACTCGGCGAGTTTGAATTAGTCCCAGCTGCCTAATGACTGGCCCCTCCCAAGAGGGTTTAAAAGGAAGTCTTTGCTAAGTAAGTCCTTGCAGGGAACAACGTTGGATTTCTAGGTTTGTGTTTAGTCGAGTTAGGAAGCTTCGTATCTGTTCAGAGTCTTTCAGACAAGCAGCCAAGAGAGTTAGTGGCAGGCAGGCAGTCTTGTGTTAGTCGGAGAAAGGGGGGTCAGAACACAGAATTATAGCTGTCAACTTGTACCAATTTTTTGGAGATATCTCGAACCATTTTTGGAACATTATATTTACTCACATATTTATCGGCTTTTCACCCATGTAAACTAGGGAGTGACCCTCACAGTTTGAGAACATGTATTTTCTTAACAGGGATGTTATTATCCACTATTCATGTCAGTACTATTTTTTTTTTATATATTGTAGAAAGTGATGTCCATTGCTGGTCTATGACAGTAATAAAGATCTATTCTATTCTATTCCAGGTTGAGTAACAAGAGAAGCATTTAATTGCATTCAGGAAGAAAAAAGTAAACCATAAGGCAATTGAGGGCCTAAAGAAACCAGGCTAGAACACATAGAGTGTGGGGAGTTTTTGACATTTGCAGGGGCTTTTATACAGCCATTTCTCTTTATCCTCTTTGGCCTGCTAACCGAGCAGGATTTGGAGGCCAAGCCATCATCAAGTGTGCTTGGAAGGCAATAAAAAGTGTACAGAATCCTAGGGCCACAGCAAACATCCATGCGAGCCCCACAGAATCATGCCAGCACAGAAGGGAAGGAACAAGCGTGGTGTTGGATCATAGGCAGGGTAATTATATTTTGTTCCAAAAAAACAAAACAAAAAATGAAGAATGGACGAACTTGCCATCCTGCTGTGCAAATTCCCCAAATATGTTATGTTTAAAACTAACACAGAATTGTTGGCCAGCCTGCCATTGGTATCTGGCAACGTGGGGCAACTGCTGAGATTCTGGCAAAAATCATTGGCGTTGATGCCTCTCCTGGATGCTACCAGCTAGGAGCTGCGACTATTTGTTTAACACATTTATATAGCCACCCATCTCATAACCAACTCTGGACAGGTGTGCATTTTAATTATAATACAATCCCAGGCACTGTAGAAGAAATTTAAAGCCACGACGTGTAGTCCTTTGCTGATACTAAGAAAGACCACAATTGAAAGAGGAGCTCCATCCTTGTCAGCAATCATTTTCCCCAAGGTCTTTCTCATCACCGGAGGCTAACCCAAATGGTGATGTTGGAGGAGTAACATTACAGCATAATCAAGGGTGGGTTCCTGCCAGTTCTAACCTCTTCTATAGAAGAGGTTCCACAAACCCACAGTGCCATTTAGAACCAATTCCAGATCCTTCTTCCCCCCTGTCCTCACATCATCAAGATTAAGAGCGAGAGGAGGAATTCTGGGAGTTGAAGTCCACAAGTCTTAAAGCTGTCAAGTTTGAACACCTCTGGGGTTTGTTTTTTCCTAAAGGATTAGGGGTGCAAGGGTCTTGTTACTTGACAGCTTTAAGACTTGTGTGCTTCAAATGCCAGAGTTTCTGAGCCAACCTTTTGGTTGCTAAGCAAGAGCATTGTTAAGTGAGTTTCATCACATTTTACAAGTTGGCCACACCCACAGAAGAGGTTCTAAATATTTTTGAAACCCACCACTGAACATAATACATAGACTTTCTGTTCAGCGAAAGAGAAAAAGGAGAATCAAGACGATGATTGAGATATTTGCATCAAAGGAACCCAATGAATGTAATTTGACAATCAGATATTGCTTCAATTGTTACACATAGTTGATATCAAATAAATCGTGGTTGCTGCTTCACCAGAAATATCACGTTCAGTTATGAAGACTGCCATAAATAATTCCCTTTTTTCTATTCTGTTATTTCTGGTCTGGGTCGTCTGGGCTTGGAAATAGTGAGCACAAGTCTTTTTAGAGGTGAGCTCAAACTCAGTCTGGAAATTTACTGCCATCTGGTGGTGAAAGTTAAGACCACAATATTCCGACCTAGAAACCTTTAAGATGTACGTATCCAACGAATAGAAATGGTAATTATTATTTTTCTTCCTATTCAAAAGAAGGGCACTAAAGAGGTATATTTCTGTGTTAGCCTCCAAACCAAGATGGGAAAACCTGAATGCTGGAAGTAAAAGCCACATTTACACATAGACTGTCACAATATACTGAGAAACATCTCCAAAAAATTTTCATTGGAAAAACAACATTTTATAAGAGAAAATCCCAGTAATGTTTTGATGTCAGGAAGCCTGAGACATGATGATAACATTAACGCAGGAGTTTTGACATTACATAATTATTCTCTATTATCAAATGGTACTGCCCTTCGCACAGTCACTCAAGCACTTGTGATATCCCGTCTAGACTACTGTAACACTCTCTACATGGGGCTCCCCTTGAGGTGCACTCGAAGGTTGCACTAGTTCAGAATGCGGCCGCGCGGGTGATCATGGGAGCATCAAGGCAGTCCCATATAACACGTCTCCTGGCGAGCTGCACTGGCTACCTGTGACCTTTCGGGTGCGCTTCAAGGTGCTGATTACCATCTTCAAAGCGCTCCATGGCACGGGACCTAGTTATGTGCGAGACCGTCTACTGCCCCACACATCCCTTCGACCGATCCGCTCTCATAGAGAGGGTCTTCTCCGGGTGCCGTCGGCCGGGCAATGCCAGTTGCCGACCCCCAGGAGAAGGGCCTTCTCTGTGATGGGCCCAACCCTCTGGAACGACCTGCCTCCCGAACTCCACACCACCTCGGACCTCGGCCTTTTCTGCCAGTGCCTAAAGACGCACTTTTTCCATCAAGCCGGCCTAGCGTGAACCATCCTATAAATGACTGAGTCTTAGATTACCAAAGTTTTAATCGGAGGGATTTTAAATAACATTTTAGCACAGGGTTTTCTAGTTTAATTTTGGTTTTAGGATATTTATTATGTATTTTGTATATCTGTATTTTATATTTCCTGTGCGCCGCCCTGGGTCCCTTCGTGGGAGATAGGTGCGGGATATAAATCAAATAAACCAAACCATAAACCATGATAAATGGAATTTTGGAGCAGCTAAAGGGTAGCCATTGTTACCATATTTTAAAGATATCTTTATGGAAGAATTTCAGAAGGCAGCTTTAGAATTCGATTCCCTGCAGCCAAAGAACTGGCTAACATATATATTGATATTTGCCTGTTTGGCCGCAAGGAAAAAGGGAGTTGATTAAATTTCTGGTCCACCCAAAGGATCAACATGAGCCTATAAAATTTACCGTGGAAGTTGAGAAGAGTGTTAATTTGACTCTCTCAGACATTCCTAGAGGGAAAAGAATGATGGACAACGACGTCTTGTAGAAAGGAAATGTTTACAGTCTGTTTCCCTAATACAGTGTTGGAAGAAATGTCCTTCTGGGTTCGGCTCCAAGTGGGGGGGAAAAAACACTGGAGACATGGAGGCTGCTTGGAAAGATGGTTTAATGGTGGACAGGACCACATGGCTTGAGTCCTGAACAGAAAAGGGGGATCACATGCTTCAATGTTGGGTGAAGAAGAAGAGAAGAGCTAGCAGGGCTAGAAGTTCCTGGCTTTATACTCTCTGTTCAGCCCCACCTCTCTGTTTCCTGTTCCTGTATTCTGATTGGTTGTCAGACTCCCATGGGGCCAAGTTTGAGTTCTCAGGTGCCATGTGGTGAGTGGAGTAAAGGGCTAATACTATCATGCCTTAATCCCATCACCTTGGAGCTGAAGGGGAGAACTCTTTATTATGCAGAATCAACTGGCTTGGGCATTTTAATGGACCATTAAGAAAGTGGGGGCTATTAAGAGAGAGTCTGTTTCCAGCCTAAAAACATGTTTCTCCATTTCTGATCCAGAGAAATGTAATATTCTGCCTTTTCAATATTTCCTGGAATATTTCATTATTCTAGGAGAGGGCTGGGTGCTAACTTCCTACAATTGCATCGCACCTACAACAACAATAAATCGGATCAAAGTTTTGGCTCAGAATTTAACCAGTCTTCATTTCCCAAGCTGGATGGCAAACAAGATTTTGAGGCGGGGAGGTGTTAAACCAATAGCAAAAAAAAGTGTGTAAAATCTTTCCATTTCACATCCTCTTTGGGAGGAAGGCAATTAGATCAGGTGACCAGTTTCTGGTTGAGCGTATAGTCACAGTCCCTCAGATAACCATTCCCTGAATTTCTGCTTTGATGTCCAATCTCTCATTTAAGAGCTTTTCTGTTAAGTTCGCAAGAAGGGTCCAGACCCGGCTGATCCAACGGCTCTTTATTGCAACAGCAATACAACACAACAGTAAGTATATTCGTACAAAAAGCGTGCGCCTTCGCTCTGACAGCTCCTTTTATACGAGCTGTCAGAACGCCGGCCAATCGGCGCGTCTCCCGCTTCGGCTGCAGCCAGTCGCGTCTTAGCCAATCAGACGCGACTGGCTGTTGCCGGGGAAATCAAGCGGGTGTCAGTACATAACACTCCTTCCCCCCCAGCGAGTACGCATGCGGGCCCATTAGCATACGTACTCGCTGAGGTAGGAGGGGCTGCGCCGGCTCCGCCCCGAGCGTCTCAGAGCGCCTGCAGGAGTCGATGGAGGAGGACGTGTCCGTGTGAGCTCCTCCCAGCCGGGGGTGTAGCTCCGGACTGCGTCATCGCGGCCTGGCAAAGTCCCGGAAGCCTCCGAATCAGGTAGGAGTGGGCGAGGGGGCGTGCCGGACGGGTTTGAGGTGGAGTCAAGCCCCTGGCGTGCAGGGGATGGGTAGGCCGGGCCTGATAGGCTGTGGGCGGTGGTAGCCGGAGATGCTGGGGAACGGTTTGAAGCGAGCTTGGCGGGCCGGGGCTCCCCCAGGCAGGGCTGTTCATACGCCGTCAGCCCCGGGGCGAGTCCTGGGGTGGTGCCTTCTGTGTCCCGAGGTTCGGCCGGTCTCACAAGGTCGCTGAGCGGGATGTCGGTTGCCCCTTCCCTCTCGGCCGGCGGCCCGTGCGGTTCGTCCCGTGCTGGGTGGCGGCGCCTTAGTTGATCCACATGGCGCCGCCACTCGGATCCGTCGGGTCGGCGAACCCTATAAGAGCACGGGCCGGTTAGTTCAGCAATGGTGGCGGGGACCCATCGGGGGTCGCCGGCGAAGTTCCTGGCATAGACGGCCTCGCCCACAGGGAAAAGACGGGGCAGGGGAACCCCCAGGTTGCACGGCTGCACCTCGTTGTAGAGCGGGTGCAGCCTGTCCAATTCAGTTCTCAGGCGGCGGCCCATCAGCAGTTCCGCGGGGCTTTTCCCTGACGCCGGGCAAGGCGTGGAATGCTGACCGAGGAGGTAAGCATCCACCCTTGCTTGCCAGTCCCCCCCCTCCATCCTGCCGAGGGCCTCCTTGGCCGAGCGAACGGCCCGTTCCGCCCGGCCATTGGCGGCGGGGTGGTAGGGGGCGGTAGGCGCGTGTCGGATCCCCAGGGAGGCCAGGAATTCCTGGAAGGTGGAGGAGTGAAACTGAGGGCCGTTGTCGGAGACGAGGGTGTCCGGCAACCCGTGCGTGGCAAAAAGGCGCCGAAGCGCACGCACGGTGCTCTCCGCAGTGGTAGAGGCCATGAGAATGACCTCTACCCAGCGGGAGTAGGCGTCCACCACCACCAGGAAGGACCGACCGTGAAAGGGGCCCGCGAAGTCGATGTGTATGCGGGCCCACGGTGACTTGGGGACGTCCCAGGAACGGGAGGGGGTCGCCGGGGGAGCAGGGCGGGAGGCCTGGCATGCTTGGCAAGCGCCAACGAAAGCAGCCACCTCCTCGTCCATGCGTGGCCACCAGACATAGCTCCTGGCAAGTGCCTTCATGCGAGCTATGCCTGGGTGGGTGGCATGGAGGGCATCGAGTACCTGACGGCGCAGGGGCGGGGGAAGGATGACACGGTCCCCCCAGAGCAAGCACCCGGAGTGGAGCGACAGCTCCAGCTGGCGGGCCTTGAACGGCCGAAATTCGGCGGGAAGGGCGGCCAGGGGCCACCCCCGCAAGACCCAGGCGGCGACCCGAGAGAGGATGGGGTCGGCTTTGGTGCGGGCGGCCACGTCCGAGGACGTGATGGGGAGTCTGGCGTCGGCCACAGACAGGACAGAGAGGGCCGGAACCGGCTCTCGGTCCGCTTGAGGGAGGGGGCAGCGGCTGAGGGCGTCAGCGTGCCCTAAGTGCTTGCCCGGACGGTAGAGCAGCGAGTACTCGTACGCTGCCAGGAACTCCGTCCAACGTGTCATCCTGGGCGAGAGGATGGGGGGGGTGGGCCGGTCACCGGCCAGAAGCCCAAGGAGCGGCTTGTGGTCAGTGAAAACGGCAAACGAGCGGCCGTACAGGTACTCGTGAAACCTTTTGATCCCGGAAACCACAGCCAGAGCCTCCTTATCGATCTGGCTGTAGTTCCGCTCCGCAGGAGTCAGCGTCCGGGAGTAAAAGGCAATGGGGGCCTCCGAGCCATCGGGCTGGACATGGCTCAGGACTGCCCCCAGGCCGAAAGGGGAGGCATCCGCCGCCAACGTCAGGGGCAGGTTGGCAGAATACTGCACCAGCACAGCCTCTGACGTCAGCAGCTCTTTGACAGCCGCGAACGCATGCGCCTCGCGGCTGCCCCAGCGCCAAACTGCCGAGCGATCGAGTAATCGATGCAGCGGCTCGGCAAGTGATGCCTTGTGGGGAATGAAGGGAGCATAGAAATTGAGCAGGCCGAGGAAAGCCTGCAGCTCCGTTTTGGAGCCGGGCATGGGGGCCTTATGGATGGCCTCGACCTTAGCAGGTGCGGGATGGATGCCCCGGGCATCGACGACGAAGCCCAGGAACTCCACCCGCGGCACAGCAAATTTACACTTGCTGAGCTTTAATTTGAGGCCCGCGCCCCTGAAAATACGGAGGACCTTCCGGAGTACTTCGGCGAGGTCTGACAGGCTGGCCGCAGCTATCAGGACATCGTCGAAGTACGGGACGACGCCCGGGAGCCCGTGGAGCAAACGCTCCATGAGGCTCTGGAAGATCCCCGGGGCCACGGAAACGCCGAATTGAAGGCGGCGACAACGGAAAGCTCCTCGGTGAGTGACGATGGTCTGCGCGTCAGCCGCATCGTCATCCACCGGCAACTGCTGGTAGGCCTGAGCCATATCCAGCTTCGCGAAGATGCAGCCCTGCCCCAAAGAATGGAGCAGGTGCTGCACCACGGGAACTGGATATGGGTTCGCCTGAAGCCCGCGGTTGATCGTCGACTTATAGTCGGCGCAGATGCGAATGGACCCGTCGGGCTTGATGGGGACCACAATGGGGGTCTCCCATTTCGCCTGGTCGACGGGCTCCAGTACGCCCTGCGCCACGAGACGATCAAGCTCCGCGTCAACCTTTGGCTTCAGCGCGAACGGCAGCCTGCGGGCCTTGAGCCGAATCGGGGCAACCTGAGGGTCAAGGTTGAGGGAGACAGGGGTGCCCCGGTAGGTGCCCAGAGACCCATCGAAAACGTCCCTGAACTCGGCCAGGACCGCCTCAACGGGCGGAACGGCGGGCACCTGGTGGACCCGCTGGATGGACAGGCCCAGGGCGGGAAACCAGTCGAGGCCGATGAGCGCGGAAAGTGGGCGCTCGACCACTAGAATGGGCAGGGGGCCAGCAAAACGGCCGTAGTTAACGCGGACCCGGTGCTGGCCCAGCACAGCAATGGGGCCGCCCTGGTAGTCCCGGAGCAAAACGTCCGGCCGAGACAGGTCCTCGGATCTAAGGCCGGGGCAGAGGGTCTTTAACTGCTGCCAGGAGATGAGGGACCGGGACGACCCCGAGTCAACCTCCATGGACAGGGTGTGGCCTTCTAAGTTCAGGGTGGTGGAAATGCGCCTACGGTGGTCCGCGGTGATGGGAACGGTGTCCCGGCCGTCCATCGTGGCGTAGCAGGCCGCTTCGGAGGCCTGGCGGCGGCCCTGGGGACGTCGGCCGTAGGTCGGGGCTGCAGGCGGAGCGGACATCGCTGGGCGAGGGGCTGCCGGGGGCACCTGGCGGGAGAGGTCAGCGCGGCAAGACCGGGCGATGTGGCCCCTCCTGCTGCACCGACGACAGATGGTGTC
Organism: Rhabdophis nuchalis; assembly: GCA_039707465.1. NCBI lineage: Eukaryota > Metazoa > Chordata > Lepidosauria > Squamata > Natricidae > Rhabdophis > Rhabdophis nuchalis. Next base: position 162,828,296 of record CM077643.1, read on the forward strand.
TTTGAAGGGGCACACGCTCCTAGCATGGGCGCCCCCACACCCCGCGCAGGCAGCCGACCCTTGGCGGGGAGGGGGCCTGGAGGCGCCGCGGCCAGAGGCCTGAAGACGCGCCACCCTGTCATAGATCTGGTCGTCGTCGTAAGGCTCCAGAGGGGCCAACTCGTCTATTAGGCAAGCCCGGGGAGATGGCACAGGGTTGGCATGCTGGCCCAGATATAGGTCAGAAGTGGCTTCCGCCAGCTCCGCGGCTCTGGCCTCCTCAATGGCCTGCTCCAGGGTGATGTCCGAGCGGGCCAGGAGCCTGCGGCGGAGCTTGATGTCTTTCAGGCCGGCGATGAGTTGCTCGAGCAGCGACTCATCCAGGAACGGGGCCGGAAAGTCACAGAGCAAGGCGGCGGCTCGTAGCGATTGGAGAAAGTCCGCAACCGATTGAGTCGGTTGCTGCCGACACTGCCGGAACGCGCAGCGGCGGGAAAATTTGGAGGGCGCCGGGGCGAAATGTGCCTTGAGGCGAGCCTGCAGGACCCCCCAGTCCAAGTCCTGTACCGCGGCAGGGGCGGCAATGTTCCGCGCCACGGCGAACACGGTGCGGCCTCCGCACCCGAGGAATAGGCCGAGGCGGCGGGCGGGGGTAATTTCCCCGTTGACGTCGGTCAGGAGGAAACAGTCGAATCTAGACAGGAAGGCATCCCAGGACTCCGCCGACGGGTCATATGTAGCGAATGGCGGAAGGTTAGCCATGAGGGCGAGCGCAGATGCGAGCCCAGAGGGTGAGGAGAAACTTTTCTCCTGCACGGAGGGTGAACGTCTCTTCGTTCCCGCAGGGAGAAGAGTCACGGATAGGAGGATCGACGCCGGGCCCCAGTCCTCGTCGCCAGTGTTAAGTTCGCAAGAAGGGTCCAGACCCGGCTGATCCAACGGCTCTTTATTGCAACAGCAATACAACACAACAGTAAGTATATTCGTACAAAAAGCGCGCGCCTTCGCTCTGACAGCTCCTTTTATACGAGCTGTCAGAACGCCGGCCAATCGGCGCGTCTCCCGCTTCGGCTGCAGCCAGTCGCGTCTTAGCCAATCAGACGCGACTGGCTGTTGCCGGGGAAATCAAGCGGGTGTCAGTACATAAGATTGATGTCCAATCTCTCATTTAAGAGCTTTTCCCTGCTCCCTGCATTTATAAAATCAAATTGACCATGACGTTGGTGCCTCTCTGATTTATAAACTCTGTTTAGTGTTGTGTTTGGAGTTAATCAGACCTGCATTGAAACTCAGGATATTTGTTGTTGTTGTTGTTAGTTGCGAAGTATGTCCAACCCAGCGCGATCCCCATTGACAACATTCCTCCAGGCCTTCCTGTCCTCTACCACCCTCTGGATTTCAATTAAGTTCACGCCTACTGCTTCAGTGACTCCATCCAGTCACCTCATTCTCTGTCGTCCCATTCTTCTTTTGTGCTCAATCTTTCCCAGCATGAGGCTCTTCTCCAGTGAGTCCTTCCTTCTCATTAGGTGGCCAAAGTATTTGAGTTTCATCTTCAGGATCTGGCCTTCTTAAGAGCAGTCAGGGCTGATCTCCTCTAGGACTGACCGGTTTGATCGCCTTGCAGTCCAAGGGACTCTTAGGAGTCTTCTCCAGCACCGTAGTTCAAAGGCCTCAATTCTTTGGCGCTCAGCTTTTCTTATGGTCCAACTTTCACATCCATACATTACAACTGGGAAAACCATAGCCTTGACTACATGCACTTTTGTTGTCAGGGTGATGTCTCTGCTTAGAATATTTACCTGTAGTTAAAACCTTGTCATTTCTTCCATCCGCTTCCTTTCTTTTGCCCAGCGACCTAGTCATCCACTGCACAAAACCATAAGTAGGAAAGTGGAACTGGCCTTCCTATGGGTTCCTCAGAATCACCTCCCCCTTGTTAAGCAATGTTATTTAGCAAAATGATTTACAGGCAGCCAAGTCAACTTCTGGCTCTGTTATCGATCAGTCAGAGAAGGGAGTGCAACTTTGTCCTGAGATCTAAAATGCCTTATGGAGTTATTTCCTTCTACTTAACTGTGTAGCTTAAATCTTCTTTAAGGATATACAATAGTCCTAATTGGTACTCCATCACTCAGCAAAAGTTGTTAAATGAAACATGTGATCATCATCTAAGCGACAGCAGTTCCAGCAATTCCTGTTGTGGTCATTAAGCAAAACACCCACAGTTGCAAAGCGAAGCACTGTGTGGCCATGACATGCAACCTCCTGCCGGCTTCTCCATTGTTAGAAATTGAGTACAAATGGTCTTCCACGGGATGCTGCAACAAACACAATGGTTGTCAAGCATGCAAAACATGATCACATGCTTGTGGATGCTGCGTTGGTTGTATTCATTGTGAGTCACTTTTTTTTCAGTGCCATTGTAACTTTGAACAGTTGTGCAAATTGTTGTTAGGTGGAGATTACCAGTATAGGTTTGTAAGACAGACTTTTAGCTTAGCATTGACCAGGGGTCTGCAAAGTCGGCTCTTTTAAGACTGGTGGACTTCAACTCCCAGAATTCCCCAGCCAGCTATGCTTCAACTCTGGGAGTTGAAGTCCACCAGTCTTAAAAGAGCCGACTTTGCAGACCCCTGGCATAGACGTATGTTTCTAAATACCTGAATCACAACTATCCAGAATTAAGAAATCGTCTAAAGAGACTGGACACCAATTTCCTCCTGTCACTGAGTCTGGCAGCTGATTTTTCATTGAATAGTAGGACTTTTTATCTTCCATTGTCTTCAACCTCCCGGTCAATTATAACTTTATCAGTCCCCACTGCTGTTTATCTAGCAGTCATCACAGTCTTGAGCCATGTAAATTGCTATTACATATCTTCATCACGTTCACTCTCTGAAAGTCTTCTAATAATATTAAGACTCACAAATGAAGGCAAGTATACGTATCCCAGGATAATGTTACAGAATCCAATCTGGGTCGGTCACCGGAACCAGAGGTTTAGTCTTCTGAGCTTTCAGACTTATGCTGGAGCCCCTCTTCAGGGAACTTGAACAAGGAGGAAATTCCCTGCGGATGGGCTCCCACCTGAAGTTCGGAGGACTACAGTGACCAACCCAGATTAGATCCTGCAATATTAAGGCTGCATCTTTGATGCCAGTCCAATGGCCATGCCTTCCCTCTTTGGGACTAAATTAAGTCCTAATCTTAGCTTCTTTTATCAGCTATCTAGCACAGGGGTCTCCAACCTTTGCAACTTTAAGTCTGAAGGACTTCAGCTCCCAGACTTCTCCAGCCAGCAAAGCTGAAGTCTGGGAGCTGAAGTCCTTCAGACTTAAAGTTGCAAAGGTTGGAGACCCCTGATCTAGCAGAAAACATTTGTTTTTGTTTCTGGGTGGATATGTAAACAGCCAGCCAATGATGAAGATGTAGATTTGTAGAATCAGGAAAGGAAGGAAGAAAGAAATATAACCAAACACCTGAAGATTCTTTGTCAGTCTCGGTGGGATCTTAACCTGTTAGCCAGTTTTGCTTTCCTGCTGAATGTTCATATCTTTTGGCTAAACAGAAGGTATTAATTATATTCTTTTAAAAATAAAAAATAAAAAAAGACGAGAGGGAAGCAGATGGCCTCCAGTCTGTGGGCAGATTTATATCGGTGGGAAGGGAAGAGAGGCATGTCTGCATGAAGGTGAAATGGGACGAAGATCAAATGCTGTCAGGACAGATGTAATAGTTGAGTTTTTCCTTATTACAGCATCCTGATTTGTACATACTGTTCTTCTCCCCAGCACGTAACATGAGTGCAGGGAAGAAGAGCAGCATCACCAGAGGAAAGGCAGAACAGAATGGCTAGGATGCCAGTGGCACCCTAAGCTGTTATAAAGCTAGGATGAAGTTGACAAACCAGACAATCCAATTTACAATGATGGCAATGTGGGTGACACTGATGTGGAAACAGCCTGAGTGATGTGTAAAAATCAACAAGAATTTCCAAAGCACAATTGTTAGGTGTGTGAGAGAGAAAGACAGAGGCAGAGACAGAGGCAGAGAGACAGAGACAGAGAGAGAGACAGACAGACAGACAGAGAGAGAGAGAGAAAGACAGACAGAGAGAGAGAGAGAGACAGACAGACAGACAGACAGAGACAGAGACAGAGACAGACAGAGACAGACAGACAGACAGACAGACAGAAAGACAGACAGACAGACAGACAGACAGAGACACAGACAGACAGACAGAGACAGAGACAGAGACAGAGACAGAGACAGAGACAGAGACAGAGAGACAGAGACAGAGACAGAGACAGAGAGACAGAGACAGAGAGAGAGAGACAGAGAGAGAGAGACAGACAGACAGACAGACAGAGACAGAGACAGAGACAGAGAGACACAGAAAGACACACAGAGAGAAAGACATACAGAGAAAGAGAGAGAGAGAGAGAGAAAGCTGTTGAAACAAACAAAAGCTGGAAGGAAAACAGCCCTTCATGTCAGAGAAAGCAAGTTCAATTCTTGAACACAAATCAAACCAAACATCTTTGTTACAGTCTTTGGCCAGCCTTATAGTAAAAGACTAGAGTAAAAAGAGAAATAGTTTAATGCAGCAATTTGTTATCCGGGAAGGAAAAAAATAATAGGCCAGTCAAACAATATATCTAATTTAAAAGCAGTTTTTTGGCTACCTGCTACTATGGTTCCCCAAAAATAAGACAGGATCTTATTTTCTTTTGAACCCCCAAAATAAGCGCTTAGCCTTCATTTTTGGGGAGGTCTTATTATTTTTGAGGTGCAGGAGGTGGCGAGTGGGGTCACCTCATGGCTGCTGCTGTGTTGCAATCTTTTCAGGGAGGGCTTATTTTAGTGCATGCGTTCAAAAGTCTGATTGGGCGTATTATCCAGGGAGGTTTTATTTTCAGGGAAACAGGGTATGTGAGTTTAGGATTGATTTCACCAATTTAAAAAGTAAGCATAATATTTATCTGCATAGCCCTCGTATTTGGAAATGACTGGGCAAAAGTCAATGGGAAAACCAGATTTACTTAACAAGTATGTTACTAACTTAGCCACTGCAGAGATTCACTTAATAACGAGGCAAGAAAGATCATAAAATGGAGCAGCGCTCAAGTAACATTTTTTCTTGCTTAGTAACAGAAATTTGGGCTCAATTGTGGTCAGAAGGCAAGGAGTCGGACTACCTTCACTGTGTAAAGTCTTTATTTTTTTCAGTTGGAATAGAGCACCTACTGAGTTGTTTCAGCACAATTTCTCATTAGCTGCACAAAGTCTGCTGTACTGTTGTTTCTTCACTCAGGCTGCACCTGCTGCTGTCAAATTAAAACAAGTACTATGGGGATTTGTTTATTTTGCTGGTTTATGTTTGTTATGATGTTTATTTAAAATAATAAATTATCAGGGCCGGGTAGTATCCATCAAAGAATTGCTAAACCTCTTATATGCTAGATTGCTTGTTCTCTCACAAAAAAATATAACATTTCCCTTGTGCTTGAGTATTTGAAAGGACTGTAGTTGATATAACATCAGTTTGTTTCTTTTTATAAAAAAAATAATAATCCAGGAACTGATTTATATAAAGGTTTTTATTCCATTAAAGTGATAACTGACTCACTCATGAGGTACTCCACAATCCATTCTCCGGATGCCATTTTTCTTCATTATTTCTCTTCCCCCCACCCCCCACCCCCACCTCTGGCTGTTTTTCTGACAATTCCTTTGAGCGATTGTGGCTTCACGATGTTACTTCATAAAGTGTCCTTCATGCTCGTGTTATTATATCCTTTATGAGTAGAAGTGATTTCAAAGCCTGACCAGGTGCTTGAGCGGAATGACAGACTTCCTTACAGGAAGAAAAAGCCAATAAAATGAAGACATCTTTTCAGAAGCTCAGTTGCATCCTGCAAAAGATGATTTTGTTGAAGAAAAACTGTTCAGCTCAGATAAATTTCAGGATGGAGGAAGGGGGAGAACCAGGAAGGAAGTGATTTGCAGACGGCAATGTAACAATCTTCTCCAAACATATCTGTGTCTAATACTATGAACAAAGGGTAATGGCAAAGATATTGATTGACTGATTGATTGTACAGGTTACTAACACTCTATGGACTCATGATAGCTGATAACAATAATTTAAACCTGATGTGAGGTTTAAAAAAATAGTAAAATAAAAGTATCTACATTAATGACATTAAAAAGGCTGCAATACAATCCAGCCAGTAAGAGCATTACATAACATAATTACCAATCATTGTTCACTGAACCAATTCACCATAACACAGCGACCCTACATCCACTAACAAATCCATGATCAATTTCATCATTAAGAAGGCCATCACAGTGTAAGCAAGTCTGATATTCAAAGACTTAATCAAAGAATATGACTATCAAAGACTTTCAACTCCATAACAGAGAAACATTGTCTCCTGGCTTATTTTACATTAATGTGGGATTCTTGCAAGCATTTTCCCATGACCAATGTGCTGGATCAATCACTTGTGGTTGAAAGTGGTTCCAAAAGTACCTCAGAACAAAAGTATATAGGACTTTATTGCTTAGAACCAACAATTTAGATTATACTCAGAAGCCTTTTGGCAACTGGTGGAGCTTTCAATGCAAATACAATGTTCTCTCAATGATTAGCCAAGGTGTACCTATCAAGAAACCACCTATCATATTTTGTAGGTTAGTAGCTGATGGAGAGGGGACCCCTCTGGATGGGGAGTAAAACGCCTTCAAGTTTGGAGTTAATTCAGGGGAGGAAACATCTGAAGTCAAACCCTCAGGTCTATAGCTGCCATTTCCCAAGGAAGGCAGACAGAATGGTAAGATTCTTGTACTATAGGAAAACAGCAATAGAGTATCTATTTGAGCCTATTCACAGAGTGGTTGCGATTGCTTGTGCCTGACAATATTGCAGTCTATCAATGATGTCTTTTAAGTTTCAAAAAAATAAAAAAACCAACATTTATGTAAGATTCCTCAAAAAATCCAATTATTACTTTCATTTTTACCAAACTTTTACCATTTTTGCTTGAACAGTAAAGATTCCACATTCAGTGTAGTAGCATTGTAGCCTTTTCCTATTTTCCTCAGGTTTTATGTATCTGAGCAGCAAATTGATCATAGTCCCTCGCTCTCTCCCTTCCTTAACACTTACTTACTTACCTACCTACCTACCTACCTACCTACCTACTTACCATAAAAGCCAAAGATATGGTGCAAACCACAGGCAAAAGAAAGATAAAAATGGCCACATCAACAATGGAGCCACCTAAGCAAGTCTTCCCTTTGCTTGGGAACATTTTGCAAGCATTTATCACTTTAAAAAAAAAAGCTATATTAGCAATGGTTATTAAGTTTAATATCTTCCCAAGAGTAAATCCCACTCAAATTGTAAACCCCATATTATCTTGAAAAGTTATCCACGCACACTTATAAACCCGTTATCTCCAAACTATGAGACAGATGCCCAACAAAAGATTTATTTGAGATCTGCTCCATTCCAGCAGGCTTATTCTCTGGTCTGTTAGCACCAGCCTCTGGATGATCCAGTAAGTTGCTGTGGGTGCTTGTCTCTTAGCATTTTCCAATCGGCTTCTCATGGGGAGGTGGGACTTGTTATTGGAGATAGAAAAGAAGCAAGTGGGATTGTGTGCAGTTTTAGCTCTCCAGGCCATGAAATGATAGCTACACAGTATTTGTTAACATTCATGTGCAGCCCAAATGAACTTATTTTGCTTCCTGCAGTTTAAGATCAGATTCCTCTTCTGCACAAGTACACAAGGAGGAAATCAGACGGCCCATCTGTTAAAATCCTTGTCACAAAGTCATCCAGTAGGCCCGGCAGTTGACAGAACAGTTGTATATTCTGCCATATCCTAACGCACAAAAACCACGCCAGAATTAGAGTTGTTGAATAGACAGGTAATTAAATAGACCAATAGACCTTGCTTTCTTAGAGAACAATGGTATCGGCCAAGACATTAACTCAGAGAAATTGGATTCCATTCTCACATCCTGGCGACGCAGGCCTCCTGATGAAATTTTATTTGTGAAGCTTGGCAGGAAAAGCAACTTTTTTTACGCCACTTGTCAGAAAACTGAAATCAATGGGTCACTAAATAAAAAGGCCTGGCAGGCTACAAGCACTTTGCAAAGGAATCTCAGCTACTTCATTCCCATTATTTAAACCTAAGTAAAAGAAATGTAAGAACTAATTTTTGCTCCCCTCCCAATAAACCCCCACCTCTAATCTTTAATAGATATTCAAAATACCCAGGGTAGAATCTTACTGTAAAATGCTTTATTTTGCATGTTCTTCGTTGCAGGTGTTTTCTCACTGGGACAAGACTCTTTGTTGAAACAAAGAGACTTGGGAAAGATATTGCCTACTTCTCTTTATATGTTTTCAAAATTAAAAGCAAACAATCAGAAAGTGATAGCTGATCAGCCACCATGAAGGTAGATTTATATACCGCTTTACAATGCTTTACAGACCTCTCTAAGCGGTTTACAGAGTCAGCATATCGCCCCCAACAATCTGGGTTCTCATTTTACCCAGCTTGGAAGGGTGAAAGGTTGAGTCAACCTTAAGGTGACCAGATATTCAAAGTCCCAAAGCGGGACACCATCGACAGGCGGGGGGGCACTCTGGCGCATCACGCACCTGCGCAGAAGGCGTTGGGGTCGGGGCGCGCTCCCACCCGCCCCCGTGGGGCCCTCTTTAAAGGCAGCGGCGGCGACCCAGCCCAGCGGCGCTGAGAGCCGCAATTTCAGCCCGCCACTGCTGCCTTTAAAGAGGGCACCGCGGGGGCGGGTGGGAGTGCGCCCCCTTCCCTGATGCCCTCTGCGCAGGCGCATGGTGTGCCGGAGCACGCGCGCCCCCCCTCCTTGGCCCCGACGCCCTCCCCACCTGAGCCAGCGCTCAGAGGCGCACGCCTCTGAGCGCGTACAGAGCGCCCACCACCTGCCCGCAAAAAGCGGGACATTTTGAAGAGGAGGCGGGGCGTGGGACATCTGAAGGTGAACCGGGACTGTCCCGCCAAAAGCGGGACATTTGGTCACCTTAGTCAACCTTGAGCCTGGTAAGAGTTGAACTGCCAAATCGCAGGCAGCCAGCAGGCAGTGGAAGTAGCCGGAAGTACCGCACTCTAACCACTTCACCAACGTGACTCATGTAGCTAGGATACTGGCCAGACAAAAATAGGACAAAACCTCGGTTTGATTAAAAAAACCATGGAAAGCAGGCAACAGCAAACCACTTCTGAAAGTCCTTGACAAGAAAGAGGCAGTCCAGCTAGGAGTTAACACTGACTCAAAGGCACAAACAAAATGGTCGTCTATATTTACCCAGCCTAAATTTGGTAACTCTAAACCAGGGTTTTTCAAACTATGTTTCAGGCACAAGAAGCCAGGAACAAGGCTGTTCAAATGAGTACAGGTTTATTCCATGCTAACTCACTATAAGAAGCTGAACTACTAATGGCCAAAGCGAATTGGTGGTAGATAAGAGCCAACAGAATTCACAGAGGCCTGGACTTGGATCTCTTACAGGCACGAAGGGACTCCAAACTGATGGCACGCTTGATCCCTCCCTCAGGCTCAGCCTGGTTATCTCCTACACTCTGTTCCACCAAGTCCTAATTCAACTAGTTGTTGATGGAGTTCCATGAGAGATGAAGGTCAGAAAAAATATAGGAGCTCACTTGAACACCAGCCAATTTTCTGTCATTGGTGCTTTGCCTCTTGACCCGAAACCTTTTAACTAGCAGGTTCCATATCCTGAAAATGTTATGCCATCTGCTCTAGCCGTCAGAAAGATGGGGCCATATGACAGAAACAACAAACCTTGCAGTATCAACTGCCTCTGACTGCAACAAGAGGGGAGCTCAAGAGCACTACTTGTAAAAGAAACTGAGAAATTCTCATGCCCTCAAAGGATGTAACACAGGAACAGAAACCAGTTTTGAGGTTGAATTTGAAGCCAATTTCAGCACAGCATTCATGAAAATCTATTATCTCCTTTCCCCTTTCCAAATACCTTTTAACCTTGTTCTAAATAAGCAGATTGACAGTTCGGCTTAGTTTTGTACAATTCAAAAACTATTTTATCAATTCACCAGCAGAGGGAAGCACACGCCAGCTAGAAGGGTCAAGGAAACCACTGGCTGCATTGTAAGTGTATATACACCCATATACAACACTTGGGTTTCAGTTCTAGGAAGCTGCTAGGTAGGGGCACACCAGTGTTATGCCTGTAATAGTTTAAAGCAAGCATCTCTTCCCAGAAGGAAAGTCTTTAAAAATGGAACACGCACACACAAAAAGTGAAATAAAGGGAGGAATTAATTGAAAGTGGCGTCAAGGGGGGAAAAACAGCCTATGTCTGACAACTCTTTTACACCGATGAGAAAGGATTGTGTATCTTCATCACTTGGGTCCTGCTTTATCGTTGATGTCAGCTTGAGACTAAAGGATTGTAGAGGGACATGTAGAGAAGTCCAAAATACATAAGATTAGGGGAGGGAACAGGGAGGGGGCAGACTTCGTACAGATCCACAATTCTGTATAAATTCCATACCTTTCAACCTGCAAAATCGTTTCTGTAGAAGAACATTGGGGGTGTGCAGAGTCTAACTCCAGCTTTGCCTTGTACCCAGCTTCCTGACCTTGTGTGTGTGTGTGTGTGTGTGTGTGTGTGTGTGTGTTGTTTATCTCTGCATATATATTTTTAAGCTTTCAAGGCTAGCAACATTCAAGGCAAAGGCTGTTTTAGGCATGCCCAACCCTCCCAACACAACCCCCATTGCACAGCAACTGCTATCTGATAACTTTTGAAAAGTTCCCAAAAATACTCAGAGGCTTCCAATGACTCCTTATAATCACTACTTTTAAAAAAAAAAATCTGAATCTAATCATTTGGTTCTGCAAATCCTCAGAGCTAAAGTTACCAGTTTAGCTCAGGGCTGCAAAATTTTCTTTTACAGCAAATCCAAGTATAAATCACATTCGAACCCCATAAAGGAACTATCTTCTGCCCATGTTGCTTTTCATCTGATTTACTGCTGGGATTAGAAGTATTTTTGTACTCATCTACTATATGGTGCTTTGTATTCAACTGAGCACAGAGGGGCCTTTGTTTTGAAGCCCATGTGGTATGATCCTGCACCAGCCGGGATAACCTCTGAGAAACTTCTGAAAACCGTAAAAGTGCATTGCAGTAAAACAGCAGTATATCTATCTCCCAACTCCCCAGAGGCAGCATTTCTGTCAAGCTAACTGTGCTTTTAGAAAATCTTTGCAGGCTTTTCAAATTGGAGAATTCTTTCTCAGGTGTGGGGGTTAGAAACAAAGAAAAAAACAACAAGAAGAGAAAAATATACCCGATTTTGGAGAATAAATAGATGAAGAATCTTTAGACGTGGTTTGATTTTATCAGACAGAGCAGTGTTAAATCATGGGATTTCTCAAAACCTGGAAGGATTTGAGAACAAGCTAATATTTGCAATTTCTGAAGTTTGGGGCATTGAACCACAGGCTGGTTCAATGCCAGGTACCATCAATATAGTGATGGTTCCTAGTTATACATCTGGGTCCCAAACAAGTGATGTTACTGAAGTATTATCTCAGTGTTTGGAAACTGTGTGGAAGAACAATCTCAGGCTCATTTTGATGAGACTGAGCCATTGCATAAATTTAGGCCTCCTGGCTCTGGTGATCTATTTTTGACCACGGATGGGTTGCACTTGATGGTCATCACAGCTCCTCAAAGGGTAGTTGGCAGCTGCAGCCAAGAGGCCTTTAAACAAGAAAATGTAGTGTACCAGATGCACCTTTTCCTGAACTGGGAGGCCATTTACATAGTCATCCATGCCTTGCTCACCTCACAAATGGATTACTTAAACATGTTCTACATGGACCTGCCATCAGAAACCACTTGGAAGTTACAGACTGGGCCAGAATAGACTCATGTGGACAGTGTTTGGGCATGCTGCTTATGCCTGTGGATCCCAATGTTCTATGAGCTGCATGGATGACTGGTTGGCTTCAAGTGCAATTCAAGATGCTGGTCATCACCTTCAAAGCTCTTCATTATTTGTGGAACTGCTTGTTCCTCTGGTTGTTTCTGCTCATCCAAGCAATCAAAGTGGGCCTGCTCTGGGTCCCATCAATCTAGCGGTGGGGGATCTTGGAAGTGTGCTTTGTCTGTTAAGGTACCTCTTTGTTGGAATGATAGATGCCCCAGAGATCTAAATGCTCCCATTCTGATGACTTTCAAGAAGCTACTTAAAAGCCTGACTATTGTCCCAGGCTCTGAGGCAGAATGAAGGTTGATGCCTACTGGATCAGTTTCCTTTAGCTATATGATATTTGGGGAACTGTTTACAGATCCCTTTTTTCATCGTTTGTATTTTGGTGTTTTATACTTTTAATTGGAGGCCATCCAGAGGCCTTAGGAGTCAGCAAGCATATAAATTGCATAAATAAACTCAAAGGCCAATATGTCTGGCTTTTAGGAGATGCACTAATACTTTGACTGTTGCAAAACAGAGGAGAAAGCATATGTATTACAATAATCACTTTTGCTACCATATTTATTATTTTGTTTATAAATCATAAATAAATAAATGTCTCTTAATTCTGGTCTTAATTCTGATCCTAAACATGAAGCCAGCTGGGTAACCTTGGGCCAGTCATTCACCTTCAGACTGGGAAGGAAGCAAAGGCAAACCACTTCTGAAATAGTATGAAGCAGTCCCCAGATGTCAGACTCATTTGCTTTCCTTCCTTCCTTCCTTTGCTATCTTTAGTTGTCTATCCACACATATACAAGTATGCGGAGTGAGAAGCATAGAATATTTATTTCTATTTCTAAAAATAGAAATTAAAATGGCCCAATCTATGGTTACAATTTTCCAATGCTCATTAATAACCAGACATTCTGGCCCACATAGGTATAATTTTTAATAACCCACCTTGCCAGCAGAGAACAGAATATTCTCAGAATGAACATTTAAAAGTACGTTGCATTTTAATTGAAGCCAATAGGGGTAACTTCAGTTTGACTTTATGTGGAATGGGATTAGATTCTTAAATATTATCCAACTGGAAACCAATCCAGATAATCTTGTCTCTAAATCAGAGGACCCATGATTCAAAGGCAACATAATATAGACATATATTTGTGCCCATCAGGCTTTCAAGAGTAATGCGAAGTGGAAAAAGGGAATAAGAAACATGAAGCCAAAGCAATTATAGGCATGACACAAGAAAAATAAATGGAAACATGACTAAGACTACTCAGAATTAGCCCCATAAATTATCTCAGCCATAGGAAGAAGGAAAGGGAAAACCTCTAAAAATCTTGGCAAGGATGCTGCAGGGATACATCCAGGAGCCAACATTAATTCAAAGAAACCCACTGCCCTCACATTCAATATACCTCCCCATTTCTTTGTATCATTAAAACCATCTCTGCTTCCATTATTGTATGTTTGTACCAGTGGTGGGTTTCTGTAGGCTCGCACCTACTCGCAAGAACCGGATGGTGAAATTTAGAGAGCCGATGAGAGGGGGTTCCACCGGCGGACCCAGAAGGAAGTCTGGCCTGCCGCTGCCGGTAACCCAATGGGAAGGAAAGGAAAGGAAGGCAGAAAGTAAGAAAGTAAGGAAGGAAGGAAGGAAGGAAGGAAGGAAAGAAAGAAAGAAAGAAAGAAAGAAAGAAAGAAAGAAAGAAAGAAAGAAAGAAAGGAAAGAAGGAAAGAAAGAAAGAAAGAAATTAAGAAAGAAAGAAAGAAAGAAAGAAAGAAAGAAAGAAAGAAAGAAAGAAAGAAAGAAAGAAAGAAAGAAAGAAAGAAAGAAAGAAAGAAAGAAAGAAAGAAAGAAAGAATTTATCATCACAATAGAGCCCAAAATTTTTGTTGCTAAGCAAGAGCGTTGTTAAATGAGTTTCACTACATTTTACAAGTTGGCCACTCTCACCCTGTCACATGACTGCCAAGCCACGCCCACAAAATAGGCCACACCTACAGAGTAGGTTCTAAAAAAATTGAAACCCACCACTGGTTTGTACACTACTTCAGATATTGCGTTATGTTGTTCAAGGTTTTCAGTGAGATGGGAGGGAATGAAAGAGGGTTGAGGTGCAAAACTAGTCAAGGAAGAAAGAGATAGACTGAAAAAGTTATTCTGTGTAGTTGATATCCTCAGAAAGAGAAAGTTGGGAAGTCTTAAGTACAATGAGCCGGCATGAGCCATGATGGCGTAGTGGTTAGAATGCAGTATTTCAGGCTAATTCACCTGACTGCCGATTGCCAGCAGTTCGGCAGTTCAATCCTGACTGGCTTAAGGTTGACTCGGTTTTCCATCCTTCCGAGGTTGGTAAAATCGGCCTGGCCTAACTCCACCTAGCCTTTAGCCTGAAATTAAATTGTTTTAATTGGTTTTTAAGGGAAATGTTTTAATTTATTGTAAGTTTTAGCACAGGGTTAATAATTTAATTTGATTTTAAATTTTGTACATTGTCATGTTTATATATGTTTTTTAATTTCCTGTGCACCGCCCCGAGTCCCTTTTGGGAAAGGGAGCGGTATATAAATTTAATAAAAGAATGAAATGAATGAATGAAATGAGGACCCAGATTGTTGGGGGCAATATGCTGACTCTGTAAACCACTTAGAGAGGGCTGTAAAAGCACTGTGAAGCAGTATACAAGTGCTATTGCTACAACAGTTCATTTAGTGAGCTTTTGAAGTTACAGCTGTACTGAAAAAAGTGACTTATGACCAGTTTTCATATTTACAACTATTGCAGCATCCCCATGGTTACATGATCAAAATTCAGATGCTTTGCAATTGACTCATATTTATGATGGTGGCAATGTGCCGGGGTCAGGTGATTACCTTTTGCAATCTTCTGACAAGCAAAGTCAATGGGGACGTCAGATTCACTTAACAGTTATATTATTAACAACTGCAGAGATTCACTTAACAACTTGGAAAGAAAGGTCATAAAATCCACTTAACAACGGTCCCATTTAGCAAGATAAATGTTGGGCTCAGTTGTGGTTGTACGTCGGGGACTACCTGTATTTGTAGCTCAGGGTTGAAATGAGAGGTCCTTGGTTCTCTCTGAACTTGGTTGGTTTCTTGCAGTGCCCTGATGATGTTGTCTAGTTTGGGTAATGAAGCATCTGCAAGAAAACAACCAAGGTCAGAGAGCATCAAGGACCACTCAAAGTGTCCATTCATTGTTGACCCAATCTCTATTTGGTTTTTTGTATATATTTCCTAAGTCAGTGATGGCTAACCTTTTCCGGACCGAGTGCCCAAAGCACACATCAATGCATGTGGATGTACACACGTGTGCCCGAACCCCCAGAATGCAATGCGTATGTGGCCTTCTAGCATGCACTCCGCCCCTACATTTGTGCATATGCCCACACACGTGCGTCCTGCCCCAAGTGCATGCACAGCAAAGACCCGAAGGCCAGCTGGCCAGCGGGAGGCGAATGCACGTGTGATGGAGCTGAACTAAGGCGATGGCGCTGCATGCGCATAGAGAGCATGCCATAGGTTCCCATTACAGTCCTAAGTAATCCATTCCCACTGGGTTGAATTTGCTGCGATATTTTTTTTCCAAATACACCCAAGTCTTGCTTCTACTTAATAAAACATGCCCTTGCATACAGATATGTTCAATAAATGCTACACTATTCTCCAGGAATCACAATTTTTCTACAATAATATTCACGTCTTCACATTTTTCCTTCTATTTTTGCTATCTCTGGTTAAAGATATATTGACCAAGCACATAAATTACCTACTTCCTCTACTTTCATGCCATTTATATATCACTCCCAATCATTCACTCCATTTTCTCTGTCAAAAAGAGCTTCATTATTTTTATACATTAATTTTGATATTCCTTCTTCTCCTGGCATCATATAATCCAACGTTCACTGTAAATCATTCCAGTTCTCAGCAAAGAATACAGCATTGGGTAAAAAAAGGTTTATGTACATTCACGCCTGCAACTCATACATCTCTAATGTCACCATAAAACCTTTACTCCCAATACATTAAACAACCAGAAAGACATCACACATCCTTCTTTTATTCTATCATTAATAATGAACTATGCACTGAGTAGTCTATTTAGTTTCATGCATGCTTTCATAATATGTCACTGTTAAAGTATTCCAAAGCCAATTTTCAACTCTATACTCATGCAAAATATTCCATACTTATATATGTGTTTTTTAAATCAACAAAATTTTAATAAACCTCTGTCATATTCACACGTTTCTCAATGACTGGCTGAAAAGCAAAAATTTGATATGCACATCCATCGCTCAGACAAAGCCAAACTATACTTCCTTAAATCCAATTTCTATTCATTATCTTGAGAGATCAATCTATCTTCTAAAGTTTTTCATACAGCATTTATTATTTCTTTTCCATTCCAGTTTCTTTCAATGCTTCCTTTTATTTCCAGGTTCATATTCCCCTTAGGTTAATTTTTCACATAGCAAAAACCTGATTTGTTCTACATCCAGAACTTCTCTTATTCTTATATCTTTTATTAATTTTCCCAGTCTCTCATTGCAAACAATCAAGTTAATACAGCTATATTTATTCTTTTGCTAGGTATACATGTGAATAGACTTATATTTAAACCGTGCACTTGAAACACAGCTTTTCCTAAACAGACATTCATCAAACAAACCATTCTGAAGCATCATAAATCTGCCTCATTAAGCATCATTGTATGCTACACATTTCTTCCATCTTCAAATATTCCAAGAAGAAGTATGCTCATTTCTCAATAATCAACCAAATTATTACCTGTTTACCAGTCTATGAACTGCTAGCGTCAGAAATCTATATACTAGATTTGCGGCTTGGAGTATTAGATTGGGTTTGACTAAAGAAATATTACTTCTTTTTAAATATAAGGTTATTTACACTCAATACTGTAAATATAATGTAAATATAGGATTATTTATACTCAACACTCAATACTAAATACAATTACTATGTTTTAGATAGTAACATAGTACTATCTAAGAAGAGTACATACAAGAGAATTTTAACAATAGGAGGGGGGTGTTCCTAGTATTTTAAGTTATTTTAAAGAATGGTGTTTTTTGTTTAAAATTACAAAAAGAGCCAGTTGAATTATTATTATTTTTCTACTAAAGGAAAGTTGGAAATCATTATTGTTACTGACATAACATTTACTATGTTATTCCCCTTCCCTTTTTCCTTTGTCTTAGTTTGTATTTAATGGTTGAGGTTGGAATTTAATAAAAATAAAAAAGATATCTATACACTAGAGCAGTGATGGCGAACCTATGGCACGGGTGCCACAGGTGGCAGGCGGAACCATTTCTTAGGGCACGTGAAGCATTGCCCTGTCAGCTCCAGTGCGCATGTGTGTGCTGGCCAGCTGATTTAGGCCTTCTTTTGAGGCTGTTTTTCGCCCTCTGGGGGCTTCAGGGAAGCTCCTGCAGCCTCTGGAGGTGGGAGGGAGGCTGTTTTCACCCTCCCCAGGCTCCTAGAAAGCCTCTGGAGCCTGGGGAGGGCGAAAAAAGCGTGCCAAAAGCAGGGGGTCATAAATAATAATAATAATAATAGTTTAATTTCTTGACCGCTCCTCTCCCCATAGGGACTCGGAGCGGTGCACAGGGAAACTAAAACCATAAATATACAATCAAAAACATCTTAAAAACAAATTAAATAATACCTGTGCTAAAATACCCAATCTAAGCTAAAATTCCCACTATACAACTAAAACCCCATAGAGAGAGACTACCCCAGACCGGCCAAGCAGAAAAAGTATGTTTTTAATTTCAGACGGAAGGACATAGCATTATGGGTGTGGCACGCCCACGCACAACCCCCCTGCGCTACCCGCGCTTTTGGCAAGCGAGCCAAAAAAAGGGGTAGTCATCACTGCACTAGAGCAATTACTGATGTTCATTTGCTTTAATCTGTTTAGAATTGGCAGATGTCTTTCATCAAGGATAGGCAACCTGTGATCCAAGGCCTGCATATGAGTCTTAATTTCATATACAAGTCATGGCTATGCCAACTAACCTGCCCCCCACCCCGCAATGAAGATAGGAACATTCGGTGTGGTTGATGGGGTAGGGAAGACCCTACTTCCTCCCTGCGCATACTTTGCTCCCTTCCTTTCCATCCTGCTTAGTTTGGTTTTAATTGAATTTTTAAATTTAAGGCCTTTATTTGTTAGCTTATTTTTTATACTATATTTTATGCAATGCATAGAAGCCACGTAGAGAGAAGTTTCACAAGATGGGCTGCATATAAGTTTGATTTTAAAAAAACAAACCAAAATCTATTAAGACCTAAAGGATGATTCATCTCTCCTTTGGTTGCAACCTGGAAGAACCAGAAGGGATGTCAAAGACGGAATGAGCATCAGTACCAATTCTATTGCAATCCACATCCAGGACTTATTTTCGCCTAGTCTGTGATTGCCAAAGCATTGTGTCCCTGCAGGAATAGAGCCTTCCATAGGAAAATGTTTGTAAACTTATGATGAGCAAATGTTTCCTGTTCAAAAAAAAGTTGATCTATGTAATGATGCCTGTGTGCCATTTAAAAATTGACCTACTGAACCATGAACATTGCAGTACGTGAAGTAAATACAGCTCAAAGCTCTCTTTGTAGTGGGTCTGCTTTGTAATCGAAAGAAGAAATGTACAATGTGAACATTGAAAACAGAGGGAGGGAGGGAGGGAAGGAAAGAGAGAGGGGAGAGATCTTTCTTTTATTTTTGAGAATCCGACTTGGAGAGAGAGTAAACTGGTCAAAAATAGTTTTTTTCCCCCCCTAAGGCTTGTTTGAATAGTTCCCGAGCAAGAATTAGGACAAGATCCAGGCATTAGAATTTATTTGTGTAACTTGGACAATAGAACTTAAATTTGCCAGATGGTAGCTGCAAGTATTTATTACACAAATCAGCATCCAGAGGGCTACCATTTGTCAATGGTAGCCACAGCGACAACATGGCTTAGGCCTAAGCTATTTACAGGACTTGTAAAAACTTCTTTACTTATGTTGAACAAAGAAACAAACTTCTAGCTGAGAAGAGGAAAAAAACAATTAAATCTCTTTTATACACACACACACACACACACACACACACACACACCTACCCAGTCCCATAGACCCACAAAATTGCGCGCGCGCACACACACACACACGCACACACACACACCAAGACTAAAATATCAAACCAAACTATAGCATAGGATTTGTAATCCCGGAGCCTCCCAGGCAAGGACACTCTGCACTACAGATGGTGAAAATGCAACCTCAGATAGATGTCCACCGTAGATGGAACCAACTACCTACACAGAACAGGTTTGCACAAATACACTAGGCTAAAAACTGGTTGCTTAGTTTCTGTATCAGGATGTTGTACAACCATCGCCAGCAGGGCAATCCAGATTGAATTGAACCTAATTGCTGGAACTCTGCCCAACCCGATGACCGCAGTTTGCTTCCACATGATAACACGGCTGAAGTCATATGTGTTGTAGTTTAAAGGGAGGCTTTCATAACACCACGAAGGCCTGAAAGGTCATCTAACCAAACTTCATTACTTGGAGAACAGGGCCTCTTTATGTCAAGTCGGTGTGCCAGTGTCTGTGGTCAAAGCAAGCAATACACAAGGAACAGATTAAAAGAGACTGAATTGTCAGATTCTACTTCCTTAAGGCTTCCCCTGTTTTCTCCTATTCTTACTTTTTTTATAACCACGTGTGTTTTTCAACAGTGATATTCAACATAAACTGCCATTAATATTTCTCTTTCGATATCTGTGTCCCTATCTCTCATCTTCTTTCCTCCATTTTACTACCTGTGCACTGCTTAGTTAATTAAATGTCTCTGCGGTGTTCAGGAACAGACACATCTGGACCAAGAGAAAACATAGGCAATTCGTTCCTCTGAGAGTTTTCAAGGTCCTCTAATATAATCTGAGACGCACTTGCAGGCCTGTCTTCCTGTCTCTGTTGTACTCTGTAAATTAGCACTCATGTCTGCATAGGACAGGACACTGAAATGGTAATATAGATATATAGGATTTAACTACCTTCTGCTGCAGTGCAAATTCAACATTCTCAATTCCTTATGCTTAGGAAGTGTTGGAAACCCACCATCCTGGGCACAACATTTGGGAAGTCAGGCTCTGCCTGTCACAAACCAGGACAAAGGGTGAATGATGGAGAGTAACACCTCCTTAAAAAAACCTTGGTCCAGCTGGCCCGGCTGGTAGCACTTCGTAAGGGCCCTTTCCCAGGGTTACAGGAGAAGACAGTCAATGGTTTTGACGGTGGAAGACGGCTCTATGCCCCAATGGCAGATAAAGCGGCAGAACCATCTTCTAGGAAAAGGGAAACTCTGAACAAACCTCCACTGCCTTGTGGCTATATCCACTACTGGAAAAGGCTACAGAAGTTAACCTCAAGGCAAAATCTGGAGCCGGAGTCCCGGAAGCAGTTCGTGACTGTGTACAACCACGTTCTGGTAACTCCTGCGATGCAGCTGGAACGAAGCGTATCAGTTCTGCTGTTCCATTGGACTATTTCAGTGACATGGAGAGGGGGGATCTGCTGCTTGGGTAACAATCTATCCTCCATATTTGTCTACCCAGGCCTCATGTTCTGGAGAGGACACTCCAGCTTTACCTCTTCCCAGACCCACGATACCATAGTCTTTTGAGACTGATGGATGACAATGCAAAGGGAGTGTTGGAAAATTACAGTGAGTGATTTCCAGTTTATCTTGCCTCCAGGTCTCTCCCCATAAATCCTTGGACTGGTAGTCCTTGCTTAATGACCAATCAATGAGCAATGATTCAAAGTTAGGACAGACCTCCCCACAGCTACTTGTGATCCAGTTACAAAGTTCTGACAGCCAAAAGTCCACATGCCTCTCCCAAAGTCATGTATTGTATTTTGAGCACTTGGCAACTAACTGACTACATGTCATTTGTAGGGCTCTACAGTCATATGATTGTGATTTTAAATGTTTGCTCCCAGTTTCTGGTGTTTAGTTCTGGTTTCCAGCGAAAAAAAGTCCATTGGAAAACAATGGGCTTGCATAATGGCTGTAATGTTCACTTAACGACCTCCACAAAAAGATGTAAAATGAGGCATGGTCATGTGGTGACCAGATTAATGACCCCTATGATTTAAGACCATAATTTAGGGTTCAATTATCGATAAATCAAGGATTACGTGCATTGTATGCAGGTTCGATCACAGCAAACACACATACCACCAGTTCAGCTAGTAAAAAATATACTAGATATTTAAGGATCAGCAAACATTTTTTTTTAAATTACTGGCAGAATGAACAAAAAGCAGGAAGAAGGAAGCAAAAAGATACATGACCAACAAACACGGCATAAGCAGAAAAGAAGACTTTGATAATAGCTAATTATATCATTTATAGCTATATATCAAAAGGCACAGAACTTTCCAGAACTAGTGAAAACAGTACTGTGAATACTTAGCACAGACAGTTCCAAAAGGAATAGACTTATATACTCACTTCAGTATTAACCCTTTCATTTCTTCTGCAGCAAAATAGATGGAAGTAGGACATCAGGTGATAGATACCGCTTCTATTCTGCACCATTAAAGAAACAATTTGGTAGACTGAGATAACCTCTCCAAGAAAAAGCTGGTTTTGTCTGGCAGATCTACACCACCACATTTATAGTACCGTTATTTTCATCAATGGGGCAGACCTATATTGAACACTTCAGGTAATTCTCATTTATTGACCAGTCACTTAGCAACTGTTCAAGTCACAATTAAAACCCACCCCAAAAAAGATACAACCTTATTTTGGCCACTACTACTCCATATTCATGATTGCATTTTGGATGTTTGGCACCTGGCTCATATTTACAGCCACTTGCAGGGTCTCACAGTCACATAACTATGTTTTTCAATGGGTTTTGCCAATTTCTGGCATTTACTTCCAGTTTCCAACAAAAAACACCCATTGGATAAAATAGATTCACTTAACAACTGCCATGTCTACTTAATGACTCCTGCAAAAAAGGTTGTAAAATTGGGCAAGATCACGTGCCAACTCCTTAACAACCGCAACAACTTGCCACTATAATTCCAGGCTCAATTGCTGTTGTTAAGTTGGGGACTGCTTGTAAAGTAATTGTTCTGTAGTGCGATTCTCTATGGAATCCAAGGCCAGCTGACATGTTTGAGGCTTAAATGATGAGAACCAATATGGAGGAAATTCCTGAATTGCAGCTTCCAAGTCATTAAGAATGATACAAGCCAAAAAGTAAGCTGGCCAAACATATTAATCTTCTAAATTTCCATTTACTTGTGAAATTTATATCAGCTTTTTTATTGACTATAGATGCTCTGCCAACTATAGAAAATACCACATTTCCTGCAGTGTTGATTATCTGATGCAGAGTACCACAACAAGCCTTTTGTTCAAGCTAGCCATTCTTACCTGCTATGTTTCCTTCTTGCCAAGAAACACATGAGGTCATTTTTACGAGTGCAGTACAGTCAACATCACACTTTTGTTACCAAACAATTTAATAAACAAGTGCTGTCCCTGTTTCCCTCCTAAGGAAGGAGAAAGTTGGTTTCCCTCCTTTTCACGGTAAAAGAAAACACTTGTGCATGATTTCCAGAGAAGGTTTTGCTGACTGGCTGGAGGGAAACATAATATTGCCATTTTAATTTGTTTTCGGTGGCTTCCTTCCAACGATCTCAGCCAAGATTTAATTCAGACAAGACAGAGGGTATGGAGTCAATGAGGAGGATGGTCAGTCACTCATGCTAGAGAATTGGTCTATACTCTGAATGGTAAACCCGCCATTCTGGGCTCAATGTTTGGGAAGCCAGGCTCTGCCTGTCACAAGCCAGGACAAAGGGTGAGTGATGGAGGAGTAACACCTCCTTAAAAAACCTTGATCCAGCTGGCCAGGCTGGTAACACGTCATAAGGGCCCCTTTCCAGGGTTACAGGAGAAGACGGACAACAGTTTTGAAGGCGAGAGAGGGCTTTACGCCCCAACGGAAGATAAAGCAGCAGAACCATCTTCTAGGAGAAGGGAAACTCTGATTGCAAACCTCCACTGCGTTGTGGCTCTATCTACTACCAGAAAAGGCTTCAGGAGTCAACCTCGAGGCAAAATCCGGAGCCGGAGTCCCGGAAGCAGTTCGTGACTGTGTACAACCACATTCTGGTAACTCCCCCCTGATGCAGCTGGAACCAATTGCATTGGCTCTGCCATTCCATTGGACTATTTCAGTGACATGGAGAGGGGGGGATCTGCTGCTTGGGTAACTGTCTATCCTTCATATTAATTTACCCAGGCCTCGTGTTCTGGAGAGGACACTCCAGCTTTACCTCTTTCCAGAGCATGATACCATAGTCTTTTGAGATTGAAGGATGCCAATGCAATGTACCCTGAATGGTAGACATAATCTGAAGCACAGGAGTTCTCATAGATATCGTACTTTCTGGGAAGGGTGGATGACAGCAGCCTGGAGTCATGAAAGTCTGGAGCAACTGAAAACAAGTATCACCTTAGTTATCCATTCACTAAGACTGGACTATGATCAGGTTTGTCATGTTTTTCAAGTCAGTCTGAAAACTGCAGATGGAGAATAATGCAACCGCTCACACATCTTGTATCGGGAAAGTCATTTCAAGTCTCAGATTCTGAGGTTATTAAGGCCTTAAAATTATTTGGAAATGTTCTATTTGATGGAACACCACTTTGAAGATTTGAACTTGTTTGAAGAAAATGGTGAAAATGGAGCTTTAAAAATAACATATAGAAATACTGAATAAGCAAAAGATTGAGGAACATTTATTTATTTATTTATTTTATTTATTTGTTAGATTTATAGACCGCTCCCTTTCCCCAAAGGGACTCGGGGCGGTGCACAGGAAATTAAAAACATATAAGCATAACAATTTATAAATATTTAAAACCAAATTAAATAATTATCCCCTGTGCTAAAATTTGTAAAATTCATTAAAACTATGTCCCCTTAAAACCAATTAAAACAATTTAGCTTCAGACTATAGGCTAGGTGAGGTAAATTAGGCCAAGCCAGCCTGTTGGAAAAAGTAAGTCTTTAGTTTCTGGCGGAAAGAGCGGAGGTCCGTGGTCGTTCTTAGTTCGGGGGGTAGGTCGTTCCAGAGGGTTGGGCCCACCACAGAGAAGGCCCTTCCCCTGGGCGTCGCTCGCTGGCATTGCCTAGTGGATGGCACCCGGAGAAGTCCCTCTCTGTGGGGGTGAATCGGCCGAAGGGATGTATGGGGTAGGATGCAATCCCGTAGATAACTAGGTCCCGTGCCATGGAGCGCTTTAAAGATGATGATCAACACCTTGAAGCGCACCCGAAAGGCCACAGGCAGCCAGTACAGCTCGCGCAGGAGCATTGTTACGTGGGAATACCTAGGAGCTCCATAATTGCCCACGCGGCTGCATTCTCGACTAGCTGTAGTCTTCGGGTGCAACTCAAGGGGAGCCCCATGTAGAGAGCGTTACAGTAGTCTAGACGGGATGTCACGAGCGCATGAGTGACTGAGTATAACTTAATGTAAACATGTGTATTATTAGTATAACCATACATGTTTTTTTAAATGTAACAAATATGACAATCAACATTTTATTTGTAGTAAAAGGAATGATATTTAGAATTTGATTGGCATGAAAACAACATATTGAATAAGATAATAATGAAAGGTTATAATTCAACAAGACATGTGTATTATTACTATTATTAGAATTATATAATTTGTCAAATATAACTAAGATGAACATTGTTTTATTTGTTTTAAAATGGGATTAGAAAGGGGATATGTTTTAAATATAGCAATGGCATCATTAAAATTTAGAAAAAGGAACAATGGAAGATTATGATTCAATATAAATCAGTGTGTTACTATTAGAATTACATAGGTTTATTAAACATAACAAATATTATTATTGGTATTCTATCTGTAGTAAAAGGAGTGATATCAAGAATATGGGGATTGGCAAAAAAATACCAATATATTGAAATATTGAATAATTAAGGAAAGATTATAATTCAACAAAATGGGTGTATTACTACTAAAAGTCTATAAGATTGTTAATTGTGTTGAATATGAATGGTGTTGTTTTATTTGTACTAAAATGTAGCTCTGGTTCCACACCAGAGGTGGGTCCTAGCCGGCATTATTGCCGGTTCGCTCATGCGCAAGCTTCATGCACTGGATGCGCTTTTCACGTGCATGTGCTGTTCAGTGGAAATTGTTCTGCGCATGCATAGAACTCCCCCAAAAGATGGTGGCAGCGACGACAACCAGGGAACCAGTTCAGAGGCATGACCAGCCTGGGTTGTGCCGGTTCTGTGACCCAGGGCGGCATACTACTACCGGTTCGCCTGAACTAGGCTGAACTGGTAGAAACCCACCTCTGTTCCACACTATTCACACAACGATGTGTTTGTAGAAAAATTACAAACTTTTCCAGAAGATTTGTGCTGCTGTATCAACTGTTTCACTTTCTCCTACATAGCTGGGAAGGTGGGAATGCATGAGCCAAGAAGGAGATGATACAGCATCAGTCTGTCCTTCCGATGTTCTCCTGCATTTAGTCCTGAGCCACTTCACAATTGGATCAGGTACAGATTATAGAGCAGGATGTCCCAGAAAGAAGCTTTCAAGATCACTCCCAGTGTTGCTCTCTCTTAAAGATGGCTCGGGGAAAGACAGGGAAATCCAAAAGATGAAAATTATATTCCTCAGAGTTCCTCAAATGAAACCAAAAGGGTTTTTTCATATATATATGTTTGTTTGTTTGTTTGTTTGTTTGTTTGTTTAAATTTATACCCCGCCCTTCTCCTAAAAAAGAACCCAGGGCGGCGCACAGGCGTTATTAAAACCATACAAAAATACAAAAATACATAATTATTAAAAACTATTAAACTATCCCTGTGCTAAAACTAATAAAACTCTACAATTTAAAATTTTCCCTATAAAAGTCAGAAACGGGGGTTATGCTAGGCCGGCTTGTTGGAATAAATAAGTTTTAAGACGTTGGCGGAAAAGGCGGAGGTCCCCGATGATGCGTAAATCGGGGGGTAGGTTGAGCTATTATTTGCTGTATTCATGATTTATTCAAGAAACCAAATTGGCAGAGTTCACATATTCAGTAATGCTGCCATCCATTCCAATTTGCCAACCATAACAGCTGGATTCACAGGCTCTGAACCTTTTACTGTATACAATGTGAAAATTCAGCCAATTGAAGAAAGTTGAATAGTGAATGAGGAAGCGAAAGCACCAGTCTCTAGTGGAACAGCTTGCCTCCGCAAGCTGTGGGTGCTCCGTTGTTGCATGCTTTGAAGAAAACCGTGGACAGCCACTTGTCCAGGATGGTCACAGGTGGGTTGTTCCTGGTTTGGCCCGGTTTGGCCAAATCGGTAGTGGAATTTAGGCCTGAGTCATAGAACCAGCAGCAACCTAGGCCTGCCATGCTCCTGAACTGGTTCCCTCGCCGTTGCTGGGCTGCTACCCTTTTGGTTTTTAGTGACTGCATGTGCGCAGTTCACTGTAAATTGTTCTGTGCATGCACGAAGAACAATTTACATTGAACAGCGCACACGCGCAAAGCATCTGTCTGGCGCATGCACGAGTTGTGAACCAGTAGTAAAACCAGCAGCAACCCACCCTTGAGGATAGTATACAGTCTCTTGTTTGGGAAAGGGGCTGGACTAGAAGACGTCCAAGATCCTTTCCAGTTCTATGATTCTAGGATTCGCTGAAAGTAAGCCACAGCTCCTGATTATATGTATCTGTAGATCAGGGCTGTCAATCTCCTAGCCAGCAGGCTGGATGTGTCACGTGCTGGCCATGCCCACACCTGGCTTAGCAAAGGAGAGAGAAGTCCCTATACATCATGTGATGCCGCCATGACAACATGAGTTTGACACCCCTGCTGTAGATTCAGGGCTGGCTAAGCTTAAAGGGTGGTTAGATGGTGTCATCAATGCAATACACATGAATTTGGGCAAACTCATGGTGACAATGAAGACTTACTCTGTTCCGTGAGGTTGCAAAGAGTCAGAGATGACTTAGCAACTGAACAACAACAAAGCTTAAAGGCTGCTCTATTGAAAGAGCAGATGTAGGGATTGGAAAAGAAGATGAAGGAAACAGGCACCAGAGCATAATGACAAGAAGTCTTCAGAGGAAACGGTAGGAATTCTCTTATCAAGGCTGTAGAAACTGACTCCCTCACCATTCTATGCTGCCTAGTTGGGATCTACAGCAATAATACAATAGCAGAGTTGGAAGGGACATTGGAGGTCATCTAGTCCAACTCCCTGCCTAGGCAGGAAACCCTATACCATTTCAGACAAATGACTATCCAACATCTTCTTGAAGACTTCTAGTGTTGGGGCATTCACAACTTCTGGTGGCAAGCTGTTCCACTGATTAATTGTCCTAAATGTCAGGAAATTTCTCCTCAGTTCTAAGTTGCTTCTCTCCTTGATGAGTTTCCACCCATTGCTTTTTGTTCTGCCCTCAGGTGCTTTGGAGAATAGTTTGACTCCCTCTTTTTGGTGGCAACCCCTGAGATATATCTGGCTCATTTGTCAGGCACTAACTACAGACAACTGGTTCCTCTACTAGAATTCCTTATGAGAGGAAAGGAAGGGGCCGGAGTTTAATGGAGAAAGCTTTGCCTTCGTGCTGTGGTTGGGGTACCCCTGGAGTTTACTGATGTGAAGACAGCAAACGTCAAATTACAGCTATTTGTCCCATTTTCTCCCTCAATCTGAATATTTTTATGTTTCAGAATGTTTCTTTGTATGCTTGATCTGGCTTGCAGACACTCCAAAGAGACTGCCTTGCTTTCCACCCCTGCGTGGTTAAGAGTCTGTGAAGAATAAAGTGCTGCAGGTTTTCTATATCTTTGGAGTTCAGTGTTTGGCTGCTGTTACTCCTGAGTCAGCTCTCCATCTCTTTGTTTAGAAGGAACTTTGCCAAGACTTAGGAATGAATTTAATGAACTCGTATTGCTGTGGAATAAGCTCCAGCTATTTAAAAAATCATAACTGTGTTGTAATAATTATTGTTTCCTTTCCTTTTATTTGTGTGACTGGAAGTATCTTAGCTTGCCTCCTGCCTAATAAGTGTCAGGATGTATCTCCAATTTTAGGTCACTGCAAACTGTCAATTTAACATGTACTCTGCACATGAACATGCAAAGGAAATAACTAAGCAGAATATGCACGATTTCACACATTTGTAGATGTCATTTATCATGAGACCTGTGAAAAACATCCACTATCAATGGAGATATGGCAAAAGTGAAGTCCCTCAGGTTAAAGTTTGTTCAGTTGTGCCTACATACAAAGTTTATAAATCACCCATTATCTTTTGCAACTAACTTTCAAAGTTCATGACAAATGTTCCTAAAACCTTTGCTCTTAAGATTTCTATAACTACCGGTACTTAACATATTTTATTACCAAAGTCTCCAGGAACATATTAGGTAACTTTATATTTCAGGTATGAATTTAAACCTTAGGGGAGGAAGTGACGGCCTATTCTCCCATTTTGGCTCAGTTCCATTGTGCCAGACCAGAAGGTTTCAGGAGCCATCAGTTTCGATCAAGTAGGAGAGCATTATTTCACAACACCTCCTGAGATACAGATACTTGGTGCTAGAGTAGCTCTTACTCCTTGCCTTCCTCCCAGCTAGAGCCAGAACCAGTCACACTGCAAGGAAACACTAGACAAGAGAGAGAGATGAAGGGAGGGGCTTCTACATATGACTCTCTTCCCTCCATATCTATTGTTGCTCCCTGCTTTCTTCAACAGAATGGTGACCTGGTCTAACTCTGTATGATCTGGCTAACTTCTGTTTTGGGAAGCCTGGTGATTCAAACCTAATTGAAGCGTGTTTTGTTTTGTTTTAATTACTAGTTTTCTTTCTGTCAGTTGGCTATTTTTCCCTTGACTTGACTAAAAATGTTAAGCCCTGGGACCCACCATTTTGTTGTTTCTCCACTCACTTGAGAACTTCACCCTCAATTCCCAAATAGTTCAAGTAAAATAAGAATGGAGTGGAGCGGGACAGAACGGAACAGATAGGAACAGAACTGAACAGAATTGAATATTCGGCCAAATGTACTTAGACAAACAAGGAATGTGTCTCCAGTACAGAATCACTTAATGCGCTTGAAAAATAACATAAAATTATGCAACCAGTAGAAGAGGGTAATAATTTATTTTCTTTTTATTTTATTAAATTTATACCCCGCCCTTCTCCTAAAAAAGGACCCAGGGCGGCGCACAGGCATCATTAAAAACCATACAAAAAGACTTCCGGTATCCGGCTCCAGCGGCGACAGGCGAGCCTAGGGCTCGCTCGCCGCTTTGTTGCCTTTTCTGCCCCCCCACGGGGGCGAAACTCTCCGGTTACCGGAGGTTTCCCGTAGGGTCGGCTCAGAGGGAGCGTCCCTCGTCACGGCGGTGGGGAGAGCGCTCCTCTCTGCGACCTAGGTGGAGAGGAACATGCTGCGGGGGTTTTTTCCTTCGCCAACGGCTGTCGGCGCCATTCGCTTTAATGGAGAGGGCTGAACGGAGAGACCGGGCGGATCACCGAGGCTTCAGCTGCGAGGGAGAGTGAGTTTAAAATAACACCTTTTTTTTCCCTTGCTGCCAGCCAGGCTGAACGGACTGGGAGGGGGGTGTTTATTTCTATAAAAAAAAACCTCGGATTTAAGCGGCACATTAAAATGGCTTCTCTGCAAAGAGAAAGTGGAAACTTTCACTCCGGACGGTCTTTAACAAGGGAAAGTGGAATGCGATTCTTTGCAACATTGTTTCTAGGTCTGGCTGGTTAAAAAATTCTTATTTTGCTACTCTCTCCCTCTGGCTCTGAGATGGGCGGTGGAAGTGGCTTTTCTTTGTCCCTGCCTGACTATTTCAACTAAGGAAAATTTCCAGCGTCTCTTTGAAAGCAGGACTCTCTCTGGATTTTTGAAAAAAAATTTCTTTTGATGGATTTGTGATTTCTTCTCTGGAATACCTTCGTTATTACTATTTGCTGACCTGGGAAATTGTGTCTCTTTTGGTTTCTGAATTGTTTGCAACTTCACAGCCCTGAACTGAACTGAGCTCCTGATTTGCCCCACCAGCCCCACCCGGAAAACGCCATCTTGGTGGCAGTGACTCTAACTTTTAACCATGGCACAAGAAGCAGCACTTGTAAATTTGGAACAAAGGATGGCTTCTCTTGAAACCTCTATGCAAACTTTGATATCAGAAATAAAGGCCCAGAGGGCTGAAAATATTACCTTCAAGAAGGAACTACTGGATACCCGGAAGCAAGTGTTGGAGAACACACAGAAGAATGAAGAACTGGAAGGGGGGTTGGAGGGGGCTAAGGGAGAGATTAAAAATGTTTCTAATGAGGTGGGGGAAATAAATGGGCATGTGTCTAGGATAGATATGGAAAGAATGACATATTTTTTGAGATTTCAGAATGTTCTTGAGGAATCTGGTGAATGCCTGCCTGATCTTATGAGTACAATTTTAGCAGACTATTTACATAAACCTAAGGATGAGATCAGGGGGGACATTGACCTAGCCTATAGAATTAATTCTGCATATGCCAGGATAAATGAAGTGCCTAGAGAGATACATGTGAAATTTGTTAGAAGGTCAACCAGAGAGGAAATCCTGAAAGCGCAGAGAGAGAAACCTCTAACTCACCAACAAAAAACGGTCACTATCTTGAAGCAGATCCCTAGAAAAATTAGAGATGCAAGAAGGAATTTTTCCTTCTTGTCTAAAACCTTGTTTGATCACGGGATTTGGTTCAAGTGGATGACACCTGAAGGGATGCTGGTGTTCTGGGAAGGAGGAAGAGTGAGGATTAAAACAGTTGCTGAGGCGGAAGCCTTTCTTAAAAAATATTCCTCTGTCCTGGGGAAAGATCCAGGGGGGACGGAGGGGGTCACGGCCCCGCCTACGGGGGGCCAGGGAGGAGAGAAAGAAGATACAATAGCCAAAAGACTTAGATCAAAAAAATAACTTTGCCTTGATTTTTCTTGAACAATTTTGCATAATATTTCTATCTGGACTTTTTGTAAATGTCTGACAGCATGGAACGGAGAATTTAGGTAAATGTACTTGCTTTCATCTTGTAGTGGTATGGAAAATGTTTTCTATGTCAACTTTTTTATTGTGTATTTTGAGGTCTCGGAAGGTCCGACGACTCTAACGTGAATGCTCTCAAAATTTCTTTGTAACCATTACCCTATCCTGTTAAAAAATGTAAAACCAATAAAACTTTTTCAATATAAAAAAAAAAAAACCATACAAAAATACAAAAATCCAAAATTATTAAAAACTAATTAAATATTCCCTGTGCTAAAATTAATAAGACTCTAAAAATTTTAAATTATCCCTATAAAATTTTCCCTATAAAAGTTAGAACGGGGATTATGCCAGACTGGCTTGTTGAAATAAATGGGTTTTAAGACGTTGGCGGAAAAGGCGGAGGTCCATGATGGTGCGTAGATCGGGGGGTAGGTCGTTCCAGAGGGCAGGGCCCGCCACAGAGAAGGCTCTTCCCCTGGGCACCGCCAACTGGCATTGCCCGGCCGACGGTACCCTGAGAAGGCCCTCTCTGTGGGAGCGGATCGGTCGAAGCGATGTATGGGGCAGGAGGCAGTCGCGAATATAGCTAGGCCCCGAGCCATGGAGCGCTTTGAAGATGGTCATCAGCATCTTGAATAAGAGGCAATAAAAGTTTAAATAATACTACAGCCTAATACTAATACTACATTATTGTCCATTCCTGCCATGAATGACGTCTGACCTATTCTGTTGACAGAGCAACCAGGCAGTGCTGATAAGATCTCTACATAGACTAGAATTAAGAAACCTTTAGCACATTCTTTCTTAACCAAGACTACTACTGCTGCTGTTACCGTGAGAAAACCCTGTATACAGATTAGTTAATAATTGCATAGCTAATACCTTTGTTCAATCTACAATAATTACCTATTGCAGATCAGAGGGCTTCAGCCTGGCATCCTTGAAATTATTATTTATTACATTTGTATGAACAATCCAGATTCTGAAGTGGTTAATTATGAATCTCATAGTAACAGTCAGTTTAGACAAAACAGTTGCAGCAGGAAGAAAAGAACACAAGTAGAACTGGGGCTTTATGCTATTGTAAAGCTAATAGTTTAATTACACAAAATCAGACATGCCGTTTATCTCATTTTGAACATTCTACGAGAAGGAAAAAATGTATTTGACATTGATGACAGATCCCAAGCATAGTTGTGAAAAAGCCAATGCTGCAGAAATCAAATAGAGCTTTCCTCAGAAGAAATCAAGACAAAGGAAGGATCTGCTTCAAAGAACTTGATCTAACGGAGGAGGGGTGCCACAAGCAAAATCAGGAATGTTCTATTTGCTTTAAGCAACGATGCTGATTCTTGTTTGAAAGTATTGGATTGCTGTCATGTCCCTGCAGATCGACCCAAGTGAATTTCTAGGTAAGTGCAGAGAGAATTGCTTCCTGCCGAAGAATGGTGGACAAACTATAGCTCACATGAATGCTCTGTAAATCCCCTAAAATTGGCCAGCCAATAAACAACAAGCTGACAATTTGGGGAAAGGGGGGAGGGTGTTGCTATTTAAAATAACAGCAATATAAGCACGTTAAAGATTCCATGGATTGTTCTGCTCTATTGCATTCCATTCTTAAAAACAAGCTCTTTTATCTTTTTTTTGGGGGGGGGGAGAGAAACCACACCTGATTCCCTCTTGGTGGATCTTTTACCTGAAATTTATAAAACATTTTCAGTTTCCAAAACTAGTTAGACCACTAGCAGGTACCTAATATAAATAATATTCAACATTTTCAAATGATGCAAAAAATTAGATCAGGAGAAACCTGTCCCCTGGCTATCACACATTATTATTAAAGTTTCAATAGCTCAGCAGCAACTGATACAGGACTGGATTGGGGAAGGGTGGAGTTGTGGGAATTATGTGAAAGGAACACTGACATAGCTGACATAACGATAAACTGCATTGAGTTCATTGAGAAGATGTCCCTGCATAGTGATGAAATATCTAGATGTACCAATTAAATGGTACAGCACTGGCAGAAAACATTTTGAACTCCACCTTGTCTTCTTCTGTCTTAGGCTACCATTGATCTGAAAAAGCTATTCACAAACAGCCACATACTTACTGGTTCATTTACTTCTTTGTAATTTCATTTCCTTCATGTCATGTTATCATTTTGCATACCACTGTTTTATGACATCATCTCTTCATTTTTTCTGTCAGCCAGCTTTTCCTCCCTCCATCTGTTCATCTTCTGCTTCCCCAACCATTCCCCAATCTTTCCTTAGGTGATTTACAGAAAAATATGGATATGAGGGAAAAAGCTGGCAATGGAAAAATCTTCTTTGACCCCACCTGGCAGTTCTGCTTTCATCCGGTTTGGGCAAGCAGCATAGGAGGAAAAACATGTGAATAAGAATAGAAGACAACTCAGACACACAAGCTAACAGAGAAGAACAGCCTAATCAAGGAACCACCAAGAACAATCCCACCAACACTGACAGATTAAGTCACTAGTATATAAAATGAGAGCAAGCCCCACTCTCTTCTAGCATGGATGATGTAACCTAGTTTGGTAATGAAATGTCTGCAAGAAAGCAACCAAGCTCAGGGAGCACCAAGGACACCACAGTGAACAGATAATATCACCAGCTCAACACTCAAGGAAGATTAGGAAAAACAACTATAGATTGATGGGACAAATCTAAGAAAGTTTTAGGAACAGTTAGATGGGATGGACTTAAGGATTTATTTATTTATTTATTTATTTTATTTTATTAAATTTATACCCCGCCCTTCTCCTTGTTAGGACCCAGGGCGGCGCACAGGCATTATATAAAACCATAAATACAATATACATCAATGAAAAATATATTAAATTAATTCACCCGTGCTAAAACCCGTTATTAAAACCGTAACCAAATTATAATTTATATTTAAAAGTCAGACGCGGGGGGCTATCCTAGTCCGGCTTGTTGGAATAAGTACGTCTTAAGACGTTGGCGGAAGAGGCGGAGGTCCGAGGTAGTGCGAAGGTCGGGGGGTAGGTCGTTCCAGAGGGCCGGGCCCGCCACAGAGAAGGCTCTTCCCCTGGGTGTCGCCAGCCGGCATTGCCCGGCCGACGGCACCCGGAGTAGGCCCGCTCTGTGGGAGCGGACCGGACGAAGGGATGTATGGGGCAGGAGGCGGTCTCGTATATAGCTAGGCCCCGAGCCATGGAGCGATTTAAAGATGGTGGTCAACACCTTGAAGCGCACTCGAAAGGCCACAGGCAGCCAGTGCAGCTCACGCAGGAGAGGTGTTACGTGGGCTTGCCTTGAGGCACCCATAACCACCCGCGCGGCCGCATTCTGCACTAACTGCAGCTTTCGAGTGCACCTCAAGGGGAGCCCCATGTAGAGAGCGTTACAGTAATCCAGCCGAGATGTCACGAGCGCTTGAGTGACTGTGCGAAGGGCCCCCCGGTCTAGTAAGGGGCGCAACTGGCGTATCAGGCGAACCTGATAGAATGCCCCCCTGGCCACGGCCACCACATGGTCCTCCATGGACAGCCGGGAATCCAGAAGGACGCCCAAGTTGCGCGCCCTCTCCACGGGGGCAAGATGTTCGCCCCCAATGGCCAGTGTTGGATTTATCTGGCTAAACCGGGGTGCCGGAAACCACAGCCACTCGGTCTTGGACGGGTTGAGTTTGAGTTTGTTACTACCCATCCAGATCCGTACGGCCTCCAGACACCGGGACAGCACCTCGACGGCATCGTTGGGGTGGTTTGGGGTGGATATGTACAGCTGAGTATCATCAGCGTACAGATGGTACTCCACCCCAAAACCACGGATGATCTCGCCCAGTGGCTTCATGTAGGTGTTGAACAGAAGTGGCGAGAGGACCGACCCCTGAGGAACCCCACATGTGAGGGGCCTCGGGGCCGACCTCTGCCCTCCTGCCAACACCCATTGCGACCGACCAGAGAGGTAGGATGAGAACCACCGTAAAACGGTGCCTCTCAGCCCCAACCCCCCCAATCAGTGCAATAAGATACCATGGTCGATGGTATCGAAAGCCGCTGAGAGGTCTAACAGGACCAGGATAGAGGAGCAACCCCTATCCCGAGCCCTCCAGAGATTATCCACCAACGCGACCAATGCCGTCTCGGTACTGTGACCGGGCCGGAAGCCGGACTGGCGCGGGTCTAGATAATCAACTTCCTCCAGATGTCGAGGGAACTGTTGAGCCACCACACTCTCGACAACCTTCACTAAAAAGTGAAGGTTGGAGACAGGACGATAGTTCTCTAACAGAGCCGGGTCCAGGGATGGCTTCTTGAGGAGGGGCCTCACCACCGCCTCTTTCAAGACGGTAGGCAAGAACCCCTCACTCAGAGATGAATTCACAATACCCTGGAGCCAGCCTCGTGCCACCTCCCAGGATGCCAGTACAAGCCAGGAGGGGCACGGGTCCAATAAACATGTGGTGGCTCTAAGGTTCCTCCGCAACCTGTCCATATCCTCGGTAGTAACAAAGTCGAACTCCTCCCAAGGTATTATCTCAAGACCAGCACCGGGCACCTCGACCGGACCACTAGTGGAGGGCAGCTCGTTCCGAATCTGAGTGATTTTGTCCTGCAGGAAAACTCCAAATTCCTCTGCTCGACCCTGCAAAGGGGCTTCCCGCGGCCTCAGATGAAGGAGGGAGCGGGTCACCCCAAACAGGGCGGCAGGGCGGTTTTCCGCGGACGCGATAAGGGTGGCACAATACTCACGTTTGGCCACTCTTAGCGCCACTAAGTAAGTCCTAATATGGTCTCTCACTAGTGTTCGGTCAGCTTCGGATCGAGAAGATCTCCACCTACTCTCTAGGCGTCTCTTGCGGCGTTTCATCTCCCGAAGCTCCTCGGTAAACCAAGGAGCCTGGGTGACTCGACGCCGCATGAGAGGCCGCAAGGGCGCGACTCGGTCCAAGGCCCCCGTGGCCGCACTATACCATGCGGCCACTAGGTCCTCAGTCGAGCCGCGGGGCAGGGATACAGGTACTGGCCCAAGCTCCCTCTGGAACCTTTCCGGGTCCATCAGGCGCCTGGGGCGGAACCAACTTGGTGTTTCCGGTTCCGCCTCCCCGCGGTGGGGTGTGACGGTTGGAAAGTCTATCCGAAGGAGAGAGTGATCTGTCCATGACAAGGGTAAGATGACTAAATCCCCTGTTCCGAGATCACTAATCCAGTGTCCAGAGACAAAAATCAGATCCAGCGTGTGTCCTCCCTCGTGAGTGGGGCCCTGAACTACTTGGGTCAGGTCCATGGCCATCATGGAAGCCATGAACTCCCGAGCCGCCTCGGATGTTTCGCCCGCCGATGGCAGGTTAAAGTCCCCCATGACTATAAGTCTGGGGGTCTCCACCGCCATCGCGGCGATCACCTCGAGTAGCTCGGGCAGGGCTGCTGTTACATAGCAGGGAGCCAGGTATACAATCAGCAAGCCCAACTGCCTCCCTAGGCCCCACTTCACGAAGAGGGACTCACAGCCGGTCGTCTGAGGCACAGTGGTCTCCTTCGGCTCCAGACTTTCCTTAACAATAACCGCCACTCCCCCACCCCTACCAAGGGCCCTAGGCCGATGAAATGCACGGTAGCCTGGTGGGCACATTTCCAAGAGGGGTACACCCCCCTCGAGGCCCAACCAGGTTTCTGTGATTCCCACCAGGTCCGGGTCCCCCTCTGACACAAGGTCATTAATGAGGGGGGCTTTGTTCACCACGGACCTGGCGTTGCAGAACATCAGCCTAGGGCCCCGGCTCTGTAGTCCCTGACCGCCTAGCCTATGAGTGGAGAACAGGGGGTTGGGGCAGGCGACCGCTTTTAACCAGCGACCGCGCGTCCCCAACCCACAATGGACGTCCTGTCTCCCACTGCCCCTGCCCCTCCCCAAGACCAGTCGAATGGGACGGCCCTCAACAGAGACGACCCCCAGTCCCCCTTTCCTAGTGGACTCCTCCTCTAACCTTCTTCCGCCGGCCGGCCCTATATCTTGACCCCCCCTGACTGAATAAACCCACCCCCCACCCCAGAACCCCTTAAAAGCCTAATTAAAAATTTATTTAAAAAACCCCTGAGCTTGCGTTTTTTCCACCTCTCTGGATTAATTAACCCATCCTTGAGGTGGGCCCAAGATAAACTAAGGGGCCAAACCTGCGAGAGGGGGGACTCTCGTAGGTCAAGGAGGTCGGACCTTGAATAAAAAACCATCCCGTGGCTCCATTGCTGGCTTTAAAGGGAGGAAACGCCTAGATAAAGTGCAAGTGCAAGTCAAGTCAACAGGGAAAATAGATCATAAGAGTCAGTCAGTTCTTCCTCGGGTAGAGGCTTTCCACGGGGTGGCTGGAGCTGTTTTTCCTTTGGGCTGGCCTTGCTTCGCTCTCGCCCCCCCTCCCTGTAGATGTTTTATCGGGGAGTCCTGGGGGGGGGAGGAGAATTCCCTCCATTGTTCTACCAGGCCTCCACAGGGCCTCACCGCGTCGCAGGCTCGCCACTCCACACCAGGGCCTCAGCCAGGGCCTCCACCACTCCAACAGGCCTCTGCTGGGGCCTCCGGCGCTCCATCGGTCCGCCGCGCCTCCCGTCCCTCTGCGGCCGCCAACCTCACCAGCCATCCCCTGTGGAGGCCTTCACCCGGCCTCGCTGCTCCACGGGGGCCTCCGCCGGGTTTAAGATGGTCTAAGATGGTCCGCGCAGCTCCGCCACTGCTCTGCCGCCGCTCTGCCTTTCCTACCACCAACTATCCGGTGTTTCCTTCTTATGCATCATCTATTTTTCTGAATAATAGTGAAGTTAAAAAGAAAGTCAAGGATAATGCTAATATCAGCCATGCGACTAGAAAAGGTTTCCTAGCCAAACTGATGGCCCCGAACTACGGACCACCACGGACCTCTGCCTCTTCCGCCAATGTTTGAAGACCCATTTTTTTCACCTAGCCGGTCTGGCCTAGTCCCCGAGGCCACCCCTATGGACTGAGTTTTAAATTGTTTTAAATTGATTTTAATTCACTGGTAATTTTTTAGGGTATTTCTTAGCACAGGTCACTTTCAATTTAATTAGATTTTATTTATTTATATGTCTGTACTTTTACTTTTAACTTCCTGTGCACCACCCTGAGTCCCTTCGGGGAGATAGGTGCAGTATAAAAATCAAATCAAATCAAATAAAAAATAAAATGAAAGCAAAGTAAAACGCAGACCTCAGTTCTATCCCTTTGCTGAGGTAACGTAGAAACGATAATGCTGGTCCATTCAATCAATCTAACAGGCACTCACATTATGCGGTATATTGCCAAGGGAAGCTTCTTTAAGATATCATGAATGCGATATATGCCTGACTCAGCAGCTACTAAGATAACAGCAGAACACTGATTTTAAATCAGGTAAGCCCATGAAGTTAATATTTCAAAGGAAAAACACGGCACCTCCAGATGTTGGCATAAATATAACTGATAACTATGTTGGAGCCAGTTCTAGGAATTGCAACTCACTGTCTTTGCCCTTAATCTTGCTCGTCTGCTCTTTGTTGGTTGGTTGTTCCACTTCAGTTTTTTGGAAGAATAAATTTGCTTTGATTTCGTTTTTTTGGGGGGGGGGGTTTGTAAAGTAATTTTTATTGGTTTTGCAATATTATAAGGATACGGGTATATAGGGTTAAAGTAGAAATATTTAGAGCTTTCATGTCAGAGATGGTGGTCATTTCCGATGTTACATATAAAAAAAAATTTCAATAAACAGTAAAAAAAGATTACATACATATTGTATCTTGATTACATGCATTCAATCATTTGTTTTGTTAACATCTAATACGGAATTACAGTTATATAAAAAAGAAAAAATCACTTTAATGATCAGAGTCTCTTACTTTAATTCTTTTCTTCCCTCCCGCCAGTGGGCAGAGCCACAGCGCCTCCCGCTCCGTCATCTTAGTCTACCAGGTTTAAGGGTTATTTTTTAAGAGAAGCTTCCGCCTCTGCCATTTATTTTAAATTTTATTCTATCCCCTCCCCGGAGCAGCAACATTCCTTCAGGCATTAACCATTTTGAGCACCCCCCCTTTTTTGCACAATTTTTTAAAGATAAGAAATACTTCTCGGGTTTTCCCGGGGGTCTGCTGCCTCTCTCTCTGTGCTCCCAGGATCCCGTCCTTTGTTGGCCCTCTCATCAATTTTTTATCTATCTCTCTGGATGTATCATTTGTTCTGGCATATGTTAAAATTGTAAATTCTTTACTTTTTTTGGTACATTCTGCTAAAGTTATTTTTGTTAAATCTTTTAAGTTATCTGAGTCAAAAGCATTATGAAACCTCAAAAAGCAAATTCTGTTTTCAAAATCAATTCCAGTCATATAACCAGCCCTGTCTGTAAACTTTTGTTGTTGTTCCCTTCTCTCTTTGTTCATCTTGTCCATCCTGTCCTCCAACCCATCAATTTTTTGTTTGTCATTTGTCATTGTTCTTTGTGTCTCCAACAATTCCAGTCTTGTGCTTGTCATATCTTTCCGAATCTGCTTTATTTCTTGCAATATGCTTTGG
Source organism: Rhabdophis nuchalis (assembly GCA_039707465.1). Lineage (NCBI taxonomy): Eukaryota > Metazoa > Chordata > Lepidosauria > Squamata > Natricidae > Rhabdophis > Rhabdophis nuchalis. The sequence goes on from CM077643.1 coordinate 162,868,052, forward strand.
AACATTCCCTGTATGTTTGTAGAAGCAGCGATGGAGATGTTTTTCCCATTCGGAGGCTTTCCTGTTGTCATGATTTTTATTGTTAAAGATGGCGACTGGTGGGTGAATAGTCTTGTGAGCTCCAAGGGAGGGGGAAATTCTTTTAAGTTCCAAACAGATGTTATATAAACTCCAGAGAGGCAATTGTAAGATCCAGTCCAAGAAAGAGGGGTACAATGGGAGAGACGCTGAGAGTCACTTGAGTTAACTGTAGATGTAAATTCCTTAATCTTGTAGTGTTAAAGAAATGTTCAAATTTCAAAATAAATTTTCCATTCTGAGCAAAGAAGCGCCATTTTTCCGCCACTTTGGCTTTGGTGAAGAAATAATAAAAACTCCTTTTAACCTTTAATGAGTCCCGGATACAAAGTTTCCAATTGTAATTCCATATATGGTAATACTTTCGCTTTCAGCTAATAGAAAATCAGATGTTACTTTCTCTCTCTCCCCGCGCCCGGGAAGCATTTTTAAACACCGCTTTTTTTTCGAGGGGGGATTTTCAGCAAATTCCCCCCTCTATTTTCCCTTTTCAAGGGTTGAAAGCATATAAAAGCACTTACAGTCTTCATTACACATCGGTGTGATCCTCCAGCTCCGGCACTTCTGCCCCTTACATCCTCCATGTTCCGGCGTCTTCAGCGAAGGGGAAACTCCCCCTGCGAAAGTTCCCCAGCCCCTAGGGCGAAGCAGGAGCGGCCCCCCCGACCGCCGTCGGGATGGGGGCCCTCTCCGCAAGCCGCCCGTGCAGAGGGGGGGGATTTTAAACCTCCCCCCCGCGCCCAAGGGCGCAGCTGAGGCAACACAGCGGCAGACGCGAAGATCCGCGTCCGTCCGCGTCTGAAGCCAGAAACGATCTCTTTGATTTCGTATTTTTAACCAAGAAAAATAAAATTCCACGCAACAGTCATGAATGGGATTTAGATTTCTTGCACTTAATTTACAGTAGTCTCCAGACTAAGAGTTATCGGAGTGCCCTGTCTTGTACTGTGCAATCATTTCTGCCATGGTTTGCAATTGTCCTGGCTTTGTCAATCAAATCCTAAGAAAAGTCACATCGATGCTTTTTAAAATCGGGTGCCATTGGCAGCCCAAAGAACTGAATAGCAATGGAAAACATACAAAATACAAAACCTCCAATACAGGTAATCCTTGATTTGCAACAGTTCATTTAGCGACTGCTCAAAGTTACAACGGCCCTGAAAAAAAGTGAGTTATAACCATTTTTCATGCTTAGAATCATTACTGCTTCTCCATGGTCATGTGATCAAAATTTAGACGCTTGGCAACTGTCTCATATTTATGGCCATTGCAGTATCCTAGGATCATGTAATCCCCTTTTGTGACCTTCTGACAAGCAAATCAATGGGGAAGCCAGATTCACTTAACCACTGTGCTACTAACTTAACAAGTACAGTGATTCACTTAACATCTGGCAAGAAAGGTCGTAAAATGGGGCAAAATTCACTTAACAAATGTGTCGCTTAGGAACAGAAATGTTGGGCTCAATTTTGGTTGTAAATCGAGTATTACCTGTACTGGCAATTTGCAAATGACCAAAATAACTCAAAATAAATATCAAAGTATTTCAAGAATGTAAAAACATTTGCAAGCTATATTAAATATAGCCAATTCAAGTGTTAGGTCCAGCGTCCAATTCTGTAACAATTCATCTGAGGTAGCTAAGTAGATCTGAATCATTGGGTTCAGAGATATTTTCAAGAGCTTTTACAGAAACATCATTCTAATGTGATAAACTATTTTGCTATATGCTGATTCTCAAATTTATTCAAGATGAAAATGGGGGCGATAAACAAGATCCTTTGCGTTGCCAATGGAAATGTTAATAAGTGGGGAGAAGGATCCTAATGTATCTGAACATTCTTGGATCTGTATCACTATAAATGGCCAATGAATCACTTCATTCATTTTTAATGTTTATTCTCCACCTCAAAGAAAATGTAAGGATTTGTTTGAACTTAATAGTTTGTCATATTGTTCATTGGCTGGGTGTTCTTTACAAGCAGCAAGCCGAAAAGGATGCCAAAGGGAGCAAATTATGTTGGGAAATTCAGAAATTTTCAATATATTTTCACACTACAGCTTAGATAAGACAGCACCTGGGTTATTAATGAACCTGAACAATGGATACAATACTTATTTGGTTTTCATTGGGCAAGAATCTGCTATGAAGCAATGTAATATTCTATGCACTTCCCAGAGCCAAGGTGCACTCATAAGCAATACATGACATTTTCTGGCATCTAAAGGAGGCTCAGCCACTCACTTCTCTTAGACTTCCATTATCACTCTTTAAAAAATAATACCAAGGGAGATTGGTTCTGAAAATTAATCAAGTGTGGGATTCATGGACTGTTAAAAGTATCTTCTATCCTCTCCACAATTCTTGAACAAGAAAATACACAATAAAAAAATAAAGCTGTAATGCAGTAGAAGTAGCAAAATATAAAATGCTTTTTCACAGAACGTTTGGTATATGCTAACCCGCCCACACTTTTAACACACTCAGATTAAAGTTGAAGGCAGGTAGGTTTATGAAAACAAGTCCTCCTCTCTTTTGCTTTGCAAGTGTGGGTGTGTTATATACATTGGCAAAAAGATCCAAAATGTTAGCTCTTGCACTCGGCTTATTTATTTATTTTCAAACCCTCACTGGTTTCATAGAATAGGATTCCCCACCCCCCTCCAATAAGACACTGTAAGTCTGTATTTCCTTAACACTAACCTCCTTCTTCCAGACATAGCTTTACCATTTACCTAACTCATAGCAGGGCAGTAGTCATTTAATTTTAGGAATATTATGATTTTAGTAGGCTTTCCCCCAGCAAGGAACAATTAAATATGAACATAGAAGAACAACTTCTTTATTGGAGAAAAGTTCAGAAACCAAAAAAATTTCCACTGCTCATTACAGTTGAAACGCGAGTTTTATTTGAACGGCAATCAATGTTGATTTTTGCACTTCTTTCCCCCAGCTGCTTTAAGTCGAAGCAACGCTCTGCTCTTCGCTCTTTGGGGCAAAATAGATTGCTTCCATCTGTTCTTGTGTGAGAATGACCAGATCCAATATCAGTCTGTTTGCTTTTGAACATGGTGAGAACTAGCTCTCACATATTTAATGATTGGCTGAATTCAGCTTTCAAATTGTTCCTCGTATGAATGGGTGCTCTCGAGTCTACTCCTAAAATAAGGCTTGCAGGCTTTTGAAATTGGGAATTTCTTCTGAATTTTAGTAGAACATTAAGATACAAGAAACGAATATTGAGGGTAGAAGGCACAAAGTTTCTGTATTGTGTTTTTTTCTTCAACTCTTCTATTATTTCCTTTTGATGACTCCGTGTAGCATTTATTGTTTTCTTACCAACTGTCTTTGTTTCTAAAGGTATGACATTGCAGTTGATAATTTATATATTTATATATTATACTGTACGCAAGGGGTCTCCAACCTTTGCAACTTTAAGTCTGAAGGACTTCAGCTCTCAGACTTCTCCAGCCAACTTTGCTGGCTAGAGACGTCTGGGAGCTGAAGTCCTTCAGACTTAAAGTTGTAAAGGTTGGAGACCCCTGCTGTACACCATCCAGGGGCCGTTTGTGGAAGTTGGGCAGTCTAGAAACATGAAATATATACAAACAAATAAATATTTATCTGTCAATTGATAATTACACCATTTCCATATCTCAGGCTACAGTTTCCCCATAGCTTACAGAATTTAACTTCAAGACAAACAGGAGAATAGGTAGTATGAATCCTTTTTATACAAGAATAATGATGTCAACATAGATATTGCCAGAAATATGTTGCAGCTGTCAAAAAATGCATGTCTATAAAATTAGTTTAATAAATGTGGATTCAAAGACTAAATGCGGCCGCGCGGGGGATTCTGGGAGTTTCTTGTTACTCCCACGTAACACCTCTCCTGCGTGAGCTGCACTGGCTACCGGTGGCCTTCCGGGTGCGCTTCAAGGTGCTTGTTACCATCTTCAAATTGCTCCATGGCTCGGGGCCTAGCTACTTGCGGGGCCATCTCCTGCCACATACCTCCCTGCGTCCGATACGCTCCCACAGAGGGGGCCTACTGAGGGTACCAACCGCCGGTCAATGCCGGCTAGCGGTGCCCAGGGGTAGGGCCTTCTCTGTGGCAGGGCCGGCCCTCTGGAACGACCTACCCCCCGAACTTCGCACTATCACGGACCTTCCCCTTTCGCCGTTCACTTAAAACGTATTTTTTTCAACAAGCTAGTCTTGCATAATAGTTTAGACTTTTATAATATAGCTTCTGCCAAGCATGTAAATGGATGTTAGATTTTTAGGGGGAATTTTAGCACAGGCTGTGATTTAATTCTTTTTTACCTATTTATTGTATTTATTGTATTTTTATTATTGTTCATTTTAAATTCCTGTGCACCGCCCTGGGTCCATTTCGGTGGAGAAGGCGCGGTATATAAATTGAAATAAATTAAATAAATTAAATTAAAGACGACGGTTGCTAAATTTAATTAGAACACTGAGGATTTCCTGTGGAAGGCAAAAGGGCAAAACCAGATCTGATTAAAGCCCATTGAATTCATCCTTTCCCAATTTAGCATCCTTCAGATGTAACTATCTTGCTGGCTGCTAATGCTGGGAGTTGTAGTACCAAAACATGGAAAATGTCAGGTTGGAAAAGGATGATTACTTGGATGTTTCCAGGAAACTTACAAGCAGGAAGTAAAGGAACCACTCGTCCACTGCCACAAACAACTACTAGTAGAAACATTAGATTAAAATGTTAATGCTTAGCTTCAGTGGCTGTCTTTCTAATTAATTTATCTAATCCTTTTTTTAAATGCTATCTAACCAGTAGTAAAAACTTATAATTATGCATTTTGGTGATCAAATATTTCATCTTTCTCAATTCTCTGTTCCAACCAAATGCAACACTTGACCCTGAATTCTAGCATTATTAGAAAAAATAGGAATAAATACTTGTAGCTATTTCTCCAGACTATGAATCATGCCCTACCAGTTTATTATTATTTATTATTTATTTTTATTTTATCATATTTGTATACCGCCCTATCTCCCTGAAGGGACTCAGGGCGGTGCACAGAAGTATAAAAGCAATACATACAAAACAATTTAAAATAAATTAAATTAGGGTCTGTGCTAAAAAATTTGTTAAAAACATTAGAATCAGTTAAGACTATACCCATTAAAACTATGCCAGGCCGGCCACTTGAAATAGATGTGTCTTTAATGCCTGGCGGAACAGGCGTAGGTCCGAGATGGTATGAAGGTCGGGGGGTAGGTCGTTCCAGAGGGCAGGCCCTGCCACAGAGAAGGCTCTCCCCCTAGGGGCCACCCGTCGGCATTGTCCGGCAGATGGTACCTTGAGGAGGCCCACTCTGTGGGAGCGGACAGGTCTAAGGGAGGTATGTGGTAGGAGGCGGCCCCACAGGTAACCAGGTCCCATGCCATGGAGCGCTTTAAAGATGGTTACTAACACCTTGAAGCACACCCGGAAGGCCATAGGCAGCCAGTGCAGCTCGCACAGGAGAGGTGTTACATGGGAGTATTGAGAAACTCCCAAAATCCCCCGCGCGGCCGCATTCTGGACTAGCTGTAGCCTCCGGATGCACCTCAAGGGGAGCCCCATGTAGAGAGCGTTACAGTAGTCCAAGCAGAAGGTGACGAGCACTTGAGTGACCGTGCATAAGGTGTCACGATCTAGATAGGGGCGCAACTGGCGTATCAGGTAGACCTGATAAAAAGCCCCCCTGGTTACGGCTGTCACATGGTCGTCCAAAGACCATGCCGAGAATCCAGGAGGACGCCCAAATTGCAAGCTCTATCCGCAGGGGCCAATGACTCGCCCCTGATAGCCAGAGATGGCACAAACTGGCTATATCGTGATGCCAGGAACCACAGCCACTCGGTCTTGGACGGGTTGAGTCGGAGTTTGTTCCTCCCCATCCAGTTGCTAGGAAAATGTGCTACCTGAAGAACCTCCAGGAGAAGTAAATATCTAATATGTTTGAACACAAAGTTTTTATTCATTCCACAGCCAATGATAACTTCAAAATCAAGTGGCAAGTGTCTACTCATCAGGAGGAAGAGAGGATGACATTTATTTATTTATTGGAAATAAAAGCTGTGCCAAAAAAATGTTTTTGAAGATGATTAGTATATTTCACGGTAGTGTATCTCAGCACTATACCCATTTTCTTAATTACGTTGATTCAGGAGCAACAGGAAATCAATAAAAAGCACTGCATAAGCTTTATTTATTTTCACTACCTTCATACAAATCATAGATATTGATTTTCAAATCTTCAAGAGCTGCTTAAAAAGAAGTAACATCTTTACCTGTATCTAACAATGTACATAACTCTTCAGCAATTAGGGAAAATTCAGCTTCCAACTTCCTTCATTGCTTCTTGATGTATGGTAGTTATGGCTGAAAGTTGAAACTTCAGTAGAATCTGGTCTATAACTTCTTATCTTCATTTGATGGGTCTTTCATCATAGTTCCACCTCTGCTATCTTGTTTGCCTTTGATAAGGATGAGGTTTTGTCAATCTATGCCAGTGTTCCCCATCTTAGTACTGGAATCCATCTCCAAAACTGAAGATTTCCAGCTATGGGAAAGTAGCTTATTCCTTTGAATGGCCAAATGAAGCAAATTAAGACATACAAAGAAAGAAATTAGAGATGATCTATTCAGAGAAAGTGAGTTAAAAAAACCCAGCTCATTACAGTTAATTTTGTAACCATTTCAATAATAAATTGAGCATTGTGAAATATAATTTTGAAGTTAGTCTTCATTAAATGGTTTTGGAAGATTGGCAATGACATAAATACTGCACATCCATCAAAAGCAATGAGGCACTTTGTTGATACATAGAACAACACATTATGAAAGTGAGCAATGGATTTCAGTTGGCAAATGACAAAAAATGCTACCCTATTAGTAAAGATTTCCCAGATTGTCAATTTTATTGCAATAGAATATGTGGATATAGATTGGGCTGATATAAAAAGTTCCTTGAATCCTATATTTTAATTGCAATTCTCTTCATTTCACTCAACATTTCATTTCAGCTGGTTGTCATCAAAATTGTTTTCAGTGTACATGAAAGTTGGAAATGATGCATGAGTGCTACTAACCGAGAAAACAGGAATGAGTTTTAGGGGAAATTTATCTCTCTCTCTTTTTTTTTAATGAAAGGGATCTAAGAAAAATAATATAATTGTCCATTATGCATAAAAGATAAAAATGTAGGGCAATCATACAGGTTGATTTACCTTATTAGAGTATTTACTACTGATGGGGAAAGAGGAGAAATTTCAAAATATAGAAATGCTGGTACCGGTAGGAGGGTAGTCAGTAATATCTAGGGTTTTGCAATACATGAACGTTTGTCCGAAGAAGTGAAACTGGTCATTTATAAGAGTATTTTTTATCACTTTGTTATATGAAAGTAATAGTTCGACCTTAAATGCTGATTGCAATGTGAATGAATTGCTATGGGGAAAAATGTAAAACATGAAATAAGGTCAAGAGTTTATTCAATGGATATGAATAAATATGGATTGAATATAAATGATAGGAGATGATCAGGCTGAGGCCAAGGGAGGGATCAAATGCGTCATCAGTCGTGAGACCCTGTGTGCCCACAAGTGATCTAAGTACAACCCACCTTTAATGCTTTTCTTATCTCCCACTCATTTCCTTGACTGATAGTTGGTCAGATTCTTGTAGAGAGCTTAAATTGAAATAGATCCTGATTTCCCCAGTGCTTGACATAAGCTGAGTCTCCAGTATAAATAAAGGATGCAGAGATCCTTTGGTCATACAGTGAAAATGAGAATCAAATTAAACAACAACAAATATATGAAGGAAGAGTGAATGATGAAGGAGACAACCGGAAACCTTGGAGGAACTGATGATATTCTAAAAAAAAAGAGGACCGAATTTAAACACAAGAATAGTCCATGTAGTATATTGTGTTTGATGAAAGCACAGAGTTTGCAAAGATATAAAGATATCTGGTGATAAACTAATCATTGTGAATTTAGTTGTATTTCTTTTACTTATGTCATGCCTTTATTTTGTTTTGCTTATTATTTCCCACTCCGTTTTTTGCACCACATATAATACTTCCCCCCTGAAACATGCTGGATATATGTGTGTGTGTGTGTGTGTGTATGACGTTTTTGAGCTGATCAATAAATAAGTCGGGGAGACTAGGATAGATCTATTTCGAGCTTAGCTTAGCTCGAAATAGATCTATCCTAGTCTCCCCGACTTATTTATTGATCAGCTCAAAAACGTAACACCTATAAAAAAATTACACAACGGAATTCTTGGCTTTCTGTCTAGATGGTCTCTGGTGATGAGCCGAAAGGCAGAAAAGGAAAAGCAGTGTGCTTCCTCCCTTAATTGGGGCCTTAACAGGGTGTTTGCTTTTGTAGATTTTCACGGGTGTAGGTATGCTGGTATTGCTGTCTTCGGGTGTTTCCCCGTGTATACACATATAGATGTGTGTGTGTGTGTGTGTGTGTGTTAGTTTTATGAGCTGATCAATAAATAAATCAGGGAGACTAGTATAGATCTATTTCAAGCTTTTTAGCTCTCATCAGCTAGCCATACCCTTAGTGGGATTCTAACCGGGGCTGTATGGCATGTCAGGCAAGAGCCTTAGCCATTAAGCCAGCCAGGTTCTCTTATTGCATCAGCTGAGCATGCAGCTCTTATTGCATACATACATACATACAAGTAGTAAGATTTGTTTTACAGTAATGATAGTTAACCTTAATTGTAGATTTTTCTTGATTACAAGTGGTTATTCAGTTGTTTTATATGTCTTTTACCTGTTGATAAAAAGGTAGGTTGGAAATGTTTTCATAATTTAATAGAAGACTATTCGGTCCACATGCTTAGGCTACAAAAATATGTTATATGTAAAGCAAAGTATATCTGTACAGTTGGAAAAATGAATTTGGATTATCAAGATCCACCTCTGGTCTGTCTTAAGTGAACAGTAGCCATCACCTCACTTTTTTAGGTTATTGTTGAGTAGTACAACTTATTTTGTCATCTGTTGTATTTTGCTCTCTTCACCGATATTTAAAATAATTATATTTTTATGGAATCTTCCATCAACCGTAATTCATTCAGAATTTTAACTTTCTTGACACCCAATCTTATACCAGCACTTTATTGTGGTTTCAGAAATCAGATTTATTCTATCAATACCATTTGCACAGCCAGCTGTTTGTTTTAAATCTTATAGGCTTTTGAGAGCAAAATAAAGTAATAAAGTATGTCTTGAGCAGCAGCTGTGTTTGAATTGAGTTCCAGCCAGACTATTTTATTTTATTGAAGGCATTGTAAAATGTCATGATCTTTCCTTCTGTGAAGTTCCGGGATTCCCTTATAAAGATAAAACTTGTCTTCTATGAAATTCTTATTTACTTTATAATACGGGTAGTATTCTCTTTTCATGCCATTGCTATTTGTGTTTTCAGAATACATTACATTTTAACTTTACTAAATATCTCCTAATATCCCGCTGCCACTCTCTTTGAATTCATATATTCAGGCTGAAAGATTCAAGGCTTTATTTAAAACTTAGTAAACTTAATACATTAGCATGTATTTCACAGGCTGGGAAATGAATTTATTTGAATTTACTAGAAGTAAATGCTTCTTGTTAAGCTATTACCGAGTGTATCCTTTGTCCAATGTAAACTCTGAGCACATATTTAGAGTTGAACCTCTTCAGCTTTGATACAATATTTTCACAAATAAATAATGTGGCAATATGGTTACATGCATTAACATTTGAAGCGTCAATAGTCTTTTGGATGGGGAGCAAGATTGATGTTGAAAATATAATTGTACATTTTGTATTTGTAAATTGGGAGAAAGTTGGAAAACAGTAAGTTTATGAGGGCGCTCTCAAATCAGGAGAAAAACGTAAGGTATTCCTCCTTGATTTAATAGTGCCTTCAAATTTTATGGTGTTTTCTTTCTTTCTTGCAATTTAGTTTTTGCTTGCAATCGCCTCTCACTGCACTGTCCTTTGAGATATTACTTCAAAATATTATAGCTCCTGTTACCAACAAAGTCCAAGACAAACATAACTTCACTGCTAGGTCAGAAACAGCTGATGGAAACCAGCTTTTCTTCACAAAGGACTGACTATTTTGTGCTTATATAAGATGAATTAAGACCTGGACAGCAAAATGTCCAGCCTGAAGGGTGGAAGCTGCAGAGGGAAAAGTCCCTCCAAAATAAAAATGAAAAACATTAAGGAATTTAGAGAAATGAGTCCTAGTTTAAATGCACATTTAATTCTTCCTGTATACGAGATCTGGTTTGGGTAAAGGGATTTAATCCAGGATTTCAAGATTTAACTATCTAGACAGATGCTCCAAACATCATTGCTATGACTTACCATACAAAGCCCCAGGCAGGACTAAAAATTGTATCCTCTTTAACTAAATTACTAATGGAATTATCCAGCACTTTCCTTCTACAAGTAGCGTACTATAAGTCTCCCTAAAATTTAGCATCAGACCAGTGACATAAATCATCTGTTTCATCCACGGAAGTTCTAAATCAAGAATTGAATATAACTTTCAGCAACTCAAGGTCACAACATTTCTTGTCATTGTTATCACTGTGTTGATTCTTACAATAAGGTTACTCTGTGCACAGCCCATTTAATCAAACACATTTAACTAAACTGCTATACATTAACCCAGCTATAATTAAAATGCTATGTCTACGCTAAGTGACATCCCTTCAGAGAGTCCAAGTCAAGAAGCCAATACCACAAGAAGTTATTCATTTTCATTCTTAAATTTTATAACAAAATCTCAAAAGCCGGAGTGAAATTCTCTTTACCCTCATTCCCCTTTACCAAAGAAGCTGAGTATTTTCAAATTTCTTTCTCAGTCACTCCTCCCTTCTAAGGCTAAGCTGGTATTTATTAAATTGCTTCTTGGAGGCCATTTCTTTACTCCTGTATACTATTATTTTAATAATTCATAATGCATGACTTCATGGCACATGAGGGATGTGCTATCTCATATAAGCTGGCATATTGCAGAGTATGGATGTGCACAATTATTCTCTTTGCTGAAAGAATCTAAGCCAAAGATTCTTTGGGGAACAGATATGTTGGACAGTACATCAAACCACTCGATGGGAGACTTGACATACGGCTGGTTTGATTTGTTCTGTCAACATAAAATAGAGACTATGGAACTATTTCTGAAGGATTGCAAAATTATGTTGCAGAGGATTCCAGTTATTGCAATACTTCAGAATGATTAAGCAAACAAGACAAACCAGGAAGAAAACTTTTTAACTCTGTATAAGCTATTTCAGCTTTGCTTTTTGTAGTAGTTTTATTAAAATTACCATTAAAAAGACAACTAATACAAACTAAAAAAATAAAAGAATTAAAAAATAGGTGCAGAAAAGAAGAAAATAGAAGAAAAAAACAATAAAGAAAAAGAAAAGAAGTATACAAGGAAATAATCTTCCCTTTCAGCACAAGTTTAAACAATTTTAATAATAGTTCCTTCTCTTAAAAGAGAACAAAGGACCTCTTCTTCCCATAAGTCATCTATAAACAAATCTTGAAAGCCTTGCTAATTCAGTCTTGAGCAACTTAAAATGCTTCAAGATTTTGGATAAGCACCCAAGGTAATATGGAGGGCAAAGCATGCATATTATCTACATGCCCAACCCACTGACATAAAGAAGAGCAAAAACCACCACTGAGAAAGCCATATTCCTGATACCTACCCACTTTCTTTTTTCTTTTTTTTTGAATAAAATTTTTATTGGTTTTTAAAAATATACATAGGAAAAAGGAATAGGGTATATAGAAAATTTTGGTGGTTTCATGACGGTAATGGTGTCCCCCCCCAAACCTCGCAGGTTGCAATTTTAAAAATGTTTTAAGGATACAAAATTATAATTTTAAAAATAGTGTAAAGGATAAGCAAAAACAGATTTTCACATTATGTCAGTCATATGTTCAATCATTTCTTTCTTTGCCATTTCTCTGTATCAACAATTATGATAATGGTTCCACTGAGCTTCATTTTTGTGATCTAAGTCTTTTCGATATCATTTCCTCCCCCTTCCCATCTCCAGGCGGGGCCATGGCTCCTTTTGTCTTCTCTCTGGCTCCACTATCTCTGTCCTCTAGGAGGGAGGAGTGCTTATTCAAAAAGGCTTCCGCCTCAATTATTGTTTTAATTTTAATCTTATCTCCCTCCCAGAAGATCAGCATTCCATCTGGCAACAACCATCTGAACCAAATCCCTTTATTATATAACTTCTTAGACAGGAAGGAAAATTTCCTTCTTGTTTCTCTTATTTTTTTCGGTATTTGTTTCAAAATAACTACTTCTTTGTCATGATATCTCAGTGCCCCCCCCCCCTGTTTCCTCAGCACCTCGTCCCTCGTGGATCTCCTGAAAATTTTTACATGAACCTCTCTTGGAAAATTATGAATTCTAGCATATGTTGAGTTGATTCTATATGCCAAATCTATATCCCACCAAATTTGGTCTTTTTCTCTTTTAAGATATTCTGCTAATATTATACTCATAACATCTTTAATATCTTCATTTTCTACTTCCGGTATATTCTGAAATCTAAGAAAAAAGGACATTCTTTCAAGTTCTGTTTTTAAGATATAGTTTTGTAACTCTAAATTTTGTTTTTGTAACTCCTTAACCTCCCCCCCCACCCCAGTCGTCTCCTCTTCCAACAACTCAATCCTTTCTTTATTTTCTGTTGTACTCTGCTTAACATCTTTAAGCTCTGCTCTGGAATCTGCCATTTCCTTCCGGATATCATTTATACTCTTCAAAAGTTCCTGGAACATTTGAGTAACCGATAGTTCTTGTGAAGCCTCTGCAGTTGTTTCTTTCTGTAGTAAGGTGGTAATTTTCGATTGTTGAGTTGCCGGGCTGGAGCCGGCTGAAGGGGGTGCAGATGCAGATTTCCCCGTTGGCGGCTTTCTGGGACCCATTGTTTCAGTTCAAAAGCAATAAATAAAAATGGCGTCAAAAGAGCAAGCAGCTGGGAGGGCTCGGGATGTCAGGAGAAATCCAAATTCGTTAGTCCAAGTTACAGAGAAGAAAATAAAATATTGTAATCCACATTAATGGAATCCACATACAGGAGAGGTGCAGAGAGCTCCCGGGGGGGGGGACACAAAGACATCAAAGACTCTTCTCAGACGGTTGCCCGGGCTGTTTCCACTGGCGCCAGAAAGTTTTGATAAGAGAACAAAGAAAAGCCATTTTTCGCCCTTCCCCGGGTAGGAAAGTGAAAGTTACAATTTGTTTTTCAGAAATTATCCCACGGTAAATTGTTGCTGTTGTAAAGCCATTCCCTCAAGGTAGTTGATTCAAATGGCAAAGTTAATTAATCCTTGTTCTCTCCCCATCGGAGAGCTCGTTTAAGTGCCGCTTCTTCTGAGAGGGGGTTTAAGAAAAAAAACCCTCTCCCTCTATTTTCCATTTGAGTTGATTAAACAAAACTCATGTTTCTGTCATTTATCCTCTATCAACAAACCGGGAACTTGGGAGAGCCCTCCATCGCTGGCATTCCAACCACGCGTTCAATTTAAAATGTTTCCTCCGGAATCCATCAGGCGAAGAGGCAGGGTTTGCCCCCCCTTTATGCCTTCCCGGCTCCTTGGGCGAGGCTGGAAATATGTCCCCAGCTGCCGCTAGGCTGGGGGCTTCCAACAAGCTGCCCATTTCGGCAAAGAATCCCTCCAGGACTCTTTGTGCCCCCAAAGGAACCCACCAGAAAGGCAAGCGGCGGACAGACACGTCCGTCACCATCAAAAACCGGAAGCGAAGTCCCTACCCACTTTCTTATAAAAGTAGGGAACACTCAAAGATCTGCCTCCAAAAGACTTGTAACAGTGAGAGAGATTATTATGCAGCTTTGCAATAACATACACTCATTTTAGAGTCAATAAAATTCAAGATTTTAAAAAAACTGGATGTAAGTATATGTTATACCTGTCTAGAATACGGTAGGAGAATAACCCAATGAACTATATATGAAATGTGTTATGAATAATTTATGTAACAGAGCTTACAGAAAATTTTATAGCTTATTTCATCCAGATGCTCCTTTACCGCTGATCTCCTTGTAGCATGGTTTTATTCTTGTTAAATCAGATTGGTGCGTAATTGTTTTCTTGGACAGAGAAAATTCTTCAAGTCAAGATAGATTTAATGCACCATCCCATCTCTGAAATAAATACTGTACAAAAAACATTTTTCTGCTCTCGATGATCACTGGGCTGGAAGCTTCAGAAATTAAAAAGGTCAGGAACATATTTTAATTCCAGGGATTCAATAAAAAAAATTATTGGAGGTATGAAAATGTTTTCAGTTATTTGAATCTGAGCATTGTGTGTTCTCACATCACAACATTAACTTACAGGTAATCCTTGACTTACAACCACAATTGGGACCAGATTTTTTGTTGCTAAGCAAGACAGTTGTTAAGTGATTTTATGACCTTTTCCGCTATCGTTGCTAAGCAAATCATTGCAGTTGTCAAGTGACCATGCTGTCATTAAAAGAATTGACTTTGCTTGTCAGAAACTGGCTTGGAAAGTTGCAAATGGTGATCACACGATCCTGGGACAGTGCAAAAATACATGCCAGTTGCCAAGCACCCAAATTTTGTACATGTGACCATGAGGATGCTGCAATGGTCATAAGTGGGAAGACCAATTGCAAGTCACTTTTTTCAGGGCTGATATAATTTTGAATGATTGCTAAAGGAATTGTTGTAAGTTGAGGACTGTCCATATGTGACCCTATGTCAAATATATATTGTAAAAGAGGCAGGTTCCCAGTAATCATAACCTGCCCTTATTCAGGTATATTTTTATAAATTTCACAAACGCTGTAACCCTGGCCAATTTCCTTGGAGGAGCATCCATTAAATTTAGTGGAGCATATAAAAATACATAGAATTGCTTTATTATGCATCTCAACCATGTTTGAAATACTAGGATTAGGCCTAATATTTTTAGATGATTTCATGCATTTCTTTTTCTTCTTGTTTCTGTGTTCTCTCTCTCTCTCTCTCTCTCTCTCTCTCCACACACACATATACCCATACATATAATAGTCATCTTCAGCAATTAATCCCTTAGAAAATTATTTAATGTATGCATTTCCAGAATAACAGTTAGGTTTGCATCAAGCATTGTGCAGTTATTATAATATTTTTCTGGACCAAAAAGTTATGACGATTTTCTTTTATTAACAGTCGCAGTGCATTGTGCATTTATTCATAAGCAAGAATAAGAAGAATTTCTTATGCATAAATGTTGTTTGCACTGAATGTATTTAATGAGAAGCATTTCCCTCTGCACTCGGTGACATTCAGTAAATGATCCAGCAGCAGGCTTTTAAACTAATTAGTTAATTAGATAGATTCTATAAGTACTTTCAAATGTAGCAATTATTACTTTTTTTGTTCTCTCCTGCTTGGATAGAGATAGTACTTAACCCCAAGTAATGTACTAAAGTTTTATTCTACATAACACAAAATATAGAAATACTCATAAATGGCACGACCGAGATCCTTAAAACAGAGAACATGCAGATTGATTTGCATGGAAGCCCCTGTGCTTACAATCATATATACATAAGTAGATCTGTTTTGTACAAGCAGATGTCCATAAGAAGCTGCAATCAGATGTGCAGCTTCACTGGGACATGATTTATTGGGAATACAGATAGACCTCGCCTTACAACATTTCATGACCGTTCATTTTATTTATTTTTAATTTATTTTATTAGATTTATACCCCGTCCTTCTCCAAGAGGACCCAGGGCGGCGCACAGGAATTTAAAAGATACATACAAAAATCAAATAGAAAATTAAAAAACTTATTAAATACCCATCCTGCGCTAAAAACCAAATTAAAATCCCCAAAAATTAAAACTATCTAAAATAGTCACAGCGGAGGTTACGCTAGGCCGGCTTGATGAAAGAAATGTGTCTTTAGACACTGGCGGAAGAGGCGGAGGTCTGAGATGGTGCGAAGTTCAGGGGGTAGGTTGTTCCAAAGGGCAGGGCCCGCCACAGAGAAGGCCCTTCCCCTGGGTGTCGCCAGTCGGCATTGTCCAGCCAACGGCACCCTGAGAAGGCCCTCCCTGTGGGAGCGGATCGGTCGAAGGGATGTATGGGGCAGGAGACGGTCTCGCATATAACTAGGTCCCGAGCCATGGAGCGCTTTGAAGATGGTTGTCAAAACCTTGAAGCGCACTTGAAAGGCCACAGGAAGCCAGTGCAGCTCGCGCAGGATCGGTGTTATATGGGAGTGTCTAGGAGCTCCCGTAATCGCCCGTGCGGCTGCATTCTGAACTAGCTGTAGCTTTCGAGTGCACCTCAAGGGAAGCCCCATGTAGAGAGCATTACAGTAGTCGAGTCAGGACGTCACGAGTGCTTGAGTGACTGTGTGAAGGGCAGCCCGGTCCAGTAAGGGGCGCAATTGGCGCATCAGGCGTACCTGATGAAACGCCCCCCTGGCCACGGCCACCACATGGTCCTCCATGGACAGCCGGGAATCCAGAAGGACACCCAAATTGCGCGCCCTCTCCACGGGGCCGGTGTTTCGCCCCCAATGGCCAGAGTTGGAGTAATCTGGCTGAACCGGGGTGCCGGAAACCACAGCCACTCAGTCTTGGATGGGTTCAGCTTCAGTTTGTTACTACCCATCCAGATCCGTACGGCCTCAAAACACCAGGACAACACCTCGGCGGCATCGTTGGGGTGGTCTGGGGTGGATATATACAGCTGAGTATCATCAGCGTACAGATGATATCCCACCCGAAAACCACGGATGATCTTGACCAGCAGCTTCATATATGTGTTGAATAGGAGGGGCGAGAGGACCGACCCCTGAGGAACCCCGCATAGGAGGGGTCTCGAGGCCGACCTCTGCCCCCCTGCCAACACATATTGCGACCGACCAGAGAGGTAGGACGAGAACCACCGTAAAACGGTGCCTCCCAGCCCCAACCCCCCCAGTCGGTGCAATAGGATACCATGGTCGATGGTATCAAAAGCCGCTGAGAGGTCTAACAGGACTAGGATAGAAGAATATCCTCTATTTGAATTTGAATTTGAATTTATTTATATTTATATCCCGCCCTTCTCCACAGAGGACCCAGGGCGGCGCACAGGAAATTTAAAAACATACAAAAATACAAAAATAAATACATAATTTAAAATATATATTAAACTATCCTAATCCTATGCTAAAAACCCAATTATTAAAATACCCAATTTAAAACTTTCTAAAAGTCCGCGTGGGAGGTTAGGCTAGGCCGGCTTGTTGGAAAAGGTATGTCTTTAGACATTGGCGGAAGAGGCGGAGGTCGGTGATGGTGCGTAATTCAGGGGGTAGGTCGTTCCAAAGGGCTGGGCCTGCCACAGAGAAGGCTCTTCCCCTGGGTGTCGCCAGTCGGCATTGTCCAGCCGACGGCACCCTGAGAAGGCCCTCTCTGTGGGAGCGTATCGGTCTAAGGGATGTATGGGGCAGGAGGCGGTCTCGCATATAACTAGGCCCCAAGCCATGGAGCGCTTTAAAGATGGTCGTCAGAATCTTGAAGCGCACCCGAAAGGCCACAGGAAGCCAGTGCAGCTCGCGCAGGATCGGTGTTATGTGGGAGCATCTGGTGGCTCCCATAATCATCCGCGCGGCTGCATTTTGGACTAGCTGTAGCTTTCGAGTGCACCTCAAGGGAACCCCCATGTAGAGAGCATTACAGTAGTCCAGGAGGACACCCAAATTGCGCGCCCTCTCCACGGGGGCCAGTGTTTCGCCCCCAATGGCAGAGTTGGAGTAATCTGGCTGAACCGGGGTGCCGGAAACCACAGCCACTCAGTCTTGGCAGGGTTGAGCTTGAGTTTGTTACCACCCATCCAGATCCATACGGCCTCCAAACACCGGGACAGCACTTCGGCGGCATCGTTGGGGTGGTCTGGGGTGGATATGTACAGCTGAGTGTCGTCAGCGTACAGATGGTACTCCACCCCAAAACCACGGATGATCTCACCCAGCGGCTTCATATATGTGTTAAACAGGAGGGGCGAGAAGACCGACCCCTGAGGAACCCCACATAAGAGGGGTCTCGAGGTCGACCTCTGCCCTCCCGTCAAAACACATTGCGACCGACCAGAGAGGTAGGACGAGAACCACCCCAAAACGGTGCCTCCCAGCCCCAACCCCCCCCAGTCGGTGCAATAGGATACCATGGTCGATGGTATCAAAAGCCGCCGAGAGGTCTAATAGGACTAGGATAGAGGAATAACCTCTATCCCGCGCCCTCCAGAGATCATCAACCAACGCGACCAATGCCATCTCGGTGCTGTGACCGGGTCGGAAGCCGGACTGGTGCGGGTCTACATAATCAACTTCCTCCAGGTGTCGTGGAAACTGTTGGGCTACCACACTCTCAACAACCTTCACCAAAAAGTGAAAGTTGGAGACCGGACGATAGTTCTCCAACAATGCTGGGTCCAGGGATGGATTCTTGAGGAGGGGCCTCACTACCACCTCTTTCAAGACGGCAGGTAAGGACCCCTCACTCAAAGATGCGTTGACAATGCCCTGGAGCCAGCCTCGTGTCGTCTCCCAGGATGCCAGTACAAGCCAGGAGGGACACGGGTCCAATAAACATGTGGTCGCCCTAAGTTTCCTTGACAACCTGTCCATATCCTCGGTGGTAACAAAATCAAACTCCTCCCAAGAAGGAACCTCAAGACTAGTCTTGAACAGTCCCACCGGACTACTGTCAATGGAGGGTAGCTCATGCCAGAGTCGAAGAAAAAGAACTTGAAAAAATAATGAAATATCATGACCTGGCCATCGAAACTACATTGCTATGGATGAAGCATGTACCAGTGATACCCATTGTCATCGGAGCACGGCACCATGTCCAAGAATTTTACAAGATACATCAACAAATTGCAGCTTCCTACAATAACACCAGCAGAACTGCAAAATGCTGTTCTACTTGGAACATCATATATGTTAAGAAGATACTTGGTTGATACCTAGGATGCTGGCAGCAAACCGTATCAACCATTAGCACCAGTCAATGGTATTTGTAATGCATTTTTAAATGTTCACTTGGCTGAGTTTCATGTTTAATGAATAAAGTAAATAAATAGTAGTAGTAGTACTAGTAGTAACCTATTATTAGTAACCTATTGCTTATTAGTAACCTATGTCTATCACTAAGTGTTGTATCTTATGATTCTTGATGAATGTATTCTATTTTATTTTTCTTTATGTACACTGAGAGTATACGCACCAAAGACAAATTACTTGTTTTTCCAATCACACTTGGCCAATAAAGAATTGTGTTCTGTTCTGTTCTATTCCATTCCATTCGATCACCTTTTGATGACAAGCAAGGTCAATGGGGAAACCAGATTGACTTAGCAACCATGCTATTAACTTAACAGCCGCAGTGGTTCACTTAGCAACTGTGCCAAGAAAGGTCATAAAATGGGGCAAAACTCACTTAATGTCTCACTTAACAACAGAAATGTTGGGCTCAATTGTGGTTGTAAGTCGAGGACTATTTGTACTAGAGTACTGTACACTTCTTAATGAGGATCCCGCTGGAAACTGCCCCACCTTAGAGAATCTGTGGTGAATCTAGAGGAGCATGGAGATGGTATCTTCCGTCTTCCTTCTTTTATTGCCCTGGATGGAACAAGCACTCTAAACAATTAATTTCTTCTATCTCCACTTCTTCAAATCCTGCAGCACCATCTCCATTCTCAAAAATGAACAGGATCAACAATCTTATTCTATGTTTTCATCTTCTAAACAAACGAGAGCAATCTGCTTCAACCGATCTAACTGTTATTTGGGATCATTTTCCTCCTACTTTAAACCCAAAGTCACAACTAGAAATTATTATTTTCAGCAGAAAACCTTCAGGCTGTTATCTTTTAATACATTTTAAATCTGGATAAGGATTTCCATTTAAATAATCCAAATTACTTTAGCTTCATTCTGTTGTACTTCCATGTGAAATACAGATTATAAAGATATATATAGAAATGGTTCCTAAAGAACAAAGTTTTCATTTAAAAAATTATTAAATAAAAAAAATAAAATGCAAACCAATATAAAGGGAAAAAGGGAAAGGGAATAAAAGGGTAAAGTTAAAAAGTGACAAAGCAATATATAAAACAAATAAAAAATCCCCAACTTTTCCCAGTACGAAGAAAAGAATACAATCATGCTCTAAATTTAATTAAATGACAATAATACTTAAAAACTCTTTAAAAACTAATAATGTTAAAAAACCTAATATTCATATTATGTTCTTAATTCAACTTTAGTTTAATGCATAATAACTTATCAACTATCATTACATCATAACCACATAAATAAAAATCCACAATATTTCTCTAATCAAATCCGATCTAATTCTCAAAATCTTCATTTTTCTCCTTTTCTTTTAGGACATCTAACAGTGGTTTCCAAGCCACAAGAAATTTAATTAAGTTATTGTCTCTAATCAAAGGTGAAGAACAAAGCTTTTGAAGGTTGAGGTGTTCTCTGTGTGAGAGTGTTCACGGAAACTGGAATCTGATCTGATCTGAACAATGATTAGTGAAGCAGGTATTGTAACAGAAAGGTGGATGGTTTACAGGAAATACACATGAGATTAGCATCCAGATAATTACATCAGGAAACAGTTAAGGAGCATATAATCTGTTTGTTTGTGCCTAGAAAGAAAAGGAGGAGGAAGTGATCATTGCAAATTCTTAGAGAAAGAGCAGGCAAAGTTGTAGACAAAGAGGAGACACAGAATAATTTTTAAACTCTGGACATGAGATTATCCCCTTATGTTGATTAGATATTGAAGAGTCAGTGCCAATGGTTCAATTTCCTCCAACAAAAGCAAGGTTTTAGCCATTTGTGAGACTGCATGTTGTCTCTTCCCTATTTACTATACATCTGATAGATACTATTACTATGAAGGAGTTCTCCTACCTCCATACTTCTTGGTATGTTCAGAGATGACTCCTACCTGCGATAAGACACATTTCAATAATAAAATTATCTTCTTGCATGAGGGAGACTTCCTTCCTCATTTATTGAAGTGGGTGTCAGTTCAGTAGTGGGCATGAGCATCCTGCCTTCATTATGCTTTCAGTGTCGATGTGGAGTAGGACAACTCGCATAACTTCTCACATCTCAACACATCTTATTCTGAATCCAACTACTGTTCCAATCTCTGGTTATTGTGGAATGTCTTCTTCTGCTGATCTTCCTTTGTGTATATAGCTTATAGGGTATTATAGAGTATTCAAATACCCTAGGTGCAATCCAATATCTTCCATTTTCTTAAGCATTCAGAATACACACACACACAAAAGTCATATAGGAGCATTGAGCTTAAAAAAGTAGAATATAGAAAATTGACTTCTACTGACCCCATCCATGTAGCTCAGTGATGTTGAGAGAGGAGTATCTCTCGTGCTCTATATCAGTAATGGGGAATCTATGTACGCTGGTGCATAAACCAAAATACATTACATTTTGGTTGCTGCACCAACATCTCAACAATATTCATTTTTGTGCAGTTTGCAGAGGCTGTGGAAGAGCATTCTCGGAAGCTGCTTCAAGAATGGTGGCCTCATGCAACTGGAGTGGCCCGGGATAGACCACAGGGGCTGGTCAACAGAAAGTTTGAAAGTAAGCGGCGTGCAGCAGATTCTGGAGAGCACTGGGCTGCGGGAACAATCGTGCTGCTGTGGGGAACAGTGCAAGATGGCTTTTTTGAGTTGCTGCATTTGCATTAGACCAGAAATTGAGGTTGAGGCTTCTATTTTAGGCCCAACCTGGGTGTTTCCACTGATGTCCTAAAAGTGGGGAAGATTGAGAAATGTTCCTCTTTTGTTTGGTGTGTGTGTGTGTGTGTGTGTGTGTGTGTGTGTGTGTGTGTGTGAGGGAGAGAGAGAGAGAGAGAGAGAAACCCCAGCAGAGTCTACTTAGGCATTTTTTGAATTTTGGATATGCTAAGCCCAAAATTCATCCCCATCACTACCTTCATACTAGAATAGAATAAGCAATATGACAGCTAAGGTTCACAGTAACTTTTTTGTAGTCCGCTAATTTTTCTGTTTCCTCCCCTAGCATTTAGACATTTAAAAAGTAATCAGAAGCTGGCATGCTGAAAAGCAAAACCCCAACTTTATTTACCAAAGAACCCCTTTAAAACAACTATTGCAAATTACAAGGGATGAATGCATATAGAACTAAGTTGAAATAAGCAAAATATACTTTAGCTTGCATGATGAGTGAATCCAGCAATTAACTCCTCCGAATGCTCCTTTTTAGTTATGAGGAAGACATTGCAAAACAAGAAAACATAAAAGCAGAGATGTATAATATTTGCATATGTTAATGTATACCCAAAAGTTTTAATTCAATAATATTAATTACAATTTCAACTAAAAAAACCCGAGTCTCACTATAACACAGAAATGCCAACTGTGCCTGGGCGGTTCGAAGACCTTTCCCTTTGCTTGGTTCTTATCTTTTAAACAAGAGAAGAATCAGAGAGTTCTTCAAGTTTTTGTTATAAACTTTTAGTTGATATATTCCTTTGCCCTCCCCCCCAAAAAATAATCAACGAAATAATAATTATTTTCTCAAACTATAGCTTCTCTGCATTTGACAGAATTAAACTTACTTACTTTACCAGATTCATTGCAAGTCACGATCATTGTTCCTTACCCTGAGATTAATGTACTTAATTTGTGCTCAGAATAAGACGATGGCTATAGAATGAGAATGCTTTTTTTTTTCTGGCTGAGAGTAGATTTTTACCTGTAAAGAGGTATGCTGTCCCAAGTCACCAGTGAGCTTCCATAGCTGAGAGTGAATTTAAACTTGGCTCTTCCAAATAATAAGGATTTCAACACTAAATCACTCTGGGTCTCATAATGTTAATATAATGAGTTTGTAGTCATGTACTCCATAATTTTCTTTTTGAACATAAAGAATTATAAATTGACAGCAGCATTTGGAGCTTCCTCAGAGTTGAATCCAAGATCTTTGAGAGTCCTATACAGCCTTCACACCTTAGATTTTGCATCTATGCGCCTCTGCTATAAAAATAATGGAGCTTACATGAAATATGGGTAAATTACTTCCAACCTTAAATTTTAGTTTCCAATTACTCTTCTAAACTTCATTTTCCATCTGCCTCTGCTTTCGAAACATTCATCAACATATTCACTACTTAACTACTAAATATACTCAACTAACAGATTGTGTGCAACAAAAAAAGGGTAAGAATTATCTTACCTGATTAGATCACAATTTCACAGATGTTCTTGTATTTCTTCTTGGCAGTATTGCAAAGGAATAATAAATCCCTATTATACAACTGCTATATATGCTGTTCCCTCATAACTTGGGTAATCTTTTAAAAATTGTGAATGCTGTTTTCTCAGAGTGTTTTGGAGATAGATATAAACAAACAAACACCTTATTTATTAGAAATAAATAGGCAGGCAAAAGGTGTGTGTACACCTTTTTTTTAAAAAAAAATCATTCTTAAAGGAACATTCCTTGCATTTCTGATGATTTTTCTTTCTCTGGCCAAACCAAACTGCTTATTAATAGTATTTCTCCATACAGTAATAGATATTACACAAATTCAGTTATTTCAAGTAGTTTCTTTTTATGAAGATTATCAGGAGTTGTGGTAGGATTATACAATACTAATGGTATAATACTAAGTTCAATTTCCAGGATCCATATCATTTAAAATAATAGAAATCTCACAAATATTATGAGATTGTAGCATTTCTACATAAGATTTCCAGGGGGGGGGGGGGTGTTATTGCCAACTTTTATATGGCTTCAATAGAGAACTTTGAAATCTTATTGTATAGTAAGAGACTTTGAACAATTTGTCAACCTGTGAGGAAGAGGCAAGACTCTTCTGTAGAGAAAATATATATAATCATATTTTAAGATGGTTAATTTCATATACCAAAGATATATGTTTTCATTTTAATATATGGCATACAATAGGATACTTGATCTATTTTCACAGGTGGTCAAAATTCTAAGTACAGGTTTATATATAACTAAGCGTATATGAAGAATAAGGAGAGCTTTTAATAGCCATCTATGTATAGTTGAGTTAGAAAGTCCTTCAATTTTGAAAATTAACTTTGCATGGATCTGGTTAACTTCAGTAGATAAGGAGGAAATAGTGAAAATTACTCAGTTGCACTGTGTTAGAATAAGGCAACCATGGGATAAATTCCTATTTAGCCATAGAAGATATTTGATTTTTGACATTTATCAGTGACTGGAAACCCCTTATTGACTGTTTCCATAAGAAAGAACATGATTTTGTGACTTATGGCTTGATGATTAGAAATAATAAGTTACAGAAAGGAGTTATGATGAAATTTTTCAGACAGAGGTTTGATTAGAATTTTATATATCACTGTCAAGAAGATCCTCACAAGCTGTATCTTTCTCCCTCTTTGTATATTATCTATCTATACCAGGCATGTCCAAAGTCCGGCCCGGGGGCCATTTGCGGCCCGGGGGTCGGTTTAATATGGCCCTCCAACAGCCCTCCCTGCTCTGTGTAAATGTGGCCCTCCCTTCCTCCCTCTGTCTCTGGGGCTGTGTGGCTGGGAGGGAGGTGGACGCGCGGCCCCAGAACATGTGCTTGGTGCCTGCGGGAGGTAGCCGCGATGGAGACGTGACCGGCTTCCCTGCCTGATGCCCCTGCCGGGCAACCTGCCGGGCGACAGCCTCGGTGGTGCTTAAGATGACGGTAGCCTTGGGTGCTCGCACAAGGTCGCCCGGCAGGTCGCCCGGCAGGGGCGTCAGGCAGGGAAGCCGGTCGCGTCTCCATCGCGGCTCCCTCGGCGGGCACCACGGCTTACGTTCTGGGGCCGCACGTTCACCTCCCTCCCAGCCACGCAGCCCCAGAACGTGCAGCTCCCACCGCACAAGGTTGCCTGGCAGGGGCGTCAGGCAGGGAAGCCGGACGCGCGGCCTCAGAATGTAAGCCGTGGTGCCTGCCAGAGGGAGCCGCGATGGAGCCACGACCGGCTTCCCTGCCTGACGCCCCTGCCGGGCGACAGCCTCGGTGGTGCTTAAGGAGGAGGCGTCCGTAACCTCCAGCATACCGGCCCTTCTGCTGCTTCCCGGGGTGGGGGAGGGGAGGAGAGGGGAGAGAGGGAGTGACTGAAAGACACAGAGAGAGACAGAAGGGGAGGGAGGGAAAGACAGAGAGACAGACAGAGACAGAGAGAAAGAGAGGGAGGGAGAGAGATGGAGAGAGACACAGATAGAGAATGACACAGGGAAGGATTGAATCGGAGACGGATGGGGAAAGAGGGAGAGACAGACATACAGAGAGAGGGAGGGAGGGAGAGAATCAGAGAGAGTGACACACACAGAGACAGGGAGAGACAGAGAGAGAGAGGGAGAGACAGATAGAGACTGATTAAGTGAGTGAGAGACAGACAGACAGACACACAGAGTGACAGAGAGAAAGAGAGAAAGAGAAAGAGAGAAAGAGAAAGAAAGAGAAAGAAAGGGAGAGAGAGAAAGAGACAGAAAGAGAGACAGAAAGAAAGAGAAAAAGAGAGAGAAAGGAAGAGAAAGAGAGAAAAAGGGAAAGAAAGAAAGAGCGAGAGAGAGAGACAGAAAGAAAGAGAGACAGAAAGAGAAAGAGAGAGAGAAAGAAAGAGAGAAAGAGAGAGAAATGGAGAGAGAGAGAGGAAGAAAGAGAGAGAAAGAGAGAGAGAGTGAGAAAGAAAGGGAGACAGAAAGAAAGAGAAAAAGAGAGAGAGAAAGAAAGAGAGAGAGAGAAATGGAGAGAGAGAGGAAGAAAGAGAGAGAGAGAAAGAAAGAGAGACAGAAAGAAAGAGAAAAAGAGAGAGAGAGAAAGAAAGAGAGAAAGAGCGAGAGAAATGGAGAGAGAGAGAGGAAGAAAGAGAGAAAGAGGTAGGTAAGTTTTTTTAAATTTTATTTTCAATACATTGTGAAAACTCAACTGTCAGTTGATCTTAATGTTATGAAATGAAAAGTATGTCATTTGCAATTAACTTGGCATAAAATAATTTATTTGCATTTAATTGTAATGGTTCAAAGAATGTTCGGAAAAATGTTCGGCCCTCCACCATGTTCACTTCATCCAATCTGGCCCTCTTTGAAAAAAGTTTGGACACCACTGATCTATATCTATATCTATATCTATATCTATATCTATATCTATATCTATATCTATCTATCTATCTATCTATCTATCTATCTATCTATCTATCTATCTATCTATCTATCTATCTATCTATCTATCTATCTATCTATCTATCTATCTATCTATCTATGTGCCTGCCTGCCTGCCTGCCTGCCTGCCTGCCTGCCTGCCTGCCTGCCTATCTAGCTAGCTAGCTAGCTAGCTAGCTAGCTAGCTATTTTTCTGTTCCTTTTTCTTTTGTCTATCTTTTCTGTTTTTTCCACATTTGCTTCATTTTTTCTTTTCCTTTGAATGCATTTCTTATTTAAAGTATTTAATAAAAAACTATTTTTAAAAAGGAAGATATTTTATGGCACCGCTCAGTAGAATTCACAACAAGGGATAATGCACAATTAAAATATAAAAATAACAACACACTAAAACGCTAGCATAAGTTAGCATATATTACTAAATTAGAGAAAAGAACCTTTGCTTGGTAGCAAGAGACTGATCGTATTGGAACTGATGGGCCTTTAGGGAAGGAATTCCTTGAAGCGGTATTACTGAAAAGGCTCCCTTTGTGACAGCTACCCATTTGATCACAGATGGTAGGGCTACGTCTACCAGGAGAAAATTCTGCAAAAATGCTTGAATATCTCAGGTTGCTCTGACTCATAAACTGAACAGGATTTAAATATAAATATCATCCTGTGAATTCTGCTCAGATATAAACTAACTGGGATGCATACAGCCTGTTGATTCAGTTTGAATAAAATGAAGACTTTAAATTGCTCCCAGACATAAATCTCCTTCAATTTAAAACTCTAATCATAACATTTCTCTAACATAAAAACCATCAGAATAATACATTTTGTCCAGAATTTGGATTACTATTCTCAGGCTATCCATGGTAGGACTGGCATATAATCTCAGACCAATAAATACTATTTCCATGGAACTAACATAGAACTATGAAACTGATTCTTAGGTAGTGCAAATTCTATCCAGAATTCTTTTATATGTAGTCCTCAACTCACAACTGTTCATTTAGTGACTCTTCAAAGCCCTTCGCACAGTCACCCATGCCCTCGTGACATCCCGACTGGACTATTGCAACTCTCTCTACATGGGGCTCCCCTTGAGGTGCACCCGGAGGCTTCAGTTAGTTCAGAATGCGGCCGCGCGAGCAATTATGGGCACCTCCAGGTTTGCCCATGTTACACCGCTCCTGCGCGAGCTGCACTGGCTACCTGTCGTCTTCCGGGTGCGCTTCAAGGTGTTAGTTATCATCTTCAAAGCGCTCCATGGCTCGGGACCTAGCTATCTGCGAGATCGGATCCTGCCCCACACATCCTCACGACCGATTCGCTCCCACAGAGAGGGGCTTCTCCGGGTGCCGTCCACTAGACTTTGTCAGCGGGCGACGCCCAGGGGAAGGGCGCTCTCTGTGGCGGGCCCGGCCCTCTGGAACGACCTTCCCCCTGATATTAGAACGACCACCGACCTCCGCTCCTTCCGGGTAAAATTGAAGACCCATCTCTTTCGACTGGCCGGCCTTGAATAGTTCTCTCTGTCTTTTAATTACAAATTTTAATGGGTTTTAATTATATATTTTTAGCATAGGTAGATTTATTTAATTTTATTCTAAGTAATGTTTGTATTTTGTATATTGTTTTTAATTATGCCTGTGCACCGCCCCGGGTCCCTGTGGGGAGAGGGTGCGGTTAATAAATCTTAATTTGAAATTTTTGAATTTGAACAATGGCACTGAAAAAAAGTGACATATGAGCATTTTTCAGTTACCTTTGCAGCATCCCTATGTTGATGCGAACAAAATTCAGATGCTTGGCAACTGATTCAATCTTATGACCGTTGCAGCGTCTCAGAGTCATGTGATCACTTTTTGCAACTTTCGGACAAGCAAAGTCAATGGGAAGCCAGAGTCACTTATCAAACAGGTTACTCACTATCAATTGCAGTGGTTCATTTAAAATCTGTGGCAAGAAATGTCATAAAATGGGACAAAATTCACTTAACAAATTCTCACTTAACAAGATAAATTTTGGACTTGATTGTGATCATAAGTTGAGGACTAGCTGTATTACAGTCGATTGTATCTTATCTACACTATTACTGATATTAGTCTCTGGTTCAATATTCCAAGTAACCATTCAATATTCTAATTTAATCATTCATATTTGTTGAAAAACTAATTTATACATCAGCACTTACTTTTGAGTAAATGTTAAGTATAGAATAAACATCTCATGTGAACCTATGATGTTATTTCCTTCAAACCAGAAGTAAGTATTGATAGACCACCAATCCTCCATAGATTTTCATGCTCAGTTGTTGAAAATGTGATAATTTTTGGCACTGTAGTTTCTACTTTGTGGTCCTCTTAATGAAGTGCAAAACAAAAACATAAGGATATTGTACTTTTTAAAAGATCCAATATCTCTGAAAAAACGGGACTCCAAAATTTGACTCAACTTCTTCCTTAACATAAAAAAAAGTGATAATCCAAATCAAAGCATAAAGTGTAATATTCTGCCAAAGGGGGGAAATAGTCTTAAATAATACCAAGATTCACAAATTTATCATTTATAAATGTTCACATTTATAGGCTATGAGAATATTTATTGGTTTAAAGTTTGCTCCAGATATTTAATTTGCATACTTAATGAATAAGTATCATGAATTGTCTTAAGATGACAATTATGTCTTAAGGTTTTTTTTTCATGTTTTGAGTTATTGTCATCTCATAGCAGCAACTATCATCTGTCTAATGAAGGCGTCTCTTCTACTGAATGCTCTCAATTCATGCATCACATTAACAATAATTTGGTTTATTTTTTTTAAGAAGGATTCATGATCTCATACATTTCATCTTTAAAACCATAGGTTGTTTTGTATATGAATCTGTATATCTCACTAAACTAAAAACAAACGAACTAGTGACATAGTATGAGGCATGAACCAAGAGTCTAGGGTAATTGTGCAGGATTGTGCTGTATAGTTCTTCACTAACATAAATCAAGAGAATTCAAACGTTATTTCCTACCAGTATAGAGTATTACCTTCAACTATCATCTCCAAGAGTTAAGAAGTTGGAAGAGTCCTTGGTGCTCTCTGAGCTTGCTTGTTTTCTTGTAGACATTTCATTAACTAGGTACTCTAACTAGGTAACATCATCAGTGCTAGTAAGGAGTGGGGTTTGCTGTCAGTTTATATTCTACTGGCTTGCCCTGTCAGTGTTGGTGGAGGTGGTCTTGAAGAGATTATTTAGCTGGGCTGTTTACTGTTGACAACCAAAGAATCTCTAAGACCACCTTCACTAACACTGACAGGTCAACTCACCAGAATATAAACTGAGAGCACTCCTTACTACACTGATGATGTTATCTAGTTAGGTAATGAAGCATCTGCAAGAAAACAAACAAGCACAGATACTACCAAGAACCCTTCATTTCAACTCTGAGCTACAAATATTCTCCTTTATTTAGTTAAGAAGTTATTTAAAATAAAGCAGTGGTATTTTGTCCAGAAGTGGGAAAGTTGGTACTGCCATATTTCCTCAATATCTTTGTAAAGGTAAATATTGCATACATTTTCCAAATACCTCAGCATTAGCTGATTGTCAATTCCTTGTCACTCTTCATATTTGCACAATAGAAATATGTAAACTGAATTAAATTAATTCATTGATTGGCAGTGGCAAGCCCCATGAAGCCCAATGGATATGATTTGATTTGATTGCTTGATTTGTTTGCTACCCATCTTGCTTCTGGGTGGCTTACAAACCTTAAAAGAGAATAAAACTATGAGCAATAAATATTCTTAAGTTACATTCATAAATTACAATTAAAAATATGGGGAGGAAAGGATCAGGATGCATGGAGGGAGGAGGGGGAGGTCTTCCCTTAATCCATCTACCTTCTCAAGAGGGATACATCTCCATTGGGGTCCAAGCCAAGTGGCAGAGCCAGGTCTTCAGGCCCTTACGGAAGGCCAGGCAGATCTTGCCCTCCAGGGATAAGATCTTTCAGAGGCAAGAACTGTGGCAGAAAAGTTTCTTCTCCTGGGACTCCTCCAGCTGAAATTCCTTAACTGATGGGGTCCGCAGCATAAAATTCCTTAGCTGACAGGGTCTGCAACATCAGTGGGGCAGGCCAGCCCCACTGGGGTGAGAGATGGTTCCTCAGAAAGCATGGATTCATGCCATTCAGAGTACATAAGTTCTAAATGTACTAAAAGGCAACTCTACATTTCATTCAAGATTATTTTTCATCTACTTAAACTATATGATTAAGAAGCTGTTGTCGTCACTGCGTTATACTACCCAAATATCCTTAATTCTTCTGCGGAAAGGAAATGAATATTAATCTGCATCTATAATACATGAAGCCCCTTACATAATCTGTAAAATAAAGTAATTAGAGGTAGCTCATTTAAAGCTTACTTATAAATCTGCTGTAAAAAAACATCCAGTTGCATTTGAGCTAGGTTGGAACATTTACCCTAAACGTACATGACATTTATCTAGAGAAATATAAACATAGAAAGAAAGAGAGAAACATTAATCCATATGGCGTGAATGTATGGCAAATGTGAAATATGAAATGTAATGATTTCTTCTTATGTAATGTGGAAAAAGGGAGTAGAAGAAGATGTTTTCAATAGTATGTAACATTGCCCTCAGAACACTCGGGAACCTTCACTGGTGTCCTCTCCCATGAGCTCAGATAAAGAAACTCAATACCTTGCAATCTGTTCATGTTCAAGAACATACGCTGATGTTGAGGAATTGCCAGCCAAGTTGGAGGGAGAGGTCAAGGAAGAGCCTAACCTGAAGTCATTGTGCAGCTGCAAACTGCATAGGTTTGACCTCTCCCCTCCTCCCATACCCAACACAAGGCATCAAGCTTTATCTGGTTATTCCCAGGGGGAGGAAGAAACTCTTGTAAAATAAGTGTTAGACAATAAAGCGACTGACTATAATAATGCTATTTACCAATGGCTCTGGTTCCTTGCTCCCAACAGTCTTTTATGCAGGCTAGGAGCTCTGGGAATTCTAGTTCAAAATCTCTGGAGGACACCAGATTAGGAAAGACTGGTGTGTGTAGCCTTTGATGTGATTTTGTTCAAAATTTTGTTCGAAATTTCCACATAATAAAAACAAAACATTTCCAGTTCAATAGCTTGCGGAAGATGAAATAAAATATTATCTTGACCTCTGTAAGTTTCTTATTTTTTGAAGAACTTAAAGCACTTCCTTTAAGTGATGTCTAAGGAAGACGTCAAGATCACTTTCTCCTGTCCTCTTAAAAACATAGTTTTTTCCCATTGTATTACAGGCCTTTTCTGTAACATCAGTTTCTGTGTACTACCAAGTCCTTACATACATATATCAAATCCATGATTGTGAGAATAGTTTCAGACTCCAATTGCCTACACCCAGACATGTCCCATTAAACTCTTCTATCAGTGAAATCAGGACCAGCAAAGAGTTAAATTGTAAAGAGCTGCTAGTAAACGGTTAACTGCTACTGCTCTGATGTTTTGGTTTTGTTAGAAGGGTTTGACAGGTGGAAATTATCACTTCTTTGAAAGCTAGTTTAAATTTGCATGAATGAACTTGTACTTGCAATCAAGATCAAATTATTTTTAAACTTTGTTTTGGCCCTAAGCAGCATGATTGTAGAGAATTAACGGACTTAAAAACAAACAAACATGGCAGCAATTAGGGGCTGCTACTGCAGTGCTATGGGCTGCAAAAACTCATGAACTTTCTAATCTATCTTCTGACATATTGCTACAACTCTCCTTATGATAACTTTTAATGGCAAAACAGTGCATCATAGGGCAGTATATTTTGAACCAACATTAACTCAAATGGACTAATTTTCAGAAGGCTGGGATCCATTACTCCCAAAAGAATGAAATTTGGGAAGTTGTGGCTACTTCAGTGCTATTAGACAGTACTACAGTCACATGATCCATGCTTTCAATATTGCATGGCAGTTTCCCAGCCACTCACACAATCCCTTGTTTCCTCCCCCACTGAACAGCAGACACATACCTGCCTGATGGGAAGGGGAGTAAAGAGATGGGGGGGAAATGAGAAAGAGGGAGGGAAAAATGAAAGGAAGGGAAGAACAAGAGGAAGAAAGAGAAGGAGAAAGGAATTTCTGTGTACCTTTCTTGGCTGCCCTCCTGTGCACCTTCCCCAACCTGCACCATTCTCTCATGTGCCTTCCCTGACACTTCTTGTGAATGCCCACAAACCTTTTTTGATGCACATAGTACCTCTTAGCCATTTACCTGCCTGCTAGCCACAGACTTACATCTCTCTGCTAGCTTCCCCACTGACTTTCTCTCTCAAAACTTCCCACAAGCCAAGTAAATGGCAGAGCTGGCAGGAATTTGAGGGAGGAGAAAGGAAGGGGGGAGGGAGGGAAGATTTCTGATGCTCTCTGCCAGTTTCCCACAAGGAAACTTAATGGGGAAGCTGGCAGGAGATTGCTTTTTGCCTGCCTATGGGCCATTCTGATTCTCTGTTTAGTAAGAAATATCTCTGAAATGATGATCCAGTAGGATACTAGTTGTCTAGTTCTCTCTATGCTTCTTCTTTTTATAATGCTATATATGTACTCTATGATCATGTTTGGCTACTACTTAATGTTCTAATAGTTGAGTTACTTTGTCTGATAAAAAGGGATACAGAAAAGCTGAATTCTTTGCTACTATCTGATAAGGATCTGGATTTCCTTAATCTAAATATGGTAGCATACTGCCTGTTCAAAAATGGGCTCCAAAGGATGATCTATATATGCAATCCACTTCTCTTTACTGCATTTGAGGACAAAGGAGCACATCAAGCCAAGAGAGGTGGTCAAAGCGGCATCTTAGGGGATTTTTAGCCAGATATTTAATTTGTTTTTTAAGAGGTCCTAGGGAGGGGGAGGGGCAAACCGAAATTGGGGTGGTGGGTACGGGGGTCAACCCACTGGGGATTACTCCCAGGTCAGCTGACGGTCCCGACGGGGAGGACATAGGGTCTAGAATTGGGAAGGGGGGAGGATCTGTTTAACAGAGGGCCATTACATCAAAACTGTATGTGGGAGGGGCAGGTATGGCGGGAGCCGAGGGCCATATCATTCCAGGGGAGGGCGCAGTCACTGTTTGCGAGAGATTGTGCGCTCCGACCCTCATGGCTCCTCTTGCAATCCAGGAGGTTTAGGTTCTCAGGGCCTGGGCCATCGGCTGATGCTGTGTAACGCCAGGTCCATAGTCAACAAAGCCCCCCTCATCCATGATTTGATCTTGGAGGGGGAGCCGGACCTGGCGGGTATTACGGAGACCTGGTTGGGCCAGGAGGGGGGAGTACCCCTCATTGAAATGTGCCCACCGGGTTACCAGGCATTTCATCAGCCACGAGTCCAGGGTCGGGGTGGGGGGGGGGTGGCAGTCGTTATAAAGGAGGGTCTGGATCTGAGGGAGACCACTGTGCCTCAGACAGTCGGCTGTGAGTCCCTATGCGTGAAGTGGGGCCGTGGGAGGCAGTTGGGTTTGCTGATTGTGTACTTGGCTCCCCACTACGTGTCAGCAGCCCTACCCGACCTTCTCAGTGTGATAGCCGAGGTGGCGGTTGACACCCCGAGACTATTAGTCTTGGGGGATTTCAACCTGCCATCGGTAGGCGAAGTATCTGAGGCGGCACGGGAGTTCATGGCCACCATGATGGCCATGGACCTGACCCAGTTAGTTCATGGCCCCACCCACGCTGGGGGACATATGCTAGACCTAGTTTTTGTCTCTGGCCAGTTGAGTGATTTTGGTTTAGGGGAATTAGTCATCAAACCCCTGTCATGGTCGGATCACTCACTCCTTCGGCTGGACTTTCCAACCGCTACACCCCACCGCGGGGAGGCAGAACCGGAAACGGTGAGATGGTTCTGCCCCAGGCACCTGATGGACCCGGAGAGGTTCCAGATGGAGCTTGGGCCAATACCTGAGACCCTGACCCACGACTCGACTGAGGACCTGGTGGCTGACTGGAATACGGCAACCACGGGAGCCCTGGATCGGGTTGTGCCCTTGCGGCCTCTCACTCGACGCCGGTCCACCCTGGCTCCTTGGTTCTCCGAGGAGCTGAGGGGGATGAAGTGTCGAAGGAGATGCCTAGAGAGCATTTGGAGGACCACCCGTGCCGAATCTGACCAGACACTGGTAAGGTCACATTTGAGGACCTACCTAGTGGCGATAAAAGCGGCGAAACGAAATTATTTCTCCGCTCTTATCACGTCTGCAGGTAACCGGCCCGCCGCCCTGTTTCGGGTGACCCGCTCCCTTCTTCACCAGAGGGCGCAGGATGCTCCCCTACAGGGTCGTGTGGAGAAGTTTGGAGGTTACCTGCAAGATAAAATCGATCAGATTCGGGACGGGTTAGCCCCCGAGTGGGCTAGTTCAGATGGGCTGACGGAGGCAGGTCTTGAGACTGTTATTTGGGAAGAGTTTGATCCTGTGACTCCCGAGGACATGGACAGGATGCTGGGGCGGCTGAACGCCACCACATGTTTATTGGACCCGTGTCCCTCCTGGTTGGTACTGGCCTCCCGGGAGGTGACACGAGGCTGGCTCCAGGGAATTGTTAACTCTTCTTTGAGTGAGGGGTTTATGCCGACTGCCTTGATAGAGGCGGTGGTAAGACCCCTCCTCAAGAAGCCCTCCCTGGATCTGGCTATTTTGGCCAACTACTGTCCGGTCTCCAACCTCCGCTTCTTGGCGAAGGTTGTTGAGAGTGGGGTGGCGTGGCAGCTCCCTCAGCACCTGGAGGAAACTGTCTATTTGGACTCGCGTCAGTCCGGCTTCTGGCCTGGGCACAGCACGGAGACGGCATTGGTCGCGTTGGTGGATGATCTCTGGAGGGCCCGGGATAGAGGTTGTTCCTCTATCCTGGTCATGTTAGATCTCTCAGCGGCTTTTAATACCATCGACCATGGTATCCTATTGCACTGGCTGGAGGGGTTGGGGTTGGGAGGCACCGTTTTACGGTGGTTCTCCTCCTACCTCTCCGACCGGTTGCAATTTGTGTTGGCAGGAGGGCAGAGGTCGATTTCGAGGTGCCTCACTTGTGGGGGTACCACAGGAGTTGGTCCTCTCACCTCTCCTGTTCAACATTTATATGAAGCCATTGGGTGAGATCATCCGTGGTTTTGGGGTAGAATTCCATCAGTACGCAGATGATACCCAGCTGTACATTTCTACCCCAGACCACCCCAACGATGCCGTCGAAGTGATGTCCCGGTGTCTGGAGGCCGTGCGAGTCTGGATGGGGAGAAACAGGCTTCGACTCAACCCGTCCAAGACTGAGTGGCTGTGGCTTCCAGCGTCATGTTACAGCCAGCTGGTACCATCGCTGGCTATTGGGGGCGAATCACTGGCCCCTATAGAGAGGGCTTGCAACTTGGGTGTCCTCTTGGACTCTCGGCTATCATTAGACGATCACACGACAGCCGTGGCCAGGGGGGCTTTTTATCAGGTTCGCTTGATTCGCCAATTGCATCCCTTTCTGGATCGTGACGCTCTAGGCACGGTCACTCAAGCCCTCGTCATTTCCCACCTGGACTATTGCAATGCTCTCTACATGGGGTTGCCCTTGAGATCCACCCGGAGGCTCCAGTTAGTGCAGAATGCGGCCGCATGGGGGATTCTGGGAGCCTCAAGGTGCTCCCATATGACACCTCTCCTGTGCGAGCTGCACTGGCTGTCTGTGGCTTTCCAGGTGCGCTTCAAGGTGCTTGTAACCATCTTCAAAGCGCTCCATGGCATGGGTCCTGGTTATTTGCAAGACCGCCTCCTGCTACCAAATATCTCCCACCGACCAGTTTGCTCCCACAGACTAGGCTTCCTCAGGGTGCTGTCGGCCAAATAATGCCGCCTGGCGACCCCCAGGGGGAGAGCCTTCTCTGTGGCAGCCCCTGCCCTCTGGAACGACCTACCCCCTGACCTACGTATGACCACTGACTTGTGCCTCTTCCGTCGGGCCTTGAAAACGCATTTATTCTGTGTGGCCGGCCTGGCATAGTAGCTTTTAATTGGTTTAATTGGTTTTATTTAAGAGTTTTTATCTGGATTTTAGAACGGGCCCCAATTTAATATTATTTTATAGTATTTTATGTATCGATGTCTTTTGTATGTTTTTATTGATGCCTGTTCACTGCCCTGAGTCCTGCAAGGGAGAAGGGCGGTATACAAATGTAACAATAATAATCATCATCATCATCATCAAGCATTCTAAGTAAGCATACTACATTACTTAAGGTATACTAGACAGCCATGGCTGGCATGCTTCTGGCTGCTCATAGGAGTAGGTTGTACCATGTAGAGATTCCAAGCAGTGATATATGGCATATTCCAGGGCTTGGCCCCTTACAATTTTGTTTAAAATCAACATGAAGTCCTTGTATTATTCAATATGCAGTTGATAGCCTGCTACTCATCTCCAAGTCAAGCAGGAGCTGCAATGGAAGTCTTAACATGATACTATACAGTAGATGGAAGATACCAAAGAATGCATAGGGAGAAACAAGCTCAGGCTTAATTCAATCAAAAGAACAGAGCTGTTAATTCAAAAATTAGTCTATTCTACAATTATAACATATACTGAACACTACCCTGGGGGGGGAAAGGCTTTTAATTTGGATATACTCCTGGATTTTCAGCTACTGTTCAGTTTCAGCTAATGCATCAGGGCCTTTCCTGGAAAAAGAAGCACTAAAGATATTTAGAGTCCTTTATGTCTGGCTATAGTCATTTATATCCTGGCCATCTCTCAAAGGAACTACTGTAATTTGTTCTACTTGGAGGTCCCCTTGAAAACTGTCTGGAAACTTTAAATGGTACATAGTGTGGCTGCTTATAACATAACTTGCTATTCTCATGTCACGTATTTGTTATGGAAACTGCACTTTGTTATGGAAACCTCTATTTCACATTGTCACTGAAACTGCTACTGGTTTATGAAAGCAGTTCAAGGTGGGTAATAAATTCTTAAAATACCATTATTTTAGAACCTCATTACATGAGATCACCAGTGGTGGGATTCAAATTTTTTTACTACCAGTTCTGTGGGCATGGCTTGGTAGGCATGGCAAGCCTTGGTGGGCAAGGCTTGGTGGGCGTGACTTGGTGGGTGTGGCAGAATCTGCAAAATCTGCACTGCAAAATCTCCATTCCCTCCCCACTCCAGGGGAAGGTTAGTGCAAAATCCCCATTTCCTCCCGATCAGCTGGGACTCGGGAGGCAGAGAATAGATGGGGGCGGGGCCAGTCAGAGGTGGTATTTACCGGTTCTTCGAACTACTCAAAATGTCCACTAGTGGTTCTCCAGAACTGGTCAGAACCTGCTGAATACCACCTCTAGAGACCACCTATTCCGGATCTTGTAGGGTTAGGACATCCTTCAAGTCCTGTCTTTACAGGGATGCCATAATTAGGGATAACAAAGTTGGGCGTTTTCCACTGCTGCCAAAACTGCTGGCATTTAGAAAAGCTGGCAAGCCCTGACAATTGTGAAAAGTCTACAGGGATTTATATAACAGTGGATTTCCTCTGTGGTTTGCCATTAAAATGTTATTGAGAGTGATATTCTTTATGTTGGTGGAGATACAGTTCATTATTTTGTTCCTGCACCATATTATTATTTTAATCTTTCTGCTGTATTACAGCATTGCCCATTTATATGCAAATGAAGTGGCCTATAACCATGAGGCAGGGAGGGAGGGAAGAAAGAAACTAATTAACCAATTACTGGCTTTGTTCATAAAGTCCAAAGAAATGAAATGAGAATCTATATAACACAGCACCCAAATAATTTCTCCAGAAGACTTGCAGAAAGTATACAGTTTTACTTTGGCAGGAATTCTATCAGCAAGCAACAAAAAACCCACAAAGTCACACTGAAAATAGGAACTAAACTATTTGGGGGACTGGAGATGTGAACTACAGCCTTTTCTATGTAAATTTAAAAAAAATACAACCCCACTCACATATTTACATAGCAGCAATCATGTAGTATTCTAGATACTGTATATGGCAGGC
The DNA here is from genome assembly GCA_039707465.1 of Rhabdophis nuchalis. Taxonomy (NCBI): domain Eukaryota; kingdom Metazoa; phylum Chordata; class Lepidosauria; order Squamata; family Natricidae; genus Rhabdophis; species Rhabdophis nuchalis. Next base: position 162,906,530 of record CM077643.1, read on the forward strand.
AGCGAATATCGCAGGTCCTCTCTCCTCAGGAACTACATCTGCCAGAACCAGAAGAATGGCCTTCTCTGTGGTGACTCCCTTAGTTTGGAACATCATTCCTGTGGAGATAAGATTGGCCCCCACTTTGACACTCTTTCACAAGGCCCTGGTTTTGCCAAAGTGCCTGAGGAACTCAGAATGGGATGGAGCGGCTGCATTCTGGACAAGCTGAAGTCTTCGGGTGCACCTCAAGGGGAGCCCCATGTAGAGAGAATTACAGTAGTCCAGTTGGGATGTCATGAGGGCGTGAGTGACTGTGCAAAGGGCATCCCGATCCAATAGGGGATGCAACTGGCGTACCAGGCGAACCTGGTAAAACGCCCTCCTGGCCACGGCTGTCACTTGATCTTCCATGGACAGCCGGATATCCAGGAGGACGCCCAAGTTGCGTGCCCCCTCCACAGGGGTAAGGTGTTTGTCCCCTATGGTCAGTGATGGAGTCAACTGGTTGTACCGGGACGCCAGAAACCACAGCCACTCGGTCTTGGACGGATTGAGTCTGAGTCTGTTACTTCCCATCCAGGCCCGCACGGCTTCAAGGCACTGGCACATCACCGCTATGGCATCGTTGGGGTGGTTGGGGTAGATATATACAGCTGCGTATCGTCAGCGTAGAGATGATACTCTACCCCAACTTTATTTAACTTTCTTAAATAAATAAAAAATCTTAAAAACACAATTGAGATCAGAATTTGTTATGCAAGGCGATTGATAAGTGAATTGTGCCCAATTTTGCAACCATTTCACCATGGTTATTAAGCAAATCATTGAAGTTGTTAAGTGATTTGCATGGTCATTAACTGAATCTGGCTTCCTGTATTGATTTGGCTGCCAAAAGCCAGCTGGGAAGGTCGCAAGTGGCAATCCCATTACCGCAGGATGCTGCAACTGTTGTAAATACAGTTGCCAAGCACTCACATTTTAATACATGATTGGGAGATGCTGTGCTGATTGTAAGTACAATGACGGGTCGCAAGTCACTTTATTCAGTGCTGTAGTAAGTTTAAATGGCCACTAAACAAATGGTTGAGGACTATCTGTACAAGAGAGGGAATTTCTAATCTCAAATTTTCACACAAAAAATTATGTTAACATTCCCAGCTCAGTTTCAATTTGGTAATCTCTTACTCGCTGTGTAAGTTAGTACAACTCCATTATATCAATGTATATTAAGTATAGTCAGCTTTAATTGTGTCAAGACTTGATAGAGAGCAAAAGATGGGTATTACTCTATATTCTGGTCAATCCCAGTCTCTCTATGCAGTAGTGTGTTGCCAATTTTTTTACTACTGGTTTGGGCCTGCTTCCATACATGCATGTGCGCCCGTGACACTTCTGCATATGCGCAGAAGTGTCCGGGCAAGTGGGCGGCACCTCCCACCACCGCTACCACCTGTTTGCCCAATCTGGGCTGAACCAGGAGCAACCCACCTCTGTCTCTATGTGCAAACCTGGAATTGGAAGATCTGTAGCATTCATATTTACATCTGAACCTCTGTCTGCAACACACTAAGTGAAATCTTAGCACTGAAGCTAATGCAAGAATGCAACTTTTGTTCACAATGTTAGTTGAATGCACAGAGATCAGGAAGAACAGGAAGCAGGCTGAAAATGTGGTCCAGTTCCGTGACCGTTTTCAAGTTTTCTCACATGTTCAAGCCAACAGCTTTTAAAGTTCAAAAGTCCTAAAGTCATACCAAGGAAATGATAATTATGTTGATTTAGAATGGAACTTGAACAGAGTCATGCCCTGTGATAAATATTTACTAACTGAATATCTAGCCCCTGAGGAATAAAGGCTATGTGAGGTTAAACTTTTTCAATACCCTTTGAAAACAGAATTGCCATTAATTCATAGCCTATACTTGGCTGGTCATACTTCTATTGTTTTTCTTAAAAATATTTCTGAAATGAAAATCAGTTAACACACAGCTTTTTGTGACCTGGTGCCCTCCTTATGTGGGATAGCAGCTACTTTAAAAAATGCAATGGGTGCCAAGTTGGAAAAATCTGGTATATAGCAAAAAGGAAGAGAAGAAAAATACAGTTAAGAGGACACCAAACAAAAAGTGCAATTAAAAGTTACAGTACAACATATATTCCTGTCTGTGAGTTTTCCTGCCCTAATAAACTGTTGGAATAAAAGAGGGTTGGATTTGGAACGTATCTGATCTCCCAAGACAATTAAAAGGGATTTTAGTAGGCCTACACCTGTAAGTTTCAAAAATCCAGATGATGACTAGATAGCAATAGCAATAGCACTTAGAGTTCTATACCAATTCACAGTGCTTTACAGCCCTCTCTAAGTGGTTTACAGAGTCCTCATATCATGCACAACAATCTAGGTCCTCATTTTACCGACTTCAGAAGGATGGAAGGCTGAGTCAACCATGAGCTGATGAGGATAGCAAGGAACTATCTATCTCTTTCTGCTGTCATGTGGTGGTTACCCAGGAACTTGCAGCCCAATTTATCAGTCACATTCTGAAAGCAAGAACATCTTTTGGTTCTTCCTCCTGCAGAGAAATATTCAAAAGAGGCAGAATAGTTAAACAAAACAGTTTCACTGTAAAGCATTTCTACAAGCACCTAATTTCCATGATGAAAAACAGCCGTATGGCTTACTTCATTAGCCACCAAAATAATAAGAGAATGAGCATGCTCACACTCCCCTGGTTCATTTCCAGATAATAATAATCTGATCAGGCAATGAATGAAAACTCTGTCCTAACAACAGACTTGAGTTACAACTGAACAGAACAAAGGGAATAGACTTCCATCAAGAATCAGACTAATTGTCATCGGGCTCTGTAATAATTTGTATGAATGGTTTGTTTTTCAATTTGGTAAATGTCATGACCTATAGCTAACTAATACATTTATAGCATTACAATATAGCTAATTAATACATTACAATCCAGTGCTGCTAGGTGTACCTACTCCAATGTCCTAGGCCTGCTGAATATCTAAAATGTAATAATATGTAATCATATTGATACCAATTTAAGTTGAATTAAGTTAATAAATTAAGCATATTACTTTGCTCTTGATTTCACCTACATTTTTATTCTGACTTGTGTGTGCCTTTATGTGCATAACATCCTCAGAAACCTAGTGTGAAACCTGCAATCTGCAAAAAGTACTCATTCTTAGTAAATAGGACCACACAAATTAATTCATCTATTGGAAAGACCTACTGACTACAACTTCAAAACGTTCAAGGTTGTCACAAATCATACCTGTAATTAGACATGATTCGTACAAAAATAAAATCTTGCAATATTCAAAACTATCACGCTTTCCATATTTTTTTCTGCTTAACTTGTGGGTTTTGTGGGACAAAGAAAGATGGAAGCGTATTTTACAAATGCTGAAAAACACTTCTGCATAATATACAGGAGAGAATTCTGCTGAACCTTGGCTCACCTTGAGACTCTTGAAAAGGATTTTGTTGCAGTGGTTGAAAACAGCATTATTTCAGCTGCTTTCATTTTGTGAAAGGACCCAATTACACAAAGCCCATGAATCATAGAAGAAACTTCAGAAGTAGCTCATCCTTTGTACTGAAAAGGTCCAATACTTTGATCATCAGTCACCTGTGAGAATTACAATTCCTAAATTAAGTGACAAAGGCTTTTTGGAAAACAGAAGTGATATAGTAATAAAAGACATACTATAATACAGTCATGGATTACTGTACATACAATTTTATTGCACATAATGACTTTAATGTTTGAATATTTCACTATTTCTAACACACTAGTCCAGGAGCAAAAGAATAATGTTAAAATACCGTTTATTTAGTGATTATTCAAAGTTACAAAGGCACTGAAAAAAAGACTTATTTTTCAGAGTTATGACCTTTGCAGCATCCCCATAATGATATGATCTAAATTCAGATGCTTGGCAATTGGTTCATATTTATGACCATTGCTGGACCAAGGTCATGTGATCACCTTTTGTGAACTTCTGACAAAGTCATTGGGAATGACTTTGCAAAGTCATTGGGGAAGCCAGATTCACTTAATCACTTCATTACTAATTTAACAACTGCAATGATTCACTTAACAACTGTGACAAGCAAGATCATAAAATGGGGCAAAAACTCACTTAGCAAATGTCTCACTTAACTACAGAAATTTTGGATTCCATTGTGGTCATAGGTCGAGGACTACCTGTATGAGTCTGCCTGCTCTAATTCTCAAAATAATACTATCTTGCCCTTTGGTTTTTCACAGTTTGGGATAGTTTCCATGCATAAACTGAACCATTCATGTCAGATCTTGGACATCATATAATACACAATCTTTTCAAGACACAGCTGAAAAATAGAGAGTTTAGTTAACGACCTAATATGGAAACAATGGTTTCAATATGTTTCACAAGCATCCTATCCTTTTCATGGAATAAAACTGCACTGATTTCAGTGGTTATGACCAATTAAAATTGTTCTTTATTAAAGGGCAGTGATGGTGCAGTGGTTAGAATGCAGGACTGCAGGCTAACTCTGCCCACACTGCAGTTCAATCCTGACCTGCTCAAGGTTGACTCAGCCTTCCATCCTTCCAAGGACCCAGATTGTTGTAGCAATATACTGACACTATAAACCGCTCAGAGAATGCTGTAAAGCAGGGGTCCCCAACCTTTTTGGCACCAGGGACCGGCTTTGATGTTAAAAAAATTCCGCGGACCGGTAGCCATGGCTCGGCTGGCATAGAGGGGGAGCGGAGGGGAGGGGGTACAGGTGGCGCATGCACACGCAGGGGGGGTGAGTCGGCTCACTCGCCCTTCTTGGGCCCCCAACGGCGCGAGCGGCCATGCCTGTGCTCTCCCACCCCCAGCGTGTGCTCTTACCAGGGGGCTGCTCCCTCCTCCTCCTCTCCGGCCCTTTCTAAGAGTTGCGCTGCTCACTGCGGCCCGGTTCCTATCAAGCCACGGACCGGCACCGGTCCGCGGCCCGGGGGTTGGGGACCCCTGCTGTAAAGCACTATGGAGTAGTATATAAGTCTAAGTGTTATTGCTATTAAATGTTCCCCCCCCCAACCAAAAAACCCTGGTTTTAAGAATTAAATTAACCACCAGATGTCATGGACTTTCCATTGCTCTTCAAAAACAAATATGCTGCAGCAGCACACAACTGAAGCTGTGCCGATCCCATTCTTTTCTTTGTGTTCCAGTGTGAGTTTGCATTTTTATGTCTGGGTTATTTAAATATTAAGTTAGCATTGTACGTCAATGGAATAGTATGACAAGAAATTCTAAACATTGCTGGAAATAGCGATACATTCATTCTTCTTTTCAAACAAGTACAAATATTGAAAGTGAAAAAGTACACATCTCTGAAAATGACAGTTTTTTGTACACAACCACATCCCGCCCCTGCCCCTGTGGATACCCATACACACACAAGAAAAAATGAGTATTTCATTATAGCGGGAAAGGTTGCAAAGCAATTGTTTAGTTCTTTCATGGTAGGATATACACAAGATCTTCCTATCAAATATTGAAAATACTCTATGGACATCAGGCTTTTATTATAAATAGCTGTTTGATATGATTGCCATACATATGTTCATGCTTTCTTAACAAATGTATAATGTTATAAATTATTTTCAAATGATTAAAATAGGAAATTTAAACTAAGGCAATTCCTGCAGACATTTGTAAGATTCCATTTCAAATTAATTTTACAATATAATCCTATATGGGTTTACTAAAAAATAAATCTCATTAGTGTTATCTCCCAGAAAAATAAACACTATTTTAGTTTTGCAATCAAGCTCAACCACAGATATATATTCTCTTAATGTTTTGAACTATAAATCCTGCAGAAATTCTCCTGAAAAATTAGTATTTTATTCATTTATCTAATTTTTAAAACCACCCATCTATTTCATGGAAGAACTCTGTGCTTGTGTGTGTGTGTGTGTGTGTACACACACATCAATTAATATATATTTTAAAAACCCACTCAACACATTTTAATTTTAGGAAATTGCAATGAATACACACACACACACACCATTGATATATAATTAAATTTTAGCTTGCACAACCAGTTCTCCATATAATGGAGCATATTTCTGAGACAAAAAAAAATCTGCACTTTATGATGTTGTAACACCTAGGTAAATAAATTAAGGATTAGACTTAGATGTTGTTTGATATCTTGTTTTATTACCTTTATTCCAAATTGCAATTTCAACCATACTTTGGGTAGTAGTCTGAGTGGGGTGAATTACTGTCTGAGCTCATTTCTAAAATAATTTATAATTTATTAGGCTCTGATTGGTAGAAACATTAATACTTTTGATTGATAGAAACATTTATACTTTTAATATGTCACATGCTTTCTTTTAACTAATTAAAAAATGTCTATATTATGTAGGAGAGAAGTAGAGCTGGAGGTACAGTGTGCGTTAATTATCAAATCACTGTCCTAAGATTAGGAATCAGTACTAGTAATTTACAAGTTCAAAATGTATTGTAACCAGATCAATTAGTCAATATAAATACATATTCTTGAACTCCCTATTTTAAAAATATCCACTTTACATTTTTTCTGATAATTTTTATTGTGATTTTTGTATCATCGGTGCAGTCTAGAGAGTTCTCGTACTGGATTAGAACTGTAGAATAAAAAAGCTGATATATTTTTAAATACCATATGTAAGCAATGATTGTATTAGTTGTGAACTTATTTACTTGTCCTACTTCTGATCATATTTTTTTTCTAATTTCTCCTATTTTTCTGAAGTGTGTCCTTTGTCATATAACTGAAAGGTCAATCTACACTTACTTTGTTTTTAATTTATTATAACAGTAACCATACTGGATAAATTCACATGTCATGCACTTTAAATGTGGCTGGCTGGTTAGTGACATATACTAAAACCATATACTAAAAACATCACTGAACAGCATACCAGCCACTTTGCAACCAGCCACTCTCCAAACAGCTGCTTCCAGCTATGGTAGGAACATTTGTCTCACAAGTTGCATGAATCATCAAAAATTGTATGCATCAGCACCATCTTAATAGTGCTAAAGCAGTGGTTCTCAACCTTCCCAATGCCGCAACCCTTTAATACAGTTCCTCATGTTGTGGTGACACCCAATCATAAAATTGGTGTCTCAGTTCCTAATACCATCGAAAATATGTGTTTTCCGATGGTCTTGGGCGACTCCTGTGAAAGGGTTGTTTGACCCCCAAAAGGGTCGCGACCCACAGGTTGAGAACCACTGTACTAAAGGAAAGGTTTTTCCAAAGTGAAGGGGCTGGAATGGGACAACTTGCCACAGATAACTTGCCCTGGCCAATTTGCCCTGGCCCTCTCACCATGATTAACTTGTCCTGGTCAACTTGCCCCAGTCAACTTGCTTCAGGACAATTTGCCACAGCCAACTCACCACAGGGAAACTAGCTGTGGGAAAATTCAACGCAAGAGACACGTAGAATTGCAGCTTGAGGACTTCTAATTGCAGAAGGTTCAAACCTAAATCAAGACAAGGCCCACTGCAATTGAATTTCCCTCTCGAGCTATCAAGCATTGAATTGTCCTGCGGCAAATTATCCTGTGGTGAGTTGGCTGTGGCAAATTTTCCTGCAGCTAGTCAGTCAAGGTGAGGCAGACCAGGTTAAGATGACCAGGGAGAGTTGACTGGGGAGTCAGCAGTGTGAGTTGTCCTACACCCTAAGGGGGCTGCCTCTGGGTTCCTTCTCATCCCTATCTTGGGACATGGGAAAATCCAGTGGTGAAATTCAATTTTTTTACTACCAGTTCTATGAGTGTGGTTTGGTGGGCATGGCAAAGGAAAGGATATTGCAAAATCTCATTCCCTCCCCACTTCAGGGAAGGATACTGCAAAATCTCTATTCCCACCCCACTCTGGGGCCAGCCAGAGGTGGCATTTGCCGGTTCTCCGAACTACTAAAAATTTTCGCTACTGGTTCTCCAGAACCTGTCAGAACCTGCTGGATTTCACCCTTGAGAAAATCCTCAGCATATCCTATAAGTCAGATGAGCAGGTTCTACTTAGAGCAAAAAGTCCTGAAGGCAGCAAGGATCTGGGTCATGAACACAGGTTGGGCCTACAAGCTAACTGGCAACCAATGCACTTCAGAGTCATCGTCTCATAGAGTGGCTCTGGGCAGTGTATAAATCCTGAGACTCAGCATCTGCTCTTTTAGGAGAAATGCTATCTATGAACAGCTGAATTTGCAGCTAAGATAGAACCAGAGAACTTCTGGACAAGTGGCAATCTTATCTTGTTGAGATTTATTCTAAATCTTATCTTTTCTATCCAGTTCTTTACAGCTTCTTGACATTGCTATTATCTCTCTCCTGCCCTGGAGATTTATAGTGAGAGAGAGAGAGAGAAACCCTCATCTGAAACCAATAGATGACTCCTCCTAACAGTTTAATGACAGTTTAATATTCAACCATTAGTGTATGTGCACAAAAATACTCCATAAAAAGTAGTAGATAGGAAAGAATCTTGTATAGTAATATACCACGGAATATATGTAGACATCTATAGAGTTCTGGAGTTAATGCGGGAATGGGAGACATCATTAAATGTTTGGGTTAAATGTGATGACTGAGTCTGTTGCTATGCTTGTGTGTGACCTGCTGAACCAAAAAGTAGTAAGCCTCATTTCAGTCCACTGTGCTGAGCAAATCCAGCCAATGTGACTGGTTCTGTATTTTATGTAGAAAATTGGGTTAACAGAGAATATCCCGGTGACTAATGGCTGTAATCATTAGGATATGATCCAGTTTCTTCACAAGGTTATCTGTCGCTTCAGGTTGTGGCCAGGCAGATAAAGCTGCTATCTGAGCAACCTTGGCGTTTTTGTGTGTGTTTGTGGGTTAGTGATGGCGGCGGCCAGCGACACTGCACTGATAATCGCTGAACCTCGGACCCATTTCCGCGGGTTTCCAAGCACGCTTTCACCAACTTCTCCATTTTTTAATCGCCTCCAAGGCAAGAGAATCGAGATTCCGCCCGGTGTTTCCCGCCGGCAATTTCGAAGGTTTGCCCGCTTTTATCTCGCTTCCGTTGTTTGTTTTTCTCCTCCCAAGGTAGCGAAGTCTGCAGTGCAGGAGGGGCTCATGGCCTCGTATCGGCTTCGCGTTTAGCATCTTAGGGAGCTGCCGCCGTGCAGCTTTTTTTTCAAATTTCTTTTTCTCTCCCCTTCCCCCTGCAAATGGATGTCTTCAACGCTTGAGAAGCCGGAGTGGTTAGCAGGCAGGTAATGCTTTGCACGCTGCCTGCCTGCCTGGCGGCAGGACTCCAGATTGCAGATGCTTCCTACTCGGGCAGGGGTGTTTTACACCCGGCGATAAACGGCCTTAACTCTCTCCTGCCCCTCTCTGGGACTCTTTCCGACTGCCCCCGGGAGAAGCGGGGACGCGCTGCCGCTCTCAAGCCTTTTGGGTTCCCCACCTACCCACCCCCAGGCTGGTCACACGCTGGTCCAAGAGTCTTCGCCCACCAGCCTTCGTCGAGAGCGAGTCCTTCTAGGCCGAAGAAGGACGCATTCTCGCGTTACAATTAATAGAGCCGTTTACTACCACCACCACCGCTCCCCACTTTTCCCTCCTTGTCTTTTGCAGCGTTTTCGGTATTGGTCGCTGCCGCTGACGGTGGGTAGTTTGCAGACGCTCCCTTAGCTCCGGCGAGGCTGTTTTGTTGGGGTTTCTCTCCCCCCCCCCCCCCCCCGCACTCCCGGGCGCGCAAAGGCGACTGGCAGACGCTTCCCTACTCGGCCCGGGGCTCCCTCACGCCGCAGTCGGAAGAGCGGAGGCGGCTGGGGAAGGAACACCGCGTCCGGCTGGCTTTCTCAAGGGTTTCGCTGCGGCAAGCTTGGCTGAGCTCGGCCCTCAAGCGCCGCCGCCGCCGACAGCGAGTGCCGCTCCTGCGCTGCTCCATGCCCGGCCTCCCCGCCACTACGGCGGGGGGGCTAAGCCCCGGCCCTCGCTTAGCGAGGGAAAGAGAGCGCAGGATGGAACGAGGAGGCGGCGGAGGGGGAAAAAGGGGTGGAGGGATGGGGAGTCCTCCTCGCCGGCGACGCCAGGAAAGCTGGTAAGAAGCTTTTGCTCTCTCTCCCGCTTCCTCTCCGCGCGCCCTGCTTTTCGAGCCGGAGCAGGCAGCATCCGCGAGCTCCAGCAAGAGGAGGAGGAGGAGTCTTTCCCGCCGGCGGCGGAGCTCGCGCCGTGTGAGGGCCCGCGGTCTACCGTGGTGCTACTTGGCGCCTGTGGGGAGGGAGCTGCTGACTCCTCCCTCCTTCCTTCCCTCCCTCCCGGTTCTCGTGCTGCCGCCACTGCTTCTCCCCCCACCCCCTTAGTTGTGCGGTCTGCTGGCGTGCTGGGTCGGTCGGTCGCAATGGAAAACCCAGCAGTTTCTTTTCCTTCGCCCGCATTGACAAGCGAGCGCCTTTCCTGTCGGAAAAGCCTGGAATAGGTAGGTTTACTCCTTTCGCTCGCCTGCCCGCCCGCAAGCATGCATGCGTGGTTTGCCTGCCGGGTGGGGAGCGGCGTTTTGTCTTCTTCCTTCCTTCCTTCCTTCCTTCCTTCCTTCCTTCCTTCCTTCTTTCTTTCTTTCCTTCTTTTTTTTTTCTCCGTTCACCTCGTTCTTCTCGGAGAAGCGGGCCGACGACCTGCTTTGTCCCTTTTGGCTTTTTGCGGGACACTTCGGCAAAGTCGTCTCACCCCTTGGTTTGTGTGTCTCTGTGTGTGTGTGTGTGTGTGTGTGTGTGTCTGTGTGTGTTTGACGGGACCGCTGGAAGCGAGGCGCTGGGGCGGCTTCTCTCCTCGCCCGTCCGACCCTTTTCGTCACCTGCTGCTTTTGTCTTTCTCCTCCGGTGAGCAAAGGAAGGACCTCGGTGCCTGGGATAATTCGCTCTATCTGATGGTGTGATTGAGGCAAGGCAGAGGCGTTATTTTTTCTCCCCTTTGCACGAAAGTGTTTTCCTCCCCCCCCCCTTCCCTTGGCCATAGATACAGAGCAGGTTGCCACACCTGCTTTTTTCCTGCTTTATACCCCCCCCCCCTCCTCATTTTTCTCGATTTTTTTTAAAGGTTGGCAATGCTTCGTCCCCGCTTTGGAGAGTGGTGGCTGATTCTCCGTGGTAATAACCATCATTTGCTGCCTGGTCTCCTTTGCTTGCTAAAGTCTCCGCTTGCCTTGTTTAAGAGGATCCAGGAACCAACGTGACAGTCTTGTAGGTTGCGTCTCAGTTGTTGAATGGATCAGGAGGCGCCTCTGTGCCTATTGCTTGCAGACGACCTTTAGTGTCATGTTAGTGGTTTTTCTTCCAGCCTGTATTGTTGCAGACAGCTGTTATTTATTCCCTCTGAAAGGAAAGGAGCTTTTGTCTCGCCTCCCTATCCCATTAGCAATGATTCCCCCTCCCCATCCCTCTTTTTAGAGGATAACATCCCCCTTTTAAGGGACTAGTTAGAATGCTGTGGATAGCCTTGAGAGTAAAGACAACAAACAACAATAAAACCACTTGTTGGCCTTCTCTTTATACACCCCATTTTTCTTTGGCCTTGTTCTGTTCTGCTTTGCTGAGATAGTTCAGGTCATATAGCATTTTCCCTTCCTGGTAATCGTAGTAGGTAGGACAGTGAGTTTGGGGGCTAAAGTATTAGTATTGAAAATGTGAGCAAAAATGTTATAACCGGTATTTGTGCTTTGAGGACCTCTGTTGACTGATCAGTGTAGTCTCATGGCTAATATTACTGTGGGGAGTAGCATATTAGGAAAATGCAGCAATACAGCAGTGTTGACACGCCAATTTTGCATTTACGTTTTATGATATTTCAATCAATCTTTATTACAGTTAGTAAAGACCAGCAAATAAAAGCATTAAAAGATATAGTTAAAAATAAAAATAAAAGACAAACATAATAATATATTGCGATTGGTTGTGGATTAAGAGTGGTCAATTAAAGTTTGCTTAATTTTAAGCACAGCAGAATTTGGCCACATTCGAAGAAACTACTTCATAAGGATCTGATAACAGTGTATAAAAATATAAAAAAAGATCAGTGTTTCCAGGATATTTTATCAGGTAAAGTGTTATAAATTGAGTCCATGAGTCCTTATAGAACATGCAGTATAGCTATAGTTTCATTTTATTATTTAGTCTGTCAGGCTTGATAATGTGACTGGTGCCACACAAAAGAGTTTTCATGATGTGGTTATCTTTTGATTAAAATTCCCTGGCCTGGTCTAGCCTGCTGCCATTTTTTGCATTATTAATACAAATAATACATTTGTACGGAGTTGAAAAAAGAAGATCTAATCTGCAAAGAAATTAGATCTCATTTAGCAAAAATAGCAGTAAAACAATGTAGGAAGGGCAAATGTACTTAAAACAATCAGATATATGATGCTATTATCATGGGCAAAGATTGCCAAAGGAGGCTTATTGTGGTTGCATAAGAAATGATCTACAGCAGGTGTGTCCAACCTTTGGCTTGCCTGGGCTGCTCTGAGTGAAGATGAATAGTCTGTATAAAGTATATACTATAGTTTATATATATAAATAATAAACTTCCTTTATTTGTGGAGGAGTCTCATGCGGCCTCATTACTAACTTGTCCAGGGTCACATTCGGCACAGGGGCTGCAGGTTGAACATACCTGAAATGTTAAGTTGTACCATTGAAATCCGAAAGACCTGTAAGTATTGATAACCCATTTTAACAGAATATGCAATTAAGCTACATCTGAAAGTTGTTCCGAAGTCATGCTTATAGCATATTCAAAAATGTTTAATGTTATTTGTTGTCAACATGTTACAGTTAGTATTACCAAACTTATTTGATCAATTGTATGATGTAGCTTATTGATTCAGGCTGATTCTTCTAATCCTCAGAAACTGGCTGGTAATTATGGACCCAGCATACCTGAGATTTTTTTTAAAAAACCTTGAATATACAATTTCCCACTGATATCTGCAGGAGTCATGATCGTCTGTGGAAAGTATTAATAATAATAATAATAATCTTTATTGTCATTGTAATAATAAAATTACAATGAAATTGGTTGTATTAACCCCTACATATAATATGATCCTTTTGAGCTTAAATAACAATAGTACTTAATATGTAAGTATATATAGAAATGTGATGGATTTGTCTCTTAAAATATTTTTTAAAGTAACAAATGTATAGAAAATGTATATTTTATAAAATACTCATTATCACATTTGCTTAAATTAGATTCATTTTATTCTACAAGTAATCCTTGAGTGATGACCACAACTGAGCCCAAAATTTCTGTTGCTAAGCAAGACATGTGCCTCATTTTATGACATTTCTTGCCACAGTTAAGTCAGTCACTGCAGTTGTTCAGTTAATAATATGGTTATTAAGTAAGTTTGACTTCCCCATTGACTTTGCTTATTCAAGGTCAAAAAATGTTATCACATGGCCCCAGGACAGTGCAACTGTCATAAATATGAGTCAGTTGCCAAGTGTCCGATTTTGATTGCGTGACCATGGGGATGCTGCAATGGCTGTAAGTGTGAGAAATACTTATCGGTCATTTTTTTCAGTGCTGTAACTTTGAGCAGTTGCTAAACAAACAATTGTAAGTTGAGGACTACCTGTATCAACTTATTTACCAAGCATCTGAAAAATATTCTGAAGACAGAACAAACCTGTTGTACTGCCATGCTTCAAATATATATATCTAAATCCCAAAGTTATTTGGATTCATTTGACCTCACATTAAACTTCAGGATACTATGAAAGTTATGAATGAAAGTTGTAAAAAAGGCCATTCTTTTGCTCAAGTTTGATGTTGGAAGCTTCTTTAGATCCAAAGCTCTATGGCAAAAATGTGGGAGAATTGTCATTCTTCCCCATTTCTTCCTGTTAAGAGAGTCCACTGAGTTCCTTCCCATTGCAGTGAGCAGGAGGAAAATTAGATACATCAGCACAAATTCGTCTTTATGAATGTGGATGGTGTTTTGTTCCTTTGAGTGGTGGTGGTTTTATAGATACTTGTATAGATATTTGTTGCTATGGAATTGCTCTTTTAATTTTGAGAAGCTACCCAGAATTTGTTGATTTAAGAACATAGTTAATTTGAGACATTGTTCTATCTAAAATCTGGCTATTATTATGTCAATCAAGACTTTGATCAATCAACATCTTAGCTTAATAACCTGGAGATAAAAAAAATTAGGATAGGATATTCTGCAGAGTTTGAAAAGAAAACCCAAGATAGAATCTCTTCTGTGGGAAGGATTCATGATAGAGAGATATGGTATATCCTACAGTTGATGAGATCCCATAATGCTAGAGCACGGATCTGTAGAAAGAAATATTGTTTTGTATTCAAGCCACAATTTTATAGTTACAATTCTGTATTTATTTAACTGAAGAAAGCTTAATTGGTCTGCGTGGTCTTATTTTCTAGTAGACAGCAGTAGAATTAACTAGTTATCATAATAGATAAATTTTCCAGCCTGGATTCCCAAACCCTGTCAACTTGTATACAAATTACTTCCCTGGGGTCTTAGATAACTGGCTAATCTACTTCGGAGTGGGGTTGAAATTAATGATTTAAGATGAATATAAATTTTATTCAGATAATTACTTCAGATGCCAAAGGCTTGTTTTGTAGTGTTCACAATCCCCCCCCCCCCCAATAAAGATTGGGATTATTCAATCCAGATAAGCCTAGAGTCATTTTGGTGAGATGGATGTCTTATAAATTGTTTAAGAAATAAAGTCACAATTAATGCTGTTAAGTGAATCCAAAGAGAACAAAATATACAGGTAGTCTTCAATTTACAATTCATTTAGTACCTGTTCAAAGTTAGAGCAGCACTGAAAAAAGTGGTTTATGACCATTTTCCACATTTACAACTGTTTGCAGCATCCCCTGGTGATATGATTTATATTTGGATGCTTGACAATGGACTCACATTTATGACGGTTACAGTATGTTGCTGTCAAGTGATCCCCTTTTGCAACCTTCTGACAAAGCCAATGGGAAACCAGATTAATTTAACTGTGTTACTGATTTAACAACTGGAGTGATTCAGTTAACAAATATGGCGAGAAAAGTCATAAAATGGGGCAAAAGTCACTTAACAAATTTTTCATTTAGCAACATAATTGGGCTCAATTATGGTCGTAAGTTGAGGACTACGGGTATAAGGTTCTATTTTTTCTTCATGAAATGATGTGAAGTCTGCCATGAGAAGAAATTCTTCAGAACAAATTCCAGCTTATATTTTGTTTATAGCAGAGATCAAACAATTTATGTATTTCCAAAAATGTGTGTTCTAACGGACAGGTCTTAGATGTAAAAACAGATGTAATAGCAGTTCCAATGACCTAACATATCATGTGGAAAGACCCTAGCTCACCACTAGAGCACATGCATTGTACATGAAACATATCTTAACTTCAGGCTTTGGCATCTTCATGCGGGATTAGGAAAACTGGTTGGCTGACCTCATAGATTTTCAAGCTACATTTTGTTAATCATAATGAACCACATTTGGCAGGATTCACATTTTATACTAAGTCACGACTGATACTTTACAAACACAAAGGCTGATTCACATAATGTGCCAAGCCAATGTAAAACTACATTATGGACTCAACAGATATCTTACTTGAAATCTTGAAGGCTCATAAGGCTGATACGTTGTATCTGTATCAGCCATCTCAATCAAGTCTGTAGTATTGGCAATCTACAGAATTTCCAATTTGAAAATTTTGGCAATCTGAAGATCAAATTTGTAAAGAACAGTAACTACTGAGTCAGATGTTTGACTTAAGACAGCTTTTTGTGCATTTGCATCTTGCAGTGTGAGTGAGCTTCCCCATCTGTTAGAAAGTTCTGTTATTGTATCTAACAACTGTGGTTAATGGATTATAATACCTATTGATAAACACTATATAAATAATGAGTATAAGAAACCAAAGTCCATAAAAGATGCAAATATATTTTTGTCAGCATTGCCATTATATGATAATGATTACAGCCGTAATAATGTCAATATGTGATTTGGAGGGAACTGTTATTTTGGAGAATGTATTATACATGATGTAGGAAGTGAAATTTGCATCCAACTTAATCCAACTTTTGTTGTACCAGCCTTAGAATTGACAATACAGATATTGAAATAGTAAATACCATTTATATTTTAATATCAAGTATCAACAGTTAAGAAATATGCTGTAGACTAGCACTTCATAGAGCAACCTTGAAGACTTTGGAAAAGATGTTCAAATGCTATGGTTTAATGTCAGGCACAAATCATGAGATCCACGTATAAAGAGTTCAGTTAGCTACTGTATTGTTCGTACCTCTTATACAATCTTCCAGATTGACATTTTGTACGTAGAGCAGACTAGATATGGTTCAACAGTATTCAAGTGGGATCAGACTTGCCTTTTTTGTGCCTTCATAAAGACTAAGCTAATCGCCTGCTGGACTCCTTCCTTTGGCTCAGCCAGTTTCTGTTTGGCATCTATACTTAAAAAAGATCACAATTTTGCAAGTCACAGTATTGTGACACTCCATGGAAGTGAAAGTTAGACTTTAAAGAAGTAGGATAGACCAGGGGTCGCCAACCTTTGCAACTTTAAGTCTGAAGGACTTCAGCTCCCAGACTTCTCCAGCCAGCAAAGCTTGGGATAGACAAAGCATTGATGCATTGAGCATTGATCCCAAAGATGCTTTTTCAAAAGGCAGCTGGACTTTCTGTTTTTTCTTCTCTTGAAGACCTTTCACTTCTCAACCAAGGAGCATCCTCGGTTCTGACTCAATGCTGGGGAATGGAAGGATTTATATTCCTTGCACTCATCTGGTTGTTAGCATTTTGAAGGTAGGCCATTAGTTCTTTCAGTGTCATTGAGGCCCCTTAGGGATATCTATGCCCTCGAGGTCATCTGAATCAGAGTGCAAGTGGCTGTAGAATCTTCTTGGGACTGCTGAAAGGACAGTGTTGTAAACAGGAGATAATTGGTGTTGAATCCCACTCTTTCTGTTGAGAGAGGGCTGTTCAATTTTAACAGTGATGGCCTTTTTTTTAGCCCTCTTTCAAACCAGTGGTCTTCTCTGTCCAGAATGTGAACTTCACTGTCTTCAAATGAGTGACCTTTGTCATTCAAATGCAGATGGCTTGCTAAATCTTGTCCTTATGTGTTTGTTCTCCTATGTTGTGTCATGTGTTTGTGAAGTGGTTGTTTTATTTAAACTCCAAAGGTGCCTAAACTCTCAGAGCTACTGACCCACCTTCAAAGTGCTAACAACCAACTGCAAGAAATATAAATCCTTCCATTCCCCAGAATTCAGGCAGAACTCAAAATGCTTCTTGGATGAGAAGCGAAAAATCTTCGAGAAGAAAAACCATAGAAAACCCAGTTGCCTTTTGAAAAAGCACCTTTGAGACAACCCTGACCTGGTGCATGACTGAGAATCTCCATAGACATTGAGCATTGATGCTTTTGAACTTCAGCGTTGAAGAGCCCTGAGAATACTGTGGACAGCCAAGAAAACAAGTAAATGGATCATCGAACAAAATATCCAGATTTCTTACTTGAGGCATAAATGACCAGACACAAATTATCCTAATCTGGATGCATTATGCCAAGATTCAGCTCTTTGAAAAAGGCTCTAATGCTGGAAAAAGTGGAACTGAAGAGAGGAAGAGGTGACCAGCTGCAGTGTGAATGGATTCAGTCACAGTAGCGCTAAATGATTGCACCGTTGGGAGACAAAAGAACATATTAGAAGTAGATTATCATAGAGAAAATGTTTTCATTTTAATTATTTTTATTAACGTTTGTTATAAGAAATAGAAATAAAAAGGAAGATAAAAGGGGGAAAAAAGGTGTAAAGAGACAGAAAAAAAGGAATGACTTCTGGCTTTCTTCAGTACAGTAAAATGCAAAAAAAGGTCACAGCTATTTCCAAATAAAAACAAAACTTGATTGATTCTTAACTTTAATTACAATAGTCAGTTTTGCCAACTCCATTACCTTTATCATCTGTTTTTCCATGTGGGAATTAGTGTGCATTTCCATCCTGTTGCATATAGAATTCTTGGCAATTCTCAATATATATAATAACAAAGTTCCAGATTTTCTTTCAGAATCTTTCTCCATCAAACCTAAAAGGGAAACTTCAGGTTTCTATTTTATATTTACTTTAAAAATGTATTAAGAATCTTCTGAATTAAAATAAAAATCTGATTCCAATATTTCTTTGCTTTATCAAAGTTCACAAATGATAAAAGCTACCCTTTGTACAGTTGCATTTCCAGCATACATTTGAAATTTCCTTATACATCTTTGACAATTTCTCAGGTGTTAAATAGCAACGATACAGAGAAGATCTATTGATCACTAGGCGTTGAAAATTACTTGATGACACATAATAATTTTCAGTTGATAAAATATTCATACAATAGTTAGTTGCTATCTCTACCAAAAGGAAGAGCTAACATCATGAAAGAAATATTAAGTGGAAGGCCTTAATAGCCTTGGCTTCCCATAGCCAAGATGTTTGGATTAATACTGTGATTGTTATTGCATGTTGTTGTTTATGTGGTTACGTGAAAATAATACTATTGCTGTAGTCAAGGTTAAAGACTAATAATTAAATATTGCAAATAAATAAGCATTTTCTCTTAGCAGAACCACATGCCTGAAAAGAAACCACTTTAAAAATATATCCTAATAAAAAATACAAAATGTAATAAAACATTTGAAGCTTATATAATTGTATTTAAAAATGCAATTTTTATTATAACAATTATAAAATAAACATTTCCTATGTTTATACATGCGCGTGCGTGCGTGCGCACACACAAGGTTGGCACAATTTATAATAGTTTATTTTATAAAAATGATGCCAGTTTGCATATCACATTCGGCTAAGCTAAAATACAGCTGAATATTTACAATTCAACTTTGTGGTTACACATTCATTGACCTAGAATGTTATTTTATCGTATTACATGGAGAATATTGTTTAATTACACATAGCTTGTAGTCTGAACAAATAATTCTATTTGTTAAGTTGTATATGAGAAGTAATTCCTTAATATTTTGCATGACTCATTTCTTTCATATGCTACCAATAACAAATTTTCTCTAGTGAAAAAGACTAGCAAATATTCTTACAAAAGATTGTCTTCTATGCTTTTGGTCTTTTGAATGGTTGTTAAGATCTGACTATTTCAGCAGGGCCTTAGCTTTGAAAAATGAGATACTTTATAGTACAAGAAATGTTCTTTATTATTGAACTTCCCATAGCCAAGGTGTTGTTTGGATTAATATTGTGGTTGTTATTGCAATTATGTTTTTGTTTTTAATCTGGCTTGGGACCAAGTTATTTGAAGGACCGCCTGTGCCTAGTTACATTTATTTATTTATTTATTTAAATTTATATCCCGCCCTTCTCCACAGAGGACCCAGGGCGGCGCACAGGAAATTTAAAAACATACAAAATACAATAAATATAATTTAAAAACTATTAAATAAACCTATCCTGCGCTAAAACCAAATTTTAAAAACCCAATTTAAAACTATCTAAAAGTCTACTTGGCCAACCAAATTGGGAAGACAGTGCAATATTATGGGTCTCATCTATTTTATTTTATTTATTTATATTCCACCTTTATTCTTTTTACAAATAACTTAAGGTGTCTAACACATGCAACACACCTTCCTTCTCCTCTTCCCCTACAACAACAATCATGAAGTGGGTTAGGCTGGACAGGGTAACTAGCCCCAAGTCACCGAGCTGGCTTTGGTGCCTAAGGCAAGACTTGAACTCACAGTCTCTGGTTTTCTGTATTGGTGTTTTAACCACTAGACCAAACTAGCTTACCTAAGTACATCTGGTGTGTCCAAGAAAAAGGTGCCTTCTCTGGTGGTTCATTTCCTATGGAACATCATTCCACCAGAGATATGATTGACTCCACCTTGATATTATTTCAGAAGGCCCTGAAGATATGATTCTATTAGCAAGACTGAGAGATTCTCAGACATCTAGGTCATGGTTGTCCCAAAAGTGTTTTTTCAAAAGGCAGCCGGACCTTTTGTTTTTCCTTGAAGACCTTTCACTTCTCATCCAAGAAGCTTCTTCAGTTCTGACCTGGTCTGAGAAGTGAAAGGTCTTCAAAGAAAAACAAAAAAAGCCTGACTGCCTTTAGAAAAAGTATTTTTGGGATTTTAGGGACCCCCAGTTGCTACAGAGCCAATCAAGTGATTGTTGTGACTGGGGGTGGGGGGCTTTTAGGCTTGTAGATTTTAATTTTGTAAGCCACATGGAATCAACGTGTTAGTTGGGCACCCATATAAATCTGTTTAATAAATTGATTACTGGGGGAGTATGTGAAGCATATTGACCTAGTAAATAAATATGTAAGTCTTTTGGTTTCAGCAACAGTATTTTTAGGAGAAAAAAATCCTTTAATCAATTTAGTTTTCATTAAATTAAGTAAAATATTAAACATAAATAAGATAGGATCTAGAATATTTTAATAACTATGATACTGGCTTCTATCCTTGAAGCACGATCACATGTTGATACAGATCAGTAATGAGATTTCGTGTCCCATTTAATAGATAATAAATATCAATGCTCTTCCTGCATAATTTGGAAGAAATATCCAGGTCGAATTCAAGCCGGGAGAAAGACATTGGAGACAAAATGAAGGCTGGAGGCTGATTGGAAAGAGGGTCCATTTATTGATGAACAGAAGCACTTGTTTGTGGTTCTGGTGCAACTGACCACCTGGGGTTGAGAGGGGTTTTTGATATTTATACCTTCTCTCCTTTTTTTAATATTTCCTAAAATATTTAACTCTTCTAGGAGAGGGGTGGGAGCTAACTTTTCTACACATAATTGTTATTTGGGACAAATGTACAGATCCAAAGGCGTATTTGGGAATTTGAAACCATTGGTCTTATCTTCTGAGGTGGCAGAATAAAATCTCTTTAACTATGGCGAAAAGCTCTGTACATTTCTCTGATATTTCTTTCTACTTTGGGAAAGTTCAATAATTAACAAGCAATGAGAAGATAGAATTCTTTATTGGCCAAGTGGGATTGGACACACAATGAATTTATCTTTGGTGCATATGCTCTCAGTGTACATAAAAGAAAAAATAAAAGAAAATACATTCATCAAGAATCATAAGATACAACAGTGTAAGTGTTAGTAACCTAGTCATAGGTGACTAATAAGTAATCAAATAATACTAGGAATAAAACTAAGAAAAACTAATAAAACAATATCAATTAGAGATACAAGCAACAAGGTTATAGTCATAAGTGGGAGGAAATAGGTAATAGGAAGGATGAGAAGAAGAATAGTAATACAGTCTTAGTAAATAATTTGACAGTGTTAAGTAATGTAATTATTAATATCGTAATTTGGTTGCTGTGAATCTTTAATAGTACTTGGGCACTAAGCAACAGAAACCATGGCTTGATGTATAGTACAAGATATTCTTGATAATTGGCTCTTAAAAATACTATTTTTATTCATATGGCTGTGATTTTCAGGGAAGCCTTCAGCTTTAAACATAGTGACAACTGGTTTATATATTAGATACTTCTGTTATATTAGTAACATATTCAGCAATACTAAAACTCCATTTCAGTATTGCTTTGTAACTTGTGTGTAGGAAACATAACTACATAATTGACAAAATATACTTGGCAGCTAGACAGAGAAATTGGGTTGTGGTAGCAATGTGATGAAGAATTAACAAATGATCAAGCCTTTACTTAATTTCCCCATTTGTTTCCTGAGAACTGAGACTATTAAAATTTTCTGTGAGAAAAATGGGTTCATGGTTTTTAGACTTCATTTTTTCCCTTCCTGTTTTTGTCCAGTCCAATTTTTTTGAATATAAAATTCAAGAAATCACTGCTCTTATCATGACTAATTGAGGTGTGTGCAAACAGTAGGAAAATGAGTTGTATCTCCTCATGTAGTTAACAGTGAAGGTAAATATACATTTGACATAGTTTCCTGTAATTTTCTGATTATCACAGATGGCTTGCCAGTTAAGGTAATTTAACTATTGTATGTCAAGCAATAGCTAAGCAGAGAAGGAATATTCTTTTCTCTCTTCCAGTCCTATCTCTGGCTTGTTGTTATTAAATTTCTAATTCCTTTTAACTTCTGCTTCCTATCTATCAAAAAAGCAATGTTTTGATAGCTTGCAAATAAAATTGCAGATTATTTCAATGACTGTAGTTGGCCCATTAAAGAGTACATTAATTTAGAATTTTATGATGGTACTTTAGTAGCATGATATTTTGTTTGTATTTTGAATAAATAAGCTGGCCAAAGTGTTTATCAGTTGCTGTATAGTAATGGTAGCCTTTTTGTAATTAGATTAGATTATATTTCAATTTCCTGAATTCTCACCAGTGTCCACGCTCACTGTGAAATTCTGGAACTTGAATTTCAATATCAAGATGAGGAAAAGCTTTGTTTTAATTAGACCCAGTTTCATCTTGTTTGTCATTCAGCTCTTAATTTTAGGCCAGAGATTTCCGAATTATAATATTTGAACAGTCTGAATATTCCTTATTACTTTGAAGCCTATTTACTTGGGAAAAAAATCCCACATAGAGATGTTATGGCACAGTATTGTTGAAAGAGAAATGAGTTACATATTTTACTCAACCTGTCTAAAATTAGCACTGTACATTGAACTGTGTAATATCTGAACTAGCCTTTTGTAGATACTGTATTACAACACTGTTTTGACTATCTAAGAATGGTATACAGATTTCTGTATCTGGGGCATATGGTTACCAAAATTAAAACAAGCAATACGTCATTATAGAGTTCAGACAGACTGAGCGTTGACAAGGAGTGAAACTGATTTTAGCTGAAGCTGACTGAGAAGGAAGAACAGATTTACCAATTCACTGTCTATTATCCAGGGCTCTGTGTTTGTGTTGTGTGTGTTTCATTACATTTTGTTTGTTTATTCAATCTCTATGGCCGCCCAACTCAACCAAGTGACTGGGTGGCTTACAGCTCTAAAAATATAAAACTATGAAAACATTAAAATAAACCATCCACAAAATAAGTGCAAATAGCAGCTGTGATAATTAATTAGCTAATAGTAAAGCCAGGTAACTGGGCCTTTAACATGTTCCAAGCCCCAGGCCCCAATAAAATAGCCATTTTTTCAAAGTTTTACAAAAAGCCAACAGGGTTTGGGGGTATTCTAATCTCTAAAGGAAGAATATTCCACAAAGTAGGGGCTAAATGTAAATGTGTAGTTATTATTTTAACCTACAAAACTACTCTGGAAATAACTCAGTGTCATGGACCAGGCAAATTAGCACTGTTAATATGATGTCTATTTATATGCAGAACCTATAATACTCTGATAGTTATTTAAAGTTACAGTATGTTTAACATTCTAAATTGGAAGTTAATAAATTGTTAACCGGTTGTTTTTCTGTTATCTTTATCTTCAGTTTGTGGCAAGTGTTTGGTTGACTTCATTATTGGCAACTCTAGGGAAAGACTAAAAAAGTTGATATAAACCTACCTATATCTTTCATAATATTTGCATGACACATCTAGCCAAAATGGACAGCCATTTTGACCCAGCTGTATTACAAGTCTGATTTTAGTTGAGAGTCGCTGGCTCTAAGTCAACCTGATTTCAGGTTCTTTTCCTTGCATTATTTTTTGATTATACATAGCCAGTTTGGTTAAGTTACTACTAGGTTAGAAAGCGGGAGACTGTGAGTTCTACTCCCACCTTACCTATGAAGATCAGCTGGATATCCTTGGGCCAATTCCCTCTTTTAGCCCAATTCAATCTTATTAAGTAGTGCTGGTTTTGCATTTTACAAATAAATGAAGGAATAAATGAATAAAATTTTAAATTCTGTGTTTTAAATGGCTCTCCTTCGAGATCTGATTTTATCCTTGTGGCTGTAAATACATCAGCCATGGTATATTTGAGCCTTCAGTAAGTAGTGTTTTTAGTCTATTTGTAGAATCTGAGTGAACTATATCTGCATATGTAATTACATTTTTCTTGCTGTAATTATCTTTGACATGAAAAAACATTTGAAGGAGAAGCTAGAGGTAAATTTTTAGGCTTACTATCCCTTTGCAAAATTCCATGCTTTTATGAAAAGTTGTGCAATAATATGTCCTATAAGTTTTTTTTCCTCCATTGTAACTTTCTTAACATAAATGCTTATGAAGTCCATTGGCTAAGCCAGCTTCTAAAATTGTCATTCTGCTATTTGGAAATTTTATCTACATGTTAATGTGACAGGCAGCTTGTTTTATGATACTATATAAAATTTGGAACTTCACTCTATGTATGGTGTTTTGTTTGACTCTTCTTCTGCTCCATATGAATTAGCAGGTAGTCCTTGTTTAACAAGGATGATTAGGACTGGAATTTTCATTGCTAACCACAGTGCTCCTAAAGTGTGATGTCATTTGATTACATTGCTTAGCAGTAGCAATCTGGCATTTACTGTTAAGTGAGAATTGCTGGTTGTTAAGCAACAACCGCACATGACTGTGACTTGTGACATCCTGCTATCTTCCAACAAGCAAAATCAGTGGGGAAGCCAGTAGGAAATTACAAGTCCCAGGCAGCTCATAAGCCGATGGTGTGAATGGTATAGACTAGAGACATCTGGGCAGGAGAGGGGTGCTGCTGTACAGGCAGGAGACTGCTGACTTGTGAGTGCTGAAATTGCCAGGCCGGTGGGCGGGCAGATGGGCATGCACTGTGGACTGTGAATGGAGGGTATGTCAGGCTGCCATGTCCTACAAAGTATGAGAACCCTGTAGTAGTAGGGCTCTTAAGGAGGAAAAGCAGCAGGGACAACTTGCAACTTTCCCTGGTGGCTTACCCATTGACTTTGCTTGTAGGAAGACAGCAGAGAAGGTTGCAAATGGTTATAATATGAATCCAGGACACTGCAACCCTTATAACTGCAAGCTAGTTGCCAACAGTCGGTACACTCCAGTACGGGTGTACCACCGTTCTGGCATGGTGCTCTGGAGGACCCACCCACCAGCCCTCACCTATATTTGAGCTTTTCCACACACATGCACGGAGCGCACGGCATCTGCTGAAGCATTGCAGGAGGTAAGGGTGCATGTGCATGTGGACGCCAGGCCCCATTGCACCGTACCAGTTGCAACAGGATCCGGAACCTACCACTGGTTGCCAAGAATCTGAACTGCAATCAGGTATCTGCAGGGGGTGCTGTAATAGTTGAAACTTTGAGAACCTTTGACACTGAGAATTCTCAAGTACTGCTTGTTTAACACCAACACAATTTCAAACTGTTGCTGAATGAGTTTTTGTTAACCAAGGACTACCTGTACTGACAGTTTCTTGTCGTTCATATAAAATTCTCTCTGAAATTCTGATTGGTGCCATTTGAAATAGTTTCTCTTGGGTAGTACATTCTTGGGTAGTATATTGCAAAAAATCCTAACCAATGGTTCCTCCATCTCTCAAGCTCTCTCTATGAATTTTAAAACCTGTTGCTTCTTTATCACCTTGTAATTTTTCTGCCAATATTTCTAATGCAGTGATGAATGTTAATGGAGTGAATTGATATCCTTGCCTTGTTTTTCTTTACTAGTTTCATGCCCATTTGGATTTCATGTCATGGTGTCCTGATTTCTAGTCCCGTCTCATTTTTGTAAAATATTTGAGTGGTTCGTTTATTTTTGTTTGATGCTTGATGAAAGGAAACAAAACATAAAATACTAAAAGACTGCTGTGTCTTAATCATTTAAATCAGAATTAACAAGAAAATTTGTCTTGTTCTTCAAAGAAGGTTGAAAAAATTATAATTAAATGGATCACTTAAAATATGTTGAAAAAAGAGGCCACTTCTGTTATAAATAACATGTTTTAACAACTTTGTAATTTTTAAACAGTTTTACATACTTTTGCTGGAAATTGGCTCAAAGAGAGGTTTTCTGATTGAATAGAGGATGTAGCTAGAGCAGTTTTCCATCTCGGTATTCTGTTATTCTGTTGAGGCTGTGGTTGCAGTTAGTGTCCCTCAGGACTTTTTAACAATATCGCTATGGTTATTATGCCCAAGACATTTTATATTTGTTTTGAATATAAACTTAACAAGGAGGAAGTTGATTTAATAAAGTGAGGTTATTTAATTGTATTTTGCCAAGTGATGTTCTTTGCTACTTTATCCACTTTTGCCTTGAATAAAACAAAGTTTGAATAGTGAGAACAGAGCAAAGGTGTACATATGCTTTAAATAAAACTATTTATGTGGTTCTGATATGAGAGGAGATAAATGTACAATCTTTCATAAATTAAAACCCAAGAAATTATCAGCTTTGTTTATTAAAGTGAAAAGAAATGTAGCTGCCCATTTTAAACACCAGGGGCCTTACACATAGTAATAAAAACAACAAATACTATACATAAAACCATTGCAGAAACCTCTGGTACTCTCCAAAACACTTCTCCATCAACAATGTCACTGGATCCCAACTTTTCTCTACCCCAACACAAGTGAAAA
The DNA here is from genome assembly GCA_039707465.1 of Rhabdophis nuchalis. NCBI lineage: Eukaryota > Metazoa > Chordata > Lepidosauria > Squamata > Natricidae > Rhabdophis > Rhabdophis nuchalis. The sequence goes on from CM077643.1 coordinate 162,933,141, forward strand.
AAAGCCAGATTTTTTTTTCCTTTTCTGTTTCTATAAAGGTAAAGGTTCCCCTCACACATTATGTATTAGTCATTCCCAAGTCTAGGGGGTGGTGCTCATCTCCGTTTCAAAGCTGAAGAGCCAGCGCTATCCAAATATATTTCTGTGGTTATGTGGCCAGCATGACTAAATGCCGGAGGCGCTGTTAACTTCCCAACAAAGTGGTTCCTATTTTTTTACTTACGTTTTTATGTGCTTTTGATCATCTAGGTTGGCAGAAGCTGGGACAAGTAACTGGAGCTCACTCCGTTACGCAGTGCTAGGGATTCGAACCACCTTTCTGATCGACAAGCTCAGTGTCTGAGCCCTTTCTGTTTCTATAGTCATTTCTGAAAAAACAGAGTTTCTGTTATACTGAATTATAGTTACCGAACAGTTTTGTTTTTTTCCCTAGGATCTAATTCTTCTCCACAAAATAGCATGAGATGGTTTGGTAATTATAAAAAATGTTATTTGGTTCTCTCAAGTTCTAATCCATTGTTTTTGAAAGACTTAAGCTTGAGAGCTACTGGTTTGAAAAACAACATTAGAGGAACTAGTTAGTCGTGTTTCATTCTTAGATCATAAGTGAGTGCTTGGGGGCATACCAGATGTTCTGAGAGTTGTATTTTACCTGCGCTTGCCAATAGAGTAAGATATAGTAAGCATGTATCTTTGTCAACTTGAATAACAAATGTGATCTTTTTTTTAATGAAACATTAAAAACATTAACAACGCTGGCATTTGGTCTGGATTTTAATTACTTTTTCTAGAGAGGATTGCTGCACATATTTCTTATTCCTGTTAGAAAGTAGACGCTCTTACTATAAGTTAATATAGAGAAATTCATGGAAATAATTTTTTCTCTTGTTTGTGTCCCTAACTGAGCTTTAAAAGTTCTTTTGGATGGGATGCAGGGTAGCTATTAAGGGGAAACTGATTCTAACTTTTCTATAAATTTATTTTAAGATTAAAACCAAAGTTTTCAGGATCCATGCCAGCTTTGAATGCTAGAAAAAGATTTCCAAAATATAAATGGAAGCATAGAAAATCTAAATATAATTACTAGAATTTCTGAGTATAAGTAGCCTACACATACATGTAAAGAAGGCAGCCAAAGAAAGTGGTTGAGGAACATATTAGTAAATGAAGTACAGCTGTACATGTTGATTAAATGAAAGTGCCTGGGCTATTTCAACATTTTTGGTGACTCAACGTAATCTATAGCAGTTTCACATAGCTAAGGCATAATTTCTGTTAATTTGACACACCTAAGCCAATCTCTCACTCCTACTTGGAACACAGCCAGTACCAATTTTATTTTTATTAATTTCCAAAAGTGTATACAGAATTCTAAATCCTAATTGAAGCTTTCCAGAATTGTATATATCTGTATATTTAATATATCTCAATACACTTTTCTATGCAGATACAGTTCATATTTATTGTTATAAATATATGTGTGTGTATGTACACAAATTAAAACAGTGCAAAAGCAGTAAATAATGTATTTAAAATTGAGGCAAGGGGAATAAAAAGACAACCATTCACATAGGTAAAGCCTAGGTAAAAATATTAGTTTTTGTCAGGGTTCCAAGTAACACTCCTAATGAAAGAAGACTCCGAGGCTTGAGTTTCCTCAAAGTTCCATTTTATTAGAGATGTCAAATTGGCACATCTGGGAAAACCCGAATCTGAAAGTTTCCAAGGTTTCCCCCACCCAAATGAAAGTTCAAGTCCCTGCCCAGAACCCATATGTCCATCACATGATCCAATCAGGCACCGCCAAACACTGGAGATGCCTCCCAGTCACACCATAGCAACTGCAGGGCAAGGTGTCCTTGACTATATATCACCCATATATACTCCATTTCTCCCATTTTCCCACAGTAGAAATTGTGGCAGTCCTGAAGGCCCAATGTAAAAGATGGCTTCCAGGTCTGACAGTTTTCAATAGAAGGCTAAAAGTTGTCATAGAAGATGCAAGCACTAGCGCATAGAATAGCCATGTGGGAATATCTACTGCACAAATTGGCAGGATAATTTATTTTGTTGGGGAATTCTGCAAAATCTGTAACGAAGTATGCAATCTGTGTAAATGCCTTGTGGGATGCAATGATCATCTTAATATTTAAAGTACTTTACTGATGCCTTGTTCGCTGAATATTGAAGTATTTTATAACACTGAGCTAAAACAATTACAATGAAGGAACATCGCTGCTGACTTTGCAGTGATAACTGGATCACAATAAACTTGGCTGCTTCAGAAACATTGCAGAGATACAACAAATGCAGAGCTGCCACTCACAGTGTGGAAGATAGTTAAAAGGTTGCTTTGAAGACCTGTGGAAACTGCTGGTCACATGTACCCTGCAGTTCTCTCTGTCATTATGTGCTCTCAGATCTCTTCACTTAGAAGAAACAAATTCTCTAGTATGTGGCCCTCACAATTAAGAACTTGACATTAAATTGGTACTATTGCAATATGCTTAATAAACATGAACTTTAATATACACTGCACAGTCCCTTATTTAGACCTCCACATAAATATGCTATTTTTCTTTCCTTTTTTTACTAGCATGGTGGGAAAGAGAATTAATAGTATAATTGCAGAAGATAAATTATACTTGTACACTTGTGTGAGATTCAGAATTCAAAGAACATGAGATCTCATCTCTCAAAAAAGACAAATGGTAAAAAAAAGTCAGATTTGTGTACATATGAGACGTATGTGGTGTAAAACCTGTAACAGAAATTTTTTGTCATCCAGAGTTTTGGCTTAGTTTTCTTCACAAGAGAAAAAGCTACTCAGTAAGCCAAATGTGTTGCAGTCATTGCCAAAATCTTGTAGGGTGGTAAAATATTATCTAAACTTGAGTACAAACCCTGAGATAACCATACCTTTCTGATAAAATCTAAGATGAAGATTTTGTTGTTTAGAAAGAGATGCTTTAAAGATAAGACTGCTATTTCATACTCTTATGGTACATAATGCTTAGATTTGTACCTTTGCCAAATCATGATGTGTTCAGTAGTGACTTATTACATAAACCACAATTATTTAGAAAAAATCATAAACCACTGTTTGAAAATCATAATTCATACAGTATACACTTAGTGACAAAAATTACATTGCATTTTTCAGTGACTGAAATCCATTTACAGATTTAGTTTTTTCCTTCGTAGAAATAGATGTGTGCTTTATAGAATGGGTGTCAAACTTGTGGTGTCATGTTGCTGTCATGTGATGTTTTGTGACATTTTGCCGTTTTGCAGAGCTGGCATAGCTGTGGCCGGCACGCTTTGCATCCGGCCCATGGGTTTGCCAGTTTGACACTCCTGCTTTATAGCATATTTTTGTCACTGCTTCAGAAACAGCCAGAGCATTTATTTATTATTTATCTCATTTACCAGCTCACAACAGTTCACAGTATAGATCTAAAACAATAACAATAAATTTGATAATAAATACATTTTACTACACCAGATCTATTATAATCTTCATAAATTCATCCATAGCTGGTGAATATTCATACTCAACCCATCCAAGACTGAGTGGCTGTGGTTTCCAGCACCCCGGTTCAGCCAGATTACTCCAACTCTGGCCATTGGGGGCGAAATACTGGCCCCTGTGGAGAGGGCGCGCAATTTGGGTGTCGTCCTGGATTCCCGGCTGTCCATGGAGGACCATGTGGCGGCCGTGGCCATGGGGGCGTTTCATCAGGTACGCCTGATGCGTCAATTGCGCTCCTTACTGGACCGGGCTGCCCTTCGCACAGTCACTCAAGCTCTCGTGACATCCCGACTCGACTACTGTAATGCTTTCTACATGGGGCTTCCTTTGAGGGGCACTCGAAAGCTACAGTTAGTCCAGAATGCAGCCGCGCGGGTGATTACGGGAGCTGCTAGATGCTCCCACATAACACCGATCCTGCGCGAGCTGCACTGGCTTCCTGTGGCCTTTCGGGTGCGCTTCAAGGTTCTGACGACCATCTTTAAAGCGCTCCATGGCTCGGGACCTAGTTATATGCGAGACCGCCTCCTACCCCATACATCCCTTAGACCGATCCGCTCCCACAGAGAGGGCCTTCTCAGGGTGCCGTCGGCCGGGAAATGCCGTCTGGCGACACCCAGGGAAAAGCCTTCTCTGTGGCGGGCCCTGCCCTTTGGAACGACCTACCCCCTGAATTGCGTACCATCTCCGACCTCCGCCTCTTCCGCCAGTGTCTAAAGATACACCTTTTTCACAGCACCTTTATCTTTTTATTGTGTATTTTGAGGTCTCGGAAGGGCCGACGACTCTGACGTGAATGCTCTCAAAAAAATTTTTTGTATCCCTTACCCTACCCTATAGAAAAATGTAAAACCAATAAAACTTTTTCAATATATATAAAAAAAAAGATACACCTTTTTCAGCAAGCTGGCCTAGCTTAGGGGACTATTTTTAGATAGTTTTAATTTGGGGATTTTAAAATTGGATTTTAGCATAGGATTATAATTTAATATGTTTTTAAATTTTGTATTTATTGTTTTGTATGTTTTTTAAATTCCTGTGCGCCGCCCTGGGTCCTTTGTGGAGAAGGGCGGGATATAAATGTGATTAAAATAAAATAAAAATAAATAAATAGTTCCAAACTTAAAATATTCAAGCAGTAATTTTAAGAAGTAATATATTATGTAATATATTGGGTGGTTGTGGAAGGAAGCTTGGATATAAAAAATGTTTTTTAGCTTCTTAAAAAAAGCAAACCAAGAATGGAATAGTCTGAGCTTCTAGGGAGACAGAAATCCATAAATGCACTGAAGCTACTAAGAAAGTTGACCCTTCTAGTAATTTTCAGGTGAACCTCTTTATGGCTTGGCAGGATTCAAAGCATTAAAGGATTTATGTATCAGGCTCCTTGAATTTGAACAAGAACAAAATGGGAAGCTATTATAGTGTTGACAGAATAGATGTTATATGCTGTCATTGGGAAGCACTCAACAGAAATCTGGATGATGCATTCTGGACCCAATGTAACTTTTACGTTTCTTTCAAGGATAACCTGCTTTACAGTAATTTAATCAGTTCTTGGATGCACAATAATAGCCTGATTAGAGCTAACCAAGAAGAGGGGTAGTTGTGAGTCATAAAGAGATCTGGACTTCTCTACCCCAATCAAATATCTCTGACTAGTAATTTGTCTGGTTTCAGTTTCAAGTTTTATACCTTCAGCCAAAATTCAGGATCAATCAGGAGTCAGCCCAAGACTTATTTGATAAACATGGAAAGGAGTAGACTTGGGTGGTCATCTACCTATAGATGGTATTCAGTCCCAAAATCCCTGAAGTTCACTTCTGACAACGTTATACAGATGCTAGAAAATATGGGGTGGTAGTTTGTGACATCCTGTAACTCAAAAGTTGTAAAAGTGGAATAATAATCACTGAACTACAATCTGAAGTCTTTTGTCCAGGAAGGAGCAGAACCTCAAGAGATATATTTCCAACCCCTAACTTGGAATGCCATGGTGGATGGTATCAAAAGCTGCATAGAGATTGAAGAGTAATTACATATCACATAAGCAATGCCTTCTTACATTGTCATGTCACCATGTGGCTGTCAGATGAAATCATTCCTCACCCAGAAGGAAGTGCAGGAAATGGTTAGTTTAAAATGTCTTTATTTGATTTTGAAAACCTTTAATGCACCAGCCCTCTGTAATTTTCAGATATATTCAAAAATAAAGAAAAAACTTATCTAACATTAGTAAATGTGTAGGACTCTGCTAAGTGGACTTAATAAAATTAAGACAAGCAATGAATGCATTTTTTTATTTGCAGTACAGTAATATGAAAATCTGCAATATAGAAGATTAATAAATTAATAAAAACAATACTAAGACAAGATTCTCAATCCATAATTTGAAAACATTCTGAATCATACAATTTTTGTCCAACATCCTTACACATCATCTGAGAAGCATAAATTCCCAATTTTTCTGAAACTTTAATTCTGTTGATCATCTGTTCACCAAGAAGTCACAAATATGTTGGACCTATTACTAATTGTTCCATGACATTGCTGAATCATTGTTCCAATTATTTTGCAATGTACATGATGCCATTTGTTGTCTATGTTGAGTTATTGTAAGTAATTTCCTGTTTCTATACTATTTTACTGCCCAACTATTAATTCTCTGCAGCGGGATGTGTGGTACAGTAATCCCTCGTTTTCCGCGGCTTCGTTTTCCGCGGATTCAGCGCTTCGCGGATTTGTAAAAAATACAAAAAAAATGCATTGGTAGGAGGCAAGCGCCCCCTAGTGGTTGCTTTAAACAGGTCCACCAATTCAAGTTTCCTAGCGAATCCTACTTCGCGGTTTTCACTTTCCGCGGAAGATTGCGGTCCCCATTAACCGCGGAAAACGAGGGATTACTGTATTTGAAATGTAAGTAACAGAGAAAATTTGACCTATAAGAGTTTCAAACACGAGAAATATAGTAAACTGGATTGATGATATAGTAAATTAGCCAATGTATAATTCTATGAATATACAGAATATTTAAACAACAATTACAACAAAAATTCCAGGCTTAATTATGATTAAGGGAGGACTACCAATGGAAAGAGTATTTATTTTTTTCCTGAACCAGTGTTTTTTAAAGTGCTATCCCTAATTCTTGTTGAGATTTTAGACTCCACCACAGGCTGCAGCTACAATTCCAGTTGGCAGGCATTAATGTAAGGAAAACATAGGGGGTGGGGGATGTAGGTATCTCATAGGGCTTTTCAGCCATTCCAATCACAGCCAACTCTTAAGGACATGCAGTTCCTACCTCTGTAACGCAGATTGTATCAGAAACCAAAATCCGTATCAATGATATGTCTAGAATGGAATAGATAACCACAAAGCCAACCATACTTTCAACCACTAATTACTTAAGATTTTCCTAATGCCAAAGGGAAAGGGGATTATGTTATTCCAAAGAAAGATTGTCATAAAAGTCATTGGAGGTGATAGTTTTTCAGCTATGGGGCGTGGAGAGAGCCTGCTCTACTTGACTTGCAATAAAGGTCATCCGGCAGATATTCAAACATGCAAGGGTGTTAAAGGTGATGTCCAGCAGCTTAAATGACTTGTCCTTGTATTAATTATCAAATCCTGCAATATTCTTTAACAGAGGGCTCTGAATGTTCATCTCTCATCCAAACTGTCTGGAATTGCTTTTTTTTTTTTTTTTAATAAAGGAACACTGCAGATCTGTGCCCCCACCCCACATAAGGTTACCAGCCCTTTCAGAGATTAAGCAACAGTCCCGAGTTTTTCTTTTGGAAACCATCAGTTTCACATAATGGTTTTGCAAGAGAGGGATGACTTGAATGTGCAGTTGAGCAACACATGTATGTATTATGTAAGAAACAAACTCTGCTCAACCAAAATAAGATGCCTTGATGTTTACTAAGGGAATAGAAACTACAGGGAATTTTAAAAATGGGTGTGCATGTCTTGCTGTATACTATAATATGCCATAATTCAGTTTTGGTAAAGTAGGCAACAACCATTTTGTGTCACTGAGGTCTTTGTCTTGCTATAGCTATTTGTTTACAATATTTTTGTATTGAGTTGGCAGCTGCTTCTATGCTGCTGCTGTTGTTTTTCTTGTTCTAATATATCAGGGATGCAAAGACAATTTCAAACGTGGAATGGTTTGGGGGGAGGAGAAGTGAAATTGTATATGTGCTTCACAGTGGAAATATTACAGCTGGCAAGATAAATTTCAGATTCCAAAATTACCTAAAAGCACTACTGGAGGAGAATATTTTGAAATGTATGTTTAACTCCACGAGGTTTTTGAAATGATTGGTGTTTATTCAGAAACAGTTTGGTGGGGGGAAATGCATATTTCCAATGAAAGGGTCTTGCTTTTTAAAGAAGACATATCCTGAAGTCATCAGTTTTGTATAGGTCAACTTTTTTTTTGATGTTCTTTCCCCACGGTGGTAAAAGTTTTTATTCTGTGTCTCATTTGATGGTATAGACTTCCTTATTTTTCCCTATGAGCTATAAATACTAAATTACCAATTCAGTTATGGTCACATCTATCCACTTATGTCTTAAATAAAGCTTTTTAAATATTTAGTGTTTCTGTTTCATTGTACAGTAGTGTGATTATGGGAAAGAGAGAGATTATGTATAATTTAAGGTAACTAAGCTTTTAGGAATGTAAGCGAAATGGAATAGGATAGATATCTGATCCCAAGTAAATACTTATAAGAATAAAATATATGCAAAATGCTACATGTTTTTTTAACTAGATGTGAAAAATGAAGAATCTGGTTTATAGATGGAGTAAGTTGAAAGTATGTAAATAAAGCTATTGTAAGTTTATTTTAAAAGTATTATTTCATAGCTTTAGAAAATGTTGACTCTTCGTGTTGATTGAAATACCATCGTCTGCATTAATTTTTAGTAAGAAGGATTTTAACTTCATATAAGAAGCAAAAATTTTAGAGCCTAAAATACAGACTTAACCATCATTCATCATAAATCTCATTTAATCGTAGGATTCAAGCATAGCTTGGCTTCTGAGAAAAGAAGCCTAACATACCAGCAAGAAAAAAGTTTGGAAAAATTGATCTTATACAGATGGTCCTTAAGTTATAACTACATTTGAGACTAGGAGGCCCACGGCTAAGCAAGTGCAGTATCATGTAACCACTTAACAACCCACTTATAATGATAGAAGAGAAGATGAGAACATAACAGAATAACAACGTTGGAAGGGACCTTGGAGGTCTTCTAGTCCAACCCCCTGCTTAGGCAGGAAACCCTGGCCTATACCATTTCAGACAAATGATTGATCAGTTAAAAGTACTGTTTTCTTGCAATTAAAGTGAGATGTCCTCAAGAAAGCAAAAATCATGACCATCGTTTGAAATTGCTAGTGAAAATACTGTTCAGATTACTGATGAATAAAAAGATATAGCAGGCATATTGTCTGTGTGTTTGTATTTCTAAACCACTATCTTGAATTACTGAAAAGAAGATTTATTTTTATACCAGTACTGTATGTCTTTCTCTACATTATGGAAATTTCTCCTATTTCCATTGGTTACTTTCTCTGTAATGTAATTTTGTTGCTATTTTAACATTCTATTGAGAATACTCAATAGAAAATACCACTTTATGCCAACCAAATCTGTTCTTATACATGGATTATAAATGCCAAATCCAGCTTCTTTTCTTTCCTGTTCTTAAATTCCTCTTTTGGATTGAAAAAAATGAAAGACTGTCAAAGGTTAGTTAAGGTCTTTTTATACTAAATTGGAAGGGATTAAATAGGATTACAAATCTTTATCATATTGAGCTACCCATGACATCAGAGTGAAAGGAAGAAGTTCCTTTCATAGGTAGCTACTCTCAAGGTAGCTAGTTGTGTGTTACAACACCTCTACTCTTGGTTTGTTTTTCTTTGTGGTATTATCTTTTGGGTGGGGAAAAAGAGGGTCTGTGCCTTTTATTTTGCTCCCTCTCTGCTCTGATTATATGACACTTGGGCTGAGTGCCAGGTGACCCTAAATCTGAAAAAACAGAATCCCAAGGGACTCTAAATATTAAAAATATAGTGCTAGTTTATCCTTTTCTTCCTCTTACCTTTAATGTGTAGTTGAACTTACTATTGCACCTTTTGAAGTGAAACGGCAAATTAGGAATTGATTCTAGGCCTGATCTCAACTATAGCATTACCATTCTATTGTTACCATTTCCAATATCCCAGTGCAAAGGGTTTGTTTTTCTTTTTATGTCCTTATCAGTGCTCCATCTTAAGCAGTTCTGATTGCACCAAAATGCAACAGTCATTTGCCCACATGTAGGGTAATTCCATTCAGGAAGTGATGCACTTTCCCAGTTTCTGAACTTTATAGCTGAAGGACGAATTGCTTATTATTCTCAGAATCTATTTCATTATCTTTCTCTGGTTTCAGAGTTACACTTTTATGCTTTAACAACAGTAAACTGTGCATTAAGTAATTTTAATCCAGCCATTAAGATTTGAACAATTTTGAAAGGCAAAATGCATGTATAAGATTGAAAGAGGTGCCATAGGCATATCTGTAGCCATTTTTATTTGAACAAAATTTAATATTCTACAAAATCACTCTTGAAAGTTGATTTTATTTCATGCTTTAAGAGGATTGATGTTAAGCAACATAGATTTTTAAAAGTCTACTCTGTTTCCCTAAAAATAAGACCTGGATAATAAGGCCAATTGGGCTTTTAAGCACATGCGCTAAAATAAGCCCTCCCCTGAAAATAAGCCCTTCCATAAATATTACAACACAGCAGCAGCCATGAGGTGACCACACTCGCCGCCTCCTGCACCTCAAAACTAATAAGACCTCCCTGAAAATAAGGCCAAGAGCTTATTTTGGGGGTTAAAAGAAAATAAGACTCTGTCTTATTTTTGGGTAAACATGGTAGATTACTTGTTCATTTAAGAACAGATAATTATTGCTTACTTTAAAACTTTCTCTCCACTTATTAAAAACATCAGAATTCCAAAAAGAGAAAAAGGATTATCTATACAACCTCTTTCCACACAACAAATATCCATTAAAAAGTGCCAAGCTATACAACCTATTGTAAAAGTATCACTACAGTCTATGGGAAGGATAACTCTTCCATACATCAAAACATATCTGATACAATCAATAGACTGCTACAGTGATGACGAACCTTTTTTGGCTTGCGTGCTAAAAGCGGAGAGAGCACAGGGGGGGTTGTACGTGGGCATGCCACACCCATAATGCTATGTACACGACCTCACCGCGCATGCGCACATGACCAGGAAGCCTCCTAAAGGCTTCGGAGGGCAAAAAACAACCCTACAAGTGAATCGGAAATATGTTTCTGAACTTCCGGTTTGCCCATAGGGCTGTTTTTTTGCGCTCCGGAGCCTTCAAGGAAGCCTTCAGAGGGCGAAAAATGGTCTCAAAAGAAGGCTGAAGTCAGCTGGCCAATGTGCGCATGTGCGCTGCCCAGCTGACAGAACAACGCCTCGCATGCCCTGACAAATGGCTCCGTGTGCCGACTGTGCCACGTGTGCTGTAGGTTCACCATCATGGGACTGCTACATCTGGTTGGCATCACTGTAGCACACAAATCAACAATATGCCTCCAAAATAACTTAAGCAAACACGAAGACTCTGTGTCCATGGAAGAAAATGCAGGTATTCTAGGAAATTCCTAGAAGTGGAGCATTCACATAACTCAGCCAACAGAAACACAAAAATAAATATTTTTTACATAATGAGATTTATAGCATTTAAAAGGTGCAACCAAAAGTCAAAGAAACAACCAGAGGTGGTATTCTGCTGGTTCGCCCTGTTTCGGGCAAACCGGTAGTGGCAGCAGTGGGAGGCTCTGGCCACCGCCCAGATGTCATCATGGACACTATGCACATGTGCAGAAAGTTCTGTTCATGGGCACTCTCAGTTCCGAACTGGTAGTGAAGATGATAGCATTTCATCTTCCTTCCTTCCATGCCTGGAAACAACCCAGAATATCTCCTTCCCAGCCAAATAAGCAGGAAACAAAAACAGATGAGTTAGGGTTCGGAATAATTCCTTGATCAAGTCAAGGAAGAAACCACACCCCAATCAAAACTGTCAGGGCAAAGTATGGTATATTCCTGTGTGCTGATGAGTGGAATTGAGATTGATATCTCATATATCTGCTCGACGTGATTTTTACAAAAATTGTATCTGTATGTCTGTGTTTATGTGTAAACACCCACATAGTATTATTTTATTGGTATTTGTATCTAGAAAACACTCTAGTGCCGGGTTCCATTGTGTGCATGCATGCCGGACAGCTGGTCCAGTGCACATGCGCACCGGCCAGCTGCTTTCTTCTGGATTCCGGCAGACATGCCGGAAGAGAGCAGCTGGCCAGGGCACATGTGCGTGTCGGAACCTGGAAGAGCAACCGGCGACTGTGTGCGTGCCCCAGAGAGTTGCTCTTTCCCGGATTGCTTTCTGTGGAACCCAGAAGAGAGCAACTGACTGATGCGCATGCACACCAGAGCAGCTGTTCAGCGTGCATGCACACAACATAACCTAGAACAGCAGCTGGCTGTCGTGTGTATGTGCACCGGCCAGCTACTCTCTTCTGTGTTCCAGTGCTCCCATTTCAACACTCTGTACCAAAAATGTTGTTTGTTTGTTTGTTTGTTTGTTTGTTTGTTTATTAGATTTTTATACCACCCTTCTCCCTTCCAGGACTCAGGGCGGTGAACAGGCAACAATAAAAACAACAATAGAAAACATCAAATACATTAAAATACGCTAAAAATACATTAAAAATTATTAAATGGGTGGCCTGTTCTAAAATCCAGATAAAAACCCCTGGTAAAAACCATTAAAAACTACGCCAGGCCGGCCGATGCAGTTAACTATCACTGCAATAGGCTGACTTTGTAAACGGTTTAGAAAGGCCTGTAAAGCACTGTGAAACGATATATAAATCTAATTGCTATTGTTATTTTCTCTTTTCCTTTTTTCACTTTTTTCTTTACTTTTCAAATGTTTCTTAGCGTGCTTTAAATCTTTTATCTTTGCATTTGTAAACTTTAATAAAGTTTCTTTTTAAAAAACATGACATTGTACCCAGGAAAGTAGGGGCCAGTGTATCTTTTTCAGCTGTTGGATTTTATTTTCTTCATCTTCCATGGTGGCGTCCAGACATTTGTGTAAAATAAAGACCAACCTCTTGTGATATTTGTCATTGTCCTCTGATATTATGTCCAGTATCACAAAAATCATTGAAACCTCAAAAACTGTCTTTTTTTAGATTTTCTTTTCTTTTAATCTGATTTCGGGAGATTTTTCAGATACCATGAGCATGGTGGTGTATTGAACTAAGTACCACATTATCGTGTCATGTAATATCATATTCTAGAGCGAGACAGTATGGATTTGGATTTTGTGTCAATATTTAGAATAATATTTGATACCCTTATATTTTCAGCAGCAGCCAACTTCTAAAAGTATTACAGAACCTTTTTTTTCTTATTCAGAAGTAAATGTTAACATAACCTTTGATTTTCTGGAGGAATTTGCAGTCTTCGACAGGATTGGGCTATTGTGATGTCCAATTGACCTGGAGACAGAGTGAAACTGAAGCCACGCCTCTGTGCTCCTTGCTTCTGGTTCCCAGTTTCAACTCTGTCTAAGAAGGACAGATTGCTTTTGGTTCCAGGATATCACAATCTCAATCCAGTGCCATCCTGCAAATTCTCTTCGCCATTTTGCTCTTTTCTTCCTCCATCTGACAACTAGAAGCCTCCCCTTCATGTGGCTTGCTTCCGGCCGCCGGTAAGGTTTGATTGATCTAGCTTCTGGGCTACATAGCCGGGGCGCCACCCAGTGGCCATTTTGGGCCGCGCGTTCCTAGGGATCATATGGCTGGGAAAGAGGCTGTTTCTGTGCCTCAGCCTCATCAAAGGGGGCCCTGGGGGGCTTTCCCTCTTGCAGCGTGATGCTGGAAAGACACCAGGAGACCCGATAGCAGGATGGGACGCCAGAGATCGCGCGGTTAGCCACATGGCACTGCCAAAGGCCGCATGGCTTGGGAGGAAGCTAGGAAGTCCCTCGGAAGCTGTGAGTAACCGGGGGAAGCTGTTTTACTTGCCGGTAGGCACACTGAGCAGCTGGGAACTCTGCAGCACTATGGCGGAAGGGGAGGAAAGAATGGATTCCCCCCCCCCCCAATTGTGTCTGGAGAAGAGCCTTCCAGTGGAGCCCGGGAAAGACCCACAGCCTCTGCAAGGCTCTGCAAAACTTTAGCTCCAGAAAAACCTTCCAAAGCCTTGCAGAGGGATGAAGAAAGGAAGCACAGGGCCCTAGAGAAACATGTATCCAGGACTGAACAGAGGGGTAGGCTTAACTCCCCTAGGAGATCTAGATCACCTATCAGGTCTAGGCCTCCGACTGCCCCCGGGGGGATTCTCCTTATTATGTCGGGATATGCTGAGGATAATTCCCCTTCTCCCCCCTATCCACAGTAGACCAGGGGCCCTATCTTTCAATGTAGGGGGCGGCAGGGGGGGATAGCCCCATTGGACCGTCATTGGTCCCAGGGCCTGGTGAATATGAACTGGCTGAAGAGGAGGATTCCTTCAGCAGAGTCATGGCACAGCTCCCTGCCAGTGTTCAGAGATTTATTATAGCTGCAATATCACATGGAATTACCTCTGGGCTACAGAAGGGGAAGGAAAAACCTGCAAGCGTGACAAGGGCCATTGCAGGGACATGTGCTACTCAGGCCAGGCCTGGGCCCTCTTTCCTAGTAGGTCATAGACCTATTTCACCTTCCCTGGCTAGCGAGGGCTCCATGGCTGGAGATCAGATGCAGAGGGAAGTAGATATGTCCGATGATGAGGATCCATCTAAGAAGCCTTTGCATTCTCAGGCTTGTTTCTACCGGATTTGTTCAAATCCCTGTTGCACAAGGCTAGGGCGACTGCGCAGCTGGGTGAGGTTGAGGGCAACAAGGACGGTGCCAAGGATGACGCAAAGGGAAAAAAGCCGGAAGGCCAGGTTTAGTCAGAACCTCCTCCTGAGAAGGAGGAAATTCCGGCCCCTAAGCTGTTCTTAGAAGTAGTTAAGAAGCAGTGGGAAAAACCAGGCATTTTCCCTAACCCTAGTAGTAGCGATAGGAGATTCTTTAATATGGAGCCTAGTTTCTCTGAGGCATTACAGGTTCCCAGGGTTGACCCTCCAATGGTGGCATTGGCCTCCACGTTCACAGTTGTGTCCAGTGATGTGGCTGACTACTTGAAGAATGGTTTATTTATTTATTTATTTATTTATTTATTTATTTATTAAATTTATACCCCGCCCTTCTCCTTGTTAGGACCCAGGGCGGCGCACAGGGATGTTAAAATACATACAAAATATATAAAATATATGAAATTTAAAATACTTATTCTAATAAATAAACCCTGCGCTAAAAACCGAATTAAAATCCCAAGTTTAAAAACTATCTAATAGTCAGTATGGAGGTTACGCTAGGCCGGCTAGATGAAATAGGTGTGTCTTCAGACACTTGCGGAAGAGGCGGAGGTCGGAGATGGTGCGGAGTTCAGGGGGTAAGTCGTTCCAGAGGGCTGGGCCCGCCACAGAGAAGGCTCTCCCCCTGGGTGTCGCCAGTCGGCATTGTCCAGCCGACGGCACCCTGAGGAGGCCCTCTCTGTGGGAGCGTATCGGTCTGAGGGATGTATGGGGCAGGAGGCGGTCTCGCATATAACTAGGCCCCGAGCCATGGAGCGCTTTAAAGATGGTCGTTAAAACCTTGATGGCAAGAAGGCGGAGCTGACTCTTTGTAAAACGTTCCAGTCTTCCTTGTGGGCCATCAAGGCTGCTGCCTCAGCTTTGTTTTTCAGTCGCACGGCCATCCTCTGGCTCCAGCAGATGCAGGAGCAGATTCCACCTGAGGAGGTACATACCGATCAGGATCTCAACAAGCTGGTTGCAGTCTCTCAATTCTCTGTGGACGCCACCCTGCACGCCATGAAGTAGGCGTCCTGGGCAATGGCATCCTCGGTGACTTCCAGATGCCTCCTGTGGCTGAGAGGGTGGCAGGCTGAACAAAAGGCGAAGTGGCACCTGGCTTCCTCGGCTTATCTGGAGGGGCTCCCTCTTCAGGGCCCCGTTGGACCCAATTCTGGTTGAGGACAAAAACAAGAAGGTTATGCCCGCGCCATTGAAGAAGTCAGACCAGTAGTCCTCGCACTACTTTCGCAAACAGTCCTATTGGCAGTCAGATCAAGAACCACAGCAAAGCAGGTATTTTTCTAGATCAGACAGACAGTTGGATAGGCACTATTCTAGAGATAGGCCTAGATTCCAACCCCAGGGGAAGAGGCCCTTTCAAGGGGGAGGTGGTATTTCAGGTTCTCCTACTTAGGTAGACATTATCAGTACAGGGCCCTTCCATTTGGCCTGGCGTCTGCGCCAAGGACTTTTACCAAGGTCCTTGATGCAGTAGCGGCTTACCTCCGTGAACGTTCCATCAGAATACAATGTTATCTTGATGACATCTTGGTCCAGGCGGCATCCTTTGGCTGCGCTAAGGAGGACATTTCGTTAGTTGTGGCTACCCTCCAACAGTTCAGGTTTTCAGTGAACCTAGACAAGAGTTCCCTGATTCCCAGCACTAGGATTCTTCACTTAGGGACAATCATAGATTCCAGGTCAGGAAGGTATTCCTGTCCCACGAACGTAAGATTAGTTTACTAGAGTTAATTAGACATGTTAGACGATGGCGTTTCGTTCCTGTAGTAGTGCTCTCCAGCTTGCTGGGGAAATTCATTTCTTGCATAGACGTAGTACCTTGGGCTCGGCTGCATGCGCAACCACTCCAGTGGCGGCTTCTACCACATCAGAGGTCTAACTCCAACAACTCCAAGTTACAGATTCCGGTGATGCCACAAGTACAGCTGTCATTGAGGTGGTGGCTCTCCCCGGCGTACACAAGGGCTGCTGGAGTACCTCATCCTGACTACGGACGTCAGCCTGTACGGGTGGGGGGCTCTCCTGGAGTCCCGGATGGCGCAGGGCCGCTGGTCTTGGGTGGACCTCCAGCACAATATAAATTGCCTGGAACTGCGCACAATCCACCTGGCGCTGCGGCACTTCAAGGACCTGGTTCGAGACTGGGATATTCTAGTGCTGACCGACAATGTGGCGGTGAAGGCCCACATTAACAGGCAGGGCAGCACGCACTCCAGGGCTCTTCACACAGAGGCGATGGCGCTCAGGGCCTAGGCAGAAAGACATCTACGATCGCTCAGGGTGTGAACAACCATCAAACCGACTGACTCAGCGCACCACGGTCGACCATGGGGAGTGAAGCCTCCTTCCAGATCTGTTCCAGTCTATCTGCGCCAGGTTCGGCCGGCCATTGGTGGACCTATTCGCCACATCACAGAACGCTCAAGTGACCTGGGTTTTCTCTCAGTTCCCAACTCGGGGGACGGAGGGGGTCGACACTCTTTGGACCCTGTGGCCGAAGGGCCTGCTCTACGCCTTGCCTCCCCTTCTTCGCCCTGGGGTAGTGCGGAAGGTGATTTCAGAGAGGGCGGATCTCTTCCTAGTAGCGCCTTTCTGGCCCCGCAGGGCATTGGAGGAGGATCGGGGAAGGATCTTTGTGAGGCCTCGGTTTCACGCATCTTACAGTTCCTCTAAGACAGGTTGGATAAGGGTCTCTCCCATAGCACTCTCAAGAGACAGGTAGCTGCTCTCTCCACAATTATTCGGGGGAGGGGCCCCTCCCACTGTCACAACTTCCTCTGGTTAAGCAGTTCCTATAGGGTACGGGAAATCTCCACCCCCCAGTGATCCACAGATTCCCGACTTGGACCCTCTCTACGGTTCTCCAGGCCATGACCGGGGCGCCATTTGAACCACTGAGATCAGTTGATCTTAAGTTCCTGGCCTTTAAGGTAGCATTCCTGGTGGTGGTCACCTTGGCTCGCCGCATCTCCGAACTTGGAGCCTTGTCCTCCAGGTCACACCGTTGCGTGTTCCACAATAATCGGGTCGTTTTGCGACTGGATCCAGCCTTTCTCCCCAAAATAAATTCCATATTTCCATATTTTTACTTGTTTTTATATTGAAAATAAATATATATATATATATATATAAAAAGAAGGTCATAAAAGATTAACACATGACCCCAGTACACTGCAACTGTCATAAATATGAGCCAGTTGTAAAGCATCAGAATGTAAATCGTGACCACAGGGATGCTGCCGCAGTCATAAGTGTGGAAAATGGTCATAAGTCACATTTTTCAGTGCTGTTAGAACTTTGATCACTAAAGGAACTGTTGTAAGTCGAGGACTACCTTTATAGTCAACTTGTGAATTGTGTCTAATAAGAAAAGGTGCAGTTTTGCTTATATTAAAATAGATACAGAGATGGACAGTGTTATTGATCTATTTAAAAATATGTGGTCATGTATTTTTAAAATGTTTTCCAGAGAATTTAGACTTATGTCACTTCCCTTTCATAGTAGAACTATTTTTTTAAAAGCTTGTTTATATGTTTGTGCAGATATACTTGTTTATACAAGCATATAGTTGGAGACTGCTGAATAAATTAGCTTTCAGTTTAGAAGAGGTTTTTTGCCACTGTAAAATAAACTTTAAAGGTGATTAATGATTATTTTGTTCTACAAAATCAGTGTGCTCAAGATAGGGAGCTGGGCTTTCCAGCCACCTTCACCTCAAAAGCAGAAATTACGATTTCGTGCAGAGCTTGTTATTCATTTCTATATGAATCATTAATGCTTAGATGCAGAACCAGTTCCTGTAAGTTACAGAGACATGTTATCATATACATTTTAATATTCATATTTATTGGGAGAAAGTTACAAAGCCGATCATTTGTAAAAGGTGACATCAATAGCTTCTTTGGCTACTGATTATTGCTTTGAAAAATGTAGAAGCAGATTTCTTAAAACAGCCATAAATCTGTTTTGCATTTATTATTATTTTATTTATTAGTCAGATTTATATCCCGCCCTATCTCCCCTAGGGGATTCAGGGCGGCGCACAGAAATATAAAAATATAAAACAATACAATACAAAACCGTTTAAAAATAAAATAAATTTGAAGGCATTTTGGTAAAAATTGAATAAAAATATGAATTTTTAAAAATATTTATGAGTAATGCTGTTCTATTGTGATTTGTTTTAAATATATATATTGATGACCATTAGGAACGACCTTTCTTCAAGGCTGCATGTTTTGCTAGTGCTGTATTCATAATAAATTCAATATTGCACCAGTGGAAGCTGTTGAGAAAGGGATATTTTCTATAATGGTCTATGTACCTGCAGAGTGAAATCGCTCTTCTGCTAGTGGGAATACATGGAAATGAACAGGACGGGGCTATAAATGTTAAATGAGGTTGCAGAATTTTGCACTTAAGGAAGCAGAGGCTCTGTTATATTCTGTTAATGGACTGTTCTTTGGCCTGAGAGGAGCTGAAAATAAATGTAAGATTCTTGTTAAGTGCTGGTTGAATCAATACATTTGACATTTGTTCAGAACATCTCTGCAGACAGTAGAAGAGAAATAGTATACGGAGGGCATGATGAGATTAGAGGATCTGACCAATAGTATCCTGAAGGAATTGAATGAAGCAACCTAAGTATGGGTAGAAAATGTCCAAATCGCCACTATAAAATGATTGGCTATTATGGGTATCCTCGCTTGTTTGTTTTTTCTAGAAGATTTTCTAGATAGGTTTGCATGTTGGGTGAGATTTTAAGGCAATGTAATAACAGAACAAAAATTAATGAACAGTATTAATTTCAAGTAACTGTGTCTCCAAATCAAGTATTTTTTTTTTAAATATTTTAGTTTCAATTGTAGTGACTTGTCTAAGACAATTGTACCATTGATTTTTGTATTCTCAGATGCATTGGGCTTAATGCACAGCTTACTTTTCCATTGTAGTATTGACAACTCAATGACTGAAAGTTGAAGGCCTTTCCTCATAAGAAATAAATTTAAAACGAAGATACCTCTGTAGCTCAAGTGTGATTTCAGCACATCTACTTTTGGTTAGAAATTTTTAATGACCAAAAATTTCCTTCAAGTTGAACCACGTTTCTGATGACTTCATGTGCACATTCATGTAGTATTTTTGGCAGGAGTATAGGTAATGATGTTCCATTACCTTCGTTGTGAGCATGTTTTTTTTTCTAAGTTCTCAGTCTAGCCTACAACCTTGATATTTTCTGGAGGTCTCCCTTTCTGGTGGTAATTGGACCCAACTTAGAATGATTTCTTGTCTCAGACCAAGGTTGCTGCCACCTGTTAAAACCAAGGATTATAATAATTTGTTGAAAAGTCAGGTTTTATATTTACTTTTTGCTATTGTGTTCGCAGGAAGCTCTGGGTATTACAGAATATAATAAGGCATTTGAATGAGGTGAATTATAAATTGAAAATCCAATTGTTTTATGAGCAGCTTTGAAACCCTAAGTAGGACATAAGTATTCATGTCCTATCTTCCTTGCAGCAACAATATCAATTAAATGATTGATCCTATGGCCTGTATTCTGATATTTTTATTAACATAATAGATGCTTGATCCATTCAGAGAACATAATCTGCCCTCATTCTGTTGAATGATGACATCATTGTCCAGAGAGCAACATGCAAGAATCATTAAAAAAATCTGATTAGTTTGCAAGCAGTGATGCACTGTATAATACTGTGTCACTCTCAGTAAGTGGGGTCTCTTGAATTTCCTCCTTGGAACAGCTCTTGAATGACTCTTAACAAAACGAGTTATTAATTTTCCTCCTAGTTCATTTGCATCATGTTCCCCCCCCCCCCTTTAAATAATGCTTTGTTGTTTTCCTCTTTTTAGAGGAAAAATAACAAAGCTTGTTGTTCAGATCCTTGTTCGGAAATTTACAAATTTCTTTCAGAAGCTAAATGGGTTTTGCCTTATTGTTGCACATGAAGCAAACACTGGTTGAATGAAACCTACATGCAGTATAAAAAAAGAAGGTGAGATGAGTTGGTCTTGATTATAATTTTTTTTAAAAATGAATTATCATATTCACACAGCAGTAATGCTAGATATTTATCTACCAGTGTTTGAACAATTTCTAAATATGCTCAGACTTGTCTTCTGTTGATCACATTCGTTTGGTCTTTTAGGTGTTATCCAGGTGGCCCTGCAAAAATTCCTGTAACTGTATGTTTTCTGTTTTCTTCTCCTGCAACTGTTCCTTATATCTTGTCAACACATGAATAAAGAAGAAGGGGTGATGATAGATATGTCTTTGCTGTTAGACAGCATAAGTGGTTCATTACAAAAAAAGAAAATCCATAGTAGCCATATGCCCTACTATTTTCCTCCTGCAGTGAAAAAGAGATCATCTGGATGTTATTCAAGTTAATTTATAAATGTTGCACATTCTAGTCTAACGATTCAGCCTATTAGAATTGTGCCTCATATCTCCTTAGATCAATGGCACAGCACCCCGTGCAAAATATTTGGCTGTTCTGCAGCCTCATACCAGTTTTTCTTTGAAATAGTATGAAATGTTATGCAAGGCCATTTCTCCTGTGCTTTGTTTTCTGCTGGTAGCTGCCCATCATACCCTTTGTTTCCCAGCTCATGTTTCATACTCACTCAGCTAGCTTCTGAAAATATCTCTGATCAGCAGTTGGGGAGGATGAAACAAGGAAAAAGTGGATTTGGTTTATGCTGTGTTGGATATGGCTTGCAAATTCAAAGAGATTGTACAGTGGCAGGATTCCAAAAGTATTAAGAGTTTTCAAAGAAAAGACTGGTTATTTTTAAATTATAAAGTTTTATCAACAGATTTCAAACAGAGTAAGTACTGTTTGCTGAAAAAGGAATTGGAAAGTATCTCAGAAGTCTTCTGGTCCATTCCCCCTATCCTGAGCATAATTTCCCTGATCATCTCATACATATGGATGTCGAACCTTTGTTTGAAAACTTACAATAATAGAGCACCCATTTTTCTAAGAATTAGGCTGTTCCTCTGCATAATAGTCTCACCGGCAGGAAATTACTACTAATTTTGAATCCACATCCTCTTCCTGTAAAAGTCCTTCAAGCATTGAAAGACTGCTATCATGTCTCCCTTTAGCCTTTTCTTTGTTTTAGGCCAGGGGTGTCAATCTCACGTTGTCGCAGTGGCCTCACGTGACGTATCAGGACTTTCCCCCCCTTCATTAAACTGGGCAAGGACATGGCTAGTGCATCAAACTCCAGGTTTGACAGTCCTGTTTTAGGCTAAGCATGCACAATGCTTGTAACTGTTTTTTCATATAATTTAGCATTCAAGCCTCTCACTATCTTTGTTGCTCTTTTCAGTACTCTTTCCAGGCGCTCAGCATTTTTCTAGTACTGTGATGATAACAGCTGGATATAATATTCAAGAAGCAGTCTGACCTGACAGCGTAGAAAAGATTATCGTTTCCCATGATCTCAACAGTCTACGTCTGTTGTTGTAACCCAAGATTGCATGAGATTTTTTTAGCAATGTTTAATTATGAAAATCCCTTTGAATAATGAATCAGTTTTCTGAATTGTTACTGCTGAGTCAATTGTGGCCTGTTTTGTACCTGTCCATCTAATTTTTCCTACCTAAGTGTGGAAACCTACATTTCTCCCCCTTGAATTGCATTTTGTTGGGAAAAAGTCTGTTTATGGCTGTCAAGAGCCTTTTGAATCTTCATCCTGTTTTCTGAATGGTTAGTAACTATGCAGATTTGCTGAATATCCCTTCTATCTCCTTGTCTTAAGTTGTTTATCAAAATATTGAAGAACAGTGGGCTCATGACAATGGATCTGAAGTACCCTACTATGCAGTGGTGGGTTCCGGATCCCGTTCCAACCGGTATGGTTGGAAAGGGCCTGGCGTCATCCAAATGGATGTGTGCAGCGCACGCACACATGCGTGGCATGCACATATGTCGTACCTGCCAACGACGCTCCAGCTGCTTGGCGGAGCATCGCACTGGCACTGTACGCGCCATGCACGTGCACGGGAGCGTCAAAGGCTTTAAAAGAGACAGGTAAGGAGCTCGGGCAGGTGAGTGGGCCCTCCGGAGCACCATACTGGAACGGTACTCAGTGCTCTGGGCAGGCTCCAGTACGCCCGTACCGGGGCATACCACCTGCAACCCCCCACTGCCACTATGTATCTCTCTCTTTATGAATACATAGCTCCACTAAAGACTGTATGCGGGGTAGGATTATTCAGGCAGCTGTATATAAAGGACACCTCAGCCATCTGATTCCAAAGAGTTCATCAATATCTTCTGTTTGGTTAGGTGGTCTATGGCACACTCCCACAATAGTTCATTGTTGTTATTTCTTTCTTCTTTAATAGTCTCTCAGATATTTTCAGCAACATTTTTACCCTTGTCAAATCTACTGACCACCATCTCTTTAATCTTCTTCATGTAGAACAAATGCCACTACGAGAAAAAGACTAGAAAGGCCTATGAGGATATAGAGGAGAAAGAATTTGGACCACAAGTAGTGTTTTTATCCATAATTCCAACTGAAGGTCGTGGCCCAATAAAGGAGCAAAGGAGTCTGAATGTCACTCATTGGCTCAAGTTGTCATAAAATAATGTTATGCGTGCGACCCCCTGCATGCACCACGACCAGCTCAAACCACCACCACCCCGCTTTATGTGCACCTTTTTCACCCTCCCCATGCTCCAGAAGGTTTCTAGGAGCCTGAGGAGGGTGAAAACAGCCTCCCTCACACAAACACACACAGAGGCCCTCCGGAGGCTTCAGGAGCTTCCCTGAAGCCTCCGGAGAGCAAAAAACAGCCCTACGGCAAACAGGAAGTCACTTCACACGCATAGCATTATGGATGTGGCACGCCCACACACGATCTCCCTGTGCTCCCCCCACTTTTGGCACAGGAGCCAAAAGTTAGCCATCACTGGTATGTCCAAGAATCTAAAATTCAATTTTATGGCAACTTGAGCCAGTGAGTGACATTCAGACTCCTTTGCTCCTTTATTGGACCATGACCTTCAGTTGGAATTATGGACAAAAACACTACTTGTGGTCCAAACTCTTTCCCCTCTATAGCCTCATAGGCCTTTGGTATAATTTCTAGTCTTTTTCTCATAGTGGCATTTGTTCCCACATAAAGAAGATTAAAGATATGGTGGTCAGTAGATTTGATAGTCAGGTCAATTTCTCTATCACATACTAGATCTTCACATTTTTCACACACTTCCCTTGCAATCATGTCTGCTGTGGAAATTGCTGCCTCCATTCCTCTCAGAATTGAGTCACACATACTAGTCACTACTACAGGTTGTTGTTTTTCTTTTTGGAACAGCAGTTGGTTCCCAGGGTTGTTTTTTTTTCTTGTTGTCTCCCCTCGAACACTGGACAAAAATGTTTCACCAGAAGTCTAGGAATCATCCTTTTGGGAGAGAACCTGAAATTGATTGTATTGATAGTGGGCCTGATTTCTCTGGTGCAGCCCTTTCTGCCTTTCTCCAAATCTAACCCAGAAATTGGTGAAATCCTGTAAAATAAAAGGCTTTGTAAATGGAAGAGTAATCGAGATTTAATAGAAAATATAGATTAGTTTACACTAATCTATACAGGGCAAGTTGTCATTGCCAGATGTTTAGACTGAATTTGGCATTTGGCATTCCTCTGGACATTGTTTGATGCTGTTAAAGGTGTCATCAGAAGATATTAGTTGTTCTAAGTTTGCTGTTTTTAACTATTTATAAAAATAATAAAGATGGAGTACAAATAAATAGATAACAGTCTTAATTTGTAATAGAGTTGCCCTTATCCTAATATTTAGGTTTTTTTCTTTTTGTACATATAAGGAATTCAATTCTAAAGAGGCAACACTACATATGACCTTGTATAACCAATTGATAATCTAGTATATGTAGTGTATAAAAAAATTTCATACAGGTTACTATTTCAGGTTTCCCCTAAGGAGTGTTCTTAACTGTGTTTTTTTTAATTATAGTCTTTCTGCAGTTCGTCTAGCTAGGAGATTATAAAATGTGAAAGGCACCAATATGAGAAAAAAATTACTCATAGGCACATATTCTTAACTGTTTATCATAACTACTACAGGTTTATTTCATGCAACTGAATAGACAATATTATTGGACAAAGAATGTTCAGAAAAAACTTTAATTTGTATTAATTTTTCAGAAGATAACATAAGTGTGCTATATTTAGCATAGATAGCACTTCAGTTGTAATGTACCTAAATAATAGAGAATTAGTAGTGACATTTTTATTTTATTTTCTGAAAATAGTAATGTAAGATGAGAAGAAGATTTTACTGTTAGATCATTTCTAATTACACCACTTTGCTGTAGTGCAGTGGTTAAGAGGTTGACCTAGAAAGCTGGACACTCTTGAATTCAAGTCCTGCCTTAGGCATAAGAAAGTCAGCTAGATAACCTTGGGCCAGTCACAAACACTCAGCCAAACCCACCTCACAGAGTTGTAGTTGTGGAGAAAATAGGAGAAAGGCAAAAGTAGTGTGTAAGTTTGTGACCTTGAGTTATTTATAAAAATGGGGTAAAAATCTGATAAATACATACATTTTATTTGCTCATCTGTAAATTGAAATAATAAACCCATTTATAACATTAGTATGTTTAAAACCCGATTCATTTGTCTGTAGAAAGAAAGGTATAGAGAGAGAATGTTTTTGTGTCATTTTGTTATAAAAATGAAAACAGGTTTGTAGATAGTATCTGAGGGAGCGGATAGGTTAATGCTAAATTTGAATTTAGCTTGCTCCCTACTTTTTTCTTTGATCCCAGATCATTCCAAATTATATGTGTATATTAACAATATTAGCAATTTATATTACCATAGTTCTGTAATGATCTCATTAGAAAGGCCTCTATTCCTGGGTAATAATTCTTCAATAAGCAGAAGAATCAATCACCATATATTATTTTGGTTAGAAATTCATTATTACTCTTTTGTCTAACTTGCAATGTGAGGCTTCTGGGCTAAAGAATGGAATGCAAACAGCAGCATTTTATGAAAGCTGACTATGGTAATCAGTGACATGAGTAAAAAGAGAAGTACGCAATTCTAAGAGTTCTCAATAATATGAGTTTTCTAAGCATTCTCTACAATAACAGTAAGTCTTGGGGAATTCTGGGAATTGAAATCTGAACTGATTGCTCAGTCTGGCAAACACTGCCAGAGATGATGGCAATTTTGTTGTGTGCAGAATCTGATGATGTTTCCAACACTAATTATTCAAATACTAGGAAACCAATAAACAGGACAAGATCAATGCTAAATACCATTCACATTTCCATGCTCATTAGTGTCCCTGATACAGATTATGATTGAAACCAAAAGCTACATTGTGGTTATAAAGCACAGTACATAAAGCGGAATTACTAATTAAAACTAAATAAAAATATAATTCAGATGGTCAATTGTGGTTGTAAGTTGAGGACTACCTGTACACATGTTTAAGGTAGTTATTCTCAAAATGTGATCCAAGCACCTATGGGTCTGCTTTAGGTCTCCTAGTAGTTAATAACCCAGAATCTGTTTACCACCCCATCTTGTATCTGTGTTGTTACGGATAACTGCTTAAATGCTGTTTAGCTCCTCCCTTATGCCTGAAAGATTGAAAATTGATTTCCTGATATGGGAGCGGAATAGTTATGTCCCTCATTAATGTGAGATGTTTATGTTCAGAAATATATATTTAAGAACATTTTTATTTGCATTTTTGTGCTTTTAATTATTGATATTGTTTTGAGTAACCAAAGTAATTTTAAGAGGTAAATAAATGCTTAATTATTTATTATTTATATACAAAAAAATTTTAATGGGCGGGAAAGCATATATAAATAAATTTTAAACTCTGAACTCCTACGTTCTTTAAAAAATTGGCAGGGATATTTGTTTAATTGGTAGTCTGTCCATTATTTTTAGTGCTCAGTGATCCATAATTGTAGAAATGCTGTTCTAAGCTTGCAACATTAATATGGCCAAAAGCAGTGTAATGCTAACCCTGAAATAACATCTAGTCAAAGGTCTAGATCAGTGATGGCAAACCTTTACAGTATCGAGTGCCAAAAAGGTCACGCTGAAACATCATGTGTATGCTTGTTGTGCCCGTGCTCTGGAAAAGCCAGACTTCTGGGTTCTACTGCACATGCACGCTCGACAATCAGCTAGCCGGCGCACATGCCACATTGGTTTTCGGCACTGCCACATGCGTGAAGGACAGCTCATTGTTGCACACACATGAATGCCAGAAACCTAGAAGACAAACAGGCAAGGCCATGCATGCCGGGCGACATGGCTTCGTGTGCCACTTTGGGCACTCGTGCCATAGGTTCGCCATCACAGGTCTAGATGTTGTAAGAAAAACATCTCTCTCTTTCTCTAAACTGGCCCTGGGATTGTAACATTGGTGACTGCCAGAAAGAATCTCTTTTTATTACGGTAAATGTGAGGATATCAGTTAGAGCTTTCAACAATTGACCAAACTTTTGTGTTAGCAACATCCCACTTTAGAAGCCAATCATAAATATTTTCCTTACTACGGGATTGCACGGTAATTGCATGGTATGAGATACGATACTTGCCTACCAATTTCTTTCTCCAAGTTACCATAGTAAGATGTAACTCAACAATAATCTAGGAAAGGGGATGCAGTGGGCAACTATGGCCCCTTTACAGTCTGTAGCCTGCAACTCCAATATGGCTGCTTCTAGAATTCTGAAAGTTGAAGTCCACCGGTTGTAAAGGGGCTCAGTCTTGGAAGTTAGCAAGTTTCTTGAAATGTATATGGGTTGTATTAGATATTGAGAATGGATCTGTCTTCATTCTTAGATATCTTATCAAGAGGTCTCTGTGGAAGAGGCAGACTTTTCCTTAAACATTAGTATTCTTAAACTATTATTCTAGTGTATTTTCAGTTGATGAGTTACATTCTCATCCTATTTCCAAATTTCTGCTGTATAAAGAAAGTGCAGAATTTTTTTCCTGAAATATTTTGGAATTTCTAAAAAAAAACACTTTGGAATAATGCCCACTGAGATGACTTGTTTCAGATGCATCTTCAATAATTATGATTCCTTGAAAAAGAAATCCAAGTATTCAAAGAAGCAACATTGTTTTATGTGCTATATATTATTAGAAAATCTTTTATTTGCTTCTACTGTGACCACTATTTTGGTTTTATTGTAGTTCTCCTGAACTACATATGAATGAGACTGAAAATGTTGACATCTTGTATAAACATGTTTCCCGGCAATGTAAAATTCTGGGATGGCAATTTCAGAGATTTTGGTTGGGGGGGGGGGGGGGAGCAAGGGGAGGACCTCCTTGCTCCTTCAGTTACTTTGATTGCTAACAAGGAAAACAGACTATCAGTAGCAAAACATGCAGGATTTTATACTGTATAATCCCTGGAATCTCTGTCTTTGTGGTATTAGTGGAAAATATATTTCTTTAAAGTAAACGGATGACATTTTTAACAATATATTGCCTTAGTTTAACTCAAAGTATTGACTTTGGCTTTAATTATTGTTTCAAACTTAAAAGTACAATGCACATTCCACTGGAGCCATAATACCATTTTAGTGACTGATGTTATTGTTAGGTACCAATTAAAATCTATTTCAGAAATAGATTCTTGAGCTGAATGAATCACTAGCTAGGGTAATTTAAATAAGGCTTATAGAGGGAAATGAACTGTAGAAAAAGAAATTTTACTGGAGAAAGCTATTGATGAAAATTAAGTGGAAAGATGAGGAAAAATTGAAAGTGCCCTGTAATCAATATTAGCATTATATATGAATGCTAGTGGTTTAATGGCTAGAGTAATGCTGAGGCTCCTCACAAAACCAATTTTTATGAAAAGAAAATAGATGCTAGCAGTGGATAGGTTTGCAACTTTGGGCAAAATTCATGCAGAATGGTGAGTGAAAGCAGCATGCTTTGTTCACATTGAGATTTGTCCTCTAATATTGTACTACTTATCTTCACTATGACCTGATTGTGTCAGCTTCCCAGAATCTATTGTTGTTGGTAAATATGGCAACAGCTATGCAATGTTAATGAGATAGGAAAATGGACCTGTTTTCCTATTGCAACTTCAGCAGACTATTTATCAGCGTTGTTTTTACATTTTTAAGAGAACATGTCTTGATGCATCATAAGAGAAAAGCTAGTGAGCAGACTTGTACAGAGAAAAGTGACGAATTAGCATATAAGATTTCAAAATGTATTTGATTGCTAATGCAAATCAATAATTAATCTTTGTGCCAAAACTTTGAATAGATTCATGATTCTGAATTGTCATATATGCATCTTTTTAGTTTTCAGATATTTGTTACCATGCTATGAAGAAACTGGATATAATTATTGCAGCTTTAGGCCTTATATACAACCCTGCAGCAGCAACAATGTTTTTTTAAAATTTATTGAATATCTATACCCTTCTTCAGGAGAAATTCATGCTTTTGTCACATAGTTGGAAATATTGAATTATAACTAAGTTATCTCTAATAAAAGTATCAGAGATAAGATTGGATTTTAACTGTGTCTGTATTATCACTGCTGATGACAAATGATCATTTTTTACCCATAGTAACTCATTCATATGTCTTAGTACTTCTGATTATAGATTAATCTTTTGTTGTTCCAAAAAGGATTTACAGCTGTATATTTTACGTAGCTGTGGGAGGAGAGGTCTTCATACTTAAAAATAATTTACATAATACTGTGTTGAGACCTATTTCAATACAATGACAACTGAATCTAAAATAGCAAAATGTTTTACAAATAAGTTTCCGTAATCTGCTTCATTGATCTAGATCAGTGATTCTTAACCTTTTCTTCACCATGGACCACATTTAAATACTTTTTGTGACCCTGCACCATCTCCAGACTTAACTCAAGATTTAAATCATAACATTTCTTCAAGCCTTCATAGACCCCCTGTGACAACATTGCAGCCCCACAGGTTTCCGCAGAACACGGATTGAGAACTGCTGATCTAGAACATAGACCTAAATGATTTGGGTTTTAGATCAACACATTGGGATATGGAGGAAGACAGGTTTCATAGACTATATGAGAGAAAGAAGAGAAGAGGTGATAGCTCTGATTCTCTTACAACAAAATAATTCTTGGAGAACCATCTCATAACTGACTGGCTAGTTGCTAATATACATTATATATTAAATTTCTTCAGTTCCTGTGTTGGAAGATTAATTTTCTTGGTATGAACTATTTACAACATGTTGGCAAATTACAGTTCACAGCATTGCAAGCTTTCATGTCCTGTAGTGAGAGAGATGACACAAATAAGTAGTTCAATTTTGGGATAGCCGCAGGCTCTTCACCCTTAATATTACCATTTGATTGGTATTTTGATTTTCAAATCATCCTTAATCTTTTAGCGTTGAATTCTACCTGGGGTAATTTTGAAACTTTGAACTGTCATCTTCTCTCTACAGTATGGAACTTTCCATATTTCCATTATTTCAGATGTGCATTTTAAAAATTCCTATGTTCATTTCTGTTAACAAAAAAAACAATTAAACATTTGCCCATTTCATTAATTTCATCTTTATGCTAATTGGCAAGCTTGCCCATTAGGATAGAGGCACTATATTTATAGATTTCAAAAAGAGAGAATAATTTTAAATAAAATGTAGTGGTATTGAACAGTGATCAATATAGACAACGGTAAATTAACTATAACAGGATTGTAGATTGAAGAAGATATTTTATTCAGGTGCTAATGTGTAATTTGACATACTAGTTGTGAACCTAAACTCTATACCAC
This sequence comes from Rhabdophis nuchalis, assembly GCA_039707465.1. Taxonomy (NCBI): domain Eukaryota; kingdom Metazoa; phylum Chordata; class Lepidosauria; order Squamata; family Natricidae; genus Rhabdophis; species Rhabdophis nuchalis. Next base: position 162,963,563 of record CM077643.1, read on the forward strand.
GGGTGTCAAACTCGTGGTGTCATATTGCTGTCACATGACCTTTTATGACATTTTTCCCCTTTGTGGAGCTGTGGTGGGCGTGGGCTGCATATGATGCATCTGTCCCATGGGCCGCCAGTTTGATACACCTGCTCTAGAGGGTAAACAACAGTGACATAAGAATGTCTTTCTTGAATTTGTTGACAAATTCAACAAGGTACCCTTGTATACAAAGCCAGGGAGAATAAGTGCCAGAATCTCTGAAGTGGTTGACAATACGTCTCATCTGTTCTATTCTGCCTGTTGGAAAATATATGCCAGGAAAAAAGAATCCTCTTTTTTTTTTTTTTTTTTTTTTTAGTAGAAATAGGCTTCAACTGTCTTGAGGGAATCAGATAGATTTTTCTGTCTCTCTCTTTCTCTCAATTCCCCCTCAGACAACAGGCATTTTTAAAAATAACTTTTATTAAAAGGAAATTTTACAAAGTTTTTAAAACTGCAAACATAGGAGAATAGAAAAACAAAGAGTATTAAAGGGTAAAAGGGCAAACAACAAAAAAGCAATAAACAAAACAATATCTAAAGAAGCAACTTTCAATCTTCATTGCAGCAATTACAAAGATAGCAATTACCATCTCCATCCTCCCATATTGCATATTTATTTTATTTATTATTAAATTTATATTGTCGCTTATTCACCTATGTCAACTCAAGGTGGTTTACAGAATATAAAAAACACGTCTAAAACAGTAAAACTAATAAAAAATCAAATCAATTAATGTCATAAAATCACCCTCCACCTCCTGCCCCACCAACAGGTGAATCACACGAGCCATTTAATGGGCTCCATCCCACTCTAGGTACACTAGGCCCGCTGACAGGTCTTCAGTGCCTTCCAGAAAAGAATTAGAGTGGGAGCCGTTCTAATATCTGGGGGAATGATGTTCCAGAGAGAGGGAGGCACCACGTAGAGAATCCTCCTTCTGGATCCCACCAGGTGTATCTCCTTCGGGGTTGGAACCTGCAACATTCCAGGCCTCCCTATTCTGATGGTTGGGTAGATGTGACCAGCAAGAAACGGTCCCTCAGATAAGCTGGTCCCAAGCCACGAAGGGTTTTAAAGATGACAAGCAGCACCTTGAATTGCACCCGTTCAAATCGGCAACCAGTGCAGCTCCCGCAGGAGATGTGATACATGTGTACACCAGGGTCTGCACAACCATAGTTTCCTTCTTCCTATAAACATACCTTTTTAATCAATAAATACAAAATCAGCAATTCATTTTAATTCACTTACAGTAAGAATGCTACCAAGTGGTTGCACTGTTTTATAAAAGTTGCTGTAATTCCTTCCTTGATCCAACATCAATTTAGCTATTTCTGGAAATTCAGCCATCTTATCAATCCATTCCTCTTCTGTAGTCTTCCATCTTTGTGTGAATAATAACCTTGCTGCACTTACCATATATAAAACCAATTGTCTATGAGCCTTTTCTAGTTGAATGTCCATAAATCCTAATAAAAAGTTCCAGTTTCACGTGAATGTTAATTTTTAAAACTGCATCACCATATGTATTTATATCCAGTATCTTTTCATATTTTTTTAAATCCCTTATAAAATGCCCATTCATATTTTTCACATTTCTAACAGGGATTAGAAGTATCTTTATACATCTTAGACAATTTCTGTAGTCATATACTAATGGTACATCATTTTTAAACAAATCTCTTGAATTATAAGACAATGTGAATTTCAGACCTTTAAACAGCATTTTTCCCATTAAACCTCATAAATATTACAACCAAAATTCTTAACCCATTTTATCACACACTATTTAACTTGTTCTTTTTCTGTTTCATATTTCAACAAAAGTGTATATATTTTAGCAATCATATATTCATCATAATTCATTTTTAAATTCCATTTCACCACATTCTGTTCCTGGTTCTTGTTTATCTATACTAAAACTTTGTCTTAATTGTGCTTATGTGAACCATTGAAAACTAAATCCCTTTATATTCAGTTGTTGTCCTGAATTCCCTATTTTCCTATGCTAGTAAATCTTTATATGATAACCCTTTGACCTTTATCTGTTGCTCCCCTTCTATAAAATGCTTCTTCAACTGAAGCCAATAAAGATATTTCGGAGCATAGCCTGGGTTTGTATTCCATAGCCATTGTAATGCATTCCTAGTAAAATTACAATATCAAACCTTCAGTAACTAGATCATCCAAATCTCAGACTATGACCTTCTAAATCTAAAAATCTTTTGTTTCTTAATAACAGCTGTTCTTTTGTCCAAACTGCAGGCAGGAAAATACAATTTAACATCATGTAATCCCAGTCCTCCTCTTCCCTTTACAGCTTGAAGGATTTTATAATTAACTCTCTTTTTTTTTTTTTTTTAATCCTGCCATATACGTTCTGGGTTTTTTTTGTCATTGTTTAAATGATGCATCAGTTCTGAAAACAGGTATTGTCTTAAATAAGAGCATTCTAGAAAACTCATTCATTTTTACCATAGAATTTTTTTTCTCAACAACAATTATAATTTTTCCATCTTAATAAATCCTTCTTAATTTTATTCCATACTTCAACATAATTATTAGCTAAAGTTTTCACTTTTTCTCAATATTAAAACCAATTTTCACAAATAATTCTTTTTGGTCTTCCACTTTAATATTCTTTGTCAGTATCTTTGTTTCTCATTAATTTTAAATTTACACTAAATTATCTTAGTTTTTCCATTAATTTCTCCTATTTCTCCTAAAGACTTCTCTAAAACAAAAACTAAATTCTTGGCAAATCCCCTTAGTTTTTTAACTTTTTACCTTTCATTTTAGCAATTAGTTTATCTTATGTCTTAAAAACTTCAAGAACCAGAATGAATAACAACAGAGAAACTGGACATCCCATCCTTGTTCCTTGTTCCTTTCTGGCTTGGTCAATTCCCCATTATTTATGCTTTTTGTGAAGTACATATTGATTTCACAATAAAGTAATAAATTTGTCACCAAAATCCATACCTTCCAAATTTTTAAAAGAAAAGACCAGTTTAAATTGTCTAAAGCTTTTCTGCATTAAGAAATGTAAAAGAAGATTGTTTTTCACAGTGTTATTCCAGGTATTCTAACACTTTAAGAACATTTCTAATGCAGGTAGTTCTCGACTTACAACAGTTCATTTAGTGACTGTTCGAAGTTACAAAGGTACTGAAATAAGTGACTTATGACAATTTTTCCCACTTATGATCATTATTGCATCCCCATGGTCACATGATTTACATTCAGATGCTTGACAACTGACTCACATTTATGACAGTTGCAATTTGCCGGAATTGTGTGATCCTCTTTTAGGACCTTCTCACAAGCAAAGTCAATGGAGTAACCAGGTTCACTTAACAACCATGTTACTAATTTAAAAATTGCAGTGATTCACTTAACAAATGTGGTGAGAAAAGTTGTGGAATGGGGCAAAACTCTCGGCGTCCCGTTACAGTCAGCTGGTTTCATCACTGGCTATGGGGGGTGAGACCTTAGCCCCCACAGGAAGGGTTCGCAACTTGGGTGTCCTCCTGGATGCACGGCTGTCCTTGGAAGATCATATGACGGCTGTCACTAGGGGGCCTTTTTATCAGGTTCACCTGATTTACCAGTTGTGTCCCTTCCTAGATCGGGATTTTATTTTATTTTATTTTTTTTATTTTATTAAATTTATATCCCGCCCTTCTCCAAACGGACCCAGGGCGGCGCACAGGAATGTTAAAATACATACAAAACATATAAAATTTAAGAAACTTATCCTAGTAAAACCTGTGCTAAAAACCGAATTAAAATCCCAAATTTAAAACTGTCTAATGGTCAATACAGGGGGTTACGCTAGGCCGGCTAGATGGAATAAATGTGTCTTCAGACACTTGCGGAAGAGGCGGAGGTCAGAGATGGTGCGGAGTTCAGGGGGTAGGTCGTTCCAGAGGGATGCCCTACGCACAGTCACTCACGCCCTTGTCTCTTCCCGTCTGGACTACTGCAATGCTCTCTACATGGGGCTCCCCTTGAAGAGCAACCGGAGGCTTCAGCTGGTCCAGAATGCGGCCGCATGGGTAATTATGGGAGCGACGCGACGCTCCCATGTAACAACCCTCCTGTGCGAGCTGCACTGGCTTCTGGTGGTTTTCCGGGTGCGATTCAAGGTGTTGGTTACTATCTTTAAAGCGCTCCATGGCTTAGTACCCGGGGTACTTACGAGATCGCCTTCTGCCACCAAGAGCCTCCCACCAGCCAGTACGCTCCCATAGAGAGGGTCTCCTCATGGTGCCATCGGCTAGACAATGTCGACTGGCGACACCCAAGGGGAGAGCCTTCTCCGTGGGAGCACCTGTCCTCTGGAACAAATTGCCCCCGGAATTAAGAACTATCCCTGACTTACGCACCTTTCACCGTGGTCTCAAAACCTTTTTCTTCCAACAAGCCGGGCTGGCATAAAACATGATTTTTAAATTCAAATTTTTATTAATTTTAATCAGGGTTAGTTTGGGTTTTTTCCCACGTTTTGGCCAAAGTTTAATATGTCTTTTAAAAGCTTTTTTTAAACTTTTATATATTTGTTTTTATTCTGGCTGTACACTGCCCTGAGTCTTTCTAAACTAAACTAAAACTCAAAAACGATCTTGCTTAACAACATAACATTCGGGCTCAATTATGATCGTACGTTGAGGACTCCTGTAGTATCTTTTAATTGTCTCTTAGGTAAAAAAAAAAAGTAGCTCTTTGTGATTAAAATTTTGTAAAACATTTTTCAGCCTTTCAGTTAAAATCCGTTAACTTTTATAATCATTATTCAGTAATTATACTAGCCTATAAATTAATTTGGGGGGGGGATTCAAATCTTGTCTTTCCTTAAGAATCAATGTTATCTGTAGTCCTGTCCAACTATCCAGTAACTTTCCATTATCTAAAATTGTTTTGTTTTCACAAAGCAATAAAAGCTCATCTTCAAAATATTTATAAGAAACAAATAATCCATCTGGACCGGGGTCTCTTAAATTTTTTCACTTTTCTTTACAGCATGACAAATTTTCCTTATTGTTATTAATAGATCAGTACATCTATTCACTTTGGTAAAGTTTTTTTCTTTAAATATTCATCTGGCCTTACTGATGAATTCCCCCTCCCCTTGTATAGCATTGTATAGTATTGATAAAATTTTGTTTGAATCCTTATATTATCAGCCTTCATAGCTTTCTGATTTTGTAATGTTAATACCATTTTTTAATTTTCTTTCTCAGGCTAAAAGCCAGCCATTTCCCTGGTTTATTTGCTGACTCAAAGTTCTGTATTTTTGACAAAATTCAATTTTATTTCCATCTTACTCACCATTAACATAGAAAGTTGACAGTGCAGAAGTTTATTTTTTTTTCTCCCCAGAGATCTCATTAGTTTGTCCTTTAAAAAAATCTTTATATCATTTAGAATCTTTCACCTATAATTCTGATTCAGTTTATTATTCTGCTGAATAAATTGTCCTCTTATCAATTATCTGCTGGCATCCCATTCCATTTTAATTTCCTGTGTAAGATTGACAACGTTTGTCTTGGCAAGGTTTCAGCAAGGTCTCACTCGCCATCTTCAGGCTGGTGTTTTCGGCTTCGGGTTTTTTGTTTTTTTTAAGGCTGTAATCAGTTTTATTAAGACATTTGTGTGTTGTACATTATATAAAACTCCATGGATGCTGTATAAGAAAAGGCTTCTCAAAAGATTGGCGACGAACAATTGGGATGGAGAGAGAGAAAACTTTTTTTCTTTCTCTTGTTTTTCCTTCCTTCCCTCCTTCCTTTTCTTTTTTCCTTTCCTTTCTTTCCTTTCACCACCAGCTTTATTTGAATAACGGGAAGAACATTCAACAAAGGAACACCACCAAGATTGTAAAAATGGTCGGAGCTGCCGTCTTTCTATCAATCTTGGTGGGGGGGGATGGAGTGCTGGCTTTGTTGCTGTGAGTGGGTTGATTGGCTGTGTAGTTGTATCATGATCATGATACAACTACACAGCCAATCAACCCACTCACAGCAACAATATATATTCTTTTTCCATTACGGTACTCTGTTAAATCAAGCTGTAGTCATATTTCATTTGGTATCCATCTGCAACTTCTAAGTTTTTTCTTGTACATTAAAGTTACTGGATAATGGTCATAGAAAGTCTTTGGCAATATTTCAACTTTGTTGATCCAAGTGGCCAAACTTTTGGAAATCCAAAACATGTCTACCTTGGAAAAAGAACTATGTCTTTCTGAAAAATAAGTACATTCTTTAGAGTCATAATTTTTATGTCACCATATATCAATTCATTCAAGATTATCCATCATTTGAAAGAATATTTTGGTAGCTTGCCTTGCATCATTTTAATTCCTTTGGTTAATGTTGTAGCTTGCTGTGGGCAGACTACTTCATTACAATCTCCTATTAGGCACCAATTTTTATATGACAGGTCCATTAATTTTTCTATACAACTATTGAAAAATGCAGATTTATTTCTATTAGAGCATAAATCCACTAAAGGCTCTATCTTTTATTAAAATTAATCTCCACTTCCATATATCTGCCTTGATCATCACATAATATCATTTTTGTTGCAAATGTGGATTTATGTACAAAACAACTTTTTTTAACTTAAAGCAGCTGAGCTCCTTTCCCCAGTTTTCATTAATAAAAAGTTTTTCAAATCTTTCTTGCGTGCATTTCTTGCTAACAAATTACATCCAATTTTAATTTCTTCAAATAATAAAATGTCTTCTTTGCTGGGAAGTATTTGCCCCGTATATTTTCCAAGTTAGGAATTTAATATTAATGTTTATTGTATACAGCAAAGTAAATAATGCCCACGTGATTCACTTAACTACTGCAGAGATTCGCTTAACAACCATAGCAAAAAAGATCATGAAATCAGGCACAACGGACTTAACAATCACCTTGCTTAGCAATGGAAATTCTCTTCCCAATTGTGGTTGTAAGTCAAGAACTGTAGTAACTTTCTCCAGTGAGAAAGGATCTTGCAATGAATGATAAGGTATAAGGGTAAAATATTGGTTTATTTCAGGGAGCGTAGGGTCAGTTCTCAGCTACTTTCATACTTGTATTGATGAGTGCTCATTTTTTGTGTTCCTCTTTAAAAAGGAATAGTATTTAATCATGGCTTTTAGTCAATTTTTTAAAATATCTGTCTAGTATATATTTTTCTTAACTGTCTGTCCAGTAAATCCTTTTCTTAACTGTCAATTTAGTTTTGGATATTTGAATACCAATTGGTTAATGTTGACGATAAACTTAAGTAGTTAAAAAGGAACAGTGGGTAATTAATGCTCAATTTACCCATTTTAAGAATATTGACTTTTGACTTCTGTGTTCTTGAACAGAGAACCATCTTAACTATATCTGACATCGTTGTATTATTCTGTGTAAAGCAACATGCATTGAAAGCAAAGAAGTCTCCGGAATAAGCATCTTATTATAAGAGTGGTAACAACTGCAACATTTGTTTTGAAGATAAGCTTTGACCCCTGAGATGTAATATGCTGTTGCATGTAAATTTTGATCTCCTCCTTTTGAAAACCCATTTATTTCCTTTTTGAAAAACAACCTTCAACACTGTTATTTTGCTGTTTGATTGCAAACCACAGGACTTAAAGGCATAAGAAATTTGAGAACTGAGCTGCAGGTCTCTCTGCATTTAATTGAAGGGTGTGTAGGAAATGTTGACTTTGAGAGAGAATTCTGTAATATCTGTTACTGCATGTAAAGTTTCAGCCAAGCAGTAATGAATAGCTTGTGCTGAGTATTGCCCTCACCCGTCTTTTCACAGTACAATAACGCTTAGAAGTGATAGATCTGCCTATCCTAACTTCTGTATTGCTGAACTGATTTACTATTTCTAGTGCCCAATTCTAGTCTATTATTTCTGCATATTATTTTTGTATTATTATTTTATTATTCAGAACAGAGGAGAAAAAAAATATTTTAAAACAATAGCACAATAATCAATTTTTCTGGAACCTTTAAGTCAGGGGTCCCCAACCGCTGGTCCATGGACCAGTACCAGTCTGCAACCTGCCAGAAATTGGACTGTGCAAGCAAGCGAAGCCCCATCCACACAAGCATGATCCAGGCAGCGCACAAAACCACACCCCCGTCCACAGAAAAACCTTCCACCATGGAACCAGTCCCTGACACCCAAAATGCCTTAGATCATGAGTGTCAAACTCATGGCATCACTTTGCCGTCACGTGACTTTTATGGTTTTTTTTAACCCTTTGCAGAACTGGGGTGGGCATGGCTTGTCCGTGACGCATCTGGCCCCTGCCAGTTTGACACTTCTGCTTTAGATAATATTATTGCCCTGGAACATTTAAAATCACTATAGGTAGTCCTCTATTATGCTTATAATTGAACCTAACATTTCTATTGCAAAGCAAGACAATTGTTTAGTGAATTTTGCCACCATTCTTGTCAGAGTTGCTAAGTGAATCACTGCAGCTGCTAAGTTAGTAACAAGGTTGTTAAGTGAATCTGGATTGACCATTGACTTTGCTTGTCAGAAGGTTGCAAAATGTAATCACATGACCCCAGTATACTGCAACCATCATAAATATCATTCAGTTCCCAAGTGTTTGATTTTTGATCATGTGACCACGCAAATGGTCGTAAGTGAGCATAAATATGCAAAACGGTCATAAGTCTTTTTTTTCAGTGCCATTGTAATTTTGAACAGTCACTAAATGAATTGTTGTAAGTTAAGGACTATCTGTACCATACACATCATTAGATTATTATTTGAATAATAAGCATTTAAATGTCCCAAGCTATTTTCAAGATCATTTTAGTTGCCATACAAAACCACAGGGAGCTTCCAAATCCTATCAGTGATGGTAGCACTTGTCTATGTCAAACTGCCCATCCTATACCAACTTTACACCAGTGATTATGTAACACTATTGCTAGATTATGTGAGATCAAGTTCATCTTATTTGAGGATACAAAATTGGAAAAAAAAACATCATTCACTTGCTGCCCATGCAATTTAATTATATAGTACTTTGGAGACACTAGAACACATTGTCCTTTGAGCAAGAGATTACTAATGGGTCTTATTTAGCTGTTCCTTTAATGATATCAGTTTTCTGAAGCACTTCATTATATAATGAAGTAAGGTATGAGACAGCATACTTGGATGTAACTGATTATACTTCTTTCAAATAATAAATTGATGAAGATTTCCTAATCTGTATGCTATTTGATTTCTATGTTTTTAGTACTCTGTATTTCATTTTTGTACTGTCTAAATTCTTACAACCGTAAACCTATTACTTGAGGATTTTATGTCTTTGATCCTATGTTGTTCATTTCATCAGATTCACAATGCATCATAATTGGAAACTCTCATATACAGTTTTAAGTAGTGAAATTGGAGTTGCTGAATTGTGGAAAAGTACAGTATATGGTGATGATTACATTACTAACAATGGCCATTTCAAGGGGGGGGGGGAACCAGATCTAAGCTACCATAACAAATATACATAGCATAAAACTTTTTTTATTTAACTCAGCAAACTTACATCACTTCAAAGCTTTAGTTGACTACATTGCACCTTTAATGAATTATAGTTAAGAGATTCAGTTATATTATTCAATAATTTGATGGTTGATTTTTCTATGTCAGATTGGTGTAGAGCTTTTTCTACTTGCTTTATGTAGCATGCATTAAATAATGGATGAGAAATAATATATTTTCTGATGAAAAATACAATAGGTGTATAACTTTTTAGAAGTCACTGCTGATTTTACTTCACTAATCGTTGCTGACTATTGTAATAGGTTTTAATTAATTGAATTGTTCATAAGTAGCTCAGCAGAGTATGAGGATCAGTTTGGTGCATCAGATTAGAAACCAAATTCTAACCCCACTTTGGGCACAAAGTCAGCTGGGTGACCTTGGGCCAGTTACTTTGTCTTATCCCTAGGAAGGAGACAGTGACAAACTACTTCAGAAAAATCTCAGGGACTTTTAGGTACTGTCCAAGAATTGGGCACAATGGAAGAAAAAAAAAGTAGATCATATAAGTAAAATAAAAGAAGCCATAACACACGCTATATGTTATCACAGTTTAAAACAAGGATCATCTAAAATGTCCATCTTATAATACCATATTTCCCTGAAAATAATACAGGGTCTTACTTTCTTTTGACCCCCAAAATAACCACTTGGCCTTCTTTTCGGAGAGGTCTTATTATATTTGAGGTGCAGGAGGTGCCAAGCGTGGTCACCTCATGGCTGCTGCTATGTTGCAATATTTTCGGGGAGGGATTATTTTGGAGGTAGGGCTTTGTTAGCACATGTGCTCAAAATCCCAATTGGGCTTATTATCCAGGGAGGTCTTATTTTGGGGAAAACAGGATAATATAAACATCCTTATATTAATAAATAAAAGATATAGGACAGCTTCACAAGGAGCTAAGAAAAAGAAGCATTCTTAGTGATTTTCTAAACTTAAAGAAATCTGATTTCAAATATAATTATAGTGGGAGTTAATTCCAAAACTGAGGCCTGTCAGCAGTGCCTCTCAAAGCTTTGTAGTACATTACATATTAAATGCTTTTGCTATCTTAACCCAGGGAGACCTTGGCGTTCTCTGAGCTTAGTTGTTTGCTTCTAGACATTTCATTATCTGATGGAGTAACATGATATAACCTGTGTGATGTGATAGTATATATGATATTATATGGATTCTGATAGAAACAGAAAATTAATGGACTATTTCCCTGTTCTGCACCATATGATAATAATATATGCTATTGTATAATTTTTTAACTAAAGAGGAAATCTGTGAGAGAAATTATTAAAAGCTAAGGCACATCAGGTGTGTGATAATGGTAAGTTTCTTGTCAAGCCTTTAAAAAGACATGCATTTCATATACCGTATTTTTCGGAGTATAAGTTAGGTGCTGCAGATTGTCAGCAATTTCCTTCTCCAGCACATGGATAAGTACACCTGGAAACATCTACCTACCTACCTACCTTCTCTCTCTCCCTCCCTCCCTCCCTCCCTCCCTCCCTATCTACTGTATTTCTCTCTCTCTCTCAGCCTCCTTTTACCTTTACCTACCTACCTACTGTATTTCTCCCTCTCTCTATCCCTTTACCTACCTATCTACTGTATTTCTTTCTCTTTCTCTCTCCCTCTATCTACCTACCTACCTACTCTCTCTCTCCCTATCTATCTACTGTATTTCTCTCTCTCTATCCCTCTACCTACCTATCTACCTACCTACTGTATTTCCCTCTATCCCTCTACCTACCTAACTAACTAACTACCTAACTAACTAACTAACTACCTATTCTTTCTCCCTGCCTACCTACTGTATTTCTCTCTATCTCTTTACCTACCTACCTACCTACCTACTCTCTCTTCCTACCTACCTACTGTATTTCTCTCTCTCTCTCTCTCTCTCTCTCTCTCTCCCCCTCTATCTACCTACCTACTTTTTTTAAATTTGCCTCTTCAAAACCTTGGTGCGTCTTATACTTCGGTGCGTCTTATACTCTGAAAAATACTGTATGTGAGTGAATCACATATATACTGTAAAAGAGAAGATGCATGTTTGGCAAATTTTAATATCTAAATCAGGGGTCTCCAAACTTGGCAGCTTTAAGACTTGTGGACTTGCCAAGTTTGGAGACCCCTGATCTAAATCAAAGCACAGCTAATGCTGAATAGCTTTTTTATTGTATTATGTATTGCGCCTTTACATTCTCATTTCATTTTGGCTTTAAAGATTGAAAATATTGCTGCTACACCAACCTGTATGACTAACAGCATAAAAATAAAGAAAAATAGGTAAAATGCTTAATAGTTTATACTATTAGTTATAGTTTTATTGATTTGGTGAAAACTTTCTGAAACGTTTCTGCAGGACTAAAATATGGGAGAACCTGTTAAACAAAAGACATTGCATGAAAATTTAATAATTTAAACATTGTGGAAAGTGAGGCATATGCTGATTGAAATGCAAAAAGCCTTTAGATTGTCATCCTAGCTTTGATTTTAAAGGCAAATCACTCAATTAACTTTGATTAACTGCAAATTTAAACCACACTAAGAATGATAAAAAATAGCTTGCAGCTCCATTTGTAGTCTGAAATCATGCTACAGTGCAGCTACACAAATAATTATAATATTAAATAGATACTGAAGAACCTAGTAAATTCTGTTGAATAAGAAATGAAGTTTAAATGCTCCCCAAATTTAAACACCACTTTATAGATTAATTTTTAAGTGTGACCATCATAGACTTGCCATAAAGGTGGTGGTATTAAGACTAAATAACAAGCAATTTGGGAGCTGAGCAATTATGACAATAAGATTTAAGAAGACAAGAATGATCAGAATCAGAATAATACAAAGGATGCAAAAACTGAATGGGTGCATTAATGTTTTTGTTAGAAACAATGCAGAGTTTAATTTGTAAGAAAGCTCTAAGTTGGAGCACTTTTTCAGAATTTTATTTAAGAGTGATTATGATAATAATAATAATAATAATAATAATAATAATAATAATAATAATAATAATAATAATAATAATAATAATAATAATAATAATAATGTAATTTGTAAAACCGCACCCTCTCCCCACAGGGACTCGGGGCGGTGCACAGGTAGAATAAAAACCAAATACATACAACAATTCTAAAAACAAATTAAATATAACCTGCGCTAAAATTCCCATTAAAACTAAATAATACTAATTCCCCATAAAACCCCAGAGGCAGAGAGACTCATCCTAGGCCGGCCAGACAGAAAAAGTGAGTCTTTAATTTAAGACGGAAGGAGCGGAGGTCCGTGGTCGTCCTGATATCGGGGGGGAGGTCGTTCCAGAGGGCCGGGCCCGCCACAGAGATAGCCCTTCCCCTGGGTGTCGCCCGCTGACAGTGTCTAGTGGACGGCACCCGGAGAAGTCCCTCTCTGTGGGAGCGAATCGGCCATGAGAATGTATGAGGCAGGATCCGATCCCGCAGATAGCTAGGTCCCGAGCCATGGAGCGCTTTAAAGATGATAATTAACACCTTGAAGCGCACCCGGAAGACGACAGGTAGCCAGTGCAGCTCGCGCAAGAGCGGTGTTACATGGGTAAACCTAGCGGTTCCCATAATTGCTCGCGCGGCTGCATTCTGGACTAGCTGAAGTCTCCGGGTGCACCTCAAGGGGAGCCCCATGTAGAGAGAGTTACAATAGTCCAGTCGGGATGTCACGAGCGCATGAGTGACTGTGCGCAGGGCGTCCCGATCCAATAGGGGGCGCAATTGGCGAACCAGGCGAACCTGGTAAAACGCCCTCCTGGCCACGGCTGTCACTTGATCTTCCATGGACAGCCGGGAATCCAGGAGGACACCCAAATTGCGCGCCCCATCCACAGGGGCAAGATGTTCGCCCCCTATGGCCAGCGATGGAGTGAGCTGGTTGAATCGGGCAGCCGGAAACCACAGCCACTCGGTCTTGGTCGGGTTGAGCCTAAGTCCGTTACTTCCCATCCAGATCCGCACGGCTTCCAGGCACTGGCACATCACCGCTACGGCATCGTTGGGGTGGTTTGGGGTAGATATATACAACTGAGTATCATCAGCGTATAGATGGTATTCTACCCCAAAACCACGGATGATCTCACCCAGCGGCTTCATGTATGTGTTAAACAGGAGAGGCGAGAGGACCGACCCCTGAGGCACCCCACAAGTGAGTGGTCTCGAGGTCGACCTCTGCCCCCCTGCCAACACAAATTGCGATCGGCCAGAGAGGTAGGAGGAGAACCACCGTAAGACGGTGCCTCCCACTCCCAACCCCCCCAACCGATGCAATAGGATACCATGGTCGATGGTATCGAAAGCCGCCGAGAGGTCTAATAGGACCAGGATGGAGGAACAACCCCCATCTCTGGCCCTCCAGAGATCATCAACCAACGCGACCAATGCCGTCTCGGTGCTCTGCCCGGGCCGAAAGCCGGACTGGCGCGGATCTAGATAGTCAACTTCCTCCAGGTGACGGGGAAACTGTTGTGCCACCACACTCTCAACAACCTTCGCCACAAAGGGAAGGTTGGAGACTGGACGGTAGTTGTTTAAAAGAGCTGGATCCAAAGAGGGCTTCTTAAGGAGGGGCCTCACCATCGCTTCTTTTAGGGAAGCAGGCAAGGAACCCTCACTTAAGGTTGCGTTGACAACCTCTTGGAGCCAGCCTCGTGTCACCTCCCAGGATGCCAGTACAAACCAGGAGGGGCACAGGTCCAATAAACATGTGGTGGCTCGCAGTCGCCCACGTAACCTGTCCATATCATCGGAAGTAACGAAGTCAAACTCCTCCCAAACAAGATCTGTCTCGTGGCATCCCGCTGGGCCATCAATGGAGGGTAACCCGTTCTGTATCTGAGCGGTTTTCTCCTGCAGAAAAGTCACAAATTCCTCTGCTCTACCCTGTAACGGGGCTTCCCGCGCCCTTTGTTGAAGTAGGGAGCGGGTCACCCTAAACAGGGCGGCAGGGCGGTTTTCTGCGGATGCTATGAGAGTAGCACAATGATGGCGTTTGGCCACTCTCAGCGCCACAATGTAAGTCCGTAAATGGGCTCTTACCTGTGTCCGGTCAGATTCAGATCGGGTAGACCTCCATCTTCTCTCTAGGCATCTCTTGTGGCGTTTCATCACCCGCAGCTCCTCGGTAAACCAAGGAGCCAGGGTGGTTCGGCGCCGCAAGAGAGGCCGCAAGGGCGCGACCCGATCCAAGGCTCCCACGGCCGCACTATTCCATGCGGCCGTGAGGTCCTCTATCGGGGCACGGGTCAGGGGTACAGGAAATGGCCCAAGCGCCGTCTGGAACCCATCCGGGTCCATCAGGCGCCTGGGGCGGTACCAGATTGGAGACTCTGGTTCCGCCTCCCCGCGGAGGGGAGCAGCGGTCGGAAAGTCGAGCCGGAGAAGTGAGTGGTCTGACCATGACAAGGGCGTGATGACTATATCCCCTATACCCAGATCACTCTTCCATTGGCCAGAGACAAAGATGAGATCCGGCGTATGTCCACCCTCGTGAGTGGGGCCTTGAATTAGTTGGGTCAGGTCCATGGCCGTCATGGAAGCCATGAACTCCCGAGCTACCTCGGATGATTCGCCCAACGATGGCAGATTAAAGTCCCCCATGACTAAAAGTCTGGGGGTCTCCACTGCCACCGTAGCGATCACCTCCAGGAGCTCGGGCAGGGCTGCTGCTACATAGCGGGGAGCCAGGTATACAACCAGCAAGCCCAACTGCCTCCCTAGGCCCCACTTCACGCAGAGGGACTCACAGCCGGTGGTCTGTGGCACATTGGTCTCTCTCGGCTCAAGACTTTCCTTGACAATGACCGCTACCCCACCACCCCTACCTAGGGCCCGGGGCTGATGGAAGGCACGGTAGTCTGGTAGGCACATTTCAACGAGGGGAAGTCCACCCTCGTGGCCCAACCAGGTCTCCGCGATTCCCGCCAGGTCCGGCTCCCCCTCCAGCACGAGATCTTGGATGAGGGGGGCCTTGTTGACCACGGACCTGGCATTACAAAACATCAGCCGCAGGCCCTGGCTCTGTACTCCCAGACCACCTAGCCTGCGGGGGTTGTGGCACTTCACCGTTTGCAACCAACGATTCTGTGCCCCCAACCAGGAGGATCGAACTTGTCTCCCCTCGGACCTGCCTCTCCCCACGACCCTCTGAATGGAATTGCCCTCTGCCGACACGACACATATCTACCCCCCCTTGAAGGATCCTTCCGCTCCCCTCCGTCATCTGCTGGCCTGGCCCTCTCTTTCCCCCTCCGTCTCTACCTGCCTAAACCCCCCCCTCCCTGGTACCCCCTAAAATAGTCACTAATTTGTTAATTAAAAAACCCCGAAAACCGCGCTTCGCCCACCTGTCCGGATTTATAAATCCCTCATCAAGGCGGGCCCTCGTTAAAATGGAGGGCCAGACCTGTGAGAGCGGGGACTCTCGCAGCAGCAGTAAATCAGTCCTGGAGTACATTGCGATATAATAAATAATTAAATAGTTAAAATAATTATAAATATATATACAATGTAAGAATAAATTTCATAAGAGGGTCATGGGTAAGATTGTAAGAAAGTATCAATGGCCTTAATTTAAAACACACAATTTCATGAGTAGATGATAAAATTCATGAGTAGATGGTAAATAGATGGAATAAAGTACATAAAGTGCATCAAATAGATGGAATAAAGTGCATCGATAGGAATAGTTAGGGATGGCAGTTCAGGTGTTTCTGTCCATAGGTCTTTCTTTCTGAGGGATTAAAAAGGTCTCTAAGGGACGTTGATGTATAAGGTCTAACAAACCATGGTGGGGAGGGTTTCAAAGATCTTAGTTCTTATAAGTTGCATCTGTGACTGGGTCTTAACGTCTTGAGTCCACTGAAAATCTTCTGTCAGCGTCCTCTGGCCATCACTGGCCTGCCCGGCGACAGACCGCTTGGTCAGTGGCCCCGCCATCAAATCCCCGGGGACACTAGCCTCTGGGCTGGGGCTGGGCCGGAGCTCTCACCTCCGTAGCTGAGCCGGAGCTCTCACCTCCGCCTCTGCCTCCGCCTCCGCTGCCGCCTGCAAGCCAGGATTCTCGCCAACATTTGCAACAGTAGGCCAACCCGTGGCATCGGCCGGCGCGGCGTCCGGCAATCCCCTCGGCTCTCTCACCGCCGCCATTTCACTCAACGCCCTCTCCCGGCGTTCACCTCCTCTCTTTCCCGGCGCTGTCACCACCATTTACGCGGCGCTCTCACCGCCACTCGTTCTTCTCCAGCCTCAGCCGTCCTCGCTGGCAGCCTCCTGGCGCTCCCACCACCGGCCTCCACTCCATGGGTAGTCCCATTCTCGCCCTCGCCGGGGGATATACGGCGGAGTCAGCGTTCCGCGCCCTCAAACAGACGCTGAGACGCCGACCTCCGCTCAGGCGCTCCGGGGTTTCCACCACCAGCAACGCCGTCCGTGCACCCCCGCATCCACAAACCTCACCCAGGGGTACCTGGGTGGATTCCTCTTCAATCCCATGCCCTCCTAACTAAAACGGGAGGGCTGGGGCACATAAAAGGCCAGTAAACCTCCATGACCCAGCACGGAGTTCCAGGGCTAGCCCGCCATAGTTCGCGCAAGCGCAATGCTTTTTCGCCATGATGGTCTCCTGCTGATCATTCGGATGAAACTCTCTGGCCTTTTGTTGCTAATCTGATTAGAGACTTAATTTAAGAGTCAATTTAAAGTGGTTCCTCATGTTATATAATCGGCAATTTTAAAAAATCATTTCTATTCATTTCTAACTTTCCAAATATATCATGAGCCAAAACTAAAAAACACTCAGTGCAATTTGCCCAAAGGCAAGCTTTTTTTCAACAGGAAAAGATATAAATAAACTGGGCTGACCCTTCTACCTTTATCTCAATTGTCTTTTTCCAGCTGTTCTATTGGATATTCTGCAGATCACTTCTATACTTCAGGTAGATGATGTAAGAGGAATTTTAGTCACCTTTTGTTTTTTTGTTTAAAAAAAAAAGACATTTGAAATGTTTGTTTATAAACGACTTCTCCACTCTGACAATGTTCAGACATTAGATCTTCAAATTTCAGTACTGTAGTCTCAGGCATGGCCAGATTAAGGAGTTTTGTGAGCTGAGGCCCACACACTTGAAAGGCTCCCAAATCAGATAAAACTCTTTGAAAAATATAGATAGCATCTTTTAATTCCTGGATAGGGAATCTTTGACCCAGCTGATCTTGCTGAACTATATAGCCTCCGGCATCCTTCACAATTGCGCGTGTGAGTCCCAAGAGAAATATTTCAGAAATATCTTAAAGAAAATAGCTTTTTTAAAAGTTACAGCTGTATTTCAGAGAAATTTCAGGGACTTTACTAGGGAGTTACAATTTTTTTCAGTGTGTAATGAGGGTCAGAAGAGCTACTGCTGCAGTACTAATGGCTTTGATCTGACCCTACAGTATTTTCATAAGTTACTATATTATTTGGGCACTGGTGATTGTCATCTGTTTTGCCTTGTAATTTCTTGAGTGAACTGACTCTGGGACACTAGCGACAGTATGGTTGGATATGTATGCCCCACCCAGTCTGGGGTTTGGGTCTCATGAGCAAGATGTAAGATTCATTAATCCCCCTGCTCTCAATTATAGCGTCACAAATTCTTTTCAGTATCAGTATACTCTATATTCTGGGCAATGTTTTCTGTTTTGTAGTTGGGCCGCTTTAAATTAAGCTTTTGCAACCCTACAGCTAAATAGTTGCAACCTAATATGACTATTCTACCAAAAATCCTGACTCCTCCTCCACATGAACTTGGAGTACATCCAGATGTTAAAATTCAAATGGAAATAAAACTGATTTAGCTCAACTTGTGATGGAGGTGTTTTAACCTAGATGAGGGGAGAGCACCTGAGAAAGGTATAGCCTCTCAGCTACTTTATCTGGGAATATTTCTTCAAACAGCAGCCAAACCAGTTTATATCTTGGCTTCATTTAGTGTAGGGTTCATCTAATGTGAAATGGTCTTTTATTATCCTGGACTTAAAGGACAGGGTCATTAAAGTTGTACCATCTACAGAAAGTAGGGCATCTTTTACTTTAAAAAGCAGGACCATTATGAACACAATAGGACAAGTGCTTTGTGATGGATTCCATTTTGTAGGGCTCGGCGGTATAAGAAAATGCATTCAGCAGAAAATTGGAGACCTTTCAAAATGCATAGTGCAGCTAAGGAATTGCCTGTGTGTTAGATGATTGTTCAATAATCTTCCCAAAAATGAGATGAGTGAAAATTATTTGTTGAAGATACTATATTTTATTTCATTTCATTTGTAGATGTCTGAGTCCCAAATGACTGGGTGTCTTACAACTAAAAACCAACTCATTAAAAGAAAAATACTTCAAACCAGGAGGTTCAAAAGTTGAAAAAGTAAAATAAATAAAAAATCAAATCAAAATACAACAACACCATAAGGAGGCTCCATATTTGCCCTGTTCTGGAGACCTGGAGAAAAATGAGTTTCCCCCAATTTTTTTCTAAGCTCCAGGTTTTCAACAATTTCCTAGTAACATGAGGAATATGGATACTCCACACAACTGAAGGGCAGACAGCAAGAGATAGGCTGCCCCTCAGATAACTAGGGCCTATTTCATGAAGAGGATTAAAGACAATGACAATCATCTGAAATAGTATTTAGAAGTCAACATGCAGCCTCTGCAGCTTTTCTCCATTGTGCTGGGCAGAGAAGCCACGCTATGGGTTCCTCTCCTCTTCTGATCCTAGACTGAGTCAATCAGATCTTTGGTTACACCTCCTCAGGCTGCAGATGCCCCATTTTTTGACTCAGTCTTTGATCAAAAGATACACAGAAGAGGTGCTGGAGAAGATTTTAAAGACAAAAAGCATCAAAAAGCAATCAAAATCTTCAAAAAAACAACAACCCACGTCTCTCTTAGCCATACCTATTAGTGATGATCTGTTTATCACATACATATTAGTGATAATATGTTTATCACAGCAAAGAAGTGGTTGGTATTTTTTTTGCTTGGACAGCAGTGGAATGTAGGGATCTTCTGCAACCCAGAAATTGACTTATAGGTTCACGTAGAGATTCATTATGAGTTGGACAGCCATATGAATTCATTTAAATAAACAAATAATACATCCAAGTGACTCCTTCACAGACCATTGCAGCTATTTACATTTATGATATGAATGTATAATTTCGCTGAAATGTAGGTAGATTACATATTTTTGTAATTATATTTCACACTTCCAGAGTGTACATTGCGTAAATTGGGGAAAACCCAAGATTCATTCCGAACTTATTTTTAGAGAAGTGTCAATGAGATTATTAAATATTCTTAAAACTGAAATTTAAGAAAGGATATTAAGGAAAGTTTTCTTTTATTATAATTGTTTTTCCTTTTGAAAGGTTTGCTGAAAACCTTTTTTTGATATCCCATTGTTCTTAACAAAACTTCAGACTTCTACAATAAAACAGAAATTAAATTGAATGCTTTGCAGTCATATCATTCTAAAAATATGCCACTGTGATGCTATCATGTGAAAAAGCTCTCTGCAGAAATGAAAACTGAAAACATTGTTAAATTGATTTCAAGTTCTTGAAAGGTAGATTCTACAATTAGTGACACACATCTTTTGATGCCATTCCAAATATGGTCTTGACTCTTGATATTCTTACTCATGTCATAAAATAGGGAGTTGCAACAACTGCCAATTCACTAAGGAAATATATTGTGCTACTCAGAGGTGGGGAGTGAGTTAAATAAACAAATATAAAGCCAGCTGGGGAGGAAGGGATTTTATTTCCTTAAATCACCATATGCTTCTTTTCTCTTTCAGCAGCAGGATGGAATTGAATGGAGAAAGCATGCTGACTAACAAGCCAGAATTTGTAACTTCAAAATTGTGATTTGTGTGGCCTGCCCTGGGAGTTTGAGCTGCAAAATCTTTCCAAGGGACTCCAGAAGTGTTTAAACAGCCATGGCACTCTTCACTCCATGGAAATTGTCCTCTCAGAAACTTGGCTTCTTTCTGGTGACTTTTGGCTTTATTTGGGGAATGATGCTCCTGCATTTTACTATTCAACAGAAGACTCAGCATGAAAGCAGTTCAGTGCTTCGTGAACAAATACTGGATCTCAGTAAAAGATACATAAAAGCATTAGCAGAAGAAAATAGAAATGTAGTGGATGGACCTTATGTTGGGACAATGACTGCATATGGTGAGTAGGTTTGTGTAGATTCCTACACTGAAACTGCAATATTTCATGCCTTATTCAGTATCATCTGGCGAGTCAACTCATCAGCCTATATAGCTGGGGTTTAGAACTTACTTACTTATTTCCCAAGAATAAACAATATCTCCTTCTAGAACTTATTTCCAGAGGATTTATAAAGTTATTTACAAAGGATTTTATAAACAATGGTGGCCCAGTGGTTAAAATGCAGTACTGCAAGCTAACTCATTGCTCACTCCAGCAGTTCAATTCTCACCAGCTCAAGGTTGACTCAGCCTTCTGTCGTTTTGAGGTTGGTAAAATGATGGCAGATTGTTGGGGGCAATAGGCTGACTCTGTAAACCACTTAGAGAGGGCTGTAAAGTACTGTGGAGCAGTATATAAGTCTAAATGCTAGTGCTATTGCTAAACCAGCTAGACCAGTGATGGTGAACCTATGGTACGCGTGCCACAGGTGGCACACGGAGCCATTCAGTAGGGCACGCGAGGCGTTGCCCTGTGAGCTGGCCAGCATGCATGTATGTGCTGGCCAGCTGATTCAGCCATTTTAAAAGCCATTTTTCGCCCTCCCCAGGCTTTATAGGAGCCTGGGGAGGGCAAAAACAGCCCTCCGGAGGTTTTAGGGAAGCTCCTGAAGCCTCCGGAGGGCCTCCAGGGGGGCTGTTTTCGCCCTCCCCAGCCTCCTATAAAGGGGAGGGCAAAAAAAACATGTAAAAAAAGGGGGAGCGCCTATCATGCATGCATGCACACTGAGGGAGGCGCATTGCACACGACCCCCCTGCGCTCCCCCCTCTTACAGCACGCAAGCCTAAAATGGTTTGCTATTGCTGAGCTAGACACATAAAAGGTTGGTCTAGAATACATAGGAACATCCATCTCCTCTGATTTAAGTTTATGTATACTATAACTTAATGAAATATTGCCATGAGCATATGTATATGTTAATAATGGCTTGTATATTAATAATCATAGAGCCCTACACACAACCCCCAATTTTAAAAAAGTGGGATTAAAATCAGCATCTGCTTCCTGAAACAGTCATGTTGATTGGGTTGATTCTGGTAGAATAGTGTGGTCCTAGAAATTGACTTAGACCTGGATGCCTATTAAAAACAAGCCCACAACACAAATGTCATATAGTCCTGGCAATGTATGTCAGCTTATAAGTGAGGCACTGCATTTTAAAACAACTTGAGCCCCCAATAGTCTTCAAAGGCTGTCCCATGGGGAGCAGTAATCCAGCTGGGCAATGATGAAGACATAAATTATACTGTGGCTAAGTCCTTCTGTTGGAGATACCTCTGGAATTGGCACATGAGCAAGGATTGTGTAAAGGCCCATGTGGCCACTATGTTTATCATCTACCTAATAAAAGGAGCTTTCGAAGGAGATTCAAGTTGAAAATCTCCTACTTCAGGCCTTAACAAAAAGTGCTACAATGCATTAAAATAATAATTTAAATATAAAATTTAAAACTTTATATAGTAAAAACAATAGGGTTAGAAATTTCCCAAAATTCTATGAGGTCATTTACAATTGTTATTATAACTAAAACCATTTTAACTAAAATTTGCAAGAAGCAATATCCAACCTTTCATATTTGGTGCAAGGGCCGCTTCACTCTTATTTTGTAAGCAGGCTTTCAGAATTTAAAGAAATTATGGCATCCAATCTCCCAAAATTTAAAGAAATAAATCAGGATGGTATCCCATCTCCCAAACAATTTAAATATATATATCAGGATGGGTAGAGAACCTGGTTGGATCTCAGTATTCATTTCTCACACATCTCCCTCGGTCTGAAAAAAATATAATAGCTGCCACCAGAGCAAATATAGCATATTCCTAGGAATTTTAAACGTTAAAGTTGCTCCTCACAGCAAACAAGAAATCTACTCTTTCTGGATGTAGCATTGGTTTTCTTCCTTTGGATTATGGATGTTTACAGCAGCCTGAATACCGCATTCACATCATTGTAGCTCATAGCAGCTGTTTATATTTATAACGTGTACACAAGATTTCCCTAAGTTTGATTTTAGACTTTTGAAATTAAGGAAAATTGTGTGTTGCAGTAATTATATCTCTTTGTTCAGGGATGAATTTCAGTATGGAATTAAAAGCAAGGGAGAAAAAACAGTACAAGCTAGTAAATGCCCAAGATTAAGATGGTAACCAACTTACTTTTAGAGAATTATCAGTAGGGAAGAGCAAGACAAGACAAATTTGTCTCCAATTCCTTAAATGTTGGTTTAAGTGGTTGTCCATAACAGGAAAGAAGAACCTTGCAGACTCTTGTGGATATGATGCTTCATTTGTTTGCTATTTTTATAAATAAATTTCAAAGTTTGGGATACTTATATTTAAAAGCTGGCAGTGAGCAGTATGAGCTCAGCCTTTCCACTACATTAAAAAAAGGTTAAGATTTAATTTTGGCCAGAGAACTGCTGCTTTAAAAAAAAATCTTCCCTTTCCCAACCATATTGTGTAATAGCAGATACATGATTAAATATGCTGCTAGGACAGCAGCTAAAATCCAAGAAACATTACCTGTTTAACTTCTTCCCCAATTGCTTTGATTTACCTGCTTATTTAGTGAATGTAAAACAAGAAATAAAAGTGATAATAATAATAATAATAAATAATAATAATAATAATAATAATAATAATAAAGCTGAATTTATTAACCGCTCCCTCTCCCCACAGGGACTCGGAGCGGTGCACAGGGAGAATAAAAACCATAAATATACAAAAATACATACAATTTAAAACAGATTAAACAAACTCCTGTGCTAAAATCCCATTAACTAAAAATCCCCACTCAATATACATAAACAATTAAAAAACCCATAGAGAGAGAGACTACCCTAGGCCGGCCAGGCGGAAAAGATGTGTCTTTAGTTTCAGGCGGAAGGAGCGGAGGTCCGTGGTCGTTCTAATATCGGGGGGAAGGTCGTTCCAGAGGGCCGGGCCCGCCACAGAGAGAGCCCTTCCCCTGGGCGTCGCCCGCTGACAAAGTCTAGTGGACGGCACCCGGAGAAGTCCCTCTCTGTGGGAGCGAATCGGCCGTGAGGATGTGTGAGGCAGTATCCGATCCCGCAGGTAGCTAGGTCCCGAGCCATGGAGCGCTTTAAAGATGATAACCAACACCTTGAAGCGCACCCGGAAGACGACAGGCAGCCAGTGCAGCTCGCGCAAGAGCGGTGTTACATGGGTAAACCTAGTGGTTCCCATAATTGCTCGCGCGGCTGCATTCTGAACTAACTGAAGCCTCCGGGTGCACCTCAAGGGGAGCCCCATGTAGAGGGAGTTACAGTAGTCCAGTCGGGATGTCACGAGGGCATGAGTGACTGTGCGAAGGGCGTCCCGATCCAATAGGGGGCGCAATTGGCGAACCAGGCGAACCTGGTAAAACGCCCTCCTGGCCACGGCTGTCACTTGCTCTTCCATAGACAGCCGGGTATCCAGGAGGACTCCCAAATTGCGCGCCCCATCCACAGGGGCAAGATGTTCGCCCCCTATGGCCAGCGTTGGAGAAAGCTGGTTGAATCGGGCAGCCGGAAACCACAGCCACTCGGTCTTGGTCGGGTTGAGCCTGAGTCCGTTACTTCCCATCCAGATCCGCACGGCTTCCAGGCACTGGCACATCACCGCTACGGCATCGTTGGGGTGGTTTGGGGTAGATATATACAGCTGAGTGTCATCAGCGTAGAGATGGTACTCTACCCCAAAACCACGGATGATCTCACCCAGCGGCTTCATGTATGCATTAAACAAGAGAGGCGAGAGGACCGACCCCTGAGGCACCCCACATGTGAGGGGTCTCGGGGTCGACCTCTGCTCTCCTGCCAACACAAATTGCGATCGGCCAGAGAGGTAGGAGGAGAACCACCGTAAAACGGTGCCTCCCACCCCCAACCCCCCCAGCCGATGCAATAGGATACCATGGTCGATGGTATCGAAAGCCGCCGAGAGGTCTAATAGGACCAGGATGGAGGAACAACCCCCATCCCTGGCCCTCCAGAGATCATCCACCAACGCGACCAATGCCGTCTCGGTGCTATGCCCGGGCCGAAAGCCGGACTGGCGTGGATCTAGATAATCAACTTCCTCCAGGTGACGGGGAAACTGTTGTGCCACCACACTCTCAACAACCTTCGCCAGAAAGGGAAGGTTGGAGACGGGACGATAGTTGGTTAAAAGAGCTGGGTCCAAAGAGGGCTTCTTAAGGAGGGGCCTCACCATAGCCTCTTTTAGGGAAGCAGGCAAGGAACCCTCACTCAAGGATGCGTTGACAACCTCTTGGAGCCAGCCTCGTGTCACCTCCCAGGATGCCAGTACAAGCCAGGAGGGACACGGGTCCAATAAACATGTGGTGGCTCGCAGTCGTCCACGTAACCTGTCCATATCCTCGGAAGCAACGGAGTCAAATTCCTCCCAAACAAGATCGGCCTCGTGGCATCCCACTGGGCCACGAATGGGGGCTAGCTCGTTCCGTATCTGAGCGGTTTTGTCCTGCAGAAAAGTCACAAATTCCTCTGCTCTACCCTGTAGCGGGGCTTCCCGCACCCTCTGTTGCAGGAGGGAACGGGTCACCCTGAACAGGGCGGCAGGGCGGTTTTCTGCGGATGCTATGAGAGTGGCGCAATGATGACGTTTGGCCACTCTCAGCGCCACAATGTAAGTCCGTAAATGGGCTCTTACCTGTGTCCGGTCAGATTCGGAGCGAGTAGCCCTCCATCTTCCCTCTAGGCATCTCTTGCGGCGTTTCATCGCCCTCAGCTCCTCGGTGAACCAAGGAGCCGGGGCAGCTCGGCGCCGCAAGAGAGGCCGCAAGGGCGCGACCCGATCCAAGGCTCCCGTGGTCGCAGTATTCCATGCGGCCACGAGGTCCTCCATCGGGGCGCGGGTCAGGGGTACAGGAAGTGGCCCAAGCGCCGTCTGGAACCCAACAGGGTCCATCAGGCGCCTGGGGCGAAACCAGATAGGAAGTTCTGGTTCCGCCTCCCCGCGACGGGGAGTAGCGGTCGGAAGGTCGAGTCGGAGAAGTGAGTGGTCTGACCATGACAAGGGTGTGATGACTATATCCCCTATACCCAGATCACTCTTCCATTGGCCCGAGACAAAGATGAGGTCCGGCGTATGTCCACCCTCGTGGGTGGGGCCTTGAATTAGTTGGGTCAGGTCCATGGCCGTCATGGAGGCCATGAACTCCCGAGCTGCCTCGGATGATTCGCCCAACGATGGCAGATTAAAGTCCCCCATGACTACAAGTCTGGGGGTCTCAACTGCCACCGTAGCGATCACCTCCAGGAGCTCGGGCAGGGCTGCTGCTACATAGCGGGGAGCCAGGTATACAACCAGCAAGCCCAACTGCCTCCCTAGGCCCCACTTCACGCAGAGGGACTCACAACCGGTAGTCTGAGGCACAATGGTCTCTCTTGGCTCAAGGCCTTCCTTGATAATGACCGCTACCCCACCGCCCCTGCCTAGGGCCCGCGGCTGATGAAAAGCGCAGTAACCTGGTGGGCACATTTCGACGAGGGGAAGTCCCCCCTCGTGGCCCAACCAGGTCTCTGCAATTCCTACCAGGTCCGGCTCCCCCTCTGACACAAGGTCATGGACGAGGGGGGCTTTGTTGACCACGGACCTGGCGTTGCAAAACATCAGCCGCAGGCCCTGGCTCTGTATCCCCTGACCACCTAGCCTGCGGGGGTTGTGGCACCCGACCGTTTGTAACCAACGGCCACGTGCCACCAACCGGGAGGATGGAACTTGTCTCCCCTCGGCCCTGCCCCTCCCCACGACCGTCTGGATTGATATGCCCTCCGGCGGACCGTTTCGTAATTCCCCCCTCATATCGGATCCTTCCGTCTCCTCCCGTCGGCTACTGGTCCGGCCCCTTCTTTCATGTTGTTCTGTCTCTATCTGTCTATGCCCACCCCCCTCCCTGGGACCCCCTAAAATAACCAATAATTTACCAATTAAAAATCCCCTAAGGCCGCGCTTCGCCCGTCTCTCCGGATTAATATATCCATCATCGAGACGGGCCCTCGATAGTGTAGAGGGCCAGACCTGCGAGAGCGGGGACTCTCGCAGCAGTAAAAGGTTAGCTCTGGAGTACATTATACTATGCATAAATAATAAAGTTGTTAATAAATAATTAATAAATAGTTAATGTAGGTGAAATTCATCAGTGGGGCTGGGATTTAAAATACAAAGATTTTAAAAGAAATTAGAAGGTCGTTAGCCAAGATTTAAAGTCCTCAATTGATATTAAAATGAGATAAAGTGCAAACAATAAGGATATAAAGATGGTACAGCTCGCAATGTCAGTTGAAAATAGTCAATCAATGAGTTGTTCCGGCCCAAGATCTTAGGACAAATCCCGTCTTTCGGGAGCATGGCTCAGTTCTCAGTTCTCAGTCTCAACAATAGTATACATTATTTTCAGAAAACAAATGTTTATACTATACTGACCTTCCCTAATTACAGATAGTCCTGAACTTAAATCATTCATTTAGTGACCATCCAAATTATGACACTGAAAAAAGCGACTTACGACATTCATTACACTTGTAACCGTTACAACATCCCCATCGTCACATGATCAAAATTTGGATGTTTGGCAATTGGTTCATATTTATGACACTTGCAGTGTCTTGGGGTCATATGATCGCCTTTTGTGACCTTCTGACAAGCAAAGTCAATAGGAAAGCCAAATCTACTTATTAACCGTGTTACTAACCTAACAATTACAATGATTCACCTAACAACCATAGCAAGAAAGGTTGTAAAATGTGGCAACTGTAACTTAATATCTTGCTTAGCAATGGAGGTTTTGGGCTCAATTATGGTCATGCGTCAAGTACTACCTGTGTACTCTAAAACCTTGGTTAAGACAATGCGGCCTTTTAAGTAAGAATGACATTTAAGAGAAGGCTAATACGCAGTATATACTTCCTGGGGAAAGCCCCTCTTTCAAATATGGGGTTTGACATCATA
Source organism: Rhabdophis nuchalis (assembly GCA_039707465.1). Classification (NCBI taxonomy): domain Eukaryota; kingdom Metazoa; phylum Chordata; class Lepidosauria; order Squamata; family Natricidae; genus Rhabdophis; species Rhabdophis nuchalis. Next base: position 162,991,412 of record CM077643.1, read on the forward strand.
AACACATATTTTGGCTCTGCTCCTCCAGACGATTATAATCTTTCAGATACTGGTCTCAGACTGTTCATAGTTTTATCAATAAAATCCAGCACCTACGCTTTGATTTCATACCAGTTGAAAGATAATTATTGATCCAAACTAAGATTATGTCTTCTGCAAAGCACACGTCAGCTAATGTTGTCCCAAAGGTGCTTAATCAAGAGGCAACTGGGTTTCTGGTTTTTCTTCGAAAACATTTTGCTTCTCATCCAAGAAGCTCCTTCAGCTCTCTTCTTGGATGAGAAGCAAAATATCTTTAAAGAAAACCCAAAAACTCCAGTTGCCTCTTGAAAAAACACCTTTGGGACATTCATGACCTGGTTGATTGAGAATCTCCATAGATGTCAGCTAACATTCTAGGTCAGAGTTCTTCACAAGGTCCCTATATGGATTTTAACTCTTAGAATTCTGCATAGTGATCATTCTGGCTGTGGAATCCTGGGAGTTCAAGTTCACAATCCTGGAAGATTTCTAGATTGGGTGATGGTCGCATTTTGCTCTGCCTGACCTCTCTGAATGCTTTTCTGAATGGATTTCTATAAGGATCTCTTATGTTTGTATCATTCATCCATTCATTCACATGCTGCCCATTGCTCATTGTCAAGTGACTCTGGGCAGCTATATATGCTTTTTGTTCAGGAAGTGGCATAGGCTTATCTGATGTTGGCATCATTATTAAGTTTTAGTTTGTTAATCTATGATCAGTCCCACTCTGCCCAGAGGCAGAGCAGAATTTTTACCATCTCTTTGAAATTTGTTGAATTGGAATACTCCCAATTCCATTCAGTTTTACTGTATGTCCTGCTCTAAATCTTAGGTGATATTTCCCATTGTTTCATACAGAGCCTAAACATTTATAGGAGTAATCTCACCAAATAAATAAAAGATGAAAGAATTCTTTTTTCCTGAATGTTAGGACACGTTGCCTCCCATAAAGATGCCAGTGTTAACCAAATATGTTAAGAAGCTTTTAGAATGAATAGGAATGTACTGTACTCATTTTGTCCAGTTCCTGTAAAAGTTATTTTATCAAAGTTGGTGTAACATCAAAACATTTCTGCTATTTAAAGACTTGTTTAATATAGTATGGTATGTTTGCCATCTTGAGTTACACATGAAATTAAGGGTGGAATTAAAATATAAAAAAAATAATCAAAACATTTCTGCTGTTCTAAAGACCTACTTAATACATCGTTTAGAAACTGTAAATAACTGCTGAGATGACCTTAAATAAATTATATGACGATTGTTAGTAGACATCAGTGTAACTCAAGAAAAGAAGAAAGCGTAAGATAGAAATATAAGATCATCCCGCTTTATTGTTAGTTACGCCTTAAAAATTTTTGACCACAGTTGAGCCCAAAATTTGGCTTTTAATAGGGGTTTTACTGTGATTTTAGTACAGGCATTTTAGTTTAATTTATTTTTAAGACGTTTTTATTATATTTGTTGTTTATTGTCGTTTTATTAGTGCCTGTTCACCGCCCTGAGTCCTGCAAGGGAGATAGGGCGGTATATAAATACGAATAAAATAAAATAAAAATCAAACATTTATGTTGCTAAGCAAGACAGTGTCTGAGTGAATTTTGCCCTCTAGTACAATCTTTTTTGCCATCATTGTTAAGTGAATCACTGCAGTGGTTAAGTTAGTGCTCAATACAATAGCAGAGTTGGAAGAGACCTTGGAGGTCATCTAGTCCAACCCCCTGCCCAGGCAGGAAGGCCTATACTGTTTCAGACCAATGGCTATCCAACATCTTCTTGAAGACTTGCAGTGTTGGGGCATTCACAACTTCTAGAGGCAACTTCTGTTCCACTGGTTAATTGTCCTCACTGTCAGGAAATTTCTCCTTAGTTCTAAGTTGCTTCTCTCCTTGATTAGCTCCTGGGATGAGAAGCCAAAGAAAAAAAACACACCAAGAAAGTCCAGTTGCCTCTTGGGGGGGAAAAAACACAACTTTTGGTTCTTTTAGTCAGGGGTCCCAGCTCCCCGACTCAGCTGAGCCCCCCCTCCCCCCCCTCGTTCTCTTCCCCCGCAGGGACCCTGTAACATGGTTGTTAAGTGAATCTGGCTTCTCCCTTGACTTTGCTTGTCAGAAGGTTGTTAAGTGGTTGTTAAGTGAATCTGGTTTCTCCCTTGACTTTGCTTGTCAGAAGGTGGCAAAAGGTGATCACATGACCCTGCGACACTGTAACCATCATAAATATGTGCCAGTACCAAGCACCTGAATTTTGATCATGTCATCATGGGGATACTTCAATGGTCATAAGACATTTTTTTTAGTCCCATCGTAACTTCAAATGGTGACTAAACGAATAGTTGTAAGTCAAGGCTACCTGTTTTATGGCTTATTTCAATAAAGTAGAATTCTGCAATTCTAACATCTCTATTACCTGACCTGGCCTATGTCAAAGGGCTGGTAGACTCCAACCAGATGCCAATGGATAGTCCCCAAGCAGGAAATTAATAGAGCATTTGCACTATAAGCAATGACCTCTTCATCCAGATTCTGTCTGATTATCCTTAGGAACTTTGAAATAAGCCAGTGATGGACTTTATAATATATAAGAAGCTTTCATTTCACACATTATGGATAGCACAAAACTAAAGTATGTGCAATATAAAAAGGAAATTAATAGCATTGAGCAAATAGTAGAAGGGGCTTATCCATTATTGAGGTAAGAGTTGGAGAGTAGGGCATTACATGGATTTATTTAAATCAATACACATCATTTCCATGATGTCACTATATAAATTGGTGCAGACATTTGTGTAATGAAGTTGTGATGCAAACTGTAGTGGAAATATGCTCTGCTGCAGGAGGAATCAATTGCATTGAAGCCTAGTAACATTAGGTTTCACTGGATAATTTTTTACAAAACTGCCATCTCTTCAAGATGCTAATAAAGGATTCAGGTTCTGCAAGTAATTTCCAAATGAGAAATTATATTTAATAGATCCATAGTCTATCAAATAACAGAAGTAGTTCCTGGATAAAATCATTTTGTTAACACACAGCATTCAACAAAGTTCTGAAAGTGTAGGAGGATGTTAGAAGAATTTTGAAATAATGTCCTTTCTAGTATTAAGGAGTTGGAGGATGCATTACAAACAATGAAGTTTAATTACTGTTTAAGTATCCTCTTGTACTCTGCCTACGTATTTTATTTCGCTCTCTGCATCTATAAAAGAGTTTAGGAATTAGTTGGACCCACACACTTAATAGCAGAACCTATAGCAACAGCACTTAGGCTTATATATCGTTTCATAGTGCTTTATAGCACTCTCTGAGTGTTTTACAAAGGTCAGCATATTGCCCCCAACAATCTGGGACCTCATTTTACTGACCTTGGAAGGATGGAAGTCTGAGTCAACCTTAAACCGGTGAGGATTGAACTACTGGCAGTCAGTAGAATTAGCTTTCAATGCTGCATTCTAACGACTTTGCCACCACAGCTCTAGAAGCAGATAGGTTATTTTAATAGTGGAACAATCTTTAGTTGAAATAGTTCAATACCACAGTATGAGTATTGCATGAAGAAAGATCCACATTCTGTCCTTGTGGCCTAGAGGTGGAGCTCTCACCTCCCAATCAGGAGGTTGTGAGTTCAATCCTAGGTAGAGGCAGATGTAGGGTCTCCTGCTTGGGCAGGGGGTTGGACTAGATGACTTGCAAGGTCCCTTCCAATTCTGTTAATCTGTATCTGTCCTAATAGTTTGATTTATCAAGCTTAGGAGAAAATCATGTCCATAATTGTACATAAGTTTAAGTTTAAGTTTATTGGATTTGTATCCCGCCCTATCTCCCCGAAGGGACTCAGGGCAGCGCACAGGTAAATATTAAGAACAATACAAAAATACAATATAACTGCAATAAAAATATATTAAATTTAAACCCTTGCTAAAAACATCTTTAAAACCCATCTAAAAACATAAAGCAAAGATAGCTCTTTTATCTTTTTATATAACAGTTTTAAAAATAATTTTATTTAATTCCTAATATTCATTATCTGCGTATGGTATTTATCATCTTTAGATTTTTGTGTAGTCTAATATTTACTTCTTAATTAATTAATTTAATAAATCAAAGTTTCCCTTAAGTTCATTTAATGACCGTTCGAAGTTACAAGGGCACTGAAAAAAAGTGTCTTATGTATCTGTGGAAAGAAAGGTCGTAAAATGGGGTAAATTTCACTTAACAATTGTCTCACTTAAGAACAGAAATTTTGGGCTTGATTGAGGTCGTAAACCGAGGACTACCTGTAATGAAATGTTACCTAAGAACAAGAAGTATTGTTTTCTGTTGCGTCTTAAGATAATTTTAAATAAATTTGCTTCTCCTTTATTGGGACCAAGAAGAATTGGGGGAGGAGGAGGGAATAAATATATTCATATATTAGACTGAGCCATAATCATTCATAGCAGGGGTGAAATCCTCCCAGTTCGGCCCGGTTCAGCTGAACTGGTAGGAACAATTATCCTTGGTTCTGTGAACCCGTAGTAAAAAATATAGCTTCCGATGATCGTGTAGCTCAGCTGTGAGCTGTGCAATCGTTGGAAGCTTTCCCCTCGCTTTTTAAAGCATTTTTCCCCTGCCAGTCGCCAAAACTGGTAGGAAAAAATGCTTTAAAAAGCTTTTTAAAAAGCTATTGACAATCATGCGGTTTACAGCTGAGCTGCGCGATCGTCGGAAGCTATTTTTTTCACTTTTTAAAGCATTTTCCCCCGTCAGTTCAGGTGAACTGGCATGGGAAAATGCTTTAAAGGGGGGGGGGGGAGTTGGCCACGCCCACCTAGTCACATGACCTCCACCACCAAGCCACACCCATAGAATTGGTGGCGGTGGGAATTAGATTTCACCATTGATTCGTAATCCAATTTGGAAAAAATGCTTTCCTGCTCCTGAATGGGATCAGTGCTGCTTTATATAAACTGTCCTGGATGTTCCTCTTGCTATAGGTTTTCACTTTCTAACCTTTCTGTTTGTTTTGCCAGAAGGCGCCTGCCTCTTTTTAAAAATTAAGTGGCTCCCTTTGTTTTCTCTCAACAACAGTTCTTTATTTCCCCCATGCCATCTTATCACGAAATCTTATTTATGTGGCAAAAAGGAAAGACTGCAGCATCCCTGAATAGACCTGCCTACAGGTCAGAGCTTAACCTTCTTTCCTATCTCCCTAAGCATCTACTTCTCCTCCTCTGTCTGCAGTGGAAGCCACTCTTCAGAACAAGCACCCAATTGTTGCTTTGTCTCGTTTCCTGAGAAGATTCTGTGACCACTGTGTATGCATTTGCTTGAAAGGTGGAGGTCACCGTCCCTAGAAGCAGGCTGGTTGCACTGCTTTTGTCATCTGTGTAACATTAGTGCTTGTTTTGTAAGGCACGGTAGATCCTCCATGATACCGTGTACCAAGACTTACATTCTGATTCACCTGCTAAATATTGCAGATTGGCCAGAATTTGTGCTAAATTGCCCTTGAAGAGAATACACTTAAAGACTATTGATGTGCCACGATTCTCTTCACAAGGATCCATAATTTATTCTTTTTGAACCTGAAAAGAAATTTCAGTAAGATAGCAGATGCTGAAAAGCTGTTCTGGAAGCAAAGGTTTTCAGCCTTAATTCTGTACGGCAAGGGAAACCAAATATATTATTGAAAATGACACCCCGTCTATATTTTAACTTCATTTGCCTTGTGGTTTCTTTTGCTATAATTTTGTTAGCTATAATTGTCAAACTCTTGGTTCTGCAGACGTTTTCAGTAACAGGGAACCTGGCAAGAAATCTTGCTTGTTAGAAAAATCTCCTTTGGGAAATTGCATTTATTGTCAACACTGGGGTTTCTGTAGGGAAAAAGAAATTATTTCAAAAATGAAATGAAGTCATTTAAGAAAATCAGACATACGATCTCTACCATTGCCATCACACCTGTTATTGTAATGCAGTGGCACTGTAAAGGTAACCCTCACTTAACAACAATAATTGCTACTAAATTGCTACTAAATACAGTCATAAAACACAAAGTTATATGATCCGGATGCTTAGTGGTGCCAGTTCTGGCAAGTCCCATGTTACCGTCATTAAGCAGGGACCATGCATGCTGTAAAGAGAGGACCTCACGTTACTACATTTTCCAAGTTTATGTTGACTTCCCCATTGACTTTACTTGTAAGAAGTCGAAAGGCAAGGGTACAAATTGCAATCACGTGACCACGGGATGCTGTAGCAGTTGGTAAATCTGGGCCACTTGCTCAGCACCCAGATTGTAATCAGATTGTCCACAGGGTTACTGTGATGAATGGAATTTCAAGGACCGTTTTAACTACCACTGATTCAGCACCATCACAAATTTGAACAGTTGCTGAATGAGTGATCGGTTAAATGTCCACCTGTATTACTATCCACAGGGACGCGATGGCTCAGTGACTAAGACGCTGAGCTTGTCGATCAGAAAGTTCAGCGGTTCGAATCCCTAGAGTCGCATAACAGAGTGAGCTCCCATTACTTGTCCCAGCTTCTGCCAACCTAGCAGTTTGAAAACATGTAAAAATGCAAGTAGAAAAATAGGGACCACCTTGGTGGCAAGGTAACAGCCTTCCATGCGCCTTTGATATTTAGTCATGCTGGCCACATGACCATGGAGATGTCTTCAGACTCTTCTGCTTTGAAGCGGAGATTAGCACTGCCCCTTAGAGTCGGGAATGTGTGCGAGGGGAACATCTGTGTGAGGGGAACTTTACCTTATTACTATCCACTGAATTTCTTTTGATTTAATTACTAGATACAATTAAAGGATCACAAACTGGTAGTTCACTTGAAAATAAACGAGTTAAAAATGTGATTAATAAAAGTTTTATGTTCAGAGGCATATGAAGTAACTTGTCTACTAGGGCTGTAAAGCCTTTGAAAGAGGTTCATCATTATTATGAGAGCATAAATAAAGCCCTATTGAATAATGAAGCAGCTGCATCACCTGTATTTTTAGCTGACCTTCACTTTGTTTGAAGAAAGCCAAGCAAAGTGGACGCATGTTTAGAGACAGCTGGAGCCTGTACAAAACAACTGCATGCATGAAAAATAAGGAGTGTTTTTAATTATTAGAAAAGAAGTGCTTCATACATACTCCTGCACATTCTGAAAAACCTCCTCCCAAAATTTTACACATCCCTCTTATGCACATATTTGTAGCAGTCCTGCTACATAGTAGAGTGAAACAAGTCACTGCAGTTAGCATGATGAAGGGTTTGGTGTTCGAATGTATAGTAAGAAATGGTGCTATATTTGGTTCTGCTTCAAGTAGCAAAGCTATGACTTTTGTCATGATACAATCATTTGTCACGATACATTCACTTATAAAAAAACACAGGTTGCCATAAATGCTAATACTGTATGCACATGGTATATCTTTATCCTTACATTATTTAAGCAAATAAAGTGAATTGGGGACTTCTAATAATTTACTTCAATGATTTATTTTATTTATTTTATTTATTTTATTTTTGGATTTGTATCCCGCCCTATCTCCCCGGAGGGACTCAGGGCGGCACACAGGCAGATATTAAAACAATACAAACAATACAAAATACAATAGTTACAGTAAAAATATATTAAATTTTAACCCCGTGCTAAAAACATCTTAAAACCATCTAAAAACCCTTAATAAAATCCCCACAATATATTAATAAAGTCTAAGCCAGGCCGGCCAGATGAAAAAAGTGAGTTTTAAGCTCCCGACGGAAGAGGCGCAGGTCCGTGATGGTGCGAATGTTGGGGTGGTAGGTCATTCCAGAGAGCCGGACTCGCCACAGAGAAGGCCCTTCACCTGGGGGTCGCCAGCCGGCATTGGCTAGCAGACGGCACCCTGAGGAGGCCCTCCCTGTGCGAGCGGACAGGACGGAGGGAGGTGTGTGGTAGGAGGCGGTCTTGCAAATACCCAGGTCCCGTGCCATGGAGTGCTTTAAAGATGTTTATCAATACCTTGAAGCGCACCCGGAAGGCCACAGGCAGCCAGTGCAGCTCGCGCAGGAGAGGTGTTATATGGGAGTATCGAGAAGCAATGATATGTAGTATCATATGTAGTATCATTGCTTTGAACCATTTAAAATATTGATTAGGGTTTTTTTTATATTTTCTTTTGTAATACTAATTGATTTCATTTCTTTTCCTGATTTAGATTTAAAGAAAACTCTTGCGGTCTTACTGGATAATATATTGCAGCGTATTGGGAAGCTTGAGTCTAAGGTTGAGAACCTTGCAATCAATGGCACAGGTGCAAATTCCACAAATAGTACCACCACTGCAATTCCTAGTTCGGGGACAGCTGAAAAGCTGAATGTTGCAGGTAGGTCTGAAAACTCTTTGCTTCTGCCCTTTAATTTTGAACTATATAGCATAATATAAAATATGTTTATTATTATTATTATTATTATTATTATTATTATTATTATTATTATTCAGGGGAGGGAGGAAGAGAGGAGGCAAACTAAGAATGGTTCCTCAATTAACAACCTTTTGGTTACTACCGTATTTTTCGGAGTATAAGACACACCGGAGTATAAGACGCACCCAGGTTTTGAGGAGGCAATTTTTTTAAGAACAGTAGGTAGGTAGATAGAGGGATAGAGAGGGAGAGAAAGAGAAAGAGAGAGAAATACAGGAGGGAGGGAGGGAGAGAGTAGGTAGGTAGGTAGATAGATAGGTAGGTAGAGGGGGAGAGAGAGAGAGAGAAATACAGTAGGTAGGTAGGTAGGGAGACAGAGTGTGTAGTTAGATAGGTAGATAAAGGGATAGGGAGAGAGAGAGAAATACAGTAGGTAGGTAAGAAGGGAGAGAGAGTGTGTAGAAAGATAAGTAGGTAGAGGGATAGAGAGAGAAATAGAGAGAGAAATACAGTAGATAGGTAGGGGGAGGGGGAGAGTAGGTAGATAGAGGGGAGAGAGAGAGAAATACAGTAGGTAGGTAGGGAGAGAGAGTGTGTAGATAGGTAGGTAGGTAGAGGGATAGAGAGAGAAAAATAGAGAAATAGAGAGAGAGAAATACAGTAGATAGATAGGGAGAGAGAGTAGGTAGGTAGGTAGATGTTTCCAGGTGTATTTACCCATGTGGTGGAGAAGGAAATCACTGACCACCTTTGGAACAAATCTTTGTTTCTGCAGGCACAGTATTTGACCAACATAATTCTCATCAATCACTCTAACTAAACAGCTTTCCCAAAAAGGGGGGGGGGAATCCTTTTTGCATTGTGCAAACCTCCCCCAAACAGCCCGTTTTTCGCGAAAATGGGCCCTTTATTTTCAAATAAAAGGCATGAATAGCCTTGGGGGGGGGCTTGCAGAGTGCTCCTAGGGGGATGGGGGGCCCAAAACAAGGAAAAACTGCCCATTTTTTGGTGTGAAAACGGGCCATTTTTTTGTCAAAAAATAGCATGCATAGCCTTATGGAGGCTTATAGAGTGCTGCTGGGGGTTGGGGGAGGCAAAAATGCCTTGTTTTTTGCTCATTTCTGCTCTCCCCAGCCCCCAGGAACTTTCTGAAAGCCTCTATAAGGGTATGCGCGCAGCCATTTTGGTGAAGGGGCGGGGTTCCAGGAGGCAAAAAAATGCTGTATTCGATGTATAAGACACACCCAGATTTTCAGCCTCTTTTTAGAGGAAAAAAGGTGCGTCTTATATTCCAAAAAATACGGTATTCAAAATTACAATAAAACAGAAGGAAGAGAGTTATGACCTGTGACCAAAGTTACAGCTGTTGCAGCACCTCACAGTCACATGATAAAAATTAGGAATTTTGGTAGCAGGAATCTGATGCCAACCAGATCAGCCTTCTTTGTGATGATCAAGTCAAAAATAAGAGGGGTGGGGCTTACTAAGATTGGCCTGGCCTTTAAAAACAATAGCCCATTACCTAGGGCACTGTTGTTCTGCTGACCAGGTAGATAGGTTGAGCCCAGGGGGGCAGAACATGAAACAGGTTAAAACATTGGGATTGTGTTCCCTTTGAGTGGCTCTCCCTGTCTGCCAACCGTTATATCTCCCCATATCCAACACTGCTGAGAAATAATACTCCACCCTATTCACCCCTCCAGTTTCTTCATTCCCCACCTCAACCTCTTCTCTCAAGCTAAAATGCATCCCCACTCCAAACAATATACATTACAGATAGTATGAAAACCTGACAGGTGCTATAGCAACAGCTCTCGGCATCTCCAAGTCACCATGCCTCCCTACTCATATCTTCATCTAACAGGAATGAATTAGTCAATGGAATTAATGGAACAGCTTGCATTCAGAAGTTATGGGAGGTTTTTAAGAGATTGGGCAACCATTTGTCTGAAATAGTATAAGGACTCCTGCTTTAGCAGGGAGTTGGACTAGAAGGCTGTTCGGACCTAGGCTTCCTGAGATAGTAAAAAGCACACGCTTAGTCCCCCAAATCCTCTTTTTATTTCAATGGCTGTGAATTACGTTCATTCACAGCCCATAATGAGTCACAAATAATTTGTAAACAGTATGCCAAAGTCTTTCAGGATAAGGCTGATAAGCACCCACCTTTATCTCCCTTGAAACGCTGCCAAAGACCTTAGCTTTGCAAGGCCACACGGAGAACAGAGTCAAAACAGAGCTTCAGAATTTAAATCAACCAGAACGCGAAAGTTGCTTCCTGGAAAGGTTAACATGTCTTTATTCCTCCTTTATTATGGGAGGGGACAATCATCTCCAAACCTTACTCCTGAGTCGCCCCTTTTGTCTTAACTGTTCTTGCTTTCTGGCAGCTCTGGGTCCCCCTGTTCCTCTCCCTTGCTGATGTCTGACTCTGGAGGCAGCACATAATTCCCAGATGGCCCTGACCCCCTCTGCCTCCAACACAGAGCCCTCATCTGAGCCTTCCCCAGGATTCCAGGACTGGCCCATGTTCTTCCCCAACCTCCTCACTGTCTGACTCTGCTGCCAGCTCCGCAGGCCACCAGCAGACCACAACAAAGACTTCCAGGGCCCTTCCAACTCTGTTACTCTGTTAATTGCTTTCACCCATGTTACAGGGAGCCCCTTTACCAGTTCTCACCCAAAGAAGAGTATCTGAGTACATTCACCTCACACTCATTCCACAGTCCCAAGATCCTCAGAGAAATCTCTTCATAGTACAAAAACACATTATTTAAAACAAAATAGTCCAGGATTGGCTTCACACATAGGTGAGAAGATGAATGCAAGGCATTCAGCAGCTGAGGAAGCCAAACACATTTCCTAAATGTGTTCCTGGTACAGCCACTGGCCATCCACATGTAGTGCAACTTAATGTAGACACTGTCTCCACCAGCTCCAAGAGTCTACTGCTTCCATTGTCTAAAGTATAGACCGAAAGGCCGGCCAGCAACCTATCATCCTCTAGACCAATAGATCTCTTGATGGAGGACAGCAGAGCTTAATTTCTTTGCTGCCTCCATTACTGAGGGGTTCTTGGTGCTCTCTTAAGTTTGCTTGTTCTTTTGCAGATGTTTCATTACCCAATTAGGTAACATCATCAATGCTACTAAGGCGTGGGGTTTGCTGTAGGTTTATATTCTAGTGGCTTACCCTGTCATATTGGTGGGGTGGTCTTGGAGATTCTTTGGTTGGGCTGTTTACTGTTGGCTTCTTGGGTAGTTTCTTGATTGGAATATTGATTACCTGACTGTTGGTCTGATGTTCATCTTGGAGCTAATCTATGCTGATCTGAATGCTGATTAGTGGTGGAGAGGTGCTTAGGTCTTTTTGTTCCATTTTTAGCTAGTTGGTAGCCTGTTTTAATAGTCTATAGATGTTGTCAATATCTATGTGTCTATTGATGACTGATTTGTCAAATGCTAGGCTTCTGTTCCCTGGCATTTTTTGGACTTGGTTTGGTCTAGGGTGGTCACATTTTCTTAACCATTTTAAACTATGGTAAATCTATGTGTTGCACTTATCTAAACCATCTTGAATATTGATATAGTATATGAAAATGAATCCTGGGCTAAATATTTTCTTATTTAAAATGAAGACATTCAATCAATCAGAAAAGCCCTGGAAAGAACTTTGGAGGTCTTCTATTCCAACTTCCTGCTCAAGTGGAGACTCTATGCCATTTCAGACATAATGAAACATTAAGAGGAAATACCTCATGTCTATGTTTCACGACAACAAAATGTTGTAAAATATTAGTTTAAATAATGGTTTTAAGTTAAAGGATATACTTGCTTGCTTCAGTTTATGTTTGGATGGCCAACCCTAACCCTTTACAGTTATACACAAATTGTAAGCTTTTTATAAGCAAACTAAGAGCAATTCCTATCTTCAGGTTTGGAATTAAGCCAATGTAAAGATTTTTTTCAAAAAAATTCATTTACCTGCAAATGTAGTCTATTAGTTCTTGGGCTTAAATTCAGAACATATGTTTTATACGCATTTGCTTCTGAGAGACTTTTGGAAGTCAAATCAATGCCTCTTAAGTAAAGATTTATATTGCTTGTTTGAAGTTGAATTTCCAACTAAAATATTACAGCCATTTTTATTGTACATTCCGAAATACAAACATTTGTTTTCTTTTTTGATGTTGTTCAGTAGTCTTTTTCTATCCTATGTTAAGTGGCAGATGCTCCTTTTAGGCAGTAGTTGTTCAAAACTTCTCAAGCCAAAAGATGAAAACTATATTATGAAATGCCTTCCAATGTAATGTGAACCTGGCAGCTGTGTGGTATTGCTTAAAAAAGTAATAAGGGCGTAATGAATGAGTAAAATTTTCTGTTTTGCATTGTATTCCCTCAGGGCTGTCTGTTCCTAGCTACATCCTGACAGCTGTTACAGCTGTATGTAAGATATAAATGTGGTGGGGAAATATGTTTTATTCTCTCAGCAACTTTGTAGGCCGCCCTGGGTCCTTTTTTAGGAGAAGGTGCGGGTTATAAATGTGAAAAATAAAAAAATAAAATAAAATAAGAGATAGGACATATTGTAGTGTTTCATTATTGGGTGGGCACTTGGGATTGGCTATCCCTTGTTACAATCCAACATCTGAACCACTATGTCACATTGGCCACTGTCTTTATTTGCTTTTCCTTTCCAGCATATGTGACACGGGGTAATATAACTCCTTCCTTGCATATTCTTTTTTTCCTCCACTCTTCTTATCATTCCGATTATCTGTAATGGAATCAGGCCAGAATGACAGTTTCAAGATCAATCATATTCCCATACTTCATGCACATTCATTGAATACTGGGTAAGATAAAAGTTTCCCCTGTCTAATTGTGTCAAACTTTGGGATGCTTTGCTTATCTCTGTTTCTTGGCCGACGGAGTCAGCATTGTCCAATGACATTTTCCATGGTTATGTGGCCAGCATGAATATATGCCAAAGGTGCGTTGAACTCTGTTACCTTCCCACTGAAGTGGTACCTATTTATCTTCTTGCATTTGCATGCTTTTGAACTGCTAGGTGAGAAGGAGATGAGGCAAGTAAGGGGAGCTCACCCCATTGCACGGCACTTGGGTCTTGAACCCCAGCTGTCAGTTTTCCAGCTGACAACCTCAGGGTCTTTAACCACTAAGCCAACACGCCTCTTGGGCTGGGACCAAATCATAAATCCAATGAATAAGAAGATCTGCTGGTTGGACAGGTCTATTTTCTGCAGTGTGTGACATCATAATGGAACAGGCTAAAAGAATGCTAATTTAACAAATTCAGGGAAGGAAAAAAGGCATGGAACTTTGAATCCCAGAGTGACTTTAATGGGAATTTATTTTTTGTGATGTGGAAGCAAACAAAGACAGTAAACAGGAAAATATCCTGTTTATTTTTTCTGCTTTGGCAGGGCTTAGCCACACCCCTACTACAAACAACAGAAAGGAGTAGAGTTGTCCATTATATTTCTAGGAGTTTTTGAAGATTTGCAATGCACAGTCAGGAATTGACATTTGTGATTTCCCTCTCCCTGGTGTGTTTTTTTTTAGGGTTTATTTTCTTGAAAGTTTAGAAATGGTATAAGTCAGTTCAAAGAGAATCTTGATAATTTATCAATTAGTGGTAGAAGTTAATGGACAGAGAGGCAGCATAGGAAATGGGGGGAAAGGAAAATCTAATGTTCCTCCCAGCTTGTGGCAGAAAACCAGTTTGGAAGAAAAAGGAGGAAACTCTAAAAGGAGTAATTGTTTTAAAAATGATGAATGAAAATAATGTTAATTGCATTACAGGATATTGATTTTAGAGTTTCTTTTTCCTTTGGAAACATAGTTCTTTCTTTTGTTTTATAGTTGTTCTTCTGTTTTATAGTATAGTTGTTATGGCCTCTGTCCTATTTATCATATCTCAGCAACCTCCCCTTTGTTTCTTGATTTTTGCTTGTTTTTTATTTGCCAGTCGGCTCACTTTTTTTCTGGTTGTCACAAAGGAGCATGTTTTGATTCTGTTTTGTGCTGCCTTCTGCAACTGGATACTGTTGTAATTCATGTTTAATTAAGAGATAAATTATGCCTAATTTTTCTTCATAAATAAAATTGCTGTGCTGTAAGTTGTGATACATTTCATGTTCTTAAAATGATGATATTAAGTGTGATGTGTTTATTGAACTTTTCTGGCCTTCTAGTAGAACTGTGCAGCAATCTGGGAGAGAATTATTCGGAGACCTGAAGTTGGGGTCAGCACACAACTCAATTTAATACTATGTTTGAATGGGATTCTGCATGAATCTTGGAGTCATAAATTTCTAAAGGCACGCAGATATCTAAAATTTTTAAATGGTTAAATAAAGATTGGATATTCTTATGTAGTTTGTGTTAAGATTAACTCCTTAGATAACATTCCACCTTTCCTCTAGGAATGCCATATAGAACACATCGCACTCCAACTATTTTTCCACAACTTATTGTGGAACAGGTTCAGCTAAAACTTAATGACAAGCTTAACTCCACCCACCTCTTTAACACTTGCATCACAGCAAAGACCTGGCAGGAAAAGAAGTGTCAGAGTTCCAGTTGCTGATTTTGATCTTGGAATCAAGATCTGAATAGAATAGCCTAAACCAGGGATGGCTAACCTTTTTGCCATCGCATGCCAAAAGTGGGGGGAGCACAGGGGGGTCATGCGTGGGTGTGCGTACACCCATAATTCTATGCACGCAGTACCCCCCCCCACGCATGTATGCACATCAACCACCCGCTTTTGATATGCGATGGACCTGTTTTTCATCCTCCCCAGGCTCCAGAGGCTTTCTAGAAGCCTGGGGAGGGCAAAAACGGGGGCCCCTGCCCCACCTGGAGGCCCTCCGGAGGCTTCACTGAAGCCTCTGGAGGACGAAAAATGGCTGAAAATGAAGGCTGAAGTCAGCTGGCCAGCACACACATACGCGCTGGAGTTGACAGGGCAATGACTAACAAATGGAGCCCTAACAAATGGCTCTGCGTGCCACAGGTGCCATAGGTTGACCATCATGGGCCTAAACCAGGGGTCTGTAATCTTAAACACTCAAAAAGCCACTTGGGCCCGTTTCCCAGAGAAAACAAAACACCGGGAGCCACAAAACCTGAGTGGGCATGGCGAACTCGATGTTATTCACTCCCACCGAGTTCCTTGACTCCCCCCTAGCCACGCCTTCCTAGGTTTTGTGGCTGTTTTCTTTTCTCTGGGAAATACAGACACACATTTCTCCCTCTTCCAGCTCTTTCTTTCTCCCTCTCTATCTCCCTCTCCCTCCCTCCCTAATCTCTTTATCTGTCTCTCCCTCTCCTCCATCTCTCTCATTATCCCTCCCCCATCTCTTTTCTCTCTCTCCCTCTCCCATCTCTCTCCCTCCCTCCCTCCCTCTCATCTCTTTCTCCCTCCCTCCATTTCTCTTTTTTTCCCTATCTCCCTTCCCCCCCTCTCTCATTTCCTCCCTCTCCCTCTCCCCATATCTTTCTCCCTCCCTCCTATCTCTCCCCTCTCCCCATCTCTCTCTTTCATCCTCTATCCCCCTTCTCTCTCTCTCTGCTGAGGAACAATCGCCAGCCATGGTGGAGACCTTCCTTCACGTGACCCCCCTCTCACGATCTCCTGGCCTTTCTGTGTCATCCCTCCCCGTCACATGAGAGGAGAAGGAGGAGGGTTGCCAGAGCCTTAGTGCAGGAGCGAAGCGGCCCTGTACCTCCCTTCGCACCACATTCGCCCATTAGGCAGCCTTCGCTTCCTGCCACTTCAGGCTTGTGCCCCCCGCACTCAGCCAAAGACACGGTTTCCTCACCCTCCACGGACCCTCCTTAGCCCCTGGGAAGGAGCCGAGGGGGCGGCATGCTGGCTGGGGACGCTACAGCCACCTCTTTGGCCTTCTGGGTGGCTAGAGCGCGTCACCAGAGCCCGAGCTTGTTCTCCCGCAGCAGCCAGGAGAGTGGTGGGTCTGTCGGCAGGGCTGCTCCACCCCAGAGGCCGTGGCCACCTTAAGCGCCACCGAGGCCGTCCGGGGGCCACACGCCCCCACCCCTCCCAGCCCCGTGTGGCAGGCAGCCCCAGAATGTGCGCGTGGTGGCAGTTGGGTGGAGACGTGGCCAGCCCAACGCTCTGCCAGGCGACCTCGGGCAGGGGGAGCTGTGAGCCATGGTTGGCGCAGGGCTTGGAGGCAGCAGCAGCCTCAGACACTGCCTGTGGCTGGGTGGGGGAGAGAGTGGGCGGGGACTGGAGACTGCTTTCAGGTACTGCGCCCTGGTTGAGAAGAGCCGCTTCTCCTAGGGCATAGGAAGAGCCACACTCAAGGGGCCAAAGAGCCGCATGTGCCTCACAAGTCGTGGTTTGCCAACCATTGGCCTAAACAGTCTCAGTTTCTGATGCTCCATGTGAGTTCAATTTGTAAGGTTTTCTTTGATATACTTCCCCCCCCCCCTAAAATGAACACATCATTTCAAATTATGCATCTTGGGTGAATGGATGGGGAAATTGATGATTGTGACATATTTAATTTATTAAGGAAGCTAAGAAGGTGGGATGTAGTAGAAGAATTAAGCCTGTCTCTGTCAAGATGCATAGAAAACAATCATTGCTTTGCTGAATTGCCAGTTGCTTTGTTGAATTTTTCTGCATATTGCCTTGTGATCTTTAAACTGCACAGAAATAGTGGTGTGTGGCGTGAAAAAAAGAGATATTTCTGTCCTCCTAAAAAAAACCTTGGTGATAATTATAAAGAGTCTTTACACTTTCTTCCATGACAGAAAAATAAGTCAACTTCTCTTTGGATTACTTACAGATCATCTACTGAGTGTGACAGGCATAGAGCGCAGCCAAATTAGTGATTGTATATAGGTTTCCTGTGTTTTCTAAAATGTCAGCTGTCCAGATTAAGTTAATTAGGCACAGGCTTAAAGGGGATTGCCTTAATTACTGTGATAGTCTTGGCAGCTATCATGGCTTGTATCAAGGTCTGCCTTCTCTTCTTCTATCCCTGTAGTTCCAAGGCCCTTCTTCTCATAGCCTTCTCCCTTTAGTATCCATAGATTTGTTTTCCATAACCTGCATATCAGATATATTGATGTAACAGTTGCCAAAAATACTAAAGTATTGTGATACTACCTAGAAATTTGGAAGCTGCAGTGCAATCATATCTGGGTATACCAGGTTGGACTGTTGTCAGTCCCCTCATAACTCTTCCATTATGAAGTAATCCATTTGTATCAGCCACTTGAGCTTTTTTGTATCTGTGTAGTAAATAAATTACATTTGCACTTAAGATATAAGCATGTTACCTTCTTGATTTTATTTATTCTGCTTTTATATTACATTCACTGAGCACTCACGGTGGTTTAATACCGTATAATAAAAAAGCCACATAGCCATAAAATAAAAGCAGCGTATGATTAAAAATGTGCATTGGACATAATCAACAACAGTTATTTTAACTGTTAAAATCTTTTTTGAACGGTTCTGTTTTCACAGTCCCAGGTTATTTGGAGATAGGTTGCTGTATGGCTTTCTATGGAGAGGTTGTTGCAAAGGGTTGGGGCCATAACTGGCAAGCATTTTGCTTCAGTCTTTCAAAATTTCCTGCAAAGGGAACTCTTGATATTCTACACAGGATGTCCAGAATAGGTGGGCAGGTACTACTTAAAGGAAATAATCCTGCAGATATCTGGGCACTAAGCCATATAAGGCTTTATCGATCGAAAGCCAATGCAGGTACTTCTTGGCTTACAACAGTTCATTTTTTTTTTTTATATTGAAAAAGTTTTATTGGTTTTACATTTTTTCTATAGGGTAGGGTAAGGGATACAAAGAAATTTTGAGAGCAATCACGTCAGAGTCGTCGGCCCTTCCGAAACCTCAAAATACACAATAAAAAAATAACACAAAAAAAAGCATTTTTCATAACACTACAAGGTAAAAGCAAGTACATATACCTAAATTCTCAATTCCATGCTGTCAGACATTTACAAAAAATCCAGAAAATATTATGCAAAATTGTTCAGGAAAATCAAGGCAAAGTTATTTTTTCGATCTAAGTCTCTTGGCTATTGTATCTTCTTTTTCTCCTCCCTGGCCCCCAGCGGGCGGGGCCGTGGCCCCCTCCGTCCCCCCTGGATCTTCCCCCAGGGCAGAGGAATGTTTTTTAAGAAAGGCTTCCGCCTCAGCAACTGTTTTAATCCTCACTCTTCCTCCTTCCCAGAACACCAGCATCCCTTCGGGTGTCACCCACTTGAACCAAATCCCATGATCAAATAAAATTTTAGACAAGAAGGAAAATTTCCTCCTTGCTTCTCGAATCTTTCTAGGAATCTGCTTCAAGATAGTGACCGTTTTTTGTTGGTAAATTAAAGGGTTCCCTCTCTGCGCCTTCAAGATTTCCTCTCTGGTTGACCTTCTAACAAATTTCACATGTATCTCTCTAGGCACTTCATTTATCCTGGCATATGCTGAGTTAATTCTATAGGCTAGGTCAATGTCCCCCCTGATCTCATCCTTAGGTTTTTGTAAATAGTCTGCTAAAATTGTGCTCATAAGATCAGGGAGGCATTCACCAGGTTGCTCAAAAACATTCTGAAATCTCAAAAAATATGTCATTCTTTCCATATCAATCCTAGACACATGCCCACTTGTTTCCTCAACCTCTTTAGTAACATTTTTAATCTCTCCCTTAACCCCCACCAGCCCCCCTTCCAATTCTTCAATCTTCTGTGTGATTTCCAGCGTTTGCTTCCGTGTGTCCAATAGCTCCTTCTTGAAAATGATGTTTTCTGCCCGCTGGGCCTGAATTTCTTGAACCAAAGTTTGTATAACAGTCTCAAGAGAAGCCATCCGTTGTTCTAAACTTGTCAGTGCTGTTTCTTGAGCCATCTTAACTGTTAGAGTTAGTGCCACCAAAATGGCGTTTTCAGGGTGGGGCTGGTGAGACTAACCGGGAGCCAAAAGTTCAGATCAAGGTTGGAACGTTGTAAAATTCAGGAACCAAGAGAGAGACAATTTTCCAACTCAATAGTTATAATAACGAAGGTAATCCAGAAAGGAACCACAAATCCAACAAGAAAAAAATTCTTCATTAATATCCAGAGAGAGTCCCAATTGTAAAAAGACGCTGGAAATTTTCCATAATTAAAATAGTCAGGCAGGGACAAAGAAAAGCCACTTTCCACCGCCCATCTCAGAGCCCAGAGGAGAGAGTAGAAAAATAAAAAAAATTTTAACCAGCCAGACCTAGACACAATGTTGCAAGTAGCCGCATACCACTTTCCCTTGTTAGAGACAGTCCGGATTTAAGATTTCCGCTTTCTCTTCCAGAGAAGCCATTTTAAAGTGCCGCTTAAGTCCGAGGGGTTTTTTTTGAAAACAAACACCCCCCTCCCAGTCCATTCAGCCTGGCTGGCAGCAAGGAAAAAAAGTCTTTTTAAAACTCACTCTCCCTCGCAGCTGAAGCCTCGGCAAGCCTTCCGATCTCTTCCGCTCAGCCCTCTTCATTAAAGTGAATGGCGCCGACAGCCGTTGGCGAAGGGAGCAGCATGTTCTCCTTCACCTAAGCCGCGGCAAAAGGGTCGCCTCCCCCACCGCCGTGAGGGGGGGCGTCCCTGCCGAGCCGGCCCTACGGGAGACCCCCCAAAAAGGGGCGTCTCGCCCCCGTGGGGGGGCAGAAAAAGCAACAAAACGGCGAGCGAGCGCTAGGCTCGCTCGTCGCCGCAGGAGCCGGAACCGGAAGTCACAACAGTTCATTTTTGATCATAGTTACAACGATGCTGAAAAGAGTGACTTACAACCATTTTTCACACAACCATTACAGCATCCCCATAGTCACGTTATCAAAATTCAGATGCTTGGCAACTGGTTCATATAAAAGTTGTAGCTCAATTAGCAACAGAAATTTTGGGCTTAACTGTGGTGGTAAGACAAGGACTCCTTGTACTTTGCATTATTATACTATGATAAAAGTGCACCAATGCATTAACATTGCATTGAAATAGGAGCTCTCACAGAGCTGACTGCTGCATTTTGCATCTTCTTTCAAATAACACTATAAAGTCAGTCAAGAGACATTGCAGTACTATCAGAAGTAGGCAGGGCACCTCATCCAGGAATGGATGCAACAGATAATGCCATTATGGCTTCCTATCTGGCAATAGGCATGCGTTTAGGATGCCTGCCAAGATCTGGACTTGCTCCTTCAGGAAGTCTTCAGTTTATGGATTGTCATCTTGTTCCTGTTGCAAGTTCAAGATAGATGCATGTACATAAATTCCATTTAAAAGTGTTTTATTATAAAAATAAGCTTTTTAATTAAAAAGAAACATGACTTAACACTTTTTAGTTTCACAGCTATCCTCTCTTATCTCTCTAACCCATGGTATTTTTACATAAAGCCTAAAATGTTTGATATATTTAAGGGAAATCAGGAGCTTGAAAAGGTTATTCCAAATGTTTGTGTTGACATTCCCATCCTAAGAGTTTTCATACTTCAGTAACGGTCACAAAGCTACTATTAATTGAGCAAGCCAAAATTAGATATTACAGGGCTAGAGAGAAAAGTTCTACTGAAAAAAAAAATCTATTTTAAGAATAGAATTGGATGTAGAGAATTACTGCTTTTTTACCGTGGTTATTGCTACATAAGGATTGAAATAATCTTGTCTGCTTTAGTTATTATTTGCATCACATTTTATGTGTGAGTTCAAAACGCCTACTACCTACTGATAGTTCCTGGTGTTCCACCCCATTATATGATTTTTCAAGCATTCCTGCTAAGCAGAAGGATACATGGTTATAAGCTAATTATGCCTACTCCGAACCCATTTCCATATGATGCAAATTAACAGAATCCATATGATACAGATTGAGTTTTATCATGTGTAACAAACATGCCAGCTAAAAACTCGCCTACAGCTCTTGAGGGCCCATCAGATTATATCAATGTCCAGTGATAAATCATTATAATAGATTTTTTCTTATTGTCTGGCTGGGGCGGAGGGGTGGAACTGTTTATCTAAATGAACTAAATAAAATAAAATGGTCTGACTGACAGTGGGGTCAACTTCCCATTACCTCACTGTTCTGCCCAGTCAATACCAATATAAGAGTGTGACACAAAGTATATATTGGTTTACAGTCTTGTTTGTTGTCATGGCAACCTTGAATTCCTGAGTTATTCTGGTTAAAGTTGTCATAACATGAAAGTTGCAATGAAAAATTGTTAGCCTGGGACTCTTCAGCATGTCCAAACGGGTTGCCAAAATTTTGGAATCCCATAACAAAATGAGAGGTTTTGCATCCTATGGTTCTTACTAATATCCATTTCTGTCTGTTTTTACACATGTAATGAAGGGTTTTAAATGCATGTATTTGTTGGAAAACCCTATTTTAATTTTAACAGGTTTTGAGCGGGTTTATCTACTTTTCTTACTAAAATTGTCATTCAGACCTTTGACTTCTATCAGCTAATTGAATGATAGTTGTACTTTAGTTTTAACGAATAGGTTAATTGCATTTCTGGTTAAAAAGTTAGTTGTGCTTAATTATAAATGATGAACAATTATTTCCATTAATTCTTAATAACCTCTCATGTCTGAGCACATTTGATGCACATTCCATTTATTATTTCCTGGTTTCTTTTCCAATTTCCCAGCAGAGAGATGAGGAAGGAGACAGCATTGCATTTTTAGAACTCCATTAGTACCTCAGTGATGATTCATCCTCACAGTCAGCTAAGGTGGAAGAAATGCTAATTTATTCTCATGTGTTTAATATTACGTATTACATTGTGTTAATTTTTCTTCTTCAGATCTCATTAATGGAGCCCAGGAACAGTGTGAATTGCCTCCTATGGATGGTTTTCCTCACTGTGAGGGCAAAGTAAAAGTAAGCTTCTTCTATTACACCATTTATTTGTCTGGATGTATTCATTCTGCAACAGAAAATGTTCTAATGATCCCATTTCATCTGACAAGTTGTTAATTGATCAAAAGACCAGGGGTCAAAAACCCCACAATTTTCTCTTAACATGTGACATATTACTATGTGAGTATGATAACTGAAGCAAAGTATCTAATAATTCATAAGGGGTCAAGTAATTGATAAGGTATTGATTTAGATGCCAAAAATTATGTATAAACTTCTTTCTGAAGAAATTGAATAGCAAAATGTTGCGGATTGCATTTATATTTGAAGGGCAAGGATAAAAAGAGCCCTTCTGTGAGGAGATGGACATCTAATATATATAGAAAGGATGATGTAATCAGGGAAACTGGTTAGCTCAAGGCATAGAGAAGCCTGCTTCGAATGCTGGAGAGCACCAGTTCAAATCCCTGTAGGGAAGTATGGCCAGCTGACGAGGGCTAAGGAGCCCGAAATGGATCCATCCTGGTCTCTTAATTAATTATTATTAATCATCCCTTAAAAGAAATTTAACATATATATATATATATATATACATACATACATACATACATACATACATACATACATACATACATACATACATACATATATATATATATATATATGTAATTGTTTCACAACAACCTGTTATTATTAGGCCCCAATTAAGGGAGGAGACATACTGTTTCCCTTACTGCCCATCGGCTCATCGCTAGAGACCATCCAAACAGCAAGCCAAGAATTACGTTGTATAATATTTTAGATATGTGTGTTAGTTTTATGAGCTGATCAATAAATTAAATTAGAAGAGACCAGGATATATATATATATGTTAAATTTCTTTAAGGGATGATTAATAATAATTAATTAAGAGACCAGGATGGATCCATTTCGGGCTCCTTAGCCCTCGTCAGCTGGCCATACTTCCCTACAGGGATTTGAACTGGTGCTCTCCAGCATTCGAAGCAGGCTTCTCTATGCCTTGAGCTAACCAGTATCCCTGATTACATCATCCTTTCTACAGGACTTTATTGATGAAGTGGATATATTGTTACAGCTTCCTGTTAGGCCTATTTAAGGGAGGAGACAAACTTGTCATCCTTCTCTGTCCTTCGACTCAACCTAGAGACCATCCAGACAGAGACCTATTAAATTGCTGCTGTCTTTTTAGATATGTGTTAAATTTCTTTAAGGGATGATTAATAATAATTAATTAAGAGACCAGGATGGATCCATTTCGGGCTCCTTAGCCCTCGTCAGCTGGCCACTTATATATTATAAGTTTTCAGTATCATTTAGTGAGATAAACCTGGTTGGATGAACTTAATAAAAACAATGTAAACTTCCTCCCACTGATGTGGGTCATGCTCACAGTGGTGAACTTTATATTTATGGGAAGGTTTCTTTGACCAGCATTTCCCTATAAATGATAGCAATTATCTCTTCCTGATAACTGAAGTTTGCCTTGAGCTTGTTGATTTAAATGCTATTACAGCGCCTTCCTGAGAATTAATTGTGTATTTAATATTGCAGTCTAGTTTCATAAGAACGCAAACCTGTTGACTGAAGGCATATTTATTATTATTATTATTATTACTTTCCTTTCTAGTGGATGAAAGATATGTGGAGATCTGATCCTTGTTATGCAAGTTACGGAGTTGATGGGTCCACCTGCTCATTCTTTATTTACCTCAGTGAGGTCAGTAAATTTTCATTTCAACTAATACATTAAGGTTTAGTGAAGTTTTATCTGAATGCATCTGATAAACAGGTCATAGTGTGTAAAAACTTGGGCTATAAAAATTTGCGAGTCAGTAAAAAGAAAAGAGTTTGTATTGCTTATGCTGCAAGAGATTACTATAGATATTCCTATAAAAAATGACTCAGCTTTATTAATTTAATAGCATGAAAATATTAAAGTCTTCATTTTTCCATCTTTTCAACTAATTATAGTTTGCCAATATTTGTACCCCTGTAAACTGTGTTGACTGCCAAACAGAGCTCTGCCATTCTCTGAGGAAATGCTTTGCTTTAATGCAGGGGTCCCCAACCCCCGGTCCATGGACTGGTGCCGGTCCGTGGCTTGATAGGAACCGGGCCGCAGGGCCGGAGAGGAGGAGGAGGGAGGAAGGGGCAGCCCCCTGGACAGAGCGCGTGCCGGATGCAGGAGAGCGCAGGAGCGGCCGTTCGCACCGTTGGAGGCCCTAGAGGGCCGAGTGAGCCGACTCCCCCCTGCGTGCGCATGCGCCACCTGTTCCCCCCTCCCCCCCCCCCCCCGCTCCTCCTCTACGCCAGCCGGTCCGCAGAATTTTCTTTAAAATGAAACCGGTCCCTGGTGCAAAAAAGGTTGGGGACCCCTGCTTTAATGAAAACTGGCCTTGGTTTTTTTGCACGTGGTTTTAAAGCATCATAAATCAGCCACTCTCCTTTGCCTACTACAGTTGTCTTAACCAATCAAATGTGGCAAGTGGAATACAAGTAATTCTTGATTTATGACCAGTCACTTACTGACCACTCAGTTACAACAGACATCCGCGAAGATATTTAGAACCTGGTTCCAAAGTTCCAATCAGCGGACAGGGGAACAATCATGTGACTGCATTTTGGGCACTCAGCAGCCAGTTGCAAAACCCAAGGAACCAAGAACAACATGAGGAATTACTTCATTGTAGTTTCTTTACTGGTGGTCAGTCCTAAATTGAGGACTACCTGTATAAGCACACTTTCCCTGGTCAGTGGCTGCTTTTGTTGTTGCTAGTTGTCTTCTGAAATATGCTCAACTACAGTGCCAGAGTCAATATAGTCCTTTTGTTCCTATTACATTTTAACCAATGACCAATTTAATTCAGGTATATTACCAGTATATTGAATAAAAATAAACACAGTTATTATTGATTTGTTAATTATTGAGTTAGTATGTATGCACAAAGGAGCAATTAATAATTGATAATAAATTATTAAGGCCCTCCGGAACGACCTTCCCCCCGATCTATGCACCATCGTGGACCTCCGCCTTTTCCGCCAACGTCTTAAAACCTATTTATTCCAACAAGCCGGCCTAGCATAACCCTGTTTCTGATTTTTATAGAGATAATTTTAAATCTTAAGAGTTTTACTAATTTTAGCACAGGGAATATTTAATTAGTTTTTTAATAATTTTGGATTTTTGTATTTTGTATGATTTTAATGATGCCTGTGCGCCGCCCTGGGTCCTTTTTTAGGAGAAGTTCGGGGTATAAATTTAAATAAATAAATAAATAAATAAATAAATAAATAAATAAATAAATAAATAAATAAATAAATAAATAAATAAATAAATAAATAAATAAATAAATAAATAAATAAATGAGTCAGAGGTAATGCTGCTGTAATTATTTTTGGCTCCTGTCTGTGTTTTTTTTTTTACTTCAGTCATTGCACTGTCCTATTAAAGTATTTTAATTTGTTTCAGATAATTCCTCCTCCATGTATATAAAACCAATGCTCTTTTCATTGTTATGGAACTTCAGAGGAAGGTCTGAGAGCCACGTACAAGTTATTGCAAGTTCCTATGTGTTTTGCAGATTGGCCACCTCTGTTTTGAACAGTGGTGTACACTCATTTGTTCCCAGTTGGTATCTCTGCATGTTACAACAGGACAGAGTTAATGCTACAATTTGTTCCAATTCATACATAACAATTTGCTGTTAGTTGTACACAGCACCAAAGTTCTACTTATAAACAGAAAAAGACAAGGAGAAGGAGCAAAAAGTATTTCAAACAGATCTTAGGGTTTTTTGAAACTGGTGAAGGGCCTCACAATTTAAAAACATATGTTCAGTCAGTGTGGGATTGTGCTGAAATGTAGTCAGGAATGCTAGGTAGCTTCTTTCCAGAGAGCAAAGAGACAATGGAGCTTGGAACAGGAAGAGAGTAAAAATGGATTCTTCCTAGCAGTTCACAGAGTATATCTATAGTTATGCAGATAGTTGTTTTAATCCAGCAAAATTGTACGTGAACAGCAATAAAGAAGCTACTCAGAAGTAACTCCCTTGTTGTTCTTGGTTTATAGGGCCTAATAAATGTTTTATCAATAAAAAGTCTTACGCTGGTCATTATCTATTGTAAGCAGTGTAGTTTAGATCAGTTTATTGCAATGTATAGTTTTGTGCGCAAACATTTTGAGCAGCTGTTATCTGGATGCTGCAATGGTTCAGAGATCCCATGTAGTTCATGGGGAATTGACTAATTATCCATAATGAATAATAAATCATTGGTAGTATGCTGAATGGCTCGTGCCTTCTGTTTCTGTCCTGCACTTGTTGGGATTTTGGTACTGGGGCAAGGTAATTTTTCATTGCCTTTCGTCATACTCCACTCTGTAGTAATCTGAACAGAGGAAGGTTTCTGCCAACGTTACTACCAGTTCAGTGTGTGCACAATTGTGCCTATAACTAGGTCTGTGCATGTGCAGGACATTTAAAAAGGTCAAAAAAAGATGTTGCGGTGACCGGGAAACCGGTTTGGGGGCATGGTGAGCATGCCATCCCTACCGGTTCAGAGATCCAGTTGCCATTTCCACTACCTGTTCCACTGAACCAGTTCTTCACAGGAACCCATCTCTGGATCTGAAGCCACAAGAAGCAATAATGTCTGGAAGAAGGATTTCTCAGTTTTATTTTCCACCCACAATTAAATGAAGGAGGAAAAATGGTAAAAACAAAACAGTTTCTCCATTTTCCTTCTAAATTCTAAGGTAAAAAGGTGTTTTTCTCTTGCTTCTAAACTTTCAAAAGTTTTACAGCTTTCCCTAAATAATGGAATACAATATGTGCTGTGGTGGGTTCTGGCCGGTACGGCCATACACATAGTAGCTGGGAGCAGTGGCCACCATACCGGTACGGTGGCTCATTTGGCTCACCCACCTGCCCGCATCCCATACCTGTTTATAACACGACTAGCCAATTGCAAATGTGCACATAGCGTGTGGCACCTGTGTGACCTCCACCGAAGAGCTGGGTGTTGCAGGGGCAGTGCACATGCACGACTAGGATGCCCGGTCCTGTGCACAGCGTACCGGTTGCGACAAGGACTGGAACCCATCAGTGAATATGTGGAACATATAGCTCTGGAGAATTCCCATTTTTTTAAATAAATAAAAAAGATTTTATTCTAACCATTTTGTTCCAACTGTTTATATTTCTTTATACATGTTTAATTCCAACTTCCACTTCTTCTAATCCAGCATTTCTCATGACATTTCTGTATGCAAATTAAATAGTTAGGGTCTTAGAATGGTTCTTTCCTAGTTTTGAAGCATTAGTTGCTGCCTAATCCATTTCAACTATTGGGATTTTTGTTGGTCCATACGCTAGTCTTCATTATATAGGTAGTATACATATGTTTAACAAGGACTGTCTATGATTTGTTGTCTACAGAGGAAAAAGTCTTAGTATAATTGAAAAGTCAAAAAATGAATGTCTTTGTTTGAAACTCTTGCGTTTTCCATTATTTATTAAATATCTCTAATGTGACCAAGTGCCTTTGTTCCTTGATTTTTTTTAATGCAAACCTATGCTTGAAATGAATAATTTGATATTGTGTTATGCTGAATAAACACTTGTTTACTTCATACTTTTTATCTGCTGATAATTTATCAGCCTTGATTGTAGATGACACAGAATTGTGTGTGCAACGTATATGTGTGTAGCTGTTTACTTTATTTTTGTACATTTTGTGACAGCCTTCAATAGATAAGAAGTTAGCTTGTTAATATCTCCCTCACATTAACATGTATTCCTGTCATGTAATTGTAAATCTTGTTATCAATATCTTTTTATAGACAGCCTACATAAGCATATTATAGAGGATACAATAAACCTTGTTCAGCAAAATACCTTCAAAAGAAATGTGATAATTGTGGTTGAAAGTGGATTTTTTTAAATCAGTGAATCTTGACCCTTCCAATTTTGGCATAGAAAAGTTACAATATTACTTTTCATTAACTGTAGCACATTATAAAATAGGTTTGTATCATAATTCCAATCCAACAGACTGTTTATTTTGCTTTGAGTAAGGAGCTTAAATAAAGTTAATCTCCAGGGATATCTCTGTCTATATTTGACTGGACACAATGGCCATCCTTGAAGCCCTCCCTCTGGACATTTGCATTACATAAAATTAGATGTGTGACTACAAAGGGGGGTCACATTTATGACCATTGTAGTATCCCGGGCTTAAGTGACCCACCTTTTGTGATCTTCTGACAAGCAGAGTCAATAGGAAACCCAGATTCACTTAACAATGGTGTTACTAATTTAACAACTGTTAATTGTTAAAGTGATTTATTTAGCAACTCTGGTAAGAAAGGTCATAGAACATGAGCAAAAATTACTTAATAAATGCTTGCAACAAACATTTTGGCTCAATTGTGGTTGTATTTGCTGTAGGATGTCATAAATGCCCATATTAATGTGATTTTGGGGCCAAGCTAGGCATTCTTATCTAGGTATTTTTGTAATTTTTACAGATAGATTTTGTTTTAAATAGACAAACAATATAGGATAATCATTTTATGTTTTATAATATGTGGTGTTTTATTGTTTGGTTTTTTGATTTTTTTAAAATAAATTGATAGTCCACATTGAGAAGTTTGGTTATTGGCACTTTAACAGTTGTAATAGTAACAGATAATAGCAACAATGGCCCAAAAATTAGATAGTGTTACAAACCATTACTTGTTTGACATATAGCCTACTTTGCCATAAACTCTGATAGAATAAAACTAATTAGAGATTGGAAAGAAAGGGCCAATTAAATTGTCATCAATTATGCTGCATTTGTTCCTTTGTATCTTTTATTAGATGGTAGCTAGCCTATCAAATACAGTAGATTAAGTTCATAAAAATGCTAGAAACCTAGTTTGATGCTATGTATGAATGCGGTTCTTTTCCAAATTAATTTTTATTAAAGAAGTCTTCAACAGAATAAATACAAATGTAAAGAAAAAGGAAGGAAAAGTTATGTAAATAAAAAAGAAAGACAAAAAGAAAGAGGAAAAGGAAAAGGAGTGGCTCCCTTATGTTTTTTATTGTGAATATTTCAATGTCTTTATCTTTGTGCATATAATAATCTTGATGCAGTTACAATCTTCCATAACGTATTACAGTTGTCTGTCCATTAATCCCAGCAATAAAAGTTCTGGTTTCAGATTAATATTAATCTTTAAAATTCTTTGTATGTATATGTATTTAAACCCAGAATTTGTACAAATGCACCAAGCATGATAAAATAACCCCATCATGTTTTTCACATTGCCATGTACAGATATGGTTCTAAGTGACTAATAATACCTGCATTAATTTCACAGGTCCATTATACAGTCCATATCAAGCATTACTTTATCTGTTCAGTAGCTATCTTCTGGCAATATGCTGTTGAACTGCTTGGCTCATTTGGAATTTTAAAAATATGTTGATACTCTTCCAAGATACAGTTTTTGCAGGAAGAAAATACACATTTATTTGTACTACATTATTTTAATAGATGAATGAATGTTTTAGTAGTATATTCCCATCTATCCATTAGGAAGTATAGGCCTAACCTTGCCATTTCATACTTCATCTTTGTAAAAATCATGTTATTTTTAGTACGGCTTAGATATATGTATGTATGTGGGACATTTAATCCCATTGGGGCATAATTCTTTATAAACCCCTTTCTTGGAGAATTCAGTTTTTTCTTTTTTCTTTTTTTTAGCAAGGCTTTGTGCTTTATTGCTAGTGTGGTTATGAATGAGAACTAACAATTTTGAAAGGCTGCCTATTATTTTTTCTTTCTTTCTGAAATCTACAGTGCTAGCTAGAATATTGGATGACTGATATTCTGGCTAAAAGCCATCTCTCGAATTACAAAGGGCTCTTACATTTCCATATTGTTCAAAGGTACTGGGTCACCTGGCAAAAGATTTGAATTTCTGCTATAGGAAGCAAAGAAGTGCCATCAGGATATTAACCACAAGTTATTCAGCATGCATACTTAAACCATTCATGTTGCGGTTTATGCTAAGCATCTATAGACTAAAACTTAAGTATTAGTGATTGTAAGCATGAAAGGAAATTCTTGTATTTGTTACAACAATGTGGATATCAATTAGTCTTGCTAATGAAAGTCACTTGGAATTGACATTTTATAGGACTGTTTGTTAAAATGGACAGTGGTGGAGAATTAATTGTTTATCATATGCAGAAAGCTGAATGCTAACTCTCGTGGCTATGTCTAAAGTAGTTTGGGAGAATTAGAAACAATTCAAAATTTTAATAGTAAGAAATTGTTATTTCCCCCTCCCTCGCTCCCCTCCCCCCCCCCCCCCCCCCCGCCCTCACCTTCTCACCTCGTCTTGTTTGCACGGCAAGGAACCAAAGGAAATGGCAGGGACTGGCCGCACATGCATTTAAATATTTTTGGGGAGAGCTTATTGTCAAGGGAGGAGTTATTTTAGTGTGTGCGTTCAAAAGCCCGATTGGGCTTTCTTATTCGAGGAGTTCTTCTTTTTGGGGAAACAGGGTAGATATATTAAGGGAAATCTAATATTATTTTATTTTCAACTTCATCATTGTTGGAAACCCTCCAAAGATAGGGGTGCCGCACTGTAGCTTTTCATTTAAAATATTGAAAATATATTTAATTGTAACAGCAACTTAACTATAATGCTTTTCTGTGCTGGTGCTGTGCCTACTTCGTTTTACTAAGACACAGGTATCAAACTTGTAGCATCATGTGACATATCATGATGTTTTTTTCCCTTCAAGGAGCTGGGGTGGGTGTGGCCTGCACACATGATGCATCTAGGCTGCAAGCCACCAGTTTCACACCCTTCCTCTTAGAAGGGACATAGAAGAGCTGGATAATGATCTGGTATGATGGTTGTACATGTAGTTTATAAAAATTAGAATAAAGTTGTGTTTGGTTCAAGGAATTGCATCTGAGCAAATAAGCGCAGTGCCATTATAATATTTTAATAACTAAAGATTCTTTCTTCAGAATAATCACTTAAATTGCAACCATTCAAAAGCAAACTCACTGTTACAATTGATGAATAATTGCCCATTTCAGAATATACTTTATGGAGATTTTTTGCTCTATTTTTTAAATTGTGGAAATATCCCTATCTAACCAATACTGATGATTAATTAATTCTAATAAAATATTCAGGATTGGATAATATTCACAAAATAATGTTTATATGAGCATTTTTAATATTGGCTTTGTTACAAGTTACCCGATCAGTATCTCTGCCCCCTCCCAAATGTTTTTTAATTTTCTGTTGCTTGAAGACTAAATAGCCAAAATATTTTGGCTATCTTTTTTTTTTTTTTTTTTTTTTTTTTTTTACACATAAGAACATTTTCCTTCATTCAAATTTTGTGGAAACATTTCCAGTGTGGACACTGCTCAAACCAAGGGTATGCTTGAGAAGAAAAACTTTTTTTAAAAAACCTACCCCAGAAGTAAAAAGTATGTGAATGTAAAATAATCCTTCATTTGGATTGGGGTTTTTTGCATTAATCTGGAGTTAATTTTTTTAAAAACTTTCTTTTACTTTATTCACTATCCATAGTTGGTTACATACCTTCAATTTCAGCACTGCCATCCTTGTATTTTATTTCCAGATTGGTTCATATATATTCACCTACTTCTCTGGCTTTTAAGTTTGAATGTATTATTATCTGGATTTTTTAAAATATTGGGATGAAAGGACCAAAGGAAATTATTTTAATTTTTTTTTCTAGGAATAAAAACACAATCCAATGAAGAAAGCATTGTGTTAATATTGGTCTGCAGGGCAATTGATATTGAAATAAGCTGAAATAAATTTTTGCACAAGGCCTTTTAAAAACTCAATGGGCCACAGGGAGAATGAATATTCATTATTCTCTCTCACGCACAATTCTTCCTCTTATATGTAACTTTTTCTCCTTTTGAAGTCAAGTACTACTGAAAGCAAACCCAAATATTGAAATAATTGAATGGAAGGAAGTACAATATATAATATCACAGCAACGATCCTTTCAAGTTCTAAACCATGTTTTTGAATGGTCTTTTTCCTCATAGCCCAAAAACTATGTATGTCTCTTCCTCCAGCATGTGTATATTGAGAAGGTGAACATTGATAGTGAACAAGAACATTGTTTAAATGTGACATTTATTTCCCAGTAGTTCATTGGTTGTTCTATCAGGAATTAGATTCTCTTCTAATGATTTCTTACTGCATAGTAAACAGTTTATATTTGGATGTATATTTGGAAGTCCTTAGGCTTTAGTGTACATAGTTTCATCTTGTGGATAGCATTTTAGACATTATCTGATAACTGAAAGCCAGCAGCCAGTTTTTGAATTTCAATACTCATCCCCAAAGCAATAGAAACTACACAAGGGTAAGTTCTCACATACTCAAAGAAGTTAACCCAATATCACATCTTGCTGTTATTGTAACATGACAACTGGGCCGCCTCCCCCCCCTCCCCCCCCAAAAAATAGGGGAGTAGTCAGCCTTATGCAAAATTCAGGCAGCATAAAGAATGGGAAAATGGAATGTTGCTGTCACTTTTTATAAATCTTGGATGCGTACAAATTACTGGAATTATTTCATAATGACTTCCTTGCTTTGGTCAATACAATTCCTTATCAGAATTTCCTGGGTTCTTGTATGCTTAATTGGCTTCAGTTTGGCCTGCCAAGCAAAAATTTAAGTATCTATGATGCGTCATGTAATGAGTATCATATCTTCATTTCTAAAATTTGTGGTGGCCTGGAATGAACCTCCCCAATTTGGGGCTGTTGGATATTCTGGCTTGGAATTTAGAGCATCCCCCATCCCCCAATATTTAAAGAGCAGCTAATCTGGGATCTGTTCTGTCTTCCAGGCTAAATGAATATTCTGATAAGAGTATTTCCAGATCTTGAGAACTATTGTTTTTATTTTACGGATATGACCTCCTAATAAAAGATAGCCAGTTTATTGAAGGACAGAAGGAAACCTTTAGAAGTGAAGCTATTTCCTGTATCTTTTGAACTTCTTTGCTGTTTTTGCTAACTTGCTAAAAACATTTTTGTCACCTGCTGAACTTTAGCGGTCTGTTATGTGTGCTATTAAATGAAGATAGAATTGTATCAACAAAGTACACAGTTGGTCATTTTATTTGATTCTGAAGCTGAACCTAACACTTTTGCAGGTTGAAAATTGGTGTCCTCGTTTACCCTGGAGAGCAAAAAATCCCAATGAAGAAATGGATCAGAAGACAACGGTAAACCTTATTCCAATTTAAAATTGGCTTTGGAATTGTTTTAGTTTTTATAAAATAGATTTCTTAATGTTTCCCACTAAGAAGAATAAAGTATATATAGTAACACAAAGAATTAGTCCAACTGTATCATCTGATATTCTGATAATGGTTTGTCCTATTCCCCCCCCTGTACTCCTATGGGAAGTACCAGTATACTTGAAATATGTTTTGAGAAAAATAAATAAAAAATTAAACAACTGAGCAAATATTTATGCACATGGTTCAATTTGTAATGACTGGATTTATTGAATTTGCAAAAGGTATTTGAGATTTTAGTTCAGAATCTTTATTTGGTGGTAGTCAGTGAGCTGTGTTTGGATGTAGCATATCTTCACCAGAATTTTGATAAGGGAGCCAAATATGATAAATCACAATTTTTCAAGATCTTCTATATCTTGGTCATTCTCATGTGAAATGTTAAGAGATTTCACATTTTATTTAAGAATCCAGGTAAGATTTTCTGACACCTATGAGTATTGCAGTTTTCTTTTAATGTTAATTTCTATTAGTTTTAGTATTAATTTCTACTTTCTGCTTTTGAATTTTGAAACATTTGTATGTTCCTTAAATTTAATGAAAATGAAACTACAACCTCTCGCCTACACAAACACACTGGGAAATTTTGATTTTGCATTACCACTGATTTTTAAAATGTATTATTCAGTTGAAGGCTGAAATCAGAACCAATTTTGATTTGCTGTATAAAATGATGTCAAGACACGAAGAATTTCGGTGGATGGTGCTGCGAATAAAAAGGATGGCTGACACTTGGATAGAAGCAATAAAATCACTTGCTGAAAAGCAAAACTTGGAAAAGAGAAAACGAAAAAAAGTGAGTTCACTACATAAAATATAGTTTTACACTGTTTAAACTTGATGTCATATACCTAAAAGAGAAAGCCCCCTTGAGTGGACCTCTAGTTCTGTTAATGAGATGGACAGGTCTACATAGAGTTTTTGACAATAACTCAGTACCACAGCCCCATGGTCTATCTAGATCAGGGCTTCCCAGTCTTTTCTATACCCCACATCCCTAGAATGCTTCTGATATATTCTCAAACTCCTTAGAAAAGTAAATAATTCTATGCATATAATTATGCACATACACTATAATTTTGAAACTTATAAACCAAAGTTTTCGCACCCCCTGGAATATCGTCTCACAGCCCCTGTTGGGAACCCCTGATCTAGAAGGTACTGCTAAAATTCGTGTGTCTGTTTGATACTTTGTCGCTTCGAATTAGGCAAAATGCTGCAGCATAAGACATAACATTGTCCATGCAGATACTGCAGGTGGACTAACTTACAAAAAATCAAGACCCACTACACCCAAGCGACTGAAATGTGAGAAAGTAGTTTCTGCTTCAGTTCTGCGAAGCTGTTGCTGCTTCAGTGGCAACATCACACTATGGCCATGTGACCCTCACAATCAGGATTTCCTGATACCTTTAAGGTGGACACTTGCACAATCCTTTGCTCTCTTTCCCAGCAGCTGTTTACCTGCTTGCTGAGAAAGGAAACAAAGGGGAGGAGGAAGGAACAGTGAGGATCCACAACATACCTTTCTCAGCCCACTCTATGCTTTCTTTGACCCCAGCTACCTCCTATTCAACTTTTCTGACCCACCTCTTATACTCCCTGCTCCCCTCTCCCACACAAACACACCTTTCCCAACCTGTGTTGCTTCTGTCAGTTTGTAAAGCATCTCTATGACTACTATCAAACTACCACACAGAGAAGCATTCCATACATACCTGTGGTCAGAATGAAATCTCAAGCTGGCCTGTGAATGCGCATGTCTAAACTACCATCTCTCATTGACTAATGTGTTTTATGACAAAGGCTGAAGGAAGGACAGTAATGTGGGCAAAGTTCAGAAGCAGATAAAGAAAGCAAAAAAAGATGGCTGCAAATAAGAAATGCCTAATGAGGAATGCCTAATGAAGCTGTTAATAAATCACTTCTTTTGTTATCATAATATCGGGTCGTTTATTATGAAGCAGGCAGTTTCCTGCATGCGCTCCTTAAGCCACATGGCATCTTAGCACCACCATGATGCCTTCCAGACTTGGGCACCCACCTCAGGTCACACACACACCCCAGGAGCTTTCCCTGAGTTATTTGGCTCTTTTCGGGTACCCATTTATAACCACACAGCTACAGCCTATGCACTCTCCCATGTGACATCTGTCTTGCACCCAAACCATGCTGCCCCCTGCAGACCTCCCCAACTCACATGGCAGCTCTTGTGCCCCGACCTCTGCAGCATCCCCATGTGTCCACCCCAACCGATGTGGCTCCTCTCACACACACCTTTCCTAACTGATACCACATACCTTTTTTGATTCATGCCAGAGGAGAGGGAAAGAAGGAAGGTTTCTGGTGTTCCCTGCCAGCTTTTCACAGGCAAACTCAGTGGGGAAGCTGGCAGGAAATTGGAAGCTGCTCCCATTCTCACTGCTTTTTTTGCTCACACGATGCCATTCTGTTCCATTGTTTAGGTGAGATTAAGACCCAGTGAGTTATGGATTTGCTTGTTAATTACAGCTCTGAATTTTTCCTGGTGGTTTTGTCTGTATGTGTCCACGTGTGTGGATTATTGCAATTTTCTCAACATGAAACTAACTTTGAAAACCACCCACAAACTGTAGCTGGTACAGAATGTAGCAGTTTATGTACTGACAATGTTGAAATGCTCACTTGTAAAGCCTATACTGCAGAAACTGAATTGGTTACCAATTTATTTCTGGATGCAATTAAAGGTGCTGGTAATAGCTTACTTAAGTTTTACAGGCCATAGGATCTAAGTTTCCATGAGATCACTAGCTTCAATTAAAGTCTGCCTGCCCAGTGTGGGTCAGTAGAGGATAAACCGCTTTGAGGAGCGGAAAGAACTGATTTGGAAAAAAAATGTAGCTAAAGCTTTCCCACTGTGGAACTCTATATCCTTAGAAATATGATGAATAAATAAGGAGCATCTTGATCATTAATTCTGCCAAAAATATTATTTAAATAGGGGTACAAGGATTGAATGGGTGTGAAAAACTAAAACATGGATTATCCTATTTTTGTGGTTTTATGAAGGGTGAAATATGCAGATGATTGGAATACTGTTTAACTTATGTCATATGATTTACATTTTTATATTATTTAAGAGTTCCAGTTTAGTATAGTAGTTAAGGCATCAGGCTAGAAACTAGAAGACTGTGAGTTCTAGCCCTGCCTTGGGCACGGAGCCAGCTAATAACTCCGGGCCAGTCATTTTCTTTCAGATCAAGAAAGGAGGCAATAGCAAACCAGTTCTTAAAAAAAACTTCCCAAGAAAAGAGACATATCCAGGCAATCTCCAAGGATCAAACATATTTGAGCAGATTCTGACCAGTTCTGGAGAACTGATAGTGGAAATTTTGAGTAGTTCAGAGAACTGGTAAATACCACCTCTGACTGACTCCACCCCCATCTATTCTCTGCCTCTTGAGGCCCAGTTGATAGGGAGGGAATGGGGATTTTGCAGTAACCTTCCCCTGGAGTGAGGTGGGAAGGAAGATTTTACAGTATCCTTCCCCTGCCACACCCTACCAAGCCACGCCCACAGAAACGTTAGTAAAACATTTTGAATCCCAGCACATTCATAAATATGGAGCTATAGTTTTCAATATTTTCAGCCAACATTATTGTAGAACAACACTTGGGGAAACTTTAGAAAATTAGATCCTGTGACAATCTATGTTATGTCACATGGTGACGTTTAAGATGAAAAGTAATAAGGAAAATAACACATGAAACATGACAGTCCTTGTGTACAGGTAGTACCAACAAACCAACTTTGTCAATGGTTGCTAAGTGAATCACTTCAGTTGTTAAGGTAGTAACATGGTTGTTAAGTGAATCTGGCTTCCCCAATGATTTTGCTTGCCAGAAGGCCGTGAAGGGTGTTCATATGATTCTGGGACACTGCAACTGTCATAAATACATGCTAGCTGCCAGTCATCTGAATTAATGAACATCTGATCTTGAGGACACTGCAATCAGACAGAAGCCTGCCTGATGATGACAAGTGAGATCTTGTCGAAACGTTGCAACATCTCCATGCTGTATACACGGGAAAATCCCCGAAGCCAGCAATGCCAGCATACCTACACCCGTGAAAATCTACGAATATATATATATATATATATATATATATATATATATATATATATATATATATATATATATATATATATATATATGTTTTCTGAGGTTTTCGCGGGTGTTTGTATGTAGGTCTTTGGTTGTTCGGGTTTTCTCCCGCGTAGAATTGGAAGTATCTTCACGACGTTTCGATGAAATCTCATTCATCATCTTCAGGCTGGTGCTTCCGGCTTGGTGCTTCCGAAGCACCAAGCCGGAAGCACCAGCCTGAAGATGATGAATGAGATTTCATCGAAACGTCGTGAAGATACTTCCAATTCTACGCGGGAGAAAACCCGAACAACCAAAGACCTATATATATGTTTATATATATATGGGTTTGTCACTGACCAAAAGTCTAGGATAGAGTCATTAAATCATGCTTATGCATATTAAAGGAAATTCATGCTACAAATTTTCAACAGTTGGTGCCAAAATTGTTCCTCATTGTGTCTTCCTTTTGCAGGTCCTTGTTCATCTGGGACTCCTCACAAAAGAATCTGGATTCAAGATTGCAGAAAATGCCTTCAGTGGTGGCCCACTTGGCGAACTAGTCCAGTGGAGTGATTTAATTACATCTCTCTATTTACTGGGCCATGACATAAGGATTTCAGCTTCCCTGGCAGAACTCAAGGAGTAAGGAGTTATAATCCACTTTAAAAGTGAAGCAGCAAAACCATTCTTCTCAAAGTATTCATTGTACAACCTATAATTTCGAGACGAGGGAAATGAAAGTGATAAATCCCCTAAACAGTGATAAAAAATATTTTCATAAGTTAAATATATGCATCATGAAACAGATAGTATACTCTGTAGTTGCTTCCTCCTGAGTTTTGAGTAAATGAAGACTAGCTCATTTGAATACTAGACTATGCAGCTTTATTCCCTATCGTTACAGGTGTGTTAGACATCTGCACAAAAAACTAAATGGGCTTAATTTGTTGCC
Source organism: Rhabdophis nuchalis (assembly GCA_039707465.1). NCBI lineage: Eukaryota > Metazoa > Chordata > Lepidosauria > Squamata > Natricidae > Rhabdophis > Rhabdophis nuchalis. Next base: position 163,030,217 of record CM077643.1, read on the forward strand.
TTTCCTTCTTAAATGAAACTTTATTTCTTAATAAGAAACTTGTTACAGATAAATTGACTGTAATTTGTGTGAAAATACTTCTTTTACTATGATTTTGATCTATTTTGACTGCCTTATTGCATAAGAGCCATAATTTCTAAATTTACTGATTTAGAATCTTGCACTGGAAAGGCCTTGAGAACTGCAGATTTTGTTGCATTGCCCAGTTTCACAGCAGAGGCTATTTAATAGAAGAACTTTGTTGTGTCACATGAATGACTATTGTGGTAGGTAAAAGGAGAAGGGGAAGCCACAGCAAGATAGTGTCATTTACACAATGAACATGAACTGGGGCAAACTCTGGGAGACAGTGGAAGACGGGAGTCTGGCACGCTGTGGTCCATGGGGTCGGGAAGAATCAAACACGACTTAACGACTGAATAGCAACAAATCAATGACTATTACTGATAAAGCCACAGAACTGTTGAGCTATTCACACTCTATTAGAACAAACCCGAAAGTCATTGTATGTTGCTTTCCTGTAAAATAAGCAAGACTGTAGCTGTCACTAAAATCTGTCCTGCCTTTGATTATATAGAAAGAGTAATGAAAGCAAGTATCTGCACTGTTGACTTGAAGAATTAAACACCTGTTGACATTCTTTCTTCTTGTATAAGAAATTTGGATTAGTGGGTAAGACAGCAGGCTAGAAGCCAGGAGTTCATGAGTTTTAGTCTTGCCTGGGGCATGGAAGCCGGCTGAGTGACTTTGGACTAGTCCCTTTCTCAACTCCACTCATTTCACAGGGTTGTGGTGAAAATAAAGAGTACTGTATATTGTGTATTTGCCGCCTTGAGTTATTTACAAAAGAGAGAGACAGACGGGATGGATGACAGACAGACAGACAGACAGACAGACAGACAGATAGATAGATAGAAAATGTAAACAATAGTAATACTGTATATTGTGTGTATTATTTACAAAATCAAACCAGGATATATGAGTTATACCAGCAGAATGTTTTGCTCATGTATCAGTTAGGCTATCAAATGTTATTACTTTCTTGTAGCTTTTTGAATGAAAGTCTTATTTTTAATATTAATTATTACAGTTTTAGAACAGCTAATTTTCTGGATTAGACTATGTCTTCAGGAAAATGCCTGAAACTTCTTAACTTCAGATGTAGTGCTCCTTTTCAAGAAGCTTGCCTTTACTTCAGCATTTTGTTCTTTCTGTAAAAAGAATTTTCCTTAAAATGTGTTTTACTCTTCTTCTTCCTCTTCTTCTTCTTTTTGGCTAGGATTATGAAGAAGGTAGTTGGTAACAGATCTGGGTGTCCTACACAGGGGGATAGAGTGGTGGAGCTTATTTATATCGACATTGTGGGACTCACTCAGTTTAAGAAAACTCTTGGGCCATCCTGGGTTCATTATCAGTAAGTATTCGTCCTTTACAAAACAATTCTGTTTACAGGTAGTCCTGAACCTACAACCATTCATTTAGTGAACAAAGTCACAACAGCATTGAAAAAAGTGACTTATGAGTGTTTTTCACACTTACCGCCATTGCAAGATCTCCATGGTCAAGAGATCAAAATTCAGGAGCTTGGCAACTGGCATGTATTTTTGACGGTTGCAGTGTCCTGGGGTCATGTGGTCACCTTTTGTAACCTCCTTACAAGCAAAGTCAATGGGGAAGCCAGACTCACTTAACAATCGTGTTACTAAGTTAACAACTGCAGTGAGCCACATAAAAACTGTGGCATAAAATGGGGCAAAGCTCACACCTGCCTCACTTAGCAAAAGAAATGTAGAGCTCAGTTGTGCTTGTAAGTCAAGGACTACCTATTTGTGCTAACTGTAACTTTTTATTTCTTTCCATATTTAACTCTTGAGCCTGACATTTTCTCTCTATTCACAAGCAGCTTTCACACAGAGCATTTTGAGACAGAACAGATACAGAAATGCCTGTTTTACATACCTGGCTTAGCGCTTGATGTATATTTGCTGAGCTTAGGCAAAGGAATCTTTATGGATGAGCACCTGTTTGCACACACAGGGGTTCCTGTGATTTGAACATTCAGCTGCACAGATGGCTTTATTCTGTGAAATTGTAAGCTGCTTCCATTAGAGATACTCAGGTGGAACCTACGTCTACTGCTTAAAATATTTTTATGAAAATCAGTGGACAGAGGTTTTTAAAGCATAAAGCAGGGTTCTCCAACCTTTGCAACTTTAAGTCTGAAGGACTTCAGCTCCCAGAATTCTCCCAGAAGTCTGGGAGTTGCAAAGGTTGGAGACCCCTGGCATAAAGTACCACAAGTTAATACCTGTTAATCTGATTCCTCATTTATCTTATTCTCATATTGGATGAAAACAATCTTTTTTAACTAAGCACTCATTGGGAATGTTGAGTCCACAAATTCTAAAATTCCCAGCCAGTATATTTGCTGTTTTCATTAGCTGAAAATTTTGTAAATTGGAGTTATATCTCATTGAAGGCCATAGGGCTGGAGAACTCTATATTAAAACAGCTAAATTGTTCAGATTTTGAATATAAATGTTGTACTTCATATAAAGTCCATGCATTCTCTTATTATACCTTCTGTGGTCTGTATTCCAAATAGCCATTAAATGAGACGAACAACAAAATATTTAAAATGTGTTTAAAATTAGAATTTTTTTTACTTAACCCAGATCTAGGAGCAGCATCCCCATTGGCACATGATCACAATTCAGATGCTTGGCTACCTGGCATGTACATATGACGGTTGCATCCCGGCTAGACTACTGTAACACTCTCTACATGGGGCTCCCCTTGAGGTGCACCCAAAGACTGCAGCTAGTCCAGAATGCGGCCGCGCGGGCAGTTTTGGGAGCCCCCAGATTCTCCCGCGTAAAACCACTCCTGCGCGAGCTGCACTGGCTGCCTGTGGCCTTTCGGGTGCGCTTCAAGGTGTTGATCACCATCTTTAAAGCGCTCCATGGCACGGGACCTAGTTACCTGCGGGATCGCATCCTGCCCCATACATCCCTTCGGCTAATTCGCTCCCACAGAGAGGGACTTCTCCGGGTGCCATCCACTAGGCAATGCCAGCGGGCGACGCCCAGGGGAAGGGCCTTCTCTGTGATGGGCCCAACCATCTGGAACAACCTACCCCCCGAACTTAGAACAACTACGGACCTCCGCTCCTTCCGCCAAAAGCTAAAAACTTACCTCTTTCAACAGGCCGGCCTGGCCTAACCTATCCACCCCAGGCTGTAATGTATTAAATTGTTTTTAATTGGACTATAGGGAATTACCTTTAAGGGTTTTAGGATTTTAAAATTTTAGCACACGGTTAATTATTTAATTTGATTTTAAATATTGTATTGTTATGTTTTTATATGCTTTTTTAATTGTCCTGTGCACCGCTCCGGGTCCCTTCGGGGAGAGGGTGCGGTTTAAGAAATCTAATAAAATAAAATAAATAAATAAAATAAATAGGGTCCCAGGATCATGTGATCACCTTTTGCAGCCTTATGACAAGTACGGCCAATGGGGAAGCCAGATTCACTTAATGACAGTGTTGCAATGCCTGGAATTCACATTTTGTTGGGGGTGTTACTTGGAACCCTGACAAGTGTCACTAACTTAAGAACGGCAGTGATTCACTTACCAACTGCAGCAAGAAAAGTAACTTACAGAGTTGGAAGGGACCTTGCAGGTCATCTAGTTCAAGCCCCTGCACAAGCAGGAGACCCTACATCTGCCTCTACCTAGGATCAAACTCACAACCTCCTGCTTTTGAGGCAAGAGCTCCACCTCTAGGCCACAGCAGCAGTCATAAAAGGGAGAAAAACTCACCCTAACAACTGTCTTACTTAGCAGTGAATATTTTGGGTTCAGTTGTGGTCACCAATCAAGGACTACCTGCACTTGTTTTCCTCTCTTTTGGACCATCCAATCCTCCTGAGGAAAAAATACCTTCTGTACTCTGCTGGTGCCTGCAGATCTCCAAAACACATCTATCTTCCCACACCTGTGTCAAGGTTGCACCCTTGTTGGCAACTCTGCCAGGCTGGGGAAAAGGAACAAATGAAGAAGGCGGTTAAGGGAACACAGGTGCCTGCAATTTTGTCCAAACACCTTGCTGTTCTGCACAGTACTTTTCCGCATTGTGCCAACGCAAATTACATTATGTTTCATTTTTATAATATACAGTTTATAATATATTCTGTTGGGATTGTGCTTTGTTTTCCATTCCAGGTGTATGTTACGGGTGCTAGATTCCTTTGGGACCGAACCAGAGTTTAATCATGCGCACTACGCCCAGTCTAAAGGCCACAAAACACCATGGGGGAAGTGGAACCTTAATCCACAGCAGTTTTATACAATGTTTCGTAAGTTAGTCTTGTCAATAAAATAACTCAGTGTCACTCAGAATTCATGCTTGTCTTAGGAGGATTTTTCATGCTGTCTTCAAAATTAAGCCAATAATTAAATTATTAACAATAGCAATATCACTTAGACTTATATACTGCTCCATAGTGCTTTACATTTCTGACTGGTTTACAATGTCAGCATTATTTGCATGTTGCCCCCAACAATCTGGGTCTCCATTTTACCGGCTTCAGAAGGATGGAAGGCTGAGTCAACCTTGAGCTCTATCAGGGTCGAACTCCTGGCAGTGGGCAGAGTTAGCCTGCAACACTGTACTTTAACCATTGCGCCACTAGGGTTGCTTTGCATCTAGTTGGAATTTTGCCACAGCTAGTAATTTCTTGCTTAAAATAGCTGCTATGTTGTTGAGCTTAGGGAAATATTGCACTTAATCGACGTTTGGATAAGGAAGATTACTTTTTTAATTATTTCAAATATGCACTTGGGAAAGATGTCTTAGATTCTTGAATAATATGTTTTCAACCTTTCACTGTGAAAAGCTTATGTAATAGGATAATCCCAGGTATTGTAAAAGTGGAGAAATATGTTTTTAAAATAAATGGGGTCTCCCATAATAATTAACTCAAACTAAAGAGTTTGTTTCTAAAATATTTGCAGAAATAAAAAGCAAGTTTGATTTAGAATAGAATAGAATAATAGAGTTGGAAGGGACCTTGGAGGCCTTCTAGTCTAACCCCCAACAGGAAACCCTATACCATTTCAGACAGATTTCCAAAAGGCATTAGATGATGTTCTCAACTGTCATTTGTCGGCCATTTTATCTGCCCGGAGAGATTTCTGTTATAGTTGTCACTGCTGTCTGTATTCCACCTGATGCAAATGTTAGCACAACGCTCAAACCAATTTCATTGTAATTTTTCATTTTATTACAATGACAATAAATATGATGATGATGATGATGATGATTATTATTATTATTATTATTATGTTCAATTAGTTTCTTATGACTTTAAAATAAATGCAATACAGGAAAGAAAAAATCCTTTATGTATAAGAGACAAATCAGATAAATAAGATGATAAATAAAATTACAAATATTTCCTTTTGAAAATGTAACTCAACAGTTGAAACAAACTCATATTTAAACTTGTCAATGCATCTTCCAGACATTAACAGGCTGCAAATTGTCCAATTCTTTTGCACATGTTAAAGTGAATGATGCACTAATACACTTGTTTAATTTGCAGCTCATACTCCAGATAACAGTTTTCTTGGATTTGTTGTGGAACAGTATTTGAATTCCAGCGATATCAAACACTTCAATGTCATTAAAAGGCAGGATCAATCACTTGTTTATGGAAAAGTTGATAACTTCTGGAAGGTGAGTGGCCAGGTTAAGCAAATTTGTTTCAGTTGAGCATAACACAAAGTTGAAAACTTTTTATTTGATGATACTTTTTTAGACTTTACTGTACGTCCAAACTTGCTGTCAAAATATAGAATCTTCTTTATTTATATATTTACGGTCCAAAACCAAATCACAGAATTTAAAACTATTAATATATGCATAAGTAAGTTTATATAGTACATACATATATAAAAGGGGGGCCATGCATTTACAGTTGCTTATATCTAAAAGATTTAGATACTATGTCACATTAAGCTTTAAAAACCGTTATATCTCCTTTTATTTATTTGTTCCCTTCTTTGTTTGTAAAAACTGACCATTGGCTCTAGCACAGTGATGGCTAACCTTTTTTGGCTCGCGGGGGTCATGCATGGCCGTGCCACACCCATAATGCTATGTGTGTGACCCCCTGTTTTTGGCACGCTTTTTTCTCCCTCCCCAGGCTCCAGAGGCTTCCTAGGAGCCTGGGGAGGGTTAAAACAGCCTCCCCCACCACCTCCAGAGGCTTCGGGAGCTTTCCTGAAACCTCCAGAGGGCGAAAAATGGCCTCAATGGAAGGCCTAAATCAGCTGGCCAGCGCATACATGCACGCTGGAGCTGACAGGGCAATGCCTCGTGTGCCCTAAGAAATGGCTCCGCGTGCCATCTATGGCACCCGTGCCATAGGTTCGCCATCACTGCTCTAGCACATATATGTCCATCTATCAGCGTCCTGTCTGTTTAACAGTTTCTTCCCAAATGTCAGCTAAATTTTCCCTATTACATTTTGGGAAAATATATTAGATAGTTTAATCAACTCAGTATTCTGTAGAATATATCTGTTGATTTTGCTTTTGTAGTTGCTACAAAAAAGTTGCTACAAATACAAAATCATCTTTAATGTTGATATATTACAGTAAGTCTTAATTATTTTATTGCTAGATGTTTTAAAATTATTAGTTTTTCCTTCCCCAAATCAATCTACCATATTTCTGTAACAAAGAGGAAAGCATATAAAATTATAGTTTTATTAAAAGTATTCAAAATAGTCTTTCCTAACCAATTCTCCAGATGTACTGTATTTCAGTTTCATTTCCTTCCAATTCAGCAAGTATGGAAAGTTTCACATTAGGTATCTGATGTAAAAAACATTCTTCTGTTAAATCAATTCTCTTGCTTTACATTTTCTAAAGAGATGAAAGATAGGAGGGGAGCTATATACATCATATTATATTATAATGCATCGTAAGAATGTTTGCACAAGATTTCATCCAGCTGATACTTGTGGAAAAATGGTATACACACATGTTTCTTGGAAAATATTTTTCCAGAAGCTGTAGTATTGTTCTAGAAAGAAATAAGCAGATTTGAAAAGTAATGCCAGAAATGGATTTAGGCTTGAGCTTATGCCCTTACGAGATTTTGAAAATATGTTATTAAGAGCTATAATTAATTTCTCTTTCTACTCATCTTGCTGCATTAAATGTGAGGAAAAACATTTTAATCCATATTCTGTCATTTCTAATGTTTATTTAATCTTCAACCAACCATTAGACATGTATGTCTTACTCTGTAAGAATTATTCTCTGTAAGAATAATTATAGAGCAATTGAGGACATACAATTACAGTTTTGGCAAATTCCAGCGCAAGGCACAATGCTGACAGAGTGTTAAGTTCTCTCTAAGTGACAGGTGAAGAGAACTTTGGAATGATATCCTTACATTTATAATGGATTCTGGTTATTTTAACATTCTTGTCCCCTTTTTTCCTCCAAAAATATCTAACTTCACTTTTAAACCTCTTTCCTCTGGGGAAAACACTGAATGATCTGATTGGTTTGTTGGTTTGGGATTTTTTTAGAATTGGCTTCCAGGTAAATCATATAAATAACATAGCATGCTTACAAGCTAAAAATATACAAGAAAAAGTTTCATCCATCCCTTTGTCACTCCATTCTGATTTCACAACTTACTGATACTGAATTTCCAAATATCGTCTTTCTCAGGATTATATTTTTGTGTTAAAATTGCCTTCGAAGAGAGAATTAAAAAGCCCTTTCAGCCTTTGGTCAACCAAAGAAATTTTATAAAGCAGCATTTTTAAGTACAGTAGAAATAAAAAGCATGAAATAATAACAATTGCATTTATGATGACAAATAAAAATGTTTTTTTGTAAATGGAAGTTTATTATAATTCTCAAGAATTCACAAAGCAGATCTAGTCACTGCTGTTCTGTGTGTTTTAGTATTGGAGAATTGTTTTTTTTTTTAATCTCATGTGCCTAAGCAATATGGGTATTTCACTGTTTTGTCAATGCAGGTAATACTCGACTTACAACAGTTCATTTAATGATTGTTCAAAGTTACAACGGCCCTGAAAAAAGTCACGTATGACCATTTTTCAAAGTGACAACCTTTGCAGCATCCCCATGATCATGTGATCAAAATTAGGATGCTTGGCAACTGGTTCATATTTATGACTAGTGTCCCACAATCATGTGATTACTTCTTGCAACCTCCTGACAAGCAAAGTCAATAGGGTAGCCAGATTCACTTAACAAATTTATCAGCTGCAGTGATTCACTTAACAGCTGTGGCACGAAAGGTTATAAATGGCGCAAAACTCAATAAATGTCTCACTTAACAACAGAAATTTGGGGCTCAATCATGGTCATAAGTCAAGGACTACCTGTATACTAGCTCATTCTCTGTTTCTAACCAACATGAGTTTAAAGAGTTTCTTGTGTTCCTGGTTTTTTTTTAACTTTCAATAGTGGGAAAAAAGATTCCAGTTCCTTAAAGTTCCTTTAATCCTTGGTTTATTATTTGATTCTTCACGGAACAAACTTAAGCACATTCAGTTTTTGGGGGGTTCACTAAGTCATAGTGTTGCTCATTTAACATTGATGGACTTCAAATATGGCACCATTCAGAAATAAGCAATCTAGTGTGGTTTATGATATATCAATGTATGAATATAGTTCCACCTCTTTTTCTTACTCTATTTACAAATTTGATAGCTTTATCCTATTTTTCTGCAAATCACATCAGAATGGAAAATTTGTAATTTATGGGAATGGAATAGAAAATGAGGCAGACTACAGATGCATGATGAAGTTTGGACTGAGAGTGAATTATCAAATCAAGAACATTATGTTATAATCAGTCCAACTAATTATTCCTTTGTCTGTGTTCTATTGCTTCATTAGGTCAGTAGGTATTTTGGGATATGTTGTGAGAACATGCTGAGAATGCCATAATTATGATGTTCAGCTTCTGCTGCATTCATACATAATGAGCTTCAAAACTGCATTATGGTTTAGAAATAAAATTATCTGTTTGCAATTTCCTCCTATACATTTTCAGAGTTCACCATTTCAGAGTAGGGTACAAAAATGTATTCTGTAAGGGTGGAATTGTTGTTTCCTGCCATATCCTCACATTAAACCATGGTATATTGAATCTACGAAATATTTATCTAGCATCCATTAATCAGAATTTTGCAACTCTGATCAAAGTATGCCTAAGAAGCTCCTTATGTAAAAAAAAATCCCAAAAGGAGATTAAAGTGTACTGTTGTATAAATAATCAAGGATTTGACTATCAAGTATATTGATTTTTAAAGAGGATCCTGCAAAAGCAAATCTGGAAAGTGCAGACAAAATTGTATTGTTGTTCTAGTAAAGAGCTGCTTTTGATACTTGCCACTATATAATCTGAACACATTTTTTAATATAAATAATAGGTCATAATTCTAGCCGATAAGATTGAAAAGTATATTACTTTACTGTTGCTACCAAGTCAATATCATTTATTGTTAAGGATCATTTTATTTTTGAGGCATTTAAACATAAATTATGGGCACTTGCCATTGTACTCCAAAAGATTCAAAAGATTGACAGGCAGTGTCTGTCAATGGTGCAATTATACAGTAATAAAAGAATAGGGATTTCTTACTTCTAACAAAATTCAGTCATTTTCTCTGAATTAAAAAAAAAACCCACGTCATAATTTCTTTAAAGATCTTAAATTTTAGCAAAAGTTAAGACAATGTATTTTAATATTTTAAAAATGAATAATAACTTTCAGGGATGTTATGATGAAACTGAAATGGTTTATTTTGTTGTTGGCCATCCTATCATTAACATTCTTTGAAAGAACAATCAAGCATATCACTGTTGAGAATACTCATGGTGCATAATGAGTTGACTTTGTGATCCTTGAAATCCTAATTTTTAGCAACGATCCTTCCATTTGTTCAGTTATTATTTCCCCCCAGCTAGTCTGCATGGGCAAGAGAATTAGTTATATTTTTCTTTAGCTTAGAAGCTGAGTTGCCTTCCAGGTAAAATACAAGAAAGACCAATTCTTGTGAGAAGTCTTCTTCTGAGACTTCAAGAGCCATCTGAAATGTCTCAATTTTCTCCATAGTGCTTGAGCATAGTGCATAGGCTAAGTGGTTAAATAGAGCTTGGCTGTAAGGTTGCTGAACAGGAGGATCCCCTTTTTGGAATTACTGTTAGACAGTGACATGAAATTAAGACCGTACGTTTATTTAATTCTGTATGTCTTGAAAAAACAGTTCTCTGATTCCTTCTGACTACAGATAGTCCTTGACTTATCACCACAATTGACCTCAAAATTTCCATTGCTAAACAAGGTAGTTGTTAAGTGAGTTTTGCCATCTTTTTTGCCACAGCTGTTAAGTGAATCACTGCTGTTAAGTTAGTAAGATACCCTGTTTCCCTGAAAATAAGACCTCCCTGGATAATAAGCCCAATTGGGCATTTGAGCACATGCGCTGAAATAAGCCCTCCCCGAAAATATTGCAACACAGCAGCAGCCATGAGGTGACCACGCTCGCCGCCTCCTGAACCTCAAAAATAATAAGACCTCCCCAAAAATAAGGCCAAGCACTTATTTTTTGAGGGGGGGTGGTGGTCAAAAGAAAATAAGATCCTGTCTTATTTTGAGGGAAACACAGTAGTTGTGAAGTAAATCTGTCTGCCCCATTGAGTTTGCTTGTAAGAATGTCTCAAAAGGCAATCACATGACTCCGGGGCACTGCAGCTTTCATAAATACATGCCAGTTGCCAAGTGCCTGAATTTTGATCATGTGTCAGTGAGGATGCTGCAATGGTCATAAGTGTGAAAATTTGTCACAAGTCACTTTTTTTCAGTGCCAAACGGTCACTAAATAAATGGTTGTAAGTCAAGGACTACCTATAATAGGTAAGTCACCGCTAGCTAAACAAACATTTGCACCCAGATGCTCTATGTTAATTCTTCTATCTAATTTGAGTTTCTCTCTCTTTCTAGGATAAAAAGTCTTATTTGGATGTCATTCATACCTATACAGAAGTTCATGGGACTGTCCACGGCACAAGTGCTGTCCATATGCCCAGCTATGTTAAAAACCATGGGATTCTCAGTGGCCGAGATTTACAATTCTTGTTGAGACGAACAAAGGTAAGTTAACTGGCTTTTTCAAAAGTTGAAAGGAGTATGATCCAACTTTACTTTAAATTATTTTAATCTTTACTATTTGGAATTATGTGCTCCTTGGCTCCATCATATGCTCAGTTCCAAAAAAAAAACAACCTCCTTTGGAATATACAGGAGAATGAATTTAGCACGTGTCTGCAACTTTTTAAATGACCAGCAATTTTTCTCAGGATCACGTAACCATTTTCTGCAACTATACTGTGTGACCTTAGGAGGGAAATGATTGCTTTAAATGTGGTTGCTGCGGATAGAGGTTAATTTGTGGGCCTTTATACCTTGAAGCAATTTGGGGAGGACTGGGTCCTATTCCATAATAACCCCATTTGTATTTTTTTTTTAATTCTGTCAGGTAATGTAGTACTCTACTTAATATATACTCATGGCTGCAATTCAATTCAACTGTCTTTTTTCTGTCAGGTGTCTTCAAAATTAACTCTGCTTATGAAAGTTTCTTCCTAAAATTTTGATGTTACATTATTAAGGGAAATTGGGTTTTTTAAATAGCAATAGCACTTAGACTTCTATACCGTTTCCCAGTGCTTTACAGCCCTCTCAGAGTCAGCATATTGCCCCCAACAATCTGGGTCCTCATTTTACTGACCTCGGAAGCATGGAAGGCTGAGTCAATCTTGAGCTGGTCAAAATCGAACTGCAGTACTGCATTCTAACCACTGCGCCATGATGGCTCCAATTCAGCCTTTCTTTTAAGTGTGCTCAGAACATTGAAACTCCTTGTTTTGAGTTTAAAGGATCCAAACAGTCTCCGGGCACCTGGACCCACACTTCATTGGCATCACTGGTTAGCCAAGAGTTAGAACTGAAGTTGAGTATTGTCAGCTAAGAGATGACGCCATGTGGGCAAATGACCACAATATAGACTGACAGCAAGCAACACTCCTTATTAGCAATGATGATGTTACCTAGTTAGGATAATGAACCATCTGCAAGAAAATAAACAAGCTCAAAGACCACCAAGGACATGACACCTATGTTAGGCAGATGTTGAATAGAAGGAAGGAGAACATTGCACCTTGTGGCTCCCGCCCCCCCCTCCCGCCCCCCATAACTGAGGAGCTTACGGGCCCAGTCTTTCTCTACCACCAATGACTGGAAGCATCCCATTTAAAAGGAGGAGAACCTCAGAACACCCTGGTATGCCCCAAATATGGGAGGGAGCAGAATTGCTTCCCTTTTCTGTCTTTCGGCTCACCCTAGGAGCCATCCAGGCAGAAAGCTATTTTTTTCCCCGTTTCCTTTGTTATATTTATGTTACGTGGTGGCACGTGGCAATTACAGCTGCCTCACATGTAATATCTATACTAGTCTCTATTTATTTATTTATCAGCACAGACATAACACAAATATAACAAAGGCAACGAAAAGATAGCTTTCTGCCTGGATGGCTCAAAGTGCTCAAAGACGAAGCAAACGCTAGCAGTAAACATTTAGAATTTCCCTTAGGAAAATAAGATGGTCTTCACAGATGGAGGAGAAGCCTCCAGAGTAGCCTCCAAATGAGAAAAACCACTTTGTTTACTCCAAGTCCAGTTTATTCAGCTACCACAGTTTTGGTTTTCATGTCATTGAGGATCACTGCTTCTATCATTATCTCTTCCTGTTCATTTCTGGAGGTTCCTGAAATGTTGTGCAAAATAACCATGATGTTCCTCTGAACGCCCTATTAGTTTTCCAAGATGATGGTAGCAAAGGGGTGGGGAACAGATCTCCTTGTTTTTAGAACAATTTTGGGTGACATTCAGTATGGCCAGGCACATTGAGAAACTATGAATCACAGATTTTTCTGTTTGCGTTACTTTTCTTTGAAATCCTACACATGGCAAACGGATGGAGTTTCTGAAAATCCCAAAGAAGAATTTAGGTCGTTGGACGAATTTGGACCCTGGATAGTTTGTAATTTAACCTAAACAGGATCTGGATGAAGTTCTAGTTTATCCCTTCACAGCATGGACATTACTAATAATATTTTGGAAGATTTTGTATTACGTAAATTGGCATGGGTTTTATTAATTCTAAAAGGTCACGCCTGCAGCATGACTAACTTTAAATGTTATTGTATAAACAAAACCTTTTCATTTAAAATGAAGTTGTACCTCAATGTGGTACCTCTGGCTTGTTCAGGTTGACAGAGTGAATAATGTAGTAACTTCTAAAATAAGCTTTATAGTTTGTAATAGTTACTTAAAGTGACTGAAGAGCAATTGGGTTTGTATTTATTGTTAAATGGTGATGAAGCTCTAGATCTGTCAAAAGGTAAAGCTCCCGGGTTCAGTGAAAAGGAGATTTTCCTTAACATATTGAGAAGAGAAAACAATGTCTCTTACATTGTAAAGTAAAGTAAAGTAAAGTAACAAAGTAAAGTAACAAACAAAGTAAAGTAAAGTAACAAACAAAGAATGTTTATTTAACCAATAGTACCATGTTTTCTCAAAAAATATAACATGTCTTGAAAATAAGGCCATGCCAGATTTTTGGAGTAGGCAAAAATATACGCCCTCCCCCGAAAGTGGACAAACCCCCCTCCAGCTGGGCAGAGTGCCACTCACCAACCAAGCGGTATCCCAAAGGTGCCAAGCTGCACGAGCGGGGTGGGAATAGGCACCTGTTCCCCCACCCCCACTCGCATGCCTTGGCGCCTTCGGGTTACCACTCAGTCGGTGAGTGGTGTTCTGCCCGGGTGGAGAGGGGGGTTGCTGGGCGGCTGCTCTCTTGCGAACGGGCTCCCTAAGCGCCTGGCGCAGGGACAGGAGGTCACAGGCACAGCCTCAGGGGCGAACAGCTGACAAGTCGCTGTGTTGTGCTGTCACAGCAGCCGCGAGGTGACCACGCTCACTGCAGTGGTGGGTTTCCAAATTTTTTAGAACCTCTTCTGTAGGTGTGGCCTGCTTTGTGGGAGTGGTTTGCTGGCCATGTGCCTGGGTGGGAGTGGCTTGCCAGCCATGTGGCCAGGTGGGAGTAGCTTGCCAGCCATGTGACCAGGTGGGAGTGGCTTGGTAGTCATGTGACTGGGTGGGCATGGCCAACTTGTAAAATGTGGTGGAACTCACTTAACAACGCTCTTGCTTAGCAACCAAAATGTTGACTCAGAAACTCTGGCATTTGAAACATGCAAGTCTTAAAGCTGTCAAGTTACAAGACCCTTGCATCCCTAACCCTTTAGAAAAACAAACAAACCCAGGGGTGTTCAAACTTGACAGCTGTAAGATTTGTGGACTTCAACTCCCAGAATTCCTCCTCTCACTCTTCATCTTGACGATGTGTGGACGGGCGGGGGGGAGGGAGCTGGAACCGGTTCTAAACAGCACTGTAGATTTGTAGAACCTCTTCTAGGTTAGAACTGGCAGGAACCCACCCCTGGCTCACTGCCTCCTGCACCCCCAAAATAAGCCCCTTCCCCCGATAATGCCAGGCCATATTTCAGGGGTCAAAAGAAAATAAGTCCCTGTCTTGTTTTTGGGGAAACACGAGATTAATTTCTGTACCTAATTAAAACCAAATCAGCACTGAATTATTGGTGCTCTTTTCATTCCCTTCAGCCATATTTCCATTGCAATTAATATAAAAAGTCTCAGGTTGCCTATTTTTTTAATTTCAGTCAGACATTTCAGTCAAAAATTCAGAAATGGATATGTTTGCGTATCACAGTGTTGCTTACACCATTATGAGATAGTAAGATACAGAGGGATAACAAACAATTCTGACCTGCTTACCACTCTGCATTTTATTTGGCACCTATTCTTACAAAGTCTAAATGTCATTCTTACCCTCTTGATAAAAAATATATCTATCGTAAGACATCTTAACAATCAGATGGCAGTTCTCCTGTGGTTTCATCCTATTTTTTCACTACAAACTTTCGTAATATTTTAGTCTTCAGAAAACCGTTTTAAAATGTCTTAGACTTCCTGTAATAATTGTTGTATTTCCTGTTTATAAATAATTTGTGTCTTCTGTTCAATTCTCTTGCAATACGTGAATTTCTAAGAATAGCTTTTTAATATAACTTTCCATGAAGTTGTGCAGCTGTGGATAAATTCACATTCCTGTAAACATTGCTGCCACCTACTGTTTGTAGTTGGAACTTTTTTGACTCCTTGAATGATATGAACATTTAACAATCCACAGAATTAAGGCAACTGTTGACCCCCCCAAAAATGGCTTAAGCAATTAAATTAAGTTGTAAAATTTGCATTTTATGCATTTGGGGCATTTTCCCAAATATATTTAAGATCAAGTTGCTGTATTATAATCTATTGCTCTTAATTAATTCCATATATGTATTCACACACAACTTGTGAATATGTTCCACCTATTTCCACTTTTGTACTTGTTTTTGCAAAGCTCTTATTAAATTCACAAAAATATGATTCTTAAAGATCACTTTGGCAATTTTTTTGCCAAATACAAACTAAAGAAACTTGTACTAAAATACACATCACACTAATTTCTAATCTGGGCTCAATAGGATTTAGAGCTGTTAATGAAGGCATGATTCTGTCAGTCTCAGCTCTTTAATAAAAAGTCCTATTTTAATGTTATCAATAAATGCATTTTAGGGCTATTTTTGGATTGAGCAACTGAAGCGTCTTGGCTGAACATTTTTTGTGAAAAGGTTTGAATACTTTAGTAGTACAGGTTTATTACTTCTCCTGCTTGAGTTATTTTCTGAAATGATTATTGAGAAAATTAATACAACCAAACAACAGTTTCCCCGTCATCTGGAGGAAGTTGATTATCTAGACCCGCGCCAGTCCGGCTTTCGGCCCGGGCATAGCACCGAGACGGCATTGGTCGCGTTGGTGGATGATCTCTGGAGGGCCAGAGACGGGGGTTGCTCCTCCATCCTGGTTCTGTTAGACCTCTCGGCGGCTTTCGATACCATCGACCATGGTATCCTATTGCATCGGCTGGGGGGGTTGGGGGTGGGAGGCACCGTTTTGCGGTGGTTCTCCTCCTACCTCTCTGGCCGATCGCAATTTGTGTTGACAGGGGAGCAGAGGTCGACCCCGAGACCCCTCACATGTGGGGTGCCTCAGGGGTCGGTCCTCTCGCCTCTCCTGTTCAACACATACATGAAGCCGCTGGGCGAGATCATCCGTGGTTTTGGGGTAGAGTATCATCTCTACGCTGATGATACTCAGCTGTATATATCTACCCCAAACCACCCCAACGATGCCGTAGCGGTGATGTGCCAGTGCCTGGAAGCCGTGCAGATCTGGATGGGAAGTAACGGACTCAGGCTCAACCCGACCAAGACCGAGTGGCTGTGGTTTCCGGCTGCCCGATTCAACCAGCTGACTCCATCGCTGGCCATAGGGGGCGAACATCTTGCCCCTGTGGATGGGGCGCGCAACTTGGGTGTCCTCCTGGATACCCGGCTGTCCATGGAAGATCAAGTGACAGCCGTGGCCAGGAGGGCGTTTTACCAGGTTCGCTTGGTACGCCAGTTGCGCCCCCTATTGGATCGGGACGCCCTTCGCACAGTCACTCATGCTCTCGTGACATCCCGACTGGACTATTGCAACTCTCTCTACATGGGGCTCCCCTTGAGGTGCACCCGGAGACTTCAGTTGGTCCAGAACGCAGCCGCGCGAGCAATAATGGGAGCCTCTAGGTTCACCCACGTAACACCACTCTTGCGCGAGCTGCACTGGCTACCTGTCGTCTTCCGGGTGCGCTTCAAGGTGTTAGTCATCATCTTCAAAGCGTTCCATGGCTCGGGACCTAGCTATCTGCGGGATCGGAACCTGCCCCATACATCCTCACGGCCGATTCGCTCCCACAGAGAGGGACTTCTCCGGGTGCCGTCCACTAGACTTTGTCAGCGGGTGACGCCCAGGGGAAGGGCCTTCTCTGTGGCTGGCCCAGCCCTCTGGAACGACCTTCCCCCCGATATCAGGACAACCACGGACCTCCGCTCCTTCCGCCTAAAATTAAAGACACATCTGTTTCGCTTGGCCGGCCTAGGGTAGTCTCTTTTTAGATTGGGGTTAGTTTTAATATGGGATTTTAGCGCAGGGTTAGTTTAATTTCATTTTATTATTGTATATTGTTTGTATTTTGTATGTATTTTAAATTCCCTGTGCCCCGCCTCGAGTCCCTTCTGGGAGAGAGAGCGGGTTATAAATTAAATTATTATTATTATTATTATTATTATTATTATTATTATTATTATTAAAGCATAATTCGTCTCTCTCTTCCCACTATATCACAAAAGACAGCACTGTCCATTCTTGGAAGGTTTATTTTTCTGAAAAGATATAGGATCTTCCCCTCTTGCCATCAGGTTATTTTCTGCTTGACAACACTCTCAAACCCAGCCAAGCTTAACCTAAATCCTAGCTACCTTAAAAGCCTTTTTTTGACAGCAAAGGCAAGAAATTGCGAAAGATTTTGGAACAGAACTTGCAAAAGATGATGAAAGATTTGGGGAAAGAAATGACTCTTACTTAGTTTTCAGGTTCTCAGTCCTGTTCAAAAAGACAGACTTGGGTTCAAGCAAGTTTTCTCAAGATGCAAATGTAGAAAGACCTAACTCGGAAATTTCTATTTTACAGCTTTTTGTGGGCCTTGGCTTCCCATATGAAGGTCCTGCGCCTTTGGAGGCTATTGCAAATGGATGTGCATTTTTGAACCCGAAGTTCAATCCACCCAAAAGCAGCAAAAACACAGACTTCTTCAAAGGCAAGCCAACTCTTAGAGAGGTATGCTTTTATTTGTAATTACCGTTGATTAAATACATGAACAGTGATCTTTGAAACACATCTTCTAACACAACCCTATACTGAAATACAATTGTGTATTGTTCTTATCAGGCCATGCTATTTACAGAGTTCAAATCAGAGAACGAATCCGAGATAGAGAGATATAATTTACTTCACAAATGCTCTGTTTTTTAATCAGACTGATCCAGCAACTATTTCCATAATTGGTTTCCATCCCATTGAATCTTCTTCAGTAGACATGATGAAATTACTGTTCCACAGTTTTTTGAAAGCTAGTTTTGATCATTCATGCTTTAAAGAACCACTTAAGGCTTAATGCTCTGCCTGAACTCCGTTATTAACTTGTATAAGCTGCTGTTCACAGACAGACCTGCTTACCAGATAAAGAAAGTTGGCCTGTTTCACCATAAATTAGTGAACAGACTTCCTTCAAAGCTAAGGTTATCCCCCCAGTCTTTTGGCTTCTTGGTGACAAAGTTAGGGACGGCAGAGAGTGTTCAGGCAGACCATGTCTGGACTGAACACATGTTTTCTTCTGGGACAGATGCAAAAAAAGCCATATTGCAGGTAGAGGTTATCAGGAGTAAACTCTTGGCAATGGTGTTTTTTTTAAAGGCGACAGCTAAGGGAAGGTAAGTACAAGAGAAATTCAAAGGCCCAATGCCTACATACCACCCTTGAATTCAAGCATGTTGACGCCTCAGTGGATAAGGAGGCATTGAACAGATCACAAACTCACAAGTTATGTAATGACGTGTCCTCCATCCCTTAGAACAGGGGTCTCCAACCTTTGCAACTTTAAGTCTGAAGGACTTCAGCTCCCAGAATTCTCCCAGAAGTCTGGGAGCTGAAGTCCTTCAGACTTAAAGTTGCAAAGGTTGGAGGCCCCTGCCTTAGAAGATTTCTCTAGCTTTAGTTGCAGCTCAAAACTGGAACATTCAAGATGTTATGAATATCAGTTTGGCTGGACCACATTCTGCCCAAAAAAGGTTCCCTGAACTTCCAAGCCAACCTCAGGGATTTGTCCAGGCAGTCAACCAGGAGTTAAGACTAACTCAAAGACACTCTGAAAAAGAAAAAAAGAAAAATAGTGGTTAAAATGGTTTGCGTCTCATCACTTTCCAGGGTTTCCTAAAAGTATGACATAATTTTTGGGGGAGATAGCCAAGATTTCAAAAAACAACAACAATTAAAGCCTTCTGAATATACAACTTTGAATGTTACTAAGCGAACATAAAAGTCTAAACATATGGCATTTCTCTCCCTTTTCTTTCAGTTGACATCTCAACATCCCTATGCTGAAGTCTACATTGGGAAACCTCATGTTTGGACAGTAAATATCAATGATCTTTCTGAAGTGGAACAGGCGGTGAAAGCAATTTTGAGCCAAAAGGTTAATAAACAGAATTATCTTTTTAAACTGTGTTTTGCAATGAAATAAAACATGCTAGGCTGTATTGCATTGTAAGGGTTTATTATGTGGAAAAAAGTTTTACGAAACAAACTTAAACATTATAGAAAACCTTTGCTTTGTAAACCCAGAGAAAAGTTGGAAGAAGTAGCATTAAACATTTCTTATGAATAAAAATACCTTAAGTAAATTAGTAGCAAGTAACATAGAATTGAAATATAATAATTTTAAAATAGTATGAATTATAGGTAATCCTAGCTTACTGGCCATTAATTCAGTGACCATTTGAAATTAAAATACCCCCTCCAAATTGTAACTTTACAAATCATTTAGCAACACATGTGACTTTTTCAGCATCCCTCAGTCATGTGACTTCCATTATATTCAGTATGCATTATCTTGTACCTGATCTGTGGCGGGGGTTTTTTACTTCACCCCTTTCAGAACAGTGACATTGGAGAAAAGGGGATTGCAAGAGAGTAGTCTGATCTTCTACGCAGCCCAAAGCTGAGAGCTGTGGGCATGCTACACAAACAGTTTACAGTACTCGCCTGAAAACTCTTCCTCTTTATACTCTCTAATCTGCAAAGGGAAAGGGGGGGGGAAAGCAGGGCGGTTTCTGGAAGCCACCTCTCTTGCCTGGCGCCTCCATCCAGAGTGGGGAGATTGGAGAGATTTCAAGAGAGTACGTTTTTTTTGTTCCTGCGTACATTGAAAGCAATGTAATCATGCCCACATCATGCTTTCAATATGTACAAGACAATGAAGTATCCCAAAGGATGGGGGAATCCCAAGGACCTCCGCTCCTTCCGCCAGAAACTCAAAACCCACTTGTTTCATCTAGCCGGCCTGGCCTAATTCCATGCTTCCCGCCTAAGTTTGTAATTTTAAATTATTTTATTCAGTTTTAAGGTTAAGTTTTTAATTTTTATAAATTTGTACAGAAGGTTATTTAATTCGGTTTTAGTTTATATGTATTGTTGATTGTGATAATTTTTAATTTTACCTGTACACCGCCCCGAGTCCCTTCGGGGAGAGGGGGCAGTCTAGAAATCCAATAAATAAATAAATACTCCAAAGGCAAGACAGTAAGTATTCCAAAGGAGGCAATCAAAGCCAAAGATGTGAAACTGACTGGACTTGCCTCTTTCCATTCAGAAAGCCAACCGTGGTCATGTGACTTCCCACTTAGCAACCATTTTGCTTAGCGGTGGAGTTGCAGTCCCAATTAAGTTTTTTAAGCGAGGACTCCCTATCTATTAAAATCTGTAGGATCAAAACAAATGTATTTTTCCATTGAGAAAATTCAATGGGATGGAAGTTGCATTGGAGGAATATGTGGGATGGCTATTTTTAGTACTCACGTTCATCATTTTAGGGGGGAGGGAATGCTCATCTGATATCACTAAAACATTTTTATGTAACTTCATATATTTCTGCACAGATATCTCTAACTTCATGGGCATTTATTTAAGGAAAATAGTACTGCATTATGCACTGAAACAGGTTGCTGCAGTACTGAAGATTAGATACTTGGAATAAGAGTGTTAGAGAAAGCATAAAATAGTGAAAGAGATTTTAATAAAAATACTGGATTGCAGATACTGTTGCTGTAATACAGGCAGTCCTCGACTTATTCATGTAGTGACCAATTGAAGTTACAACAGGACTGAAAAAAGTGACTAAGGACCAGTTTTCACACTTACAACCACTGCAACTTCCCCATAATCATGTGATCAAAATTAGGGCACTTGCCAACTGCCGTGTATTTATGACAGTTGACTTTCTTGGCATCATATGATCACTGTTTAGAATAGATTAGAATAACAGAATTAGACAGGACCTTGGAGGTCTTCTAGTCCAACCCCCTGCCTAGGCGGGGAAACCATTTCAGGAGAATGGTTATCCAACATCTTCTTAAAGACTTCCACTTTTGGAGCATTCACAACCTCTGGAGGAAAGTTGTTCCACTGATTAATTGTTCTAAATGTCAGGAAATTTCTCCTCAGTTCTAAGTTGCTTCTTCTCCTTGATTAGTTTCCACCCATTGCTTCTTGTCCTGCCCTCGGGTGCTTTGGAGAATAGCTTGATTCCGTCTTCTTTGAGGCAACCCCTGACATTTGTAACCTTCCCAGCTGGCTTCCAAGAAGCAAAGTCAGCAGGAGAAGCCAGTTTAGCTTAATGACTGCATGATTCCCTTAAGAACTACAGTGAATGCTTAACAACTGTGGCAAAACAATGGAACACAACTCACTTAACTGCCTTAGCAGTGGAGGTTTTGGGCTCAATTGTGCTTGCAAATTGAGGACTACCTGTATTTGCTGGCTGTCCTGCTTTGTTGGGAACCAGAATATTTCCAATGGGGTGTGGGGGGGAGTGAATGATACATGAGAATGGTAGGCTTCTCAAACCATGTGCTCTTTACATGTATTAGAATTACAGCTGACATAATTCCCAGCCACATGACTGACAGTACTAGAAAGTGTAATCCCAAGAAATCTGGGTCTTACTGGTGTAATCCAATATTACTTAAGTGAACATTAGCTTTCACAGTGGGAATGCCTTTTGTTATCGTTCCTCTCTTCCCAAAAGATCCCAGTACACCTAAGGTGGTGAGGAGGAATTCCTCCTGTTGGCCATGCCATCAACTCTTGGTGACCACTCAAAACTTGCTAATGAATTTAACCGAGCATATGTTTAACTACTTAGCAGACTGATACACTTTGGACAGTGTGTTCTGTATTGCACAATTGAAATGTATTTATATTGCTTATATAACAGATTGAACCTTACTTGCCTTTTGAATTCACGTGTGAGGGAATGCTTCAGAGAACGAATGTGTTCATTGAGAAACAGGTAAGGTTTCTGTATCGATAGTCTTTACCTTTGTCCATAAGCATACAACAATTTCACTTCTTAAAAGAAATCAAAATTTCTTTTTAATTGAGTTATTATTCAGAACCAAATACTGATTAGCTTTTAATTGTCTTCTATGAGCAGTTTTGATTGCTCATCCTTTCTCTTCCTTTATTTTGAGCATACCTGAAGATTTAAGAAAGGGATTCGTGGAAATTTATTCCATACCTAATCAGATCTCTGCCTGGGGTCATACTCACCAATAGAATAATATGCTTTCAAAGCTACTTCCCCATTAAGAAAATGCATATAGATTTTTGACATATTGAATTCTCTGATTGAATTTCACCTATTAAATATTGCTGAATAATTACAAATATTGAAACCAATTACACACATTATATCCTACTTTAGATCCAACCTTGACTGTCTAGTTAAGCTGTTTTTCATTTCAGTAATTATTCCTTAGCTTCGGATGTTACAGTGTGCTGATTTATAGTTAAATATTTGTACTGTACTGTAGACAAAACACTAATAATTTCTCTGCCCCAAACGTTAAGTAGCTTCATTATGTATACTCTATTTTTTTCCTTTTCGTTTTCTTTAGAATCAAATAATATGATTTCTTAGATAATGCCAAGAGTCAAAACAAAATAGGCACTGTAAAGCAATACTTTGCTCAATACAGTTCCATGTAGGATAGTTGGTATCACACCAGTTCTTAGTGATTGTACTGCACACAATTTCTGCACGTGCTATTATCATTCAACCCAGAAATAGAAGGTAGATATGCTAGTGATTCAGCTCTATCTTGCTCTCTGCATTTTCCATATATGGAAAGTATTTGATTTCGTAAGCAGTCATTCTGCAGAATTCAGTATTATCTTGTTTAGCAACAGGAAACCGATGTCAGGTTCCGCTCAGGCAAAGAAAACAAACAAGACGACTAAGCACGTAGTCCATGGTAAATGTAATCTTTATAAGCCTGTTCTGGTACTTCCAACAAACACACAGTGCAAAACACGAGTGAAATAAAGTCATGCGTGTAATTCTTTCTTTCTTTATATCTTTCTTTATAAATTTCTAATTCTGGAATTCCCCTCCACCATTTAAACTCTCCTGTGGCCCGCCCTCGTCTACATGCGTGCAATACACCCAAGATACTCCGATGACATAACAGACCATGCTGGTTTACATTGCCACACCTGTACTGGTGCCGTTCCGTATGAAAGTCACTGCAGGTCCTTCAAGCTCTTGGAGCGGCAGGGAAACAAGTGTGGTGTCAGGTTTCCAAAAGATGCCCTAAATGACAACAGCAATCCAAGTCACGAAACGCCCCAGTCACAAATCTCCCCACTAACAGAATGGCAGCCCTGAGCCGCTGAGAGTGCCAGGGCTGACAACTGGCTTGCAGCAAACAGTTTAGTATCTCAGAGGGTAAGCATAGAGAAATGAAAGACTCGGGAAATAGTATGTGGTAATAGCACTTAGACTTATATACCGTTTCATAGTGCTTTACATCCCTCTAAACAGTTTACAGAGTCAACCTATTGCCTCCAACAATCTAGGCCCTCATTTTACCAACCTCGGAAAGATGGAAGGCTGAGTCAACCTTGAGCTGGTCAGGATCGAAGGATTTGAACTCCTTGCTGTGGACAGAATTTGCCTGCAATACTGCATTCTAACCACAGCGCCACCATGGCTCCAATTGCATTGCCCCTATCAATTTTAATCATATCAGTATGAGTTGTAACCAGCAGAGCAGTATCCCAATTGAAAGAGAAGTGCTGATGAGACCTAGTCTGCCCTTTATGCAGGACAGGTTCAATCCTAGAAGGAAGGAGGATTGGGACAAAATTTTCTGGCAATTAAAAAAAAAAATTCAGGAGGGCATTTGATATTTCCAAGTAGACCTGGGAAACTGGAATGAGCGAGCCTGCTTCTTTTCTACAGGGATATATTTGGGCAATTAGACTGCACCCTGTTAGGGCCCCAATTAAGGGAGGAAGCATACTGCTTTTCCTTTTCTGCCTTTCGGCTCATCACCAGAGACCATCTAGACAGAAAGCCATGAATTCCGTTGTGTGATTTTTTTAATGTGTGTGTTAGTTTTATGAGCTGATCAATAAATAAATCAGGGAGACTAGGATAGAGCTATTTCGTTGTGTAATTTTTTTTTATATGTGTGTTACCTTTTTGAGCTGATCAATAAACCGGTTCGAATCCCAGTAAGAGTATGACTAGCTGATGAGCGCTAAAATAGATCTATCCTAGTCTCTCTGATTTATTTATTGATCAGCTCATAAAACTAACGTGTGTGTGTGTGTTACGTTTTTGAGCTGATCAATAAATAAGTCAGGGAGACTAGGATTGATCTATTTCGAGCTTTTTGGCTCTCATCAGCTAGCCATACCCTTACTAGGATTCGAACCGGTTTATTGATCAGCTCAAAAACGTAACACGCATATAAAAAAAATTACACAACGGAATTCATGGCTTTCTGTCTAGATGGTCTCTGGTGATGAGCCGAAAGGCAGAAAAGATGGCAAGTGAGATCTTGCCGAAACGTTGCAATAACAATTCCATGCTATATACACGGGAAAACACCCAAGGATGGCAATACCAGCATATGTATGTGTGCGTGCGTGCATATATATATACACGCATGCACACATACATACATACATATATACATACATACGGTTAGGCAAGTACAATTAAGCATTCATTGTGGGTTGTCAGTTAAGTAATGTTTTGCCTAAGAGGATATTTCAGTGGAATGAAATTGTCTCTGTTTTATCCTTTGAATTTCCCAGCCTAGAGAACTGGTTGTTAGACCTTTATAAGACGGGCTTTGAACTTTGCCAGTTTTCTTCACGTTCTGTCCATTTATGTGCTATATCAAAAGGATAGAGGTAAAAATTATTGACAGAGATTTCAACTTTCTTTTAAAAATTACAGTTTTTGTGATATACTGTATTCAAGTACGCTGTTACCAGTGGTGGGATTCAAATTTTTTACTACCAGTTATGTGGGCATGGCAGGGGAAGGATACTGCAAAATCCTCATTCCCTCCCCACTAACCTGCTTTCCAGCTCCGTTCTCCTGTTCAGGGCAACAAAAGAACATCAGCTGGGAGGCAGAGAGGGCAGGGCCAGCCTATTTTCCGGTTGTCCGAACTACTCAAAATTTCCGCTACCAGTTCTCCAGAACCTGTCAGAACTGCCTGAATACCAACTCTGGCTGTTACTCTATGAGATGAACAGAGAGAGGGCGAGATCATAATTTTTAAAGGGATACATTTGGTAGTATTCATCTATATATGAATGATTATCATTTTTAAAATATACATTCTGGGCTGTGGGATTCCCTGCTGCTAAGTACTGCAGTCTTTTCAGCTTTTTATAGGAGCTTAATAACTCTCCCTCAGGAAATCATGGAAATACTTACGTGTTGTTTCAGGATTTTTGTCATGGCCAAGTGATGTGGCCTCCGTTAAGTGCTCTCCAAGTCAAAATTGCGGAAACTGGAAAATCCTGTAAACAGGTTTGTCAAGAAAACCAGCTCATATGTGAACCATCTTTTTTCCAGCACTTGAATAAGGACAAAGACCTCTTGAAGTAAGTGTGGAATGCAAGAAATGCTAAAATGTTTCGTTAATCTGAAATGTATATGCATATCATACTAGGAGTGGCCACAAGATTCTCCTGAAGCCCTTGCACTGGTGACACAACTTCAGATTTACATGCTATTAGTACCCTGGATAATGCAGAAGCCACCCTGCCTTCAATTGTAGACATGAGTATGTCCCTTTGTATTGTACACCACAGTTGTAACAGTCTGGAGTCCCCCACAGTGTCAGTTCTCTGGGGACACAATTATAGGTTAATAAACAGTGTATAGATAATCCTCAATTTACAACCACAATTGAGCCCAAAATGTCCATTGCTAAGCGAGGCAATTGTTAAATGAGTTGGGCCTCATTTAAGAATTTTTTTTGCCACAGTCTGCAGATGTTCTGTGAATCATACAATCATTGAGTGAAGCTGGCTTTTCCCATTGACTTTGCTTTTTGGAAGCTGGCCAGGAAGGTTACAGATGGTGATCACATGACCCCAAGACAATAGAACTGTCACAAATACATGCCAGTTGCCAAGCGCCTGAATTTTGATCAGGTGACCATGGGGACCCTGCAGTTGGTTGTACATGTGCTTACATGACTCCATTGTTGAGATTGCCATTTTTATCCTCTTTGCCTGGGACATGCTTAATTCATTTTTACAATATTTATTTTTCTGCATTTTTATATTTTTACATCTATTGTTTTTACATTTGTTGTTTTATTTGGTGGTTTCCCAGAGTTTCTTTTTATGAGTTGGGCAGCTATATAAATTTGATTAATAGATGAATTATCCTAAATAGAGATTTTCCCAATATGCTTAGGTGTGACAACCTGCAGGAAGACATTATTCACTTTCAGTTTTAGAATTATCAATTGTCCACTTTAATTTATTAATACAATTACATAGAATTGGTTGGTGCCAATGTGATCAGAGGTGGGTTGCTCCCGGTTCAGCCCGGTTCGGGCAAATCAGTAATGCCAGGATTTGCAACCCACCTCGGAATGAGATGTTTAGGAAGTCTTTATTCTCCACCCCTTCATATGTGCCACAATGCTGCTTCGGGCTGTTTAAAATCCTAGAGGAACAATTAACATAACATGATATGAAAATATTTTTGCCATTTAATTAATTAATTAAATCACAGGGCGATGGTTGTAGGGAAAATGGGAGGAGGAAGGAGTATTAAGTATGTTTCCTGTCTTAAGTTATTTGTAATTTTTTTTTATAAAGGTGGGATACAAGATAGATGATTGAGAACGAGACAGAAGATGATATAGCTAGATAGACAGACAGACAGCTAGATATAGATAATAGATTATAGAGCTGATAGATAGATAGATAGATAGATAGATAGATAGATAGATAGATAGATAGATAGATAGATAGATAGATAGATAGATAGATAGATAGATAGATAGATAGATAGAAAATGAGCAAGAATGAAAATAGGTTTTGCACCAATAATAAAATATGAATATTATCCAAATTGTTTGCACTACAATATGTAAAATATAGAATTAGATATCTCATGGGTTTTTTTCCCTTCATTTTTCAGATACAACATTCAGTGTCATACCGCTGAGTCTGCAAATGATATTCTGGTTCCATCTTTTGATGAAAAGAGAAAGCACTGTGTTTTCCAGGGCGATCTTTTGTTGTTCAGCTGTGCAGGGTCTCATCTAAACCATAAAAGGATCTGCCCTTGTAGAGACTATCTTAAAGGACAAGTTGCACTATGTAAAGACTGCCTATAGCAGGAAGTTAATGTGACTTTTCAAAGTGGCTTGGAAAGAGCCACACTGTGCACTTTGCTACTGCAAACAAAACAGTCATCGAAGAGCAGAAATCTGTCCTGAGGAAGGGCAGATAAGCGATTTAAATGTTTAGGAAAATAAACCTCAACTTTTTATGTTTTTGTTTTCTGAAGTGAGCTACTTCCAGCCACAGAAATCTCTTTATTCAAAAACCTGACAAATCAAGTCCCGACAAGAGCTTGAGATAACATTGGGGCTTCTTCCCCAGTGACTCCTCATGATGGGTAGTTTGTCAGATATCACTGAACAAAAGATCAACCTGAAAAGATAGGATGGTGCAGAAATGACTTAAGACTTGCCGTGGGTAGGCAAAATGGTGGTGCTGTTCCCGTCGACAAGGCCAGGCAGCTGCTGAATAACAACTCCACACTCTAGGTCATTTTCCGGCCTATCCCAGCCTAATTCAATGGACTTTCTCCAGCAACACTATTTTGAGACTGTTGTTTAAGGGAACCCTCCAAACTAGGACTGGTGGGTTGACAGACTGACGGATCTTTTAGGCTTGATGATGGGTCATGATTGTGGCATTAATCAGAGTTTGAATAGCCACATAAACACCCAATTTGTTTATTTGTGTTAAAAAAAACACTCATTTTCAACTCTATTCCCTTTCCGATTTGTCCAAAGGTTTTGCTTAGGGTGTTAGGAATACTATGTAATCATTGGAGATAAAATAGTTTCACAGGAGCAATATTTTATTTCTTGAATTTGCTGTAAGATAGCAAAACAGTGTCTGAAATAATGAAAATAGATACATGGTGGAAGAGTGGTCTCTTCCACCAGTGGTCTCTGCCCTGGTATCTTGTAACGATTTAAAGAGCAATTATAGTCTGCAAATAATGGTTTATTTTCTGAGCCCTTGTTAAAAAGTGGATGTGTAGAAATAGGCCATTTATTTTTTAAATTTCAATTAATGCAGAATATTGAACTTAAACATTGTTCGTAGACAGGATATAAGCTGTTTCTTTTTTTTTTTAATGCACACTACCTTTTTTAATGGTTTTTTTTTTTTAGCACAACTGACACATCTTTAAATGCACTGTTAGTGGGTAGGAAAATAGCATTGAATTGAAAATGAATGTTATCCATTTTTTTCAGCTAGGTTTGGATGTGGGGGTGGGGGGGGGGAAGGGAGGAATCTTTTGGACCATTTGCAAAATCAAAACTATTATTTTCCTCCTTTGTAAACATTGTTATTTCTACTGATAGAACAATATGCCTGCTTTTAATCTTTTAATCTATCAATTCATTATTTGATGCATTATTTCATATCTGAAGGTCGTTGCATATCTCTTCACTTGCAGAAGTCCACAAAAGAAACATTTTAAAAGAAATTGCCAAGTTGAAGTTTTAAAGTCAATCCCCCCCCCCCCCCCAAAAAAAAATCTGGTTAAAATAAGTTGAAATCTGTGTGAGCATAGTTTTTACGGAAGCCAATTATTTATGTTAAGGGACATATTGCCAGATCTGAATAAAATTTGAATAAGAAAATTACATTTTAAAATGTTCACATTGTATATTCAGAAACACTCACTTTGTAACAAGAAATATATTACCTAAATTGAAACATGTTATGTGTAGAATTAAAAATTACTAAGGATTAAATCTCAAAATTAGGATTCAATGAATTAAATGTTGGATTGTAAACATTACTTTCTTGGTTCTGCAGAATGTAACTCTTGGGATCTAAGCATGTGTTTTTTTTAAGTTATCAAACCTAGATAATTTTTAAGGCCAAGAATTATATATAAGTATATCATGAGTTCACCTGAACCCACCGACTTAGCACTTCTAATTGCTGTAGCAGCAAAAGAATTTGATATTTGTGCTGTAAATACAACTTTGTTAATGTGTTCAAATTAATTTATCCTGCGTAATGGTGGACTGCTTTAAGTCCAGTATTTCTTTTCCAGAAAAGCTAACAATAAAGCACGAATTAAAAAATCCAGGCAAATTTTGAAGGAAAGAATGGAAATGATCAGAAATCAGATCTCCTTAGAATCTTTCCTTCAACATTATTGTGGATTTTATATTCTCATGCTGAATTGTGAACGTGCGCCTGTGTGTGTGTGTATGTTTGTATTCATAAATTGCTTCAGAGAGTAATAATATATTAACATTCGAACAAACCCTAAAACCTAGAATGAGTTGTTGGTTGGTCGAATCAATAATTATAGACCTTCATTCAGAGGTAGATTTGATAATTGATAGTCTTGTAGTTCAACATAGATATATACATTTGCTGAGAGAGAAAAATGGTTGCAAGTTAAAAAATGAAGACCGTTTTTGGAAAAGTAGAATTATTATAGTTCTTATATTTTTGCAGTACTTGTATAATGTCATTGAGAGTAGGGTCAGATCTTCAGTAGGTTCGTTCCATTATTTCAAAGTTTATTGAAGTTTTTTATGACAGTAAAATGGTGTTGCTCCTTGAAGGAAAATTGAATATCAATTTCTGTTGGAATTACATATTTATTTACTATCCCAATTTGGTGGAATAAAAGCAGAAAGTTTCAACCAAATACATTTTTATCAGTACAGGCTAGATTGACCTGACACTTTTTCCATGGAAAATGTCTATTAAAATGCAGATATTAATAAGTCTAGTTCCATTGAGCGCTGTTATATAAGCTGAATATAAATGAGTTTACACAGATTTATAGATGAACCTGTTAATTCCTTTTTTCTTAAAATAGAAAATATAGAACCAACAGAAGGAATATTGGATGGAAGACAAGCAGAAGTACAATGATTTCATCATGCAAATTTAGATTGATTATTAGAAATAAACATGGGTGAATGAATTGGATATAGATCAAAAAATAAAAATTATATGAAAAGATTAATCCTAACCTGTAAATCTTCATATGTCAAGAACATTTATTTTACAAATTTGTTTGAACTGATATTTTTAGAATCTATGAGATTACCAAAACCTGAGATAAAGCATTTGCATAATTTATTTTAAAAATAACATTGAGTTTGCCTTTGAAAAGAATGAATACACTGTTTAAAAATGCCAATAAAAACCTCATTTATTTCATATACTCAAGTTGATTTGTACATCTCTCTATAGCTCTATCTTGAATATATTTTATAGTGTCTCAATACACTTAATAGTTGTGGGTTGCATTTTATTTTTCCATGCTGATATCTAACCTATTCTGTTAATATTGGTGCCTTTATTTTTTATAAATTGAATTTCCAAATAATGGCTAATTGAAATATGAATACTACAACTCTACTTGAGGAATAATAGAAATTATTCCTCTGGGTTTCAAAGAGGGTTTTCTAGAAGAAAAAGAATATTGCGCAACCAGCACCAAAATACATTATTGCTTATTGGTATGTGTGCTTGAAGGGATCTCAGATTGAATTTCTCAATGCGTTATTTGTATCATGTTAGAAAACGAAAGGAATAGCAGCTACTTCTTTCTTTCCCAGCTGATTTTCTATAGGCTGTGGTGGGCATTATGTTAAAAGTTTTAAATAGAAAATAAGATGACCAGTGTCAGTCAATTCCAAATATTAGAATAGAATAGAATAACAGTTGGAAGGGACCTTGAAGGTCTTCTAGTCCAACCCCCTGCTTAGGCAGGAAACCCTACACCACTTCAGACAAATGGTTATCCAACATCATCTTAAAAACTTCCAGTGTTGGAGCATTCACAACTTCTGGAGGCAAGCTGTTCCACTGACTAATTGTTCTGTCAGGAAATTTCTTCTTAGTTCTAAGTTGCTTCTCTCCTTGATTAGTTTCCACCCATTGCTTCTTGTTCTACTCTCAGGTGCCTTGGAGAATACTTTGACTCCCTCTTCTTTGTGGCAATCTCTGAGATATCTGACCACTGCAATCATGTCGCCCCTAGTCCTTATCATTAAACTATTCATTAAATGGTAAGGAATCATGAATTGTATTTAAATGAAGATGTATATGTGCATCCCAATAATCATGCTTCATGTTCTCAATTGACAAGTTATTTTAGAACACTGGGAATTCAGGAGAAAGCATGGGTCTTATTAGATGCTGATAGTGCACTTCAATTTCATTGTTCTGTGCTTTTGTAATACGTTTTGTGCTTGATAACCTGTAGAAATAACCCAAACAACTAACAGAATAACAGAGTTGGAAGGGACCTTAGAGGTCTTTTAGTACAACCCCCTGCTCAGGCAGGAAACTCATTTCAGAAAAATGATGGTCCAATCTCTCATTTAAAAGCCTCTAGTATTGGACCACTCACAACTAGGGAAAACCGCAGTGTGCTTTATAAAAGGAAAAAAGAAACAACCACCCAAAATCTGAGCAACCTTTGGCCTTCCAGCTTCATTTATTTTGTTTCAGTGACATTAACATAGAAAATCTATTAAGTCACAATTCCTGGTAAGCGTTACTTAGAGGATCCTTTAAAGCAGGACAATCCAGAATTGATAAGTCCAAATTATTTCTTGAATGTGCATGGGTGACTGACAGTATAGTTCCTAAGTGCCGTATATTGTTACCAGTTCTTAAATCCACTCAACATTGTTGTAACTGAAAAATAGAAAAGGACTCCAGTAGTATTATTGAAAAAGTGTCACATTAGCTATAAAATAGATACCTTTTCCTTCATGTATTTAATAATCAATACTTTGGGTGTGTTTTAGAACACCTGAAACAATTCTTTGTAATATATCATGTTTGCATCCAATGCATGCAACTACATTTAAGCAAAATCAGCCATCTGCAGGTAGGTAGGTAAGAAGGAATGCTGTCTTATATTGTTGGTCTATTCAGCCTGGTATAGTTGGAATCATTGGTTCTGAGCAGGCACATTTGCTAGCCCTGCCTGGATTTTGAACTGAAATTTACATGGCGATCGCGTTTCTTATTACAATGCACAGATTTTCTAATGCAGACATTGTAAAATACTTCTTAAAAGTTATGCCTGGCTCCAAATGTAATTCACTGAATGTTGCTAATAGTTATGAACTATTTTGTCATTCTCAGTTGGAGGCCAAGGTTGAAGAGTCCATGATAGGTTTCATGGCATAGTGCTCATTTACTGGTAGTCCTCAACTTATGACAATTGAGTCCAGAATTTGTGTTTCTATATGAGAAATTTATTAAGTGAGTTTTGGCCCATTTTATAATTTCTTTGCCACATTTGTTAAGTAACCACTGCAGTTGCTAAATTAGTAACACACTTGTTAAGCAAATCTGTCCTCCCCATTGACTTGGCTTGTCAGGAGGTCGCAAAAGGTGGTCACATGACCCCATGTGACCACCTTTTGCATTGCAACTGTCATAAATATGAATCAGTTGTCAAGCATCCAAATATAAATCACATGACCATAGGGATGCTGCAACGGTCATTAAGTGTGAAAAATGGTCATAAGTCACTTTAGTAACTGAACGGTCACTAAATGAACTGTTGTACGTTGAGGACTACCTGTACTGTGCTCTTTCTCAATAATTTAGGACTTCTAAAGATCAGTATTATAAACCTTGATTTGATGATTGCTAGTGTTGATTTGTTCTGTGTATTTAACCCAGAAACATTAAAAAAGCGTGATCAAATAAAACATTGCAGTTCCATTAGCAAAATAATATATTAAATGAACTGGGCATAAACTAATCCAGAAATGTAGAATAGAATATGCTACAGAAATTAAATACAAACGTACATAGACTGAGGATATAAAGTTATTTAGTTTGTGAATCCAGATAATAAAGAAACCAACTTTTGATAGGAAAACCAAATCGTCCAGTATTTTCAGTGAAGACAGCAACTGATTGCTTGCATTGAGGCAAATGTCTCCTTGTATCCTTTTCAAAATGGACTTTTCTCAGTGTCTTTTGTTCTTGGTTTTGTAGCTTGTTCAACTCTTGACAGGTAAAACGCTTCTAATAATTCATAATATAAAACCATGTGCTACAAAACGTCCCCATAGCTTGTTTGCCACACAGCCCATTCTGTTTAAAAATCTGTTAAGGCTGCCACTCATTCTGGAGAACTGAAGTCGTAGACTGCAGGGGAAGGGAAAATCGACTCTCATAGTGCTTTTTCACTTAAGAAATTTGTTAATGGGATGACATTACAGTACAGTTCATTCATTCCATCTTCTGTGTACCTGAGCTCATCTCAATTACTCTATTAAAATTCAATTCCCAGCCTCCTGCACAGGAAAGACCTCATAATTGTTCGTATAATATTGTGAATCTGCTTGCAAAGTCTACAATGATGAGACAAACACACATCTTGCTTTAAAGTGGCTTTATCTTTTTTCAGGTAATTTTTTTAACTTGTGTGCCGTCAGACCCTCAACAACTCTGGGTGACTATCAAATAAATTACAATAAAAGAAAACTCTTAAAAAATGGCAAGTGCAGTGAAGTGAGAACTGGATGAAGCAATTTGGAAGAACCAAGCAATGTAAATCAGTAAATCTGTATAAATTGAAGAGGATCCAGTTTATTTTTGCTCTATTCTTCCATGTAAACATGTCTAAAGAAGGAATCAAGAAATTCTAAGAATTCTAGGATTAGCATCTGTCACAACAACTTGGGGGGGGGGGGAGATTGCATGGAAAGAATGATTTGGGAATTATGTGTTATATACTTGATTAGATTGCATGAGTGCCATCCATCCAATATTATTTTCACTTCCTCGAACTTATTAAAATTGAGCGCAGCTCTAATAAGACTTCACAGCAGAAGTGAAGATTATTCTTCAAAGAAAAAAACCAGTGAACCTAAAACTCTTCATGTGAATTTAAGAATTCCATTTTCAAAAATATACACTCCTGGATTTTCCCCATGTCTAACTTAAGCAAGCAGGTGCAAATTCCCACATCTGCTTATTCTTGCTAATCACTCGTCTGCATAAAAGCTCAATAAATCTAGCTGCAAAGAGAGAAAGCATCCAAAAACAGTCTCTGCAGGCATTAAAATACATAGACGCCCCTCACTGAATCCAGTGATGGAAAGAAGGTAAATTGGCTTACTTTCACAATTCTGTTCAGCTAAGAACTGGGTAAAAGTTTTAGTATGTATTTTAGGTTCAACTGAAGCCATTCCAAAAGCACTAAAAAAAAAACACACTATTTGGATTTATTTGCACATTGTCTCTTGCTCAATTTTGTTCCAGAAAATTGTTGCCTGGAAAATACAGATTTAATCACAATATTTTTTTTAAGTGAACACACAGGCTTTCATTATCACTAGGAAGCATCTTATTTTTCAATAAATTGTGTAATTAACTTGTTTTCTCTATCTCTTTTGTTCACCCCTTACAAGCTGCAAGAAGTTATTTACATTGTTAAACAATACCACTGGGACCCCCACGATGCTAATGTTATCATGCAAGTCTCAAATTTAAATTTAACAATACATTGAGTAACTTTGATTTTCTTAAAATGGCATCATGGAAATGTATCAATTGTAACAGTTCTAATTCTGTTGTGACTCACCTTTCCTGCTCACTATGATCATTGATTAATGCTTATTACACATGTGAGAAGATCGAGATACATTTTTGTAATTATATGCAAATAGGAATATATGCTGCTTGCCTATTCAGTCCAGTTGTTTACAACTTATCCCTATGGATACTGCAATTGTGGGTGTCAAAGCCGTTTTAAAGGTTTAATGTTTGAAATTTTGTGGCTCTCATAATATTGGAATTTTGGCGTCTGTTGTCCCTACAGGGGGTGCGAAGGTTCAGCTGTTAAAGACAGTTCACATTTGAAACCTGAAGGTAATATGTGTTTCATATGCCTCAGTATATGGTCATGCTGGCCGTTTGGAAATGTTGGCTCTCTCGGGCAAGAAATGGAGATGAGCACTGCTCCTTAATTTTGGACATGACTGTACAGGGGAAACCTTTACCTTTATCTTTTTGTCCCTTACATCAGGGGTCCCCAATCCCTGGGCCGCGGACCAGTGCCGGTCCGTGGCTTGATAGGAACCGGGCCGCAGTGAGCGGCGCAACTCTTAGAAAGGGCCGGAGAGGAGGAGGAGGGAGCAGGCCCCTGGGCAGAGTGCGCACCGGGGCGGGAGAGCACAGGCGTGGCCACTCGCGCCATTTGGGGCCCAAGAGGGGCGAGTGAGCCGACTCACACAAACCCCGTGCGTGCATGCGCTGCCTGTTCCCCCTCCCCCCCGACACTCTCTACGCTGGCCGAGCCATGGCCACCGGTCCACGGAATTTTTTAACATGAAACTGGTCCCTGGTGCCAAAAAGGTTGGGGACCCCCGCCTTACATCATCATGAACAATGTTATTGAATCACAGTTCATAGAAGATTTGTGAAAGTTTTAAATGGCTATGTAGCCATTCATACTAAGGCAAAGGACTATCCTACTATAAATAGCGTACTATACTCCATAAGCTTTTGGTGGATCATGACTTGCTTTGTCAAAAATACACAAAAACACCTTTCATGTAGTAATACATTAGTTAGCTTTTAAGTTGCCAGAGGATTTAATCCAGCCATCAATCCCTCTGGGAAACTCAGTAAAGTAATGAGCTACTATCTTAACTTTCCCTCTGCAGAAAGTTATTTCTATGACCACGCCAAGATACAAACTGGTTTTGGATCATGTTCAATGCATTTATTTCAGAAGACTGCATGGAATAAAAAACATTACCACAAGGCTGGACACTTTTTGTCCAAGGTGATGAAGTATACTGGAGAGATTAATATTCCTATGGAAACACCTTCAAACAGGTAATTGAGATTGGATTGCATCCAATTCAATGAAATGAAATGAAATAAGTATTCCTTCTATCAGTTTCTATTTGCATTTCCACAAAAATACATTCACCGCAACATGGCATATAGAAGCAAGAAACCAGTAAATGACAGTAGGGGGTGTTATTAAAGATGTCAACTGCAAATTTGATGCCCCTCTGCAAACAATTATTCCACACCAATATACATACTTCCAATAAACTTTTCACTTTTTGCCAGATATAAAATTACTTTGTCGTCTTTACATATGCACCATTTTCAAACTAGCAGAGCCAATAACACATGTGGATTAAGCAGTAAACTTCAGAACATAATTTACTTAACCATATGTTGAATTTGTGCTAAAACATTCCACCCACAAAAAAATTACAGAAATAACCTTTCTATGGGAGGTGCTTCTGTACAGGAAGACTTTCAATTTAATGTACTATATACACCGCTTTTTTAAAGGTTATAGGTCCTCTATAAAACAAGAAACATTTTATATATTATACAAGATGGGAAATGGATTCTGTAATCCAGATGTTAAATAACAAAATGAGTGAGCACGTGAATATCTATAGAAGAGCCTAACTCTTCATAGTTAGAAAGAGGCTACATTACTGTCAGAATGGAACCATGATTTCTACAGGACACCCGTGTTTTTGCCAGACATACTGCTACATAAGTGCATACTATAAATCAACATATTAAACCTCAATCCTTTTTTGGCTTTTAACTGTACATGAACACTTTGTGCTTATTTTGACTGTGCAGCTTAATATGTGTTGCTTGATATATATATAGACAGAGAGAGAGTCACAGAGAGAGAGAAAGAGGGAATGGGGAGAAGGAGAGAGACATATTTTAAATACTTTAATAAAACGGTGCAATTAAACCGTGTCCTAAAATTTGGGAGATTGAGCAGCTGAAGGGGGGGATTGCACCTTTTATTGAAACTGTGGCATCTCGTAGGAAGAAAATACTTCATATTTTTAATACTGAATCAATAAAAATAGCAAGTCTGATCTGTTTGTTACCGTGTGTAAAACACCCTTGACTTGACAAGACACTAATGAGGTGCTGCCCTTCATCCATTGCTGATTTTAGGAGTAACAGAACTAAAAGATTAGTCCCTTTTGCTGGGAAAATTCAAGCTCCATGGTATCTGTTTGTCTCTAAACATTCACAGTCAGACTGGGACTCTTCTTAATTTGGCCCCTTTAACTGGACAGCTTGAGAGGCCTGATCACTTAAACATGTAGCAAAAAGGATTAGAAGTCTTATTCATTTCTATTGCAGCTTGCTGGATTTGGGAGAGCGTATACCAAATGTGATTGCGGAAATCTAAGCAGTGCGTGTATTTGCCTATTTGTACAGATTGGTTTCCCCTTGAATGATGATGCAAAAATAATATGAATAACAGCAAAATTCAATCTTGCAAGTAGGACTGGCCCCACTTGCCAGGTATGTGGGATGTTTTCAAATCCTGTAACATGTATTCAGTCCAATAGCTGAGTTGCCTTCATTCAAACATTTCATAATGACGTGTTTGCCGTACACGGGGAACCATATCCAAAAGCAGCCTGAAAATAAAAACAAGCCCAGATCAAGGGCAAAAGTTATACATTGCAAAGATCCAGCCATAAGTTTCTGCATGTTTTAAATAATACTCCTAATCCATTGTTCCTCAACCTTGGCGACTTTAAGTCCTGTGAACTTCAACTCCCAGAAGTTCACTGGCTGGCGAATTCTGGGAGTTGAAGTTCACAGGACTTACAGTCACCAAGGTTGAGAAACACTGATCTAATCGGTACTTGTGTATCCCCAAAACAGGAAACTAATGAGAGGTCTTTGATGCTCTCTGAGCTTGGGTTATTTTTTTTTGCATGCAAACAGTTATTTCATTACCCAACTAGGCAACATCATCAATGATGTTACATTTGTGATATTATCCATTAGCTAACTTGGCAGCATCATCTCTTTTAATTATTATTTTATAACATAAACATTGCATTTTCAGTTAAACAGTACGTTGTCTGGGTGCAAATAATTATAGGAAATAATAATCAAGGTGTTTACAACAATGTTCATTGCATTTGTATTAATTGTATAATAATATTTACTCATCCATTTTAACAAATCTTCCTAACATTAGTTCTTTTCTTATATTTCCATGTTTCTAACTTCTGTTTTTATTAGCTAACCATTGTCAAAAAGTATTCAGTTTCTTCCTTTTCCTTAATTGTAAGTGTTAACCTATCCATTTCTGCACACTTTAATATTTTTTTATTACATTTAATTACATTTTCCTCTGTAGGGATCTCTTCAGTTTTCCATTGTTGTGCAAATATGATTGTAGCTGCAATTAGCACATATAAAATCTAACATGTAGCCCCTTTATCATACTTTTATGATAAAATGCCCGACAAAAATATTTCTGGTTTTACATCTATATGTTGCTTTATCATTTTCTCAAACCATGTGTGTATTTTCGTCAAATATTTTTTTGCCTTTGGCCATGTCATATGATTTCACTACATATGATTTTACGAACCAGATGTCTGATTGCATTTCCAACACTTCACAGGCATGTCCTTAAATATCTTTGCCAACCTTGTTGGTGAAAAATGCCATCTATAAAACATTTTATATAAAATTCCTTATACATCGTTAATTTATAATTCCTCTCCCACAATTTCTGCCATTTATCCAGCTCAGCAACATCATCTCTGATGATGTTACCTTGCTGCATAATGAATCGTCTGCAAAGAAAACCACCAAACTTCAGAGAGGCTCCCATATAGTTCAACCCTGCACTACAAATATTCTTTTTTATGGGTAATAAGACATTACATTTCAATCAATATAGCTTTTTGGTAAGAAGATTATAAAGTCACAGTAATTAAATATATATATGCAGCATTGAATAAATGGCAAATGGGAGAGTCTCCTTCTTGCCACAATCATGGAGCAACATTCAAACGCAAATGTAAAATGATTTCTTTAAAAAAAGGTTTCACTCACTTGGCACCATAGGCAAATATTGTAAGTCCAATCAGAACTCCTATACTTCCATCCAAGTACCAAACAGAAGCATTGTGCTTAAAAACCTCTGCGCTCAGGAGGATGGAAAAGCCCATAATTCCTCCTACCAGAGAGTTGAAACCTACAATGAAATAAATTAAGATTAGGCCCTGCTAGCAAGAACAGGGAATTCAAGAAATAGCCAATGTCAATGGATGCAAGATTTGTACACTGTTATGCGTGAGCTCAGGACCCCGATACCTGCTAGCAGAATTACAACTCCCCAAAGCTTTAAAATATAGCCTGTGACTAACCAAAGCCCACTTCAGAGAAGGTTTTTTACAGCTCAGAAACCTAATGCAGCATATCATAAATCTTTGTTGTCCCAATTCACACACTGAGTTTCCTATTAACTCTTTAACTGCCCCCATCCTTTGCAACTGCTGCCTTAATACGGCCATTGATGCAAGGCTATGGAATGGGAAGTCTTGTTTTTTAAATAGCCAACATAAGACAAAACCATTTATTCCATCAGTGCTGCTGCACTAGAGTTGAGTTCTGGGTCTTTAAGGCAGGGCAGTGCCAAATTCTGTGGACTGCATTTGAATTAATACCGACCATCTGCTTTCTAGAAGCTGGAGCCATAACTTCACTAACTCTGCAGTAGATCCAATCCTGCAGGGACTACATGACAGCTATGCAAATATGGCAGAGGAGGAAAATGAAGCTTGCTGCCAAGGAAAGTCTATTCAGTTTTGTAAAACAAACAAACAGCACATTCATGCTGGCTGTAGATGGGGGTTAGAAAACACACAGCCTCAACAGCAGAAACATGGTGCGGCAAGAAGGAAAGGCTAGCAGGATGTGATATTTCATCAGTGTTTATAAAATAATTGCTTGGACTCATTGTTGACAGAAAGGCTACTGACAACCCAAAGTTTGCTCTTTTGTGATTTTTTTTAAAATCAATTCTCTTTCTTCCATCTTCCAATGTTCTAGTTTACTTTATTGATTAGCATTTGGGCCATATCAAAGTGCAGAGTTTCAGACACAAATTATTACTAAAATCTGATAAAAAAACAATTTAAAATCTTCCAATAAACCTCCATCCCATTCTTACAAGATGCTCCTAATTCATCTCAACCCCACAATCAAATATAGAATAGAAATAGAATAGAAAAAGAATAGAAATAGAACAGAACAGAACAGAAGAGTTGGAAGGGAACTTGGAGGTCTTCTAGTCCAACCCCCTGAAATGGTACAGAAAATCCTGTACCATTTCAGACAAATGGTTATTCAATCTCTTCTTAAAGACTTCCAGTGTTGGAGCATTCATAATTTTTGGAAGCAAGCTGTTCCGCTGACTAATTGTTCTAACTGTCAGGAAAGTTCTCCTTAGTTCTAAGTTGCTTCTCTTCCTGATTAGTTTCCACCCATTGCTTCTTGTCCTGCTTTGGAGAATAGCATGACTCCGTCTTCTTTGTGGTAGCCCCTGAGATATTGGAACATTGCTATCATGTCACCCCTAGTCCTTCTTTTCATCAAACTAGACATACCCAATGTGTTTTAGCCTCCAGCCCCCTAATCATCTTTGTTGCTCTTCTCTGCAGAGTCTCAACATCTTTTTTACATCATGGCGACCAAAACTGGATGCAGTAATCCAATGATGGCCTTAACGAGGCATGATAAAATTGTATTAACACTTCATGTGATCTTGATTTTATCCCTCTGCAGCCTAGAACTGTTAAATTAGTCAGTTCTCACTCACAGCAATTCAGGCTCAAACAACACATACAAGGTTTAACCAGCAGGACAGAGGCCCCTATATGGCCCAACAGGGAACTCCCCCACATTGAATATACAATGATTGGGGGAGGAGAAAGGAGAGAGAAAGAGAGGAGGAGAAGGGTAGGAAGGTTTTAATTTGTGCTTTTGGATTCTCAAGAGACACCAGAGGGATTCTCCAATGGTGATAATTGCACCCAAGAGCTCCATCGGAGTTCATGAGGAATTCAACACTCCACCAAATTCCCCCATTGGAGTTGTGAACGCTAGGCAGTGACTTAATAACAACACAACTCTCAAAAAATAAAACTGAAAATAATGCTGATATTTCGGCCCTGTTCTTCAACTTCTGGCCATAAGATGTCAGCCTGATCACATCTCTCCCCCACATCCATAATATCAGATTAGCCACAATCTGATATTTATTATTTATTAAATTTAAACACCACCCACCTCACTGCCTAAGTGACTCTGTTATATGCATGATTGATTCCTTTGATACTCCCAGGTATCACCTCTTCCCACTATGATATTCTCCCTCTCCCTCTCTCTGTCTCTCTCTCTCTCACACACACACACACACATACACACAGCACAGCCCTCATTCTTGCCCTTTGGTTTAAGGCAAGTGATTACAATAAAAATCCTCTAAAATTAGGCCCCACCTTCAGTGTTAACATATTCAGAGATGCTCTTCTGCAGCATAAGTCCAAATAGGTTGTTTATCTCATCAATCCCCCCCCCCCCGCCACATGTTAACTAGACTTACTGACAGCTTAACTGACATGTTTAATGGTCTTTGTGGACTTCATGGGCATTTTAAATGCATTTCTCCAAAGGCAACTGAAAATGACAATTCTATAAAGACAGAATTAAAACCTTATTGGAACTGGAAGCATATCCAGATAGACTGAGTGGCATATACATCGGGATTTTTTATGCTACGACAATCATTCTTAGACTATCCCAACATCATCTTGAAATTATACATGTGCCATCTCAAACTTATATATGTGCCATCTATTTACAAACAACACAAAACTTCATACCAATCAAAGTGAACGCCACTTTTTCAACATGTCTACTGGTATGTAATCACCAGGAGCTGAGCTTGACTTGAAAGAGATTTAATTTAATTTCAAATTTAAATTAAGAATTTTGTACATAGCGATCACCCTATTTTTAATGACGTGAGTGAGATCTTCATTTTCCAGATTCTATTCTATTCGATCTAATGATGCAAAATTAGAGAAATCTGGGCTTAGCTATATTTAACTAAAATAGGTTAAACACATAGACAGCAGACTAATTACACAGTTCACTCCTTAATTTTGTTAATGGGAAAAAATAGCAGCAGTGCAATTATCACAAGCATATAATTAAAGGAAGAAAAGGAACCGCTATTTGCAAAAACCAGAAGTCTGTTTGCTCTAAGCTCAGAAAATAGGGAGATGCTACAGTATTAATAAAGAGTCTAGCATGAATGTCAAGAGGGTTTATTTCTATTTACTAAATTAGATTTTTCCATGTAGAACTGTGCTTAAAAACAACAGAATATTTGTCCCACTTCTATTCTTCTAATAAGGGAACTCTTATTAACCAGATCCATAATTTTTGCCAATAGTCAAATTAAATAAAAATTCACAACAGAGAAGGATTTTCTAAATATATTATATATTTTGTAGTAATGCCTATGGCTGTACAGCACTTGGGAGAATCGGTTTGGGGCTGATCCTATCCAACATGGC
Organism: Rhabdophis nuchalis; assembly: GCA_039707465.1. Taxonomy (NCBI): domain Eukaryota; kingdom Metazoa; phylum Chordata; class Lepidosauria; order Squamata; family Natricidae; genus Rhabdophis; species Rhabdophis nuchalis. Next base: position 163,073,188 of record CM077643.1, read on the forward strand.
ATCCATTTCAGAAACAGACTTTTCAGACTGTAGCTACCGAAGCAGACTCTAAATTTCAACTCCGCCCCCAACCACCATCTCCCACTCCTAAATTTTGTTAATTGAGGGATAATCAAATACTGCTGAAAGCTCCAGCAGGGTTAATAGTAATAAATCCATATTTACTGCAAGAACTTTAAGGGCTGGATCACTCTTTTAATCTGTTTCTATTCTAATAGACCCTGCGCTAAAAACCGAATTTAAAAAACCCAAATTTAAAACTATCTAAGAGTCAGTAATGGGGGTTACGCTAGGCCGGCTAGATGGAATAGGTGTGTCTTCAGACACTTGCGGAAGAGGCGGAGGTCGGAGATGGTGCGGAGTTCAGGGGGTAGGTCGTTCCAAAGGGCAGGGCCTGCCACAGAGAAGGCTCTTCCCCTGGGTGTCGCCAGTCGGCATTGTCCAGCCGACGGCACCCTGAGGAGGCCCTCTCTGTGGGAGCGTATCGGTCTGAGGGATGTATGGGGCAGGAGGCAGAAACTCTCTTGGAAACTACCCATGGGACCCTTTTGTACATGAAATCTGTTCTCACCCAGCTCCCCAAACACGACAAACCCTCTGCCGTGAACTCAAAAGATTCCTTTATTAGGAATGCCGGCAACCCCAGCAAAAAGGTTTTCTTGCAGGCTAACAAGTCGGGCCAGAAGACCGCCTTTTATCCCCAGAGCTAGGGAGCCTTGCTAGCACCAGTGCCTCCTCCCTCTCTCTCTCTCTCTCCCTCTCCCTCTCTCTCCCTCTCTTTCTGCCAGCTCCATTCCCTCTTCCTCCTCGTAGCTCTCAGGTTTCCCTGATGCTGATCCTGATTCCTATGCTTCCTTCTCCTATGATTCAGCTGCTGGAGGGGCCGGTGGCCAACAGGCCATAACAAAACCAGAATGCTGATTATAAACCTAAATAGCTTGGGGCTGAGATATTTGAAAAGCCAAGACCCCTTAGTCCACCTGTCCACAATTTATTTAAAAGCATCAGAGCCTCTGGCATAAATAGAAAGTCCAGTTTGGAAAATATTCAGATAGAGCATTTTTAATAGCAAAACCATGACTCTAGAACACGGTGGCAAACTCACTGTGTCATGTTGCCATCACGTAACGTTTTATGACATTTTCCCCCTTCAGGGATCTGGGCTGGGCATGGCCTGAATGTGGTACATCTGGTGGCCCACAGCCACCAGTTTGACACCCCTGCTCTACACCAGTCTTAAGGTAAGACTGGCTCCTTCACTGGTCAGTTTTTAACATGCAATAAAGACACAGTTGGGTTTTTAACTCTATGATGCAGCATCACTCTCTAAATTCTAATGCTAATTCTCAATATATTATTTTGTTTTCTGATCAGCCTTAATTTATATTTCATTATACTTTGCCCCAGATGAGTGGTAGAGCGGGAACAAGATTTATACATTTAATTAAGTAAGAAGACATGCTCTTCTTGTATAATATGCTGGAAACCATTAGGGAGCCAGAATAATAGAAAAAGTATCAATTGAATAGATCTTACTTCCCTAAAGGTGTCAGAAAAGACTTGAATTCATGTCTCCGGAAACCTGTCCCAAATTCATTAGCAGCAAAAGCTTCACAGATTTGACAGGGTTAGACCAGATTTTCTGTGGAACACCAGAATGAAGCCTTCTATAGACAATAGTCTCAACTTTCTAATCATAGAACTGTCTTCCTGCCCTTACAAATCTATGAACTAATAATAATAATAATATTTAATTTTGTATACCGCGTCCTCTCCCCAAGGGGACTCGGAGCGGTGCACAGGGAAATTAAAACATATAAAAATATATACAAACAATAAATACAATAAATAAAAGCAGATTAAATTGATCGTCAGTGCGCTAAAAACCCCATTAAAACTAAATTCCCTAAACACCCCAGTGGTAGAGACTAACCAAGGCCGGCCAGACAGAAAAAGTGTGTTTTCAGTTTTCGACGGAAGGAGCGGAGGTCCGTAGTTGTTCTAATGTCGGGGGGAAGGTCGTTCCAGAGGGCTGGGCCCGCCACAGAGAAGGCCCTTCCCCTGGGCGTCGCCTGCTGACACAGTCTAGTGGACGGCACCCGGAGAAGTCCCTCTCTGTGGGAGCGGATCGGCCGTGAGGATGTATGGGGCAGGATCCGATCCCGCAGATAGCTAGGTCCCGAGCCATGGAGCGTTTTAAAGATGACAACCAACACCTTGAAGCGCACCCGAAAGACGACAGGCAGCCAGTGCAGCTCGCGCAAGAGCAGTGTTACATGGGCGTACCTTGCGGTCCCCATTATTGCTCACGCGGCTGCATTCTGGACCAGCTGAAGTCTTCGGGTGCACCTCAAGGGGAGCCCCATGTAGAGAGAGTTACAATAGTCCAGTCGGGATGTCACGAGAGCATGAGTGACTGTGCAAAGGGCATCCCGATCCAATAGGGGGCGCAACTGGCGAACCAGGCGAACCTGGTAAAACGCCCTCCTAGCCACGGCCGTCACTTGATCTTCCATGGACAGCCGGGCATCCAGGAGGACACCCAAATTGCGCGCCCCATCCACAGGGGCAAGATGTTCGCCCCCTATGGCCAGCGATGGAGTGAGCTGGTTGAATCGGGCGGCCGGAAACCACAGCCACTCGGTCTTGGTCGGGTTGAGCTTGAGTCCGTTACTTCCCATCCAGATCCGCACGGCTTCCAGGCACTGGCACATCACCGCTACGGCATCGTTGGGGTGGTTTGGGGTAGATATATACAGCTGAGTGTCATCAGCGTAGAGATGGTACTCTACCCCAAAACCACGGATGATCTCACACAGCGGCTTCATGTATGTGTTGAACAGGAGAGGCGAGAGGACCGACCCCTGAGGCACCCCACATGTGAGAGGTCTCGAGGTCGACCTCTGCTCTCCTGCCAACACAAATTGCAATCGGCCAGAGAGGTAGGAGGAGAACCACCGTAAAACGGTGCCTCCCACCCCCAACCCCCCCAGCCGATGCAATAGGATACCATGGTCGATGGTATCGAAAGCCGCCGAGAGGTCTAATAAGACCAGGATGGAGGAACAACCCCCATCTCTGGCCCTCCAGAGATCATCGACCAACGCGACCAATGCCGTCTCGGTGCTATGACCGGGCTGAAAGCCGGACTGGCGCGGGTCTAGATAATCAACTTCCTCCAGGTGACGGGGAAACTGTTGTGCCACCACACTCTCAACAACCTTCGCCAAAAAGGGAAGGTTGGAGACTGGACGATAGTTGTTTAATAGAGCTGGATCCAGAGAGGGCTTCTTAAGGAGGGGCCTCACCATAGCCTCTTTTAGGGAAGCAGGCAAGGAACCCTCACTTAAGGATGCATTGACAACCTCTTGGAGCCAACCTCGTGTCACCTCCCAGGATGCCAGTACAAGCCAGGAGGGACACGGGTCCAATAAACATGTGGTGGCTCGCAATCGCCCACGTAACCTGTCCATATCCTCGGAAGTAACGGAGTCAAACTCCTCCCAAACAAGATCTGTCTCGTGGCATCCCACTGGGCCATCAATGGGGGCTAGCTCGTTCTGTATCTGAGCGGTTTTCTCCTGCAGAAAAATCACAAATTCCTCTGCTCTACCCTGTAACGGGGCTTCCCGCACCCTCTGTTGAAGGAGGGAGCGGGTCACCCTAAACAGGGCGGCAGGGCGGTTGTCTGCAGGGCGGTTGACTGTTGGCCATTCTTGCCCGGCCTTGCAAATAGGAGACATTTGTAAGTTGACATAAAGAAAGTTCCAACTGAAGCGTCCTAACATAACGTCATCTTGGGTTATGGAGAAGGAGATGGGTTACAAATACTCCAAAATGTCCAGTTGGGTGATTTCGTCATATAGAGCTGCAAGAGTTTTTCTTTCAAAGCAATGGATACATTTATTAATTAAATAAATAGTGAAAGGAATAAGGAGCATAGACCTGGTCAATGTGTCACAGATTTTCTCATATCCAAGTGAAAGGAGATCCTGTAAAATTTGAATCAATAAGAAAGGCGTCTCCCTTCTAGTACGGGAGCATGGTCATCTGGTGGAAAGTATTCCGGTTTGCATTTCTCTTAGAGAATTCAGTGAAGATGCCCATAGTGCCAAAGTTCTATTTTGCAGGTTCTGTGGTATAACAGTAGTGATTAAATATTGATGCTCAACTTGGTATGTCTGAGGAATGTCAAGCTTCAGACTCTGCTACCTGCCCAAATATCAGTAGGTATCTGAATCTCTATACATCAGGACTGGTAACCTAACAATGTAATTTGTATTTATTTGTATTTATTAGTTTTGTCAACTACAAGATAGCAGTTATAAATATGAACATGGATACGAACGAAAGAAGTGAATACAAATAAATGGGGACAGTAAGACAGGGACGATAGGCATGCTGATGCGCTTATGCACGCCCCCTTTATGGACCTCTTAGAAATGGGGTGAGGTCCACAGAAGACAGTTTAAGATTGAGGCTGTGAGGGTTAGAGGATGTAACAATGGAGTCAGGTAGAGCATTCTAGGGATTGACCCCTCTGTTGCTGAAGTCGTATTTTCTGTAATCGAGTTTGAAGTGGTTTACCTTGAATTTGTATCGATTGTTTGCCCGCGTATTATTATAATATATATATTATTAAAATCAATACAACAGCCCTGTGAGATAATGACTGTGGCATCTGAATTAAATTATTTTGAAATTTATTTCTAAACTTGTATGTTAAAATTTGTTATTGGATTACAACTTGTTTCACAGATTAACTTTCCAATGTCTTGGCTCCTGAAGAATTTTTTTACTTTCATTTGAAGTAGGAAACTTACTGGACACTTCACAAATATGATTACTCCATATTGTTTGGGAATTCTTTTTATGCATTCAATTATGCTAGTACCTGTACATGCTTGAGAAACACAGTAAAGTAAGAGTGAAATTATCCCTGTTAACCTCAGACATAAATCTCACTGGGTTCAAAGGTTGTTTCTCTCAGATGAGTAAAAATAGGATTTCTACCTTAATATGTCATGCAGAGAAAACACATCTATTTTTCACAACAGATACATCAGTTGATGCTTCTATCAAACATTTGCAGAGGAAAAAAGATAATGTCACCAGAATTAAAATTCCCAGTGAGAACTATTAGTCATTGTTCCTGAGAAACACAATAAATGATGTTGGCAACATGGAGAAAATTCTGTGATCTTTATAAAATCATAGATACAATATTATTTTTGAAGGATTGTTCTATTGTTGCTGTTACTAATTTTATTTATTTATAAAATTTATAGGCTGCCAATCTTATCTAAGCATAATTCAGTTCCAATCCATAAATATAGTTATAATTTGCAGATAAAGAACCCAGTTTTTAAATTTGTGCTAACGGCTTTTTTACCCAAATCCTATTTTAAAAGCATTTTAATTTTAAAAGTGAAGGTTAGTTTAGTTACTGGTTAAGGAAAAGTGTTTGTATAAGTATGTTGTATCAATTGAAATAGTAAAAGACAGATTTCTGACAATCCCATCACTGCACATATTAACATGATTTAAGAGCGATACCGTTTATGCAGTGTTCCTGAAGTCTGAAAAACTACGATAAGCAAAAGACAAACAGCAATTCCAGGCAAAATGCAGATGGACAATTATTATTAAATCTAATAAAATGTAGATGCTTAGGTGTGTGTTTTTTAAATATCTATATTCTGGCCAAATGTTGAGTGTGAAAAATCATTTCGATTGTTAAATTTGACAATAAATTTTGGTACATTGTTTTCATTGGACTGAATGACTCATTGAAACATTTTATCTGGCTATTCTGCTTTAAAGTTTTTTTCCCCCCTGTATTTATTTAGACAAATTGTTAGTGACTTTAATCATGATCATAATTTCAGAGCAACAAGCAACAGTATCAGTTAGCCCCCAGATTGCTTCTGTGCACAATGTTTGCTTCTAAATTCATTCATTTTTCGAACAGGTTAGAGAACAAAGGGCTCAGTTAACTCAAAAAAGGTAACCAACTCTGTTATACATACATTATACAAGTCTCCTCTCTGTAATTTCATCCAATCACCAAGAACCTTCACTTACCTCTACTTCACTAGCCTTTCATTTAATAATATCAAGAAAAAGATACCTGTTTGCTACTTACCATCTGTTAACAATGCTCTGCTTGTAAGCACGCTCCCCAACATAAATTTGATCACTGCTAAAGTAGTACAAAGGATTCCACTTAAAATTGAAACACTGTATAGAAAGTCATCCTGAAAAAGAAAAAAGAAATATTCTATGCCATTTTGCCACATAATTTAAATAATAAACTTAAAGATGCAATAGTTTTGAATCAAAGTGCGCTAAGATTGACTGATTGGTTTTATAACATATAGAAACTGCCCCATTCTAGCAGACCTGGATAGGATACAAAGATAAAATAAAAATAGAAAACAATTACAAACAAATACCAGCAAATACCCTAGGTGTCCTTAAAATACGTTGTCTAATTTAAAGGCCAAATGTGTGCTGGTTTCTTTACAAAATCTCAGCATAGTCAGAGCTGTTGACGTCCAGACTCACTTGTTAAATAGGCTGCTTTACCAACTGAATGAATGAATCTGTATCTCCAGGAGGTATTTATTCTTAAGTGGGAATCACTGGATCAGGCTTTCTCTTGATAGTTGGATCAGATAAGCAATACCAGATAATTCTGGTATTGCTCAATAAATCCTAGTGCTGTATCACCCAGGGTTTTGAAAGTAATAACAGCCTAGCATTAGGGCAAGAATTATGTCCTCTCCAAAGAGGCATTGATAATGGAAAAAAATTATGTTGCTCTAAAGATTGATGTTTGAAAATGGGTAATTTATCCTTCTGAAAAGGCAATATTTCCAACTAATTAAATTATGAAGTAGCATGTTCCTCTTTGGCATAGATTTTATGATATTTTAACATGATGCAGAAATATTATTAGATGACTTTTTCCCAAATTTTTGTTTTTCATGATAATATAGTACTGCAAGAATGTTTGTTAAAGCAGTGGCATTTAAGACATTATCTTAGATTTTTACTGTTGTTACTGATTACATTTTGTTTGTCTTGGAAGGCTTTTTTTCTGTTTCATCTTTTTAGGTATAAATCAGGGCTAGCATTCTTTCTTAATTATTATTTAGCACTGTGTGATTTTTTCCCTCCATGAGTTATCTTTGTATTTTATTTATTTTTGGTAAACTTCTATAAAAGAAATAAGGATTAATAATATAAAACAAAAATAAGTTTTAAGATAAACAAATAGCAGGAGAATGCTATAAATTTTAGCAGGTGTCTGAAAGGAAACACCCAATCTCCCTGGAAAATGAGATGCCTCGGTTTTTTTACTACCCTCCTAGCTGGTGCCACACACATCCAAGCTAGCTTGATAAAGACTTGACCTCAGGCATAGGAGGAGGGGGACGAGAGAGAGATGGTCTTTCAGATGAATATTTCAATAGAACACATCTCTCTGCCTCTGGAGGAAGCAAGAAAATTGATCTTTGCCTACACACACACACACAGAGGGGGGAGGGAGGGAGGGAGGGAGGGAGGGAGGGAGGAGAGAGAGAGAGAGAGAGAGAGAGAGAGAGAGAGAGAGAGAGAGAGAGAGAGAGAGAGAGAGAGAGAGAGAATTCATATTCAGAGCCAGCAGTTGCAGCAAAACAGACCTGAGATCTTGGAAACTGTAGAGAGCAGCCGATCCAAGCCTCAAAAACTGGGAAGAAAGAATTGGTTCCCTATCACTTACTTTCTGCCAGCCAGACAACGGGGCTTTAGCCACTCTGGAACAGAAGGCTATGGAGAATGGGGAGGGAAGCATTTTGCGCCAAATCACACACACACACACACGATAGCTGTCTAAATTTATGCTTTCATACTAATTCCATCTAACACAGAGGTACTCTGATTTTTCCATCAATTGCATTAAAAAATACTGCTACATGACCCCTTCATGTTCGGTGATCAAAATATTATTACCAATTTGCAGCTTCACAAAGTGCAAACCAAGGACTGAACAAAGAAGAGGAAGAAAAGAGAACACAAAAAGAAAGAGAATTCAGGTTTCTAGCACAAAGGCTGTCAAACAAACAACACACACCAGAATGTGTTCAATGAACTATTATTAATACTTCTGCATCAGAGCTGCTGACTGCAACACCTGCTTGCTTTTCCTAACTCTCTCTGCAAATATCTTACAGGTATTTCACACACACACACCAAAATTAAACGGTCCTCTTTCTATTCCACTTTGGAAAATGAACAGACTTAGGCTGAGTAGGAGTAAGATCCTGAAGTTCTGGAGAGTTAAAGGCACCTCTCATCCAAAGATTTGATAACAGCCAAAGGGCCCAATGCAGAGATGAGAATATAATGACAACAGGATCTGCCCACAATCCCTGGAAACAGTACAAGAACCCTAGGAGTGAATTATTACTTTTCGAAATTAATTCACCTTCCAAAAATGATGAGACATACTTTAATACAGTGGTAAATGAATAAAATAATCCTAGCCATCTGCTGCCCTATCCCTCAGGACCTTTCCTCTCTGGTGCCACATATCCTCTTGATATTGCTTCTGAAAATCATTAAACAGGGCAACAAATCCATCGACTCGTATTGTTCATTGCTTCACTAGACTATTTTAATTAGAACAGCAGTGCTGAATTACAACCAGAGGATTAACATTTAAACACTACCATAATGAGAAAAATCATTTTTATTTAAAATAAATGTATTAACATTGTATATTTAAATAATATATACATTTTATCTATGCGCTTGGATCTATGACGTATATTTCTTTAAATACGTGCCTGTAAATATGCCTTTATTAGCCCTACTGTTTATCTGCATCAGTACATCGACTTTGAATATCATACAGCATCAAATCAATATAAAGATAGTCCTTAACTTATGATGGTTTGTTTAATGACAGTTTGAAGTTACAACCATTGTACCACCCCTACAAGCAAGAGGCAAAGCGCTTGGATTGCTATTGTTGCAGCATCATGTGGTCATGTGATCATTATTTGCACCCTTCCCAGTTCGCTTCCGAGAAGCAAAGTCAATCATGGAAGTCAAATTTTCTTAACAACTATTTAATAACCATGAGAGACAGAAGATTTATGAATTCTGGGGCTAAAAAACAGAAAGTTCCTAGAGCACCTGAAGATTCAAGTTTAAAGTTTTACAAAGGATTGCCACGGAAATGAGGTTAACCTAATATTTATTGACTGATGTGTTTATTTATTGCTACCCCACCTTTGTTACAGATGGTCCTTGAGATACAATAGATTAACAAACATTCAGTTACAATAGATGCCAAAAAATATATATAACTCTGTTTCAAAATTACAATGGCTGCAGCACCTGTGGTCATTCACCTTTAGGACTGATCACAGGATTGCTGCCGCACTCCCCCACACCTCTCCCTCCAGCCCACCTGTCCAGAACCCACACATCCATCACCCACCACACTTACTTTTTGAAGCTCTCCAGACCTCATATTGGGGAAGGAGAGCAAGCCAGACAAACTGCTTCATTTTGCTGCCTTAACAAGGTCTGCATAGCACTGCAGAAGTTTCTGAATGCTGCAGAAATCTTCACTTTAAAGCAGCAAAATGGACTGCTTTATTACCTGGCCGCATGGCACAATTTGGCAAATGGTGACTGTATTAAAATGAAATTCAGCTGCTGAAAACATGACGACTGCTTCCAGAATCATGCCACGAGGCTATGCAATGAAGCAATCCATTCTGGAAAGCCTTGGAGTGCTTCAAAAGGTCAGAGAGGAAGAAGGTGTTTGGACCGGGTGGGGTGGGAATTAGGCCAAAGGCCTGGAAGGACTTACTGGGAGTGAGAAAAGGCCTATTGGGATCCAAGGAGTGGGAAATGGAGCATGGAGCAACTCATGGGTGGGGCAACTTGGGAGGACCAGGGCAGGTGGGCGTGGGCCGGTACTAGGCCACCAAGAGTTTCCCCCACCTCTGAGATAACCCTCTTCTTCTTACTGGGATGGGAAGTTAGCTGAGTTGCTTCACATAACGGCTGCTGCTACATGCAGCTGTAATGGGCAGGCTCCATCCATTATAGTCATATGTCGAGGATTACTTGTATTTTTATAAATAACTCAAGGCAAAGAATATACCGTATTTTTCGGAGTATAAGACGCACCTTTTTCCCTCTAAAAAGAGGCTGAAAATCTGGGTGCGTCTTATACACTGAATACAGCATTTCTTTTGCCTCCTGAAGCCCCGCCTCTTCACCAAAATGACCGTGTAGAGCCTTATGGAGGATTTCAGAGAGCTCCAGGGGGCTGGGGAGGGCAGAAATAAGCAAAAAATGGGCCGTTTTTTGCCCTCCCAGCCCCCAGCAGCACTCTATAAGCCTCCATAAGGCTATGCATGCATTTGTTTTGTCAAACAAATGGCTCGTTTTTGCGAAAAATGGGCCATTATTTTGCTCGTTTTTGGGAGGGGGCAGGAGTACTCTGCAAGCCCCCCCAAAGCTATTCATGCATTTTAAAAAAACAGGCCTGTTTTCGTGAAAAACGGGCCATTTTGGGGAGGTTTGCAAAAAAACCCACCTTTTTTTCCCCTTTCAGAAAGCTGTTTAGCTAGAGGGATTGATGAGAATTACATTGCTCAACTGCTGTGCTAGCAGAAACAAGCCTTTGGTGCTGCAGGTTGTCAGCAATTTCCTTCTCCAGCACATGGATAAATACACCTGGAAACATCTATCTACCTACCTACTCTCTCTCCCTACCTAATTACTGTGTTTCTCTCGCTCTCTTTCTCTCTATCCCTCTACCTACCTACCTACTCTCTCTCTCTCCCTACCTATCTACTGCATTTCTCTCTCTCTCTCTATTTCTCTATCCCTCTACCTACCTATCTACACACACACTCGCCCTACCTACCTTCTCTCCTGTATTTCTCTCTCTCTCTACCTTTATCTACCTACCTACCTACCTAACTAACTACTCTCTCTCTCCCCCTACCTACCTATTGTATTTCTCTCTCTTTCTCTCCCTCTCTATCCCTCTATCTACCTACCTTTTTAAAAAAAAATGCCTCTTCAAAACCCGTCTTATACTCCAGTGCGTCTTATACTCCGAAAAATATGGTACGTAATCCTTCTTCCTCCTTCTATTTTCCCCATAACAACAACCCTGTGAGGAAGATTGAGTTGAAATTGACCCAACATCACCCAGGTGGGACTAACTCTAGTCCCCAGGTAGGACTAAAACTCACCATCTGTTTTCTAGTCTTGTGTCTTAACCATTTAAAGCAAAATGGCTTTAGCAGCTTATTTCTATCAGATAGAAGTGATGAAAAAATTGTTTTTGACTCAAATGTGTAAATATTTCTGTTATATTTAACTTAAGTTTTCTTTTCATTATAAACTTTCTTTTCATTGTAAACCTTTAAAAAGGCTGCATTTGTTTCTAACAATGGTTAGACAGCACTCATGAATATTCCATGGTTTGCTACACTTGATAAACCAAGTGACCGAAAAAGGAGCAAAAATGGAAAGGAAAGAAAAATGGTTTTGTAAGCAGATTTTACATTCTATTTTTTCATAAACTCTCACAGATGCTGGTTCCAAGGAAGACTCCATATGGTAGGGATGTACAATTTTGGCTTTCAGCACAAATCGGCTAAATATGCAACTGGGATAAATAGAAAGATATAAGTGGAGGCAAGGCAAAAATTAAAGTTAGTTTAATTGATAACAGAATTAAATTATATAATAGCAATGTTCATTTATCTGTTGTGCAATAAATGTATTGTTTTGCATTAAGGCTTTTTGGGTACAAAAGCAGAATAAAATCATTTTAAATATTTTTACTAAATTATTATTCTTAAAACGTGTCTTATATTGAAAAAATAGAAAACAAATGTATGAATATTTATATTTAGGTGGATAGAAATAAAGATAGAGAGAAATAGAGAGAGAGACAAGACTTGGTTGCAAGAACAAAAGTAATAGTATAAAATCATATTCTATCTTGTTGGTTATATAATTTTTTAATCATAAAATATTAAATATCAGTGGGAAGTCTTGCTAGCATCAATAATTACTTTTCTTCCCATAGACAGTATTTTGCAACCAGGCTTAATTCTCACAAGGGTATCTCTAGGGAGGGAGCTGCCCTCTATATTGTTTCTCTCTGTGTTTGTGTGTTGTTTAGCCTACAGACATTTTCCTTTTATACATAATGATGCTATTTTTGGCTACTTCATCATCATTCCAAGCTTTCTGCCACAATACTTTACATTTTAGGGAAAATCAGTGATAACCTATCAAAAAAATTAAAGATAAAAATTCCCTGATCAGACAGAAAGACAAAAGGACACTGACAGATTAAAAAAAAATACCTTCAATTTCATGCACATTTGGAAGAGAGATCGTTTTTATTCTACATTACGCACTTATTGAGATGTATTATGAAATGTATTAATCTTATCATACATTGTGTCTTATTAGTAAATATATCTCAATACGTTCCTAAGTGTACTGAGATGTTATTTTCCAGAGGGTTGCCATGGCAACTATACAATAAAGATCAAACAAGAGCAGCACTTGTGGTATCCGTTTGCTGGACAGAAAAAAAATCCTAATAATTGTTTCATGTAAGTCGCCATTATGCCTAGATCAAGGATTACAGCTTCATTTGAAAGACTGGTTTATAAACAGCCTATAATTTTATAAAAGATTTTATAAACATAAAATCACATTTAAGTGGCAGAGAACCTACTATTTCCAAACTGTCTAATGCTCCTGCACAATGAATGGCAAGTGCTATTTTCACAAAGGGAGAAGAAATGTGTTTTGAATATGAATTGTGAAGTAGTAACTTTCTGCCTACATTCAGTTTTTAATGTTTAATTCTCAGACTTTCCACTGGGACAATTAAATGTTGTAAGATGGAGAATACTGAAACTTTAATTATAAAAATATCTAAAGTGTTCTAAAAGTGGGTTCTACATTGAAAATCCAAAGCAAGTCTATTGATATCATGATGAACCAAATCCATGTCATTTGAGAGCCAGTTTGATTAACAGATTAAGAGTTGGAAGGGACCTTGCAGGTCATCTAGTCCAACCCCCTGCCCAAGCAGGAGACCCTACATCTGCCTCTACCTAGGATTGAACTCACAACTTCCTGATTGGGAGGCGAGAGCTCCACCTGTATAGTGGTTAATGCATTGGGTTAGAAACCAGGAGACCAGGAGTTCTATTCACACCTTAGACCCAAAGCCAACTTGGGCCAGTCACTCCCTCTCAGCCTAGGAAGAGGACAATGGCAAACCATTTTTAAAATCTTGCCAAGAAAACCTCAAGTACTAATCCAGACAATTGCCAGGATTCAACATTGATTTAAAGACACAAAGCAAACAAAATTGTCCCAAATAAATAGCAAAATAATCAAAAGGTTAACTATTCTATGGACTTGCAAAACTGTGTTGACACAACACCGAAAGAGATAATACTAATTACAGGAGATTGAAATCATAGAATCAAAATATAAATTTTAGCAGTCATCTAATCCAATCCCCTGGTCAGTGCAACATCACTAGAACATTCTAACACTTAATCATACAGTCTTTTTTTGAAGACCTCTAATGTTTTCTTGTGGCATACTTTCCACTGGTTGACAGCTGATATAGTTTTTCCTGATACCTATCATGAACGCCCTCCCTCCACCCCTTTGTAATTTTAACCTACTAGTTCCGGTCCTGCTCTTTGGAACTATATAGAATAAATTCTACTCTCTCTTTTATATTTAACTTTTCAATATCTCCCCATAATTGTATCCTCTTTTTTAGAACTAATATACCCAAAAATTTGAAACATTCCTTGTAAAGCTTAATTTCTATGCACTTCATCATCTTGCTAACTTTTCTCTAAACCTACAACAATTTTTCATTGTCCTTTTTTGAATTAGGGTGGACACAGTATACCCATAGGGGTCTGATATGAGTAGAGTCGAATAATTACTTCCCATGATCTAGACTCTTATGTTTTGTTAGTACACTCCAAGATAGCATTTCTTTTTTAAACAGTTGCATCACATTGCTGAGTTAGTTTAATTTCCAGTGGACAAGGACTCTCAGATCCTTCTCACAAGTAGTTTCCCAGAAGCATCTTCTTCCACTCTTTAAGGACTAATGCAAGTCCTCAGAACTTCTCAAAGACGACTGAGAAGAGTTCTTCAATTATCTCTGTTCAACTAAATCCTAACAAGATACAGTAGCCATAGATTTAGATGGCAGCCCAACGTTCATTTTTGATAAGATTATGCTCTATCATCAATGTTAGAGGTCAAGGTCATATTTTGGGATATTCTCGGATTCACAGGAAAAGTAAGTAGAGCCCATGGCCAGGAGGATCATTGCACAAGTCCATTTCAGAGATGGTATTCAGCAGGTTCTGACCAGTTCTAGAGAACCAGTAGTGGAAATTTTGAGTAGTTTGGAAAAGTGGTAAATACCACCTCTGACTGGCCCTGCCCCCATCTATTCTCTGCCTCCCGAGTCCCAGCTGATCGGGAAGAAATGGGGATTTTGCAGTAACCTTCCCCTGGAGTGGGGATGGAATGGAGATTTTACAGTATCCTTCCCCTGCCACACCCACCAAGCCACATCCACCAAGCCATGCCATGTCCATCAAGCCACGCCCACAGAACCGGTAGTAAAAAAAATCTGAATCCCACCACTAGTCCATTTTGCACAGTAGTTGTAGCTCTTCTTGGAATAGGGGCTAGTCACCACACACTTGGAATCTTCTTGTCATTTCATATTTGACTGTTGCAGTTTATTCTACATGACACTGCCCTAAAAGATCATTAAGAAGTTATAACTGGTTCAAAATGAGCAAGCCAGATTTGCCTACATGATATATCTAGTGTAGGAACTAAATTGACTGCTGGTTGACTTGTAGGGGACAATAAAGGTGCCAATTGTTAACTTTAAAATCCTTATGGCTTATGATCTGAGTATCTTTTGAGACTGAATCTGCCACTTCAGTGAGGTCTTTGGGGAAAAAATGGGCTACAAGCTCGGAGAGGCATCTTGACCTCAGAAATATGATGGCAAACAATCTTTGTGATGGCTCTCTAGTACAGTCTGCCTCTAGAGATAGCGATGGCTCCTTCCCACTTAATATTTCATGGAGCAGTGAAGAGCTGGCTCTTCTGAAGGGCCATTCAATATAAACCAGCTATGATTGTTTTGAGGGAAATCACTTTCTATTTAGTTAAAAGTGGGACTATGACTTTAGACTGAATTGTTTTATAGATCTTTGGAAGTATGTTTACATTATCTTAATATTAATTATTGTAACAATTATTATAAAATATAAAAACTGTATACTTCTCAGAGTCTGATTTATTCAAATGACACAGAAACCTAAATAAACAAATATATATATTAGATGACTTTCTGAACTTTTTACTTGGCACTAAAAAGAAGGATCAAAATTGTATTTAAAAAAAAAAAAGATGGATCATTTTAATATTTTATTCCCAAATGCCTTTCCATAAATCTTATGACAATTCATATAATAATGAATGTATGCATTTCAGACAATCAGGTAAGCATGCCACTTGCACAAAATGTCACAACTGCAGACTCCTGCCCACTGATCTTCATTCTTGTATTCTTAGCACTCCACCAATTCTTTCCTCAAGCTCTCAGATTTGCTAAATTTCTCTCTTGACATAGGCACATTTGTTAGAGGGGTCCTGTTAGATGCCTTCAAGAGAAAGGTATTTTTCTTTTTAGCTATATTTTTTATGAAGTCATCATATGAGACAGGTGGCCAAATAAGTCCTGTAAGTAAGTAAATGTCATGCATAAATAATCACATCAAAATGCCTTTTACTGAATAAATGTGTCCTCCTTTGTTGTAGTAGATGAAATACATATAAGATTTGTTTTGTTCCCTATGGGAATGAAAGCAGGATCCAAGCATATTAAAATTGCATACAATATGCAGATGCTGCCTGTATTGCAAACAATTACTGATTTAGTCAAAGCTAATTGTTTAATCCTGCACAACTGGGGAAAATTGAAGTGAATGTTTGCCAGGCTAACATTTATAGGCACTGCCCAAAATTTTTATGGCTTTTGGAGGTATGGGATGGCAATTACTTTTGTATGACTTGCCTATTTCTGTGGCATTGTTCTGCTGTCTTACAACTGCTACCCAGACAACCTAGAGCAGTGATGGCAAAGTGTCGAAAAGGGTGCATGCATGCTCCTCGGTGCTCCAACCTGGAAGAGGAGCTGCTCAGGGGGCATGCGCACACCGGAAAATGAATTTCTGGTTCCTGGCATGTGCATGCATGTCGGCCAGCTAGTTTTCCAGTTTCTGACACACATGCACACACCACTATCAGCTGGCTGGTGTGCATGCTCACGCCGGAAAATAGAAGGCCAGCTCTTCCAGTTTTCGGCACTGCCTCACGCACAGCCAGCTGATCATCATACATGTATGAATGCCAGAAACGTAGAAAAGGGACGGGTGATGCCGCTCATGGAAGGCGACATGGCTCCACATGCCACTTCAGGCATGTGTGCCATAGGTTTGCCATCATGGACCTAGAGACTGTTTTGTTATCCTTTTCTCATCCCTGCTAAAGGGCCAGACTTCAAGAATGTCTTGTGGTAAATCTTCTGAAGTTATCCCACTGAAATGTTAAAGTTGTCTAAACTTTCCCCAAAAGGAAGACAGTTTCAGGCATTTTTTTAATTTTCCCATTGTAGCCCAAACAGACAAATCTTTTTTAATAGAATCTTAAATATCAGAATCGTTCAAATCAAATTGGCTTGTTATTGAATCTCTGATCACAAACTTGAACCAAATCATAGCCTCTTCGCGTGTCCTTATCAAATCTGATCAAGTTTGCTTTACATAGGAAAGTAGAATACATGTGACAGGCAAACCTGAACTCTTTAAAAAAATCAGATTTAAAAGTAAATTTGTTTTTCAAGCCACTTCTAATGGGCTTTAATTGCAGAGATACAGTCTACTCCCCCTAGGAGCTTTGAAAACACACAAGTCATCATGTCAAATCAAGCATTTTAATCTGAGGGTTTCAAACTGTGATTCAATATTCTTAGAATACTGGGACTACATTAGATACACAATGAATAACTTTGACTCAAAATTGGAAGCTGACAAAATGCATTTTGAAAGAAATGGCTGCAATTCTCTACTGTACATCTCAAAAGTCTTCTTTTTCATTTTCTTACAGTTAGCAGAGATTTAAAGTAGATCTTCTACTTCTGTAGCTGAAGAAGCTTCAGAGACGTTTCACTGGAATAAAAGTCTAGGAGTGTTCTCTCCCATTTCTTTCTTCAATCTATTTACCAATTAATACAGGTAAGTCCTCGACTTGACAATAATAATTGAGTCCAAATTTTCCGGCATCTCGGCATAGCCAGCTTACTCCATTGCTGGTTATCGGGGGCGAGTCATTGGCCCCGGCGGAAAGGGCTAGCAACTTGGGCGTCCTCCTGGATTCCCGGCTGTCCCTAGACGACCATGTGACGGCCGTGACCAGGGGGGCATTCTACCAGGTTCGCCTGGTACGCCAGTTGCGTCCCTTTCTGGACCAAGATGCCCTCCGCACTGTCACTCAGGCACCCGTGACGTCTCGCTTAGACTATTGTAACGCTCTCTACATGGGGCTCCCTTTGAGATGCACCTGGAGGCTCCAGTTGGTTCAGAATGCGGCCGCGTGGGGGATTATGGGAGCTTCTCGTTACAAATTCAAATTCAAATTCAAATTTATTAACCGCACCCTCTCCCCACAGGGACCCGGGGCGGTGCACAGGAAAAACTAAAAACAATATACAATAAATACAAAATACATACTTTAAAATAAAATTAAACAGTGTTACCCGTGCTAAAAATAATTAAGAACCCATTAAAATACATTTAAATCAATAGACAGAGAGAACTATTCAAGGCCGGCCAGTCGAAAGAAATAGGTCTTCAATTTTGTGCGGAAGGAGCGGAGGTCAGTGGTCGTTCTAATATCAGGGGGAAGGTCGTTCCAGAGGGCCGGGCCCGCCACAGAGAGAGCCCTTCCCCTGGGCGTCGCCCGCTGACAAAGTCTAGTGGACGGCACCCGGAGAAGTCCCTCTCTGTGGGAGCGAATCGGTCGTGAGGATGTATGGGGCAGGATCCGATCTCGCAGATAGCTAGGTCCCGAGCCATGGAGCGCTTTGAAGATGATAACTAACACCTTGAAGCGCACCCGGAAGACGACAGGTAGCCAGTGCAGCTCGCGCAAGAGCGGTGTAACGTGGGTAAACCTAGTGGTCCCCATAATTGCTCTCGCGGCTGCATTCTGAACTAACTGAAGCCTCCGGGTGCACCTCAAGGGGAGCCCCATGTAGAGAGAGTTACAGTAGTCCAGTCGGGATGTCACGAGGGCATGAGTGACTGTGCGAAGGGCGTCCCGATCCAATAGGGGGCGCAATTGGCGAACCAGGCGAACCTGGTAAAACGCCCTCCTGGCCACGGCTGTCACTTGTTACTCCCACATAACACCTCTCCTGCGCGAGCTGCACTGGCTACCGGTGGCCTTCCGGGTGCGCTTCAAGGTGCTTGTTACCATCTTCAAATCGCTCCATGGCTCGGGGCCTAGCTACTTGCGGGACCGTCTCCTGCCACACACCTCCCTGCGTCCAATACGCTCCCACAGAGAGGGCCTACTGAGGGTACCAACCGCTGGTCAGTGCCAGCTTGCGGTGCCCAGGGGTAGGGCCTTCTCTGTGGCAGGGCCGGCCCTCTGGAACGACCTACCCCCCGAACTTCGCACTATCACGGACCTTCCCCTCTTTCGCCGTTCACTTAAAACCTATCTCTTTCAGCAAGCTCGTCTTGCGTAACAGTTTTGACTCTCTCAATATAACATCTGCCAAATACGTATATGGATATTAGACTTTAGGGAATTTTAGCTTAGGTGGGTTGTATTTTAAATGTTTTTAAATTTTAGTACAGGTTTAATTTAATTCATTTTTAACTTTGTATATATTGTATGTTTTATATGGTTTTTTAATTTTTCCTGTACACCGCCCTGAGTCCCTTTGGGGAGAGGGGGCGGTTTATAAATCGAATAAATTTGAATTTGAATTTCCATTGCTAAATAAGAAAGTTATTAAATGAATTTTGCCCCATTTTACAACTTTCTTGCTGCAGTGGTTAAGTGAATCACTACAGTTGTTAAGTTAGCGTCACGGTTGTTAAGGGAATCTGGCTTCCCCATTGAGACTTTGCTTGTCAGAGGGTTGCAAAAAGTGATCTCATCACCCTGGGAGATAGCAACCATCATAAATACAAGCCAGTGACATGAGGTAATAAGATAGTAGTGTTTCAATATCTTTTTGCTACAAACAGGAGGGAGTTAACCTATTCTACAAAGCACCAGAAGGCAGGACAAGAAGCAACGGATGGAAACTAATCAAGGACAGGAGCAACCTAAAACTAAAGAGAAATGTCCTGACAATTAGAACAATTAATCAGTGGAACACCTTGCCTCCAGAAGTTTTTAAGAAGAGATTGGACAACCATTTGTCTGAAATAGTATAGGGTTTCCTGCCTGAGCAAGGAATTGTGCTAAAAGACCTCAAAGTTAGAATACTTTCCAACTCTGTTATTCAGTTGCCAAGCACCTGAAATTTGATCATGTGACCATGGGGATGCTGCAACAGTTATGTAAAAAAAAAAGATTATAAGTCATTTTTTCCAGTGCCATTGTAACATTGAACGGTCACTAAATGATTGGTTTTAAGTCAAGGGCTACCTGTAAGAGGAAGGTCTAATGCAGCAGGGCAAATGGCAATACAGCCTATGATTGGGTTCTCTTGACATGCTATGTGCTACATTTGCTTAACTATGGATTGTGTGGCCTTAAAAATATGGATTATAAATACATTAAAACTGAATAAACCATAACATCCTTAAATCATACATTAATACTTTGCTCTACCCGTGAGTTAATATGCTGTATTCTTATCAGAACGCAAAGAGAAAATTTTGTATTAGAAAGTTTGTGCCAAAGCCACATGATTGAAAATGAGAGTCATGCTGTTACAATTTCATACCAAGCTTTGTAAAATGTTTGTACAAAGAAAGATAGTTAAGAAATCTATCAAGCTAAGCTCCCTTGTGCCATTATTACAGAGGATTTAGTTGATTTTTCTTCTAGACATAATTCTTAGACAATAGTATGTAAATAATCCATATGTAAAACCTGGAGATTTTACGCTTCCTTTAAGCACAAAAGCTGGTTGATCAACTTTGGGTGGTCACTCTTTCTCATCCCAACCCCCTCATAGGATTCTTGTTATGAAGGAAGTAGACAGGAACTACTAGGTATGGTTGCCATCATGGGTTACATATAAAAATGCAGGATTTCTCATCTAAATCTGATGATAATAACAACATTGAACAAAATCACAACCAGTCAATTGCAAAAGGCAGACTTATTTGGAACAGTTTACATCTTGCAACAATACCTTTAATATAATCAAACAACAACATCTAACCATCTCAGGTCCTTGGGAAGGACTCAATAGATCGATAAAAATGCCAAATCTAGCCTAAACATCTGGCTAAATATGCAATGAACAATAATAAGTGCAATCTTGATTCCACATAAAATAGGATTTTGGAGAATATAATTTCACTTTAAGCAGCTCTAAGTCTGTAAAACCTCAAGAACACAGAACAATGTTTATCTACAGTAGAGTAAATTGCTTCTAGAGCATTCTAGAATCTTGGACACAAGAGCACCACTTATTTCTTATTGTTGCAACTATTCTGAATAACCTTATACTATACCGTTACACAATTTCCTCAACTGTAACATACACTGCAGATTACAACTCAGGAAATCTGAGAAAATTCCAGTTTTTTAACATTTCCCCAATGCTAACTACTCCTAATCCAACTTTTGGGCACAGCACATTTCTGGAATTTTTTTATTTCTAGAAGTGGGTGGATTTGATATGTTAATATTTAAAAAAAAAAAATTGACATCACGTTGTCTAACACTATAAAAGCTTGCAATTTTTATACAATTCCATAGAATTATGCAAAGCTACTAAAGAGCACATGCAGCTGCAAAAGAACCTTTCTTACTGAAACATTGAAATTTAGGATTTTTTTTTTTTAATTCTTACCACTTCTGGAAGCAACCTAGTTGCAAGGTCATGGACGGCTTTGATCACTATACATAAAGCAGACAGAAGAAATATCACGCCCAAGATGACACAAGCTCTGTAAAGAAAGAAAGATTTTTAGGAACTTTTATGCTTTGCTGTTTAATGTTTAATGAAAACACAGTACTGTACTAAATAATATGCAGAGTGTTTTACACAGTAAACATTTTTAAAGAATTAACACTCTATACTTGTTTTTTTTTCCTTTTTATTATTTGGTTTTTTCCTTTTTCTGTTTTCTTTCTTTTTTTGTATTTACTAGGTTTGTATTATTTGTATTTTTTTTAAAAACAATTAAAAAAAAACACTCCACACAACAACATTCAAGAGCAGGACGCGGAAAGAAAATCATTGTCAGGAATTCCAAAGTATCAAGCAATTGCTCATGTAGTGAGATACCCACATTGATTTTGTCACTTATTCAGGACTTAGGAAGTAGCCTGAAAATGTAAATTGCATATATGTGAATAAACCTGGCCTTAGGCCATGTTTTGTACTGATAGAAGGCAACCCTGTTTTCAGTTG
This sequence comes from Rhabdophis nuchalis, assembly GCA_039707465.1. Classification (NCBI taxonomy): domain Eukaryota; kingdom Metazoa; phylum Chordata; class Lepidosauria; order Squamata; family Natricidae; genus Rhabdophis; species Rhabdophis nuchalis. Next base: position 163,094,975 of record CM077643.1, read on the forward strand.
ACATGTGAATAGCTAAACTGATTAAAACTTCTCAAGATGGAAGCTGAAGTTCATAATTAACAGATTTTATTAACTAGTTCAAATAGATCCTCAATAAATACAGCTTTTGGCCAGAAAAATGTTTTAATCTTTTTGCAATTATTCTAATAAACGATACTGTACATTCATTCACCTTATAACAAGCATCTGTTTCTTTTACATATTACATGAAATAAGGAAGCGACATTTTTCATGTAACATTCAGAAATTTGTCACCTATTGCTAAGACAGTCTGAGGCTGTTATAATTAGCACAGCAATGTGCTACTATTTTTTAACCTATACACATCAGCCAATCTGCTAGTTTGGAAGCATACACAAATAGAGACCAGACCCATGAAAGAGACTGCAGAGAAGCTTTTCTTTAGAAGTGCAGACTTATTTATTTTTCATACAGCCTATTCAGAAATGTCAAAAAAAAAATGTGTATGATGTAATCAGTTTTTCTTCTCTTCAACCTTAGTAAAATTCAGAATTTCTCTTTTCTTCTCAGTCAGCCACACTTAATATACGTGCTTTCTGTGTTTCCCCAAAAATACGACGGTCTTTTTTTTTACCACCCCCCCCCCCACACACAAATAAGCACTTGGCCTAATTTTCGGGGAGGTCTTATTATTTTTGAGGTGCAGGAGGCAGCAAGCGTGATCACCTCATGGCTGCTGCTGTGTTGCAATATTTTCAGGGGAGGGCTTATTGGGCTTATTATCCAGGGTAGATTGAAAGATTTCTGCTCCTTCCTTTCAGCCCTTCTCCAGAATTAAGATGGCAAAAGCCATTGGTGAAGCAGGATCATGCTTCAAAATACAGGGTGAATCTGGGGACAAACTACACTCAAAAGCATCAGGGTCACTGCTGCAGAATGGTTCTTCTGTGTAGACTTCAGTATTCACCTTCAATACCAGACAATCAGATGGCCCCGGAGTCCTGTTACTGCTTTGGAATGCCATGTCAGTTTGCAATAAATCTGCCCCATTCATGATCTTACCATGGGATAAGGATATCAGTCTGGCATCTTCATTACCAACACCTGGGTTCTTTCCGTGGAAATGTACCACCCAAGGTTCATATCTTGTATAGCCATAGTTCACGTTTTAGCTGCAAATATCTTACTTGTAGTGAGTATAAATTGTGCATTTGAGCAAAATAATGTTGCTTGGACCACAGCCTCCAATTTAGGTTTTCTCAGGGTTTGTTGTTGTGATTAGAATAGAATAACAGCGACCTTGGAGGTCTTCTAGTTCAACTTCCTGCCTAGGCAGGAAACCCTACACCACTTCAGACAAATGGTTATCCAACATCTTAAAAACTTCCAGTGTTGGAGTTCAGAACATCTTCTTAAAAACTTAGTGGTGTTGTTGATTCAATGTAAAGATTTCACAGAAGAATTAGCAATTGTTCTGAAATACCATTTTCCTTAATATAACTGTAGTCATTGATGAAAAGAGTAAATCTCCATTTTTTCTAAAACCTGGCTAATTATTTCATTTTATCCCACTTTCCTTGCCTGAGGAATCAAGCATATACAGCAATATTTTCTAACATCCTGTGTTTTACTGTTATATACTTGTCTTCTGATCATACACAGCTAGTGTATATGGCCTCTTTAATTTTTAAAATTTAAATCCATATATTTGCTACCAATAATTCATGAGTGTTTCTGTAATTAGTATTGGGATATGAAATAATCTGACTGAACTACAGTTCTCCATCTTCCATTTTGTGTGTGTGTGTGTGTGTGTGTTATGAATATTGAATACATACATACATACATGCATGCATACATATGCTGTGTAAGATTAAGATTGTCTTTGCAACATTTCAGCGAGGTCTCAACGTTGCAAAGTCAATCTCAATCTTACACGGGAAAAGACCCAAATACAACAAGACCAGCATACCTACACCCGTGAAAATGTACACACAAAAACACACACACATATATAAAAGTGTTACGTCAAAGCACCAGATATGCCCAAATATGGGATGGAGCATACTGCTTCCCTTTTGTCTTTCAGATCCACCCTAGAAGCCTTCCAGGCAGGTTCAAATCCCAGTAAGGGAATGGCTAGCTGATGAGAGCTAAATAGCTTGAAATAGATCTATACTAGTCTCCCTTTATTTATTTATCAGCACAAATGCAACACAAAAATGGTTTCCTGCCTGAAAGGCTCCTTGGGTGGAGCTGAAAGGCAAAAGGGAAGCAGTATGCTTCCTCCCATATTTGGGCATACCAGGTGCTTTGATGTAACACTTACTTATTTCCCTGGCTCAGCTAATAAGGGAGGGGAGCCTGTGGCTTAATGGCAAATACAACTGCTTAATATGTAAATACTTCCCAGGTTCAAATCCCAGTAAGGGTATGGCTAGCTTATGAGGGCTAAATAGTTTGAAATAGATCTATAATAGTCTCCCTTTATTTATTTATCAGAACAAATGCAACATATGTGTGTGTGTGTGTGTGTGACACGTTTTTGTGCTGATAAATAAATAAATAAATAAATAAATAAATAAGGGAGACTAGTATAGATTTATTTCAAACTATTTAGCTCTCATCAGCTAGCCATACCCTTACTGGGATTCGAACCAGGGCTGTTTTACATGCAAGGCAATTATAATTGCCACTAGGCCACAGGTTCTCATCCTGATCAGCTGAGCCAGGGGAACAAGTACTGTGTCACAACAACCTGGTAAGCCCCAATTAAGGGAGCAGAACTGCTTTCCTTTTCTGTCTTTCGGCTCAACACAAGAGACCATCCAGGCAGAAAGCTATTTTTTCATTGCCTTTGTTATATTTGTGATACGTTTTTGTGCTGATATGTGTGTGTGTGTGTGTGTGTGTGTGTGTGTGTGTGTGTGGTTCCAGATCCCGGTGCAACCGATACGGTGCAACAGGGCCGGGCAGCCACCACCTGAACACACACAACATGCATGCACACACACACAGCACATACATGCATACTTACCACCTGCAATGCTCCAGCTGCTCAGTGGAGCGTCACACAGGCACCATGTTGTCCATGCATGCATACGGAAGCCCCACAGAGCTCAAATACTGATAAGGAGCACAGGCGGGTTGGTGGGCCCTCCGGAGCACCATACTGGAACGGTATCTGGTGCTCCCGGCAGGCACCAGTATGCCCGTACCAGGGCGTACCAGCCGTAACCCACCATAGATAGATAGATAGATAGATAGATAGATAGATAGATAGATAGATAGATAGATAGATAGATAGATAGATAGATAGATAGATAGATAGATAGATAGATAGATAGAGATAGATAGATAGATAGATAGATAGATAGATAGATAGATAGATAGATAGATAGATAGATAGATAGATAGATAGATTCCATTATGTGTGTCTGTATATACGTGTGGGTGTGTGGGTGTAGAGGGGGGGGAGAGATCTTACCTATCTGATCATGTCTTGTGCTATACATTTATGCTGCTTCAAAGAGGTGATGCAATAAAGAATTTTCTTTACAAAACTTAATGTGACTGTTTTACGTAATTGAAATATTCCAGTGATTCATCTATTTCTCCAGTTTCTGCATTCCAAATACCCACTACCTTCTTTCTTTATGCCTTTTTTGCATTTTGCCATAACATTTCTCAACTGCTTCCACTAAAGCATCTGTTGTTGGTTCATGTATTTGTGTGACACTAAATATTCCTTGGTTGCAGCTTTTCACATTTAATGATCAAGTTGCATATGTCATTGTAACCAAAAACTTCTCTTTCGGTGCCATCTCCATCAGTTACCAGAATTCTTTGCAGATACAGTAATTGTATGATTACCTCCAGATCTATTCACAGACATTCATTGCTCTTCCCACATCTCTTCCTCCAAGTTTTATCCCATAACTGCAGCAAGAATTACAAACCTCAATAGTTTATATTTAGCCTCCATTTGAGAGAAGAAGCCTTGAAGCTAAACCTTTCACAAATCCAGGATGATTGAAAATTGGTCCTCACAATAGTATATTTAACACTTTCACATTGCTTTGTATTTTCTTTTTTTTTTACCAATTCAGCATCATTACTTCATTGACCACAGTTGGCACTGAAGTAACCTAGTGTGACAGACAAAATCAAATCTCTAGCTTGGAATAATAAGAATCAGAAATTTGCTGACACAATGTTACTGGAAAGCCAAAAAAGGCAACTGTAATATCAGCATTGTCAATATGTGAATTCCCATTTGACTTGAGGTGATGGGAAACAGACCTTGCATGATATAGACAATTATTCTACAAACATTTATTCAACTGGCTATGAATTACTTTTATCCTGAAATATCTGCAGCCTTATTTTCCAACAATTGCCTGCCCAAGGTCAACCATACCTAAGCAGCAATTTTAGCACAGCCTTTCAACATCTCAGCACTACAGATTCACTAGTGTTTAATGTATATTGCATTAAATCGGTGCGAAATCGTTGATTCATCTCCTAGAGGCGTTTTAGAAACTCAAGGCTTTCTGCATAAAACTTAAGTCTGTATACATTTTTAAATAAAAGCAGGTGTTATTTGGGAGCTTCTTTAAAAAGCCAACTAGCACTGGGTAGGAGAGAAAGCATAACGGTAGAGCTTTTAAAATTATTCATCTGAGAAATTAATGTCGCTGAATAAAAAATCCTAGCAGTGGAAGTCAACCTCAGGGAGTGGTGGGAGCTGTGATTCAAATATAACTGAAGGGCCATATTTGACTTTAGCAGGTAGAACAGGTAATGTAAACTGATTCTGAAACTAATCAAGGAGAGAAGCAACCTGGAATTATGGAGAAACTTCCTAACAGTGAGCACAATTAACCAGTGGAACAGCTTGTTCCAGAAGTTGTGGGTGCCAAATTTAGGTAACATAAACTTGATGGAATCAGGAGCCTCAGTATTATTGCCTCCTTGATTTATAATTTTTGCCTGAGGGAACAAACATCTAAAATAGCAGTAAAAGCAAAACAATGTGTTTAGCCCTCTAAGAAGTTCAATGATATCAGAGTTGGTCAAGAAAGGGATCTTGGTTTTATGTTAAATAACCCAATTGAAATATAATCCCACTGTGACTATTGTGTAAAAACAAATGGTAAGAAAAATTGTCAGTATAGTAATACAACTGTAATACAGCTGTAGTTGGTGTCCTGATCATCACATTTCAAAATTATATTATTAAAATGAAGTCAGTGCAATGGTGTAAGTAAGGTTCTACATTTAGGCAAGAATAACCAAATGCACAGGTACAGTATAGGTGATATCTTGCTCAATAGTAGTACCTGTGAGAGGGATCTTGGAGTCCTAGTGGACAACCATTTAAATATGAGCCAGCAGTGTGCAGCAGCTGCCAAAAAAGCCAACACAGTTCTAGGCTACATAAACAGAGAGATAGAATCAAGATCACGAGAAGTGTTAATACCACTTTATAACGCCTTGGTAAGGCCACACTTGGAATATTCCATTCAGTTTTGGTCGCCAAAATGTAGAAGAGACGTGGAGACTCTGGAAAGAGTGCAGAGAAGAGCAACCAAGATGATTAGGAGACTGGAAACTAAAATATATGAAGAACGGTTACAGGAACGGGGTATGTCTAGTTTAATTAAAAGAAGGACCAGGGGAGACATGATAGCAGTGTTCCAATATTTCAGGGGTTGCCGCAAAGAAGAGGGAGTCAAACTATTCACCAAGGCACCTTGGTTTTTAGTGGTTTATGACCATTTTTCACACTTACGATCTTTGTAGCATCCCCATGATCATGTGTGATCAAAATTCAGGCACTTGGTAACTAGTTCATACTTATGACTGTTGCAATTTCACAAGGTCATGTGATCCCCCTTTGCAACCTTTTGACAAGCAAAATCAACGGGGAAGCCAGATTCCCTTAACAATCATGTTATTACCTTATCAACTGCAACGACTCACTTAACAACTCTGGCAAGAAAGGTCATAAAATGGATGAACTGCAACGCTCACTTAACAAATGTCTCGCTTAACCACAGAAATTTGGAGCTCAACTGTGGTTGTAAGTTAAGGACTACCTGTAGTAGATGGAAGAATAGAGCTGAAAATTCTATAGTAATGAACAATTAACTTAGGCTTTACTATCGTTATATATATATATATATATATATATATATATATATATATATATATATATATATATATATATATATATATATATATATATATATATATATATATATTCAATATATGTATATTAACATTATATAAATATAAAATGTAACTGAAAGTAAGTGTGATAGGGAGGGAAAGAAATGAAAGAGAATTGTGAGGTAAAGGGGGGAAAGAAAAAAAAGCATTAATTTCCAACTCTTTTTAGCACAGTAGAATAAAGGTAATAAAATTATAGCCTCAACTCTTTACTCTTGCATACTTGGCATATACTAGCCATTTCTGTAACAACAAACACAGGCTTTACTATCACCAACATTTGGTCAGTAACATTAACCACTCTGCAATTTATATAAGTGTATATTGTACAACATTTTTCTTTGATCTACCTAAATAACTATGCATGGCTGATATAATTTATTTTTGAAAAACAACACTACCTAATCACCTCCTAATTTTTCAGCAAATGAAATGTAGTGACAATATGTCTAACTGGGGATATAATAAAGCCCTTGGTAATTACTACTCTTGACTCAATCTGTTCTAAGAGCAATAAAGGTGTGGCAACAGAATTAAGGATTAAGAAAAAACCAGTGATGCACGCAAATACAATCTGTGCAAATGTTTTCACTTGAATGTGACAATACATAGAGATCATGTTGCCTTCCTCGTGTTATCTGCTGTATTTTTGCAATATGTGTTTTGCAAGGAATTGAAACCAATTTTAGCAGCTCTCTGCAAAGTTAATTAGAATATTCACTGAACTGTGATGACACTATGCTGAATAGAACAAGATTATCAATATCAGTCATATAACTAGCGTGTGGGCTTGTTAGTGTGTGGTTATCTTACAGTCTGACAGATCTGTCAGAAATTCAAACCTTGTTATATTTATTTAATATAAGAAGTTTTTAAAAAGAAAAGTAAAACCAGTTATTTAATTTTTATTAAATAACTAAAAAAAATAGTGCATTTTACATTCCAAGTGACACCAATAGAACTTCAAAAAGTTTCATCCTTTTGCATAGAGTATGTTTCCACATTTCTAAATTCAGGGACCATAGTGTTTTAGGCATAATTGGGTACTCTTGTCAGACATTCTCTACCTATGCACATAATTTCAGATATGTAGATAAGATCTGACCGATAGGATATTTTGACAAGGTTTGAAATGCATAACAATATCATATTGATTGCTAATTTTTTAAAATTTGGGGAATAGCTATTTCTGATGGGTTAATTAAGGGATAAATTAGCTATAATTAAGAAGGTGATAGGTCTCAGAACAAGGATAATTAGCTCAACAAAGATCCACATAATATTCAAGTAGGAAATTTAATAGGTATTAAAGTTCAAAAAAGATTGACAATTTCCTTTACATATACATAGCAGGAGGGAAGTAGTCATACACATTTACAAAAGACAATTGGAAGCTAGAACACACACATGTTTAACATATAGACTAGTGGGCTTATTCTACTTATTCTAACTTAAGGAAAGAAAATGTGGAGAGAAAAGAAACAGTATTGAAAGAATACAAGGAAAAGGATGGTTATACAGAGCATCTAGAAAATAAGTTGGTAGAGTATAAATTAATAAGAGAAGAAAAACTAAACTAACTGCTAAGCAGAATTATCAGTTCCAGACTGGGTAGTTTGAGGACACTTGACGTCTCTGTCTACATAGGCTAGACTTTGCAATCAATAAAATAGAGCCAATATATGCAAGATCAAATGCCTTTTACGTTTGTGGTACCCACAATATCTTCTGGACCCAGAGTCTGCCTGAAATGAAGAGAAGACTAAACAGAGGCTAAATTCATTATTAGGGTAATTGGCCAAGCCTACTCAACTAGATTTAACTGTATGGTAATCAATAATACAACTAGTTAATATTGCTTTTTACACCAATGTACTCACCAGAGGCTCTTTCGCCACTGAAATAAGTAACTAATCAACAAGAGAAATGGACTTGCATTCCTCTTCCTTGACTCTGACATTCTCCATATATGTGTACTTAAACTATAATATTCCCTCAGGCAGAATAGGTTTTGTGGAGGAACCTGGAAGAAGATATCTAGATGTTGTCCAGGAGGGGTCTACATGCTGTAGACCCCTAGGAACTTCATGAAATAGGGGCAAGAATGATTGGAATAGAGGTAGTCCTTGACTTACTACCATTCATTTAGTGACTATTCGAACTTACAATCACACTGGAAAAAAGAATATATGATTGTTTCTCACAATTATGACCATCGCAGCACCATTGCTTATGTGAACAAACTTCAGGCAGTTGGCAACTGGCATTTATTTATGACTGTTGCAATGTCCTGGGATCATGGGATCACCTTTTGTGACCTTCTGACAAGCAAAGTAAAGGTGGAAAAAAACCAAACTAGGAAGGAAAAAATACTAAGAGTCCAGCCTCGAGTAAATTAAGCTAGACCTCATTGAAATAGTCCCTGAACTGGGCAACTGAGGAAAAAATCTGGCGTTAACGAGCACCAGGAGACCTGGTCAAGGAAAAGATTCCTCAGTCCCAGGACAACCAGACTGATTTAACCAATTGCTTGGACTCTCCAAGCAGTGCACAAGAAAATGAAGATGCAAGGGTCAACAAGGAATAGAAGGAAGACATAATTTTTTATAGCCACATCGTAATGCTGAGGGCCAGGCAGACCAAAGACAATCGCTCAATATGTTTGCAAAGTTATTTATAGGACTCTCGATGCAAGTGACAAGAGCTTTGGCTCTGAAACTATAGAGCACTTCATTATATCTGTCTGTAAAATATAAATGACAGCTTTCTATTCTAACATACACAAACTGTTTTTATAATTCCAGATGCAAAATTTAAAAACCATTGTTCCTGAAGTACTACGTTAGTATATTTAATATGATAAATTGTTTGTATTCATATACATGACTTTTAGGGGGTTTTGTGACACGTCTTTTCTGATTTTAGGTAGCCTGTGAGACAGAAATTGGTCTCTGAAATGCTGAGTTTGTACAATACAAGAATGAAACAAGAATGTTGAGCTTTAGCCTGTTTTATTTATTTATTTATTTTATTGAATTTCTAGACCGCCCCCTCTCCCCGAGGGGACTCGGGGCGGTGTACAGGTAAAATTAAAACTATAAAAACATAACAATACATACAAAGCTAAAATCAAATTAAATAACCCTGTACAAATTTATAAAAGTTAAAACTGAACCCATAAAACCGAATAAAAAATTTAAATTACAGACTGGGGTGAGAAGCATAAGTTAGGCCAAGCCGGCTTGATGGAACAGGTAGGTTTTAAGTTTCTGGCGGAAGGAGCGGAAGTCCGTGGTAGTTCTGATATCAGGGGGTAGGTCGTTCCAAAGGGTCAGGCCCATCACAGAGAAGGCCCTTCCCCTGGGCGTCGCCCGCTGGCATTGCCTAGTGGACGGCACCCGGAGAAGTCCCTCTCTGTGAGAGCGAATCGGCCGAAGGGATGTTTTGCTTTTAGGTCTTAAAATATACATAAAGACTCAATGATGTATATATTATATATATTAAAAATATCACAAGGCTTACTACCAATGCAACATTTAACAACATTTATCTTTTAAATGCTTTACCCAGAAAATTTAAAATAAAAGTATCACTCACCTACCAATTCTATAATACAAACTGAGAAACATACAAGAAAATATCAAAGCACTATGATCAGAATTATTCATGCTTATTCTAGTGGTTCATGTTTATTTTAATTTACAGTATATTTACTTAGCTATTGAATGTGAAACAGTGAAGCACAATGTGATTATATCTATCTAATGATTCCAAGTAATTTCACAGAAGACTATTTACTTCGTATTTTTTCTGTCCTAAATCTTGCAGTGGCAAAATGAATTACAGCTCCATCCTTTTTTCCTATCCACAGGGCCCTTGTTTCTGTTATTTACAAAATAATGAGCAATGCAAAAGGTAAAGATATACTGTAAGTATAACTTTAGTTTGTCCCCGACTGTATAATTATTTATTCAGTTTTGACTTCTATTGCCATTTTTTTGATCAAACTTACTCAACCATAGGCTAGGAAGTTCAATATCAGTACTCGTGCCCTGATATCCTAGAACCTAGACTAGGTGAAATTATGATAAATAAAGCCATGGCATATTACATACAGTACTTAGTACTTTCCCCCATTTTCATTGAGGTTACAAGGTTCATCAGAAAATACCACATAGAACTCATTTGCTCATGCCAGTTTGTAAGATTTTCTAGACAGGTGTACATGAGAGTTGCGACAATTATTTTAACCTCTGATCTTTTCTTACTGGTATTTTTTTCTATAAGTAACTTCCTATGGTACTCTTTCACTACATAAAACATGGAGGTGTTTATTTTTCCTGCACACAGTCACAAAATCACATTCGGAAGCAAGCATGTTTTCTACATCCCCTACATTCCCAACATGCACAGTGGCACTCGGTTTACTTTTCCTTCCAATCACTGCCTCTTGTAGAAAACTCTCCTTCGTAATGAATAAAAAAGTCTGTAAGAGGATAAAATCTGTGTCTTTCCTGCCCCAAACAAATAATCTGATTAGCATGGCATGGCACCCTAACCAACTGCAACCTCAGCAGGATGAATGGATAGAAACCATGGATTTCCTATATAGCTACATACCTGGTAATTATACACCTAAAACAAGTAACTACCTTCACCCACTTTTGAGGAGAAACACTAAAAGTCAAATAGCAGTTTGCTGAAAGGTTTATTAAAGGAAGAAAGTCCACAGGGAAAAGAAAGCACCACCTTAGAAGATGATTAACATTATACTTTGAATCTAATACGATAGGTTATATTCTGTCAGTGGAATAAGATAAAATCAAAATAATGAGTTACTGCTGCACCTTTACACAAATTATGCTTTGATAGATTGCCTGCTTTGAGATCACCCACTGTGCAACTTAATGCAGCAGGGCCAGCCTGTTCAATGTGAATTTCAAGCTGCAGGTACCAATGTATGCATCCTTCACTGAAGGATGCATCCAAGGTTTTCATCAACCGCTGTTCAAAGGAGCTATATTACATATGGTGCTTTCCTGTGGTGCTGTGAAAAGATTTTTAGTATGGTGCCACCAGGAGGTTTCCAGAAATCATGAGGGCAGAAAAAAATAATTGGCCCAGTGGAAATAAAGTATTAATGAAAGCTTCAGCAGAGATAAAAATAGCTTTAAGTACTCACATATATTCTCTGTGTGCCGAATGAACTGCTGCTGCATTGCTGTAACGCCACAGAACTATCACTGAAGACAACACATCCAAAGTGGCATCAAACTGGAAAAGATAATAAGCAATTTAATTGGGGCAGCTAAGACAAAAAGATGTTGCAATGAAAGATTGCTAAGGGTGCTGCAATGCTATATATAGGTGCAGCATTAATCATTGGAATAAAAAGTAAGGAACATTAAAAATTGATTTTGTATTTTAAAAGAAACTAAAGACACGGAGTAATAAAATTTTAAACCCCATCAATTGTACAGTTTTCTGCTGCAAAACACATACATATTTAAAAACAAGACTCTTTTATAAGGGCAGAAAGATCGAACTTAGAGCAAATAATGAACCTTACTGTCAAATAATAAAAACTAGAATGCAGATTGTTACTGAATTTCATAAATTGGCAAATTATAGCACCAACTTCATATCTGATGGATTCACACAAACAAAACTGCCAGAATTATTTTTCTTAGACACCTAAATGACAACAGTCGCTAGTTCAAATCCAATCTTACAATCCAATCTTATTAGATACATATGATGATGATCTAAGGAACAAACATTTTTAAAAAGTTCTTAATGAATATATGAACATGAACAGAACCAGTGGCGTAGCGTGGGGGGTGCAGGGGGTGCGGGCCGCACCGGGCGCAACATCTGGGGGGGGGCGCTCGCACTCGCAGCTCCCCGTCGCTTCGGGAAAGGGGATCGAGTAAGGCAGGAACAGCGGCAGCCGGGGAATGTGGCCACCGCCGCGGGGACCGGAGAAGCGTCGCCCGAAGCAAGAGCGGCTGCAAGAGGAGGCGTTTTCTCCCCGTCGCCCCGTCTTCTTCCTTGGGGAAAGGATCTTAGGGGATTTTTCATATTTTTATTAGTATTATTTCTCGGGCGGGGGAGGGGGGATCCGGAATCCAGGAAACCGGGAGGGGGCGGGAAATCGCAGGGAAAAGGAAGAGAGCTCGGCGGGCGGAAGGTGGGGAGAGCTCGCGCGTTCCAGCTGATTCAGCAGCGGTCTTGTGAATGCGCGGAGATGTAGCTGACAGGGCGGGAGAGGCGTCCCGCTCTCCGGATCGAAGGGAGGCCAGCTCTTTCGGGTACCTGCCGGCTGCGGCTGCCTCCCCTACCCCGCTGCCGTCGGATCTTCCTGCACCCCTCCTCTCCCCCCTTCCCGTTTCTCGCTTCCCCGCCGCTCCGCATGCTGCGCCCTCCCCGTCCTCGATGCCGCTGCTTCCCCCGGGGGAGGGCTAGAAAGGCACCGAGAAGGATGAGCGAAGGGGTTGCCTCGCCGCCGGGTGCCACAGCCGCTGCCGAGGAGGGGGCGGCGGCGGGTGGGGGCCCTGCGGCGGGCGATCGAGTGGAAGAGACTCGAGTGCTAAAATCCAGGGGTTAGGGGACGCAAATTACTTGCCTTGCCCCGGGTGCTGACAACCCACGCTACGCCACTGAACAGAACTACCAAAAGAGGATTTCTTCATTAAAATGCTTGGTATATTTATTGGATAGATCTCCCAACTTTCCTCCAGCTCAAGAGGCAGACATAGCACTCCCTCCCTCCTTATTTTCTCAAAATAATACTATTTAATAGATTGGGCTGTGACAGTATCAAAATCAGCCACTGAACTTCTGTGGATGAGGATGGCCTTAAACTCCCAGTCCAGGCCTGAACCACTGTATAATGTCAGGTCTCTATGCCATTACGATAACATGAAGGTGGAATATAATCATCTAATTTTGGGGTTGGAAGAGGAGGATTGTTTATTTGAAATCTGCCCTTAGTATTAGAACTTTTTAACGGTTTGTAAATAGTGAACTACCGTAAAATGTCTACCTACTCCATACTTCGCTTCTAACAGAGCTCTAAGAACTTGCAAATCAGCATGAGGCCGATTAAACTCCTGATACTGAGATTTAACCTGAGAGTATACACAGAGAATTAAGTTAGGTCTTGCTTAACACTATTGATAAAACAAGCCTCCACAAATAGGACTAAGCCTCTGTTGAAACGTGCTTGAGTTATGTTGCTAATACAGGAAACAGTGGACAATGCTGGAAACATGCTTTAGACCCAATTCAAATAAGAAATCCTACCTAAAATCCAATTAAACTTCTGGTCTGATTGTTTGACTTTACTCATGGTTCCTCTCTTTCTTAAATTTCTTTGTGTGAATTGATAGTGTTTGTGGCAACTGTTGATGAAACTAATGGGTGGATTCGATCAGAAAAAGCAAATGTACATTTCAGTTAAGAGAATACTTACTGCAAATCCAAATGATGAAGCACTGTACCTCATTACAGAGACAGCTAAAAGGAAAAACATATTTTAAAATCTACATTCATTGAAATTGCATGCTTGATTAGTCTGTCACTCACTCTGAATAAATGACACTACTGTAGTACAATAACCTCAAAATGAACATATCAAATTGTTATTCAGAAACTAGAGGAAGGCTGAAGAACAAGAAAGCATATTTGGAAAGAAAATGTGCATCACATGCTGAATAGTTAAATTCACTATTTCATCATAAATATTTATAAACAATAAATTTAGAATTAATTTTAAATTTTAATAGAATACAGTCTATTAAAACATAAAGAATCTCTCTGTGCAGTTATAAAAGTCTGATATGGAAGGACAAGAGATGCTTCTTCCTATTATTTGCAGTTCTATGAATCCTTTCAGTTCCCTAAAATGCTGTGTTTTGATTTCTGCTCACAAGAATTTTCTGTAGTTACTGTTACTGAAATAAAGAATACTGCTATCAGAATCATTTTTAAGAAATACAATTTTCATAGTTTTTTTTCACTAATTGTTCAGATCAACGCTAGCCAATACCAATTGTTCATTTTTGTGTTGTTATGGTTCAAGCTGTGGAAATGTCAAAATACAAATTTCAGGTGCACTCAACATCCTAAGAGAATGTTTCTTAACCTTGGGTACTTTAAGACAGGGTGGACTTCAACTCCCAGAATTCCACAGCCAGCTTTGCTGCACTATGGTTACAGCATAAAGGGCCTTGAACATATAAATCATCATCAAATTATTATTTTTTATCATTTAAAATATCCATTACAAAACCTTCTCTTTCTTTTTTATATAAAAATAAGAAGAGAGAAAGAGGAAACAAAAAATGTATAGTTTTTTTAAACCATTGAAAATGAGCATATTTATTCATGTAATGTAATTGTTAACACCCAATCAATATACTTAGCCAGGGAACAAAAATTTAAACTTGTAAATTAAAATGTATTGAAATGTGTGCGTGCTCACATTTGCAAACTGATAGGGAAGGTAAGTGAATGCCACCTCTGAATAGGACCTCAACAAACCCAACTGTTTGTCAGACCTGCGTAGAAACAAGGGACTCAGTGGGCTCCATTTATCATATAAGAATGATACAAAATGAAAAGGGGAAAATGATTTTTTTCCCCAAAATGCCCTTCCACACTGGAGATTAGAAATAACAAATAGACACATGTGCATGCACATACATACACACACACTCACACAAGCACAATCATTTATAGTAGTCTATAAAGAAAAGTTGTATCTCTTTCTCTACATTGTAGAGAGCAGAAAGCACATATAACTTAAAAAACTGATTAAAATATTTGTTAAATGACAGATTTATTTTACTTTATCATTATGTATTCCAAATATTTCTGATAAATGGTTGGATAGGCAGCTGGTTCCTGTTTCATTGCTAGGAGCCCAAATCTAATTATATTTTATCTTTGATAACTGATTCTAAAGATGAATGCGTATGTATTTTAAAATGTGATGAAAGAGGATCTTTTTTTAGCACAGTCTATCTAGCATTTGTGCTTAAGAGGGAGAAAATATGTATTTCCTCCTTCTGTTCTGTGTCTGCACACTTAAATCACCTGTTTAGACTTCACAGATTTTAGTTATACACAAGTACCATGTACTGGTACTGAAAACAGAAATCCTACATCTTCTCTAGCTTTCTCCATATTGTTTGCTGAAATAGAACACATGCATTCTTTCTTCAACAAGATGTTAACAAGAAACAGAAAGTAAGTGGATTGGTTGCTTTGGCTCCAGCTGTGCAGTTATTCTAACTATTTAATTCCATGAGAAAATATAGAACAATGAGATATCCCTTGGTTTAAGTATTATATTATGGACAAGGAACTATTAACCTGAAGGTAAATTACAACCTCTGAATAAGGAGGAGCCTGGTAGCATTCTTTCAGACTAACATATTTTAGTAGAAGGCATGTATCTTTTCATCACTGCACATAGGCCTTCTAATAAAATATATTAGTTTGAAAAAGCGTAACCAGTTCCTTCTACTTAATCTACATGGAATTGTATGCATGGAGTAAATGACAGTCACAAAGCACATTTCAAAAGAGGGATTTTTTTTACAAAAAAAATAAATAACTATGATAAAATGGTCCTTCTTTATAATGTTCTTTCTTTTTATGGCATTTCTAACATTTATTATTATATGATTTGGTTACTTGTAAACAATTATAGATTATCCGAAAAACCACTATTAATTAAATAATCCCTTAAAATTAAAGGAATAGTAATTTGTGGTAGGTTTTATTGATTTTTTCCATAGCTCTTTCCATTGTTGTACTGTAATCATTTATCTGAAGTTCTGCATCCACTTTATCATGCTTTTTAAAACTTGTTCCATCCCTATGCCATATTTGAATTACTCACAGACTTCTTAATATGTGATCTTGATAAGTGTTTTAAATTCTGTCATCTATATAAGATAGTCTTCTTTCTTATTAAAAGCAAGAAAGCATTATTGAGGCTTTTAAAAAATGCATTTCTTTTGTTGTACATTCATCTTTCACGTTGCGATTAAATTTATACATTGCTTTTAAATTAGTTTCAAAGTTATTCAAGTTTAAATACTTAGCAAACGAATACTCATCAGAACGAGATAAGCAATGACTTTTAAAGTAGAACGCTGTGAAATTCATAGTAGAGACACAGCTATTATTAGGCAAAGAATATTCTAAAATGTACAAATATGTATTTCTAAACTCAATGATACTGATCCCTCTAAGGAAATTTAAGTTTTATTTTAAAAAATAAATCACCCTTTAAATCGAATGTACTTCTGAAAATCTATCAGAGATACATGCATATATAAAGAACAATAAAAAGTGTAGTTGAAGACAAAACAGAAGCAAATAATTCTAAATTTAAAAATCTGATAAAACAAATGAACAATTATACTAACAGATCTGTCTATCAACTAAATTCATTATGTCCACTCACTCCAGAATAGTTTATTACAATGTAACAGAAGCACTGATAAATTAATGTCCTACTGAAATTCCCCAGAGATTTCATAAGAGCATCTCTTCAGTCATGCCCCCCAGGTTCAAATGCACCTGATACAAATATAGCATCTTGAAAAGCAATTTCACGTACTGTATTCTTGGTCTAATTATTAAAGTTGTCCATGCACATGTAACAGCCATACTTTAATAAGAAGGCAATGCTTTGCATATAATCTGTGATCTTAAAAACAGACAGCCAAATATTATAGTAATTAATTCAAACAGTGCATCTTGCTACTATCTTCACATGATACCTTAGACAAAAAAAACACATGAATTTTTCATAATTATGTAAAATTTATATAATTTACATAAAATTTATGAACATTGTCTGGACTAAATTCTATTTGGCAAAGCAATCTGAATCCAGATGTTGTCCAATGCATTCAGTCCACTGAAGGGGGTGTATAAAATCAAGATTTTACTTATGAATTACATTAATTAAGAATTCACTTATAAATAGGAATATTTCCATGACTGCAATTTCCTTTCCTTTTCTTCTTCTCCCCTTACAAATCAGCTATGGAAAATCTGTAGATGTCATACTTGTGCTTGTTTCATGCAAAAAAAAAGTTTTTTTAAACTGGGCGATACAATGAATGCCTCAAAGTAAATTATGTCCAGTTTGGATCAATCTGGTCCTATTTCTGTGAAGCCCTTGACACCTCTGTGCTTCAGACATCAATGATTCATGTTTATAGGGCCATCTTCTGTTCCAGGCACACAGAAGTACATGCCCTGAACACTCTCACCACTAAGACATGCTTAATTGAACAATCTTATCTATTAAAAATCCATTTAACAGGCTTACACTGCCTTATTCCCCACCTCTGGGAAATACACATTTGCGTTTTACAAACTAAGAAACAGAGGAAATTGGCAAGCTGTTTTTCTCAAGGTAAAGAATAGAGAAGGCGGTAATATTCTAGAGCTATATTTCATTTTTACAGACATGCTAACTCTAGTTGCAATATTGAATTTAAGGCAGTCTTGTAGGGTAGCTTCAGACTTAAAGTTGCAAAGGTTGGAGACCCCTGATGTGGATGTCCCAAAGATACAGGGGTGATGGTAGAATAGTACATTTTAAATTTTTGCACTTAAAAAGAAAGGCAGAAATTAGTTTCAGGACCACATGTTAAAGCTACATGAATAATTATTATCTTACTGTCACAACCTTTTTTTTAAATTCTCAAATTGTTTCTATTATTTTAAATAAAGAGGGAAACAGGCAAATCTAGAAATTAAATATACTACATATACAATTCATTACAAAGTCAGTGATGCTCCAAAAACTGTAATCCAAACAGTGTTGTGTTCTAGATGAGTTAAGGACCGTCCCTGAAAAAATATATATATTGTATAGATTGTATAGATTTCCAGTAGCACAAGGCCTTGTCATGATTCAAAGTGACAGTCACCATAAATATTAATTCAATGTTCCACTTAATACCTCCCAGCTTTGCCAACCAAGCTTCAAAATTCCTTCCACACTCCCTAGAGAAACCCATGTAGACCATTACACAAACAATATTAGTTTACTGGTTATTATTTAACCTTTGGGGCAATTTTCCCTATTGGGGGCCTTTTCAGATATCCTGAATATATATCCCAGAATCACAAGTCAGTATAACCACCCTGACTAGAAATTTTGTGGATAAGATCAAGGTATTTACTTCACTTAAAATATATGCTTGGAGGCTTCCGGTTCCGGCTCCGGCGGCGACGGGCGAACTTAGGGTTCGCTCGCCGCTTTGTTCCTTTTCCTGCCCCCCCATGGGGGCGAGAAGCCCCTTGTTTGGGGCTTCTCCCGTAAAGCCGGCTCGACAGGGAAGCCCCCCCCCACGGCAGTGGGGAGAGCGACCCTGCTCCTCGGCTTAGGCGGAAGAGGACATGCTGCGGGGGGTCTTCCCTTCGCCAAAGGTTGGCGGCACCATTTAATTCCATGAAGAGAGACGATCGGAAGAGTCGGGAGGCTTTTCGGGACCTCAGCTGCGAGCGGAGAGTGAGCGTTTAAAACTTTTTTTTCTTGTACTGTCAGCCGGGCTGAAAGGGACTGGAGGGGGGTGTTTGTTCCCAAAAAACCCCCCTTGGACTAAAAGCGGCACTCGGAAATGCCTCGTTGAGAGGAATCGGAAACTTTTAATCCGGATGGTCTTTAACAAGGGAAAGTACTTTGCGGCTTGCTTGCAATTATGTCTCTAGGTCTGGCTGAAACAGTTTCTTTTTTGCTTTTTAACCGCTTTCTCCCTCGGGCTCTGAGTTTGGGCGGAAAATGGCTTCTCTTTGTCCCCGACTGACTATGACCTATGGAAAATTACCAGTGTCTCTTTGTGATTTGGACTTCCTCTAATTATTGATGAAGAATTTTATTTTTTTGGATTTGTGTTTTCCTTTCTGGATTGCCTTCGTTATTATACCTATGGAGTTGGAAAAGTGTTTCTCTACTGGTTTCTGAATTTTGCAGCTATACAACTTTAAGAACTTTGGACTCCTGATCTGCCTCACCAGCCCCACCCTAAAAAGGCCATTTTACTGGCACGGATTTTAACAGCTAAACATGGCACAAGAAGCAACACTGGCACGCCTTGAACAAAGAATGACTGCCCTTGAATCTGTTATACAAAATTTGGTATTAGAAATTAAGGCCCAGAGGGCAGAAAATGTCAACTTTAAAAAGGAATTATTGGACACTCGAAAACAAGTGCTTGAGAATACACAGAAGAATGAAGAATTGAAAGGGGGGCTGGAGGGGGCTAAGGGAGAGATTAAAAATGTTTCTAATGAGGTTGTGGAAATAAATGGGCATGTGACTAGGATAGATATGGAAAGGATGACATACTTTTTGAGATTTCAGAATGTTTCTGAGATGGATGGTGAATGTCTCCCTGATCTTATGAGTACAATTATTGCAGACTATTTACATAAACCTAAAGATGAGATCAGAGGGGACATTGACCTAGTCTACAGAATAAATTCTGCATATGCCAGGATGAATGAAGTACCCAGAGAGATACATGTAAAATTTGTTAGAAGGTCAACCAGAGAGGAAATCTTGAAGGCGCAAAGAGGGAGTCCTATGATTTACCAACAAAAGGAGGTTACCATCTTGAAGCAGATTCCAAGAAAGATTAGAGAAGCTAGAAGGAAATTTTCCTTCTTGTCTAAAACATTGTTTGATCATGGGATCTGGTTCAAGTGGGTGATACCCGAAGGGATGCTGGTGTTCTGGGAAGGAGGTAGAGTGAAGATTAAAACAGTTGCTGAGGCGGAAGCCTTTCTTAAAAAACATTCCTCTGTCCTGGGAGAAGATCCAGGGGGGGCAGGGGGAGCCATGGCCCCGTCCGCTGGGGGCCCGGGGGAGAAGGGGGAAGATACAATTGCCAAGAGACT